>CM064869.1:7347524-8547524 GCA_032719365.1 Prinsepia uniflora | reverse complement strand
TAGACGGAGAGACTGAACGGTTGAGCACGGTGGAGGTAAGAAACCCGATAACCCATTTTAGTTCAAAATTGGATTTTTGAGTTTGGTACGTTTTGGGTGATTTCTAATGATTGGATGATGTTTGTGGGGTTTGTACAGGCCTCTGAGGATAAAAAAAATAGAGGCTGAGGACGGCGGAGCAGCTCATACAGGATGCTGGAAAACTGGGCGACTGTTCATCGGATTAAAGGTAAGATTCGAGGCCATTTTTATGTGTTTTGAAGCCATTGATCGATTGCATAGGACTGGAAGATCACGTAGGAAGCAACAGCTTCAAAAACGGTGGTCGGAGGTATGAGTTCCAACCGTGTAACGACCCGGAAATTCAAAAAGGGAAAATTTGGGAAAATTTGAAGAAAAATGACGATTTTGCCCCTATAATTGGGCGAACAGTTGACTTTTTATTCGAGCGGTCAAACGAACTTTGACCGATGACCGTGACGTAGTGCGAGACGTCACGAGTTCATAGACAGGTGGCACGCCTGATTTCGACATGTGCGGAAAACGTTATGACGTGCTTAAGTTTGAGGGTAATTTGGTAAATTGGTCAAGGGGGCCAATTGTTGACGTTTTGACCGGGATCGAAATTGGACTTTCCGTAAGTACTGTTGGATAGGTCTCAAGACGCTGAATCCGTAGACAGGCGGCATGCGTCAATCGGAGTTCGGACGAGAAAGTTGTGGGTATGGAAAGTGGAGGGGCGAAATGGTAAATTGTGACATGAAGGGTAAAATGGTCATTTGGGCAGTCAAAGTCCTTTACGGTGAAATTAGCTGATATAAATTGATATTAAATGATTTAAGTGGCTGATTCAGCCTAAGTGGATGAGGAATTGTTATTAAGTGACATTTGTCACTTTAAGAAGAAGATTAGTGGTTGAATTGGATGATGGGGCATGTATGATGGACGGTGTGGATTGAACCTGGGAAGAAAAACAAATAAAACCTGTGCGGGTGTTTTGGAAAAACAGAGAGGGCACCCTATATCTCCACAAAAAAATCCATAATCTCTTCTTCTCTGATTGATCCCAACTAAGAACAGGTGAAAAGGAAAAATTGGAAAGGAAAGGGAGAGGATGAGATTGGGAGAAAAACGAAAGAAAAAGGGGAAGAAACACCCAAGAACCCGAGACCCTTCAAATTGTTTCAAAAATTCGAATTCATCTTTCTAGCTCGAGATGCTGCAAACTGAGATTGAATAAAGTCCTCTGCGATCATTTTGAATGAAACCAGCTCAAATTCGACGACAATTGATGTCGTTTGGGCCTAGAACGGACATGGCGGACTTCAGAGATTTTCGAGCTTGGGTTGAGTGATTGGGGGCCAATTCGTGTGAAATTGACTTCGAAATCACCTTTAGCATGAGCCTACGACGCTATATGACTCATTAATTGAAGGGTTGGATGCTGGTTTGAGGAACTCGACGATGAACAGACTTCGAACCAGTGAGATTTGATCGAATAGACTGAGGTAATTAGTGACGAAATTGACATTACAGATCTTCAATTAACATTAATACGATCCTATTAGTTTAATCAATTGAAGAAATGGACTAGAAATATGCAGGATTAGACCGGGGCACCTCGCGGGTCGCAGGGTCCGTTTACCAGGTAAACGAGTGAAGAAGACACTGTTCATGGCACTGTAGCAGGCGCGTGGCACCCACGCGCAGCCACTCACGGCGGCGCGTGAGGGCGCGTGCATGGGAATTTCGAGGTGATGTCAACATGAAACTTGTCATATTTAATGCAACGAACATTTTGGCACTGGTTTCGAGGAAATCGGACACCGTCTCGATAATGTTTCGAGGGTCCGAAGGTTTATGTTACGTATTTAATTAATATTAAATTCCCAGAAAAATATGAGAAATTCATATGATGTAAATTGAGTCATTAGTGACCCTGAGTAATGATTTTGGACAGGATTCGGGATTCCTGGAAAAAATCGAAATTTCGAAAACGCGTGCAGCTCGGAAAGCGAGCGATTTGGACGGTGTGTGTGGACTTTTGTTTTCTACCCTAAATGCATGCATATATGTTTTAAATGTCTTATAATATGATTTGAAGTGATTTAGTATGATTGATACTTCGATATGATGATTCCCGGATTTTTGGGAATATTATATTATTTTATATGCTTTTGGGCACGAGTTTCGAGAAAACCGTGAAACTGATATTTCGAGCTAAGGCTCTGGGTTTGAACTTGATTTTGACTCGGATTATGAGTCTGGTATTAGATTTGATGGATTTATATCATGAATGAGATTGTGATTGCGCAGGTTTGCGTGGATTGATTTATGGATTTGAGAAAAGTGTTTTTGGTCTTAAAGCCCAGTTCAAAAATGGTTTTGATATTACATGCAACTGTTTTCACTGGTTTTCATGATAATGATATATGAGGGCTTTCGGTGTGGAATATGTTTCCCCCGAAATGAACCCTGGAGATAACGCTCGCCTCAGGGATGGAAGTGTTTACCCCGGAGAGGTCACGTAGCACAGTATGTTGTCGTGCAGCCAAATGGAGGCTCGAATCAGACCAGATGTGTTGGATTATATGGAGGTCAGTCAGTGATATGTTCATGACGACCTGGATTGCCGGCTGGTGATGTGTTCACAGCGGCGGATGCTCGGGATTTGAGCGGTCCTTGAGCCTATTGATTTGCACGCGTTGCAGGGATAACGTGACTCTATATTGGACCTGGATCCTGTGTTTTTATTGATGTTTGAGATTTATATTCATATCTTAATTATTTGATTTATGAGTTATGATATGCATGCATGTTTGAGAAACTTGAGGGTAAGATTGTCTTTTACTAAATGTATTTCTAAATGTTATTTTTGTCCACTCACACCTTTTCTGTTTTATTGACCCTCCAGGTCGTGGCACGATGATCGAGGCTGATTGGGAGGTGGAGGCATGAGTGCGCCTAGATACACGTATCCCTTGTTTGGCAAGTGCTGAGGGCAATTACGGAATTTCAGTTGACTTGTCAGACGGGAGTAGGACCAGGCACGGTTATCTCTGTCCCTCAGGGATGGGTCCTGTCAAATTGGTATCATAACACTAGGTTGCGGATTCTGTTGCCACATCATGCCTCTGACACCTAATCCTCGTGCGCGACCTGGTTGTGAGACCGGTCTACGAGGGTAAGTGAGACCTCGTGATTGATCTCGGAATGAGATTGACCTTAGATTGAGGGCCATATGTTAAGCAGTATACACTGTGACTACTAACGGTTGAACACGAAATTGTGTGGGTCCCGAGACGGAATGAGCCCAGAGGCTAGAAAGGTAGCACAATTGGGCAAGTTGGACCCAGGATGAGATTATTCTCAGTAAAGGTATGAGTCTAGAATATGATGGGATATCCCGTAGGCCTTTGAGGTCGTAGAACCTGTGATGCACCAGCTAAATTGCTTGGTGATTGAGTATGTAAAGGATAGCATGGATGATTGTTATGAGCTTGGACTCAAAGGGAGTCAGGATTGGACTCAAGAGAAGTCGAGATATGGACATGGGACTCAAATGAGTTAGGATATTTAGTTGGACTCGGGCTGAGTCATGGTAATGTATCAGGGCTCGGGAAGAGCCATAAGGATTGAAAAAGAATGATGGTATGGCCTACCCTTGATTGAGAAATGTTTGGCACTTGGGATGCCGTTGGTGGGTCGTAACTTTATGGATTGTCAGTGTTTAACCCTGTTTACTGGATTTATGGACTTGGATGGGTCATGTCGCTTTCACTTTATGAGTGGAAGGTCGGGCAGAAACTCGTAAGATGGTCAGTGGGACGCCAGTTGGGTCCACTGGGTGATCAAATGGTGTGAGTCGTCTGGTCATACATGAAGTCATGGTTATATCGATTGATAAAGTCATATGGCACCAGTTGGGATGCAATGGAGCAGGGATTGGCTCCTGTGATTATGGTTGATGTGACAGGTGGGGGAAAGGTTGGTAGGCCCGTGATGGACCGTAAGGGGGTGTGGTCAGTTGGGACCACATACCCGAGGATTACATTTACTTGCAGGAGGCCCGAGCAGCCCCTGGAGTGCTGACCTGTGTATTTATTCCTTGTGGTTCGGACGTATGTATGTGGTAGGTCCCGGGCTATCCACCCTTCCATTTCGAGAGATAGCACATCAGACGGAAACGAAGATGTCTGTGATTGGTTATGTTTTGGGCTGATATTCAGAGAGACTCGAGGATGTTACTCCCTAGAATGATATTGAACCTCAAAATCGATGGATTGTTGGTGTGAGGTAAGCAAAGTTTACTAAGAGGTGTGGCATATGTGATTCGTAAATGAGATGCCTGGTGATGGCTTAAGGTGTACGGATGTTATGTTCTGTTTCCTGAGGTATCGCCTGAATGAGAAATTGAGTTTATGAGACGAGTTATTGCTTGGAGGCCCTGGTAAGTGGCACCTACGACATCATCAGGACTGAGGGTACACTTATAGGACTTGGTGGACACGGGTTCATTCGGCCTAGTATCGTCGTGGGAAACCCAGTGGTTATATGTTGCTTTTGGACAATTTCCTATGGTCATGGTATGAAATAAGTATCCTTTGTCATGAGTTAATGATTTGTGGTCTGATTGGACATCGAAGTTGAGTGTGCCTATTGCGAGAGGCTCACATGGTGATGATTAGTAGTTTTGAGAGAAAGAAAAAAAAAAGGATATTGCCCGAATTTGACGTGGCTACAGTTAGCCAATGGTGCAGCCCTCGAATAGGCAAATGGACCGAGTATAATTATGAGATGCTGAGTCAAGTATTTTGCCCTTGGTTGATTGGTGTACTCACCTGTACGACGGGGCTGGTGATGAAGTGTTGGGATTGACTATAGTGACCCTTGGATCAAATATGCAAGGGGCATACCTCTGGGAAGGTATGTATTGTCTCGTCCATCAGGATTAAAAGTGAGTGATAAACAGAACGTCTTAATGTGACGTGCGGCAATGGTCAGGATACATTGAGATTATAACCGTGTTGTCGGGTCAGATATTATGCACGGGGAGGCTAATAAGATAGCCGATCGAGAATTTACCTGTTTGATAACGTAAGAATAGGTGAATCCTCTTCTTGATGGAATGCCATAGGGTTGGTGTCCAATCACTCAGACTATTAGAGTCTAACTGCTGGAGCATGCTTGGTGTACAATGTAGGAGGGAGTCGAGGTTAAGGATTGGATAATCGTATGAATACTTGTATTGTGTGTCAGTTATTGACAAGATGTGGGCATCAGTGAGGCCCTTATGGATACACATAACTGAATGAATGAGGGAAATGAGTTCCCGATACCTTATGAGGTTAGCAACCTAATGGCCTAGTGGCATAGCTGGGGTGATGTAAGCCATTGTCATCATAAGTGGATGACATGCAACTGGGATTGACCTTTAAATTGTGTATACTCGGACGTTGAGCGAGGCTCCGTATGTCGAGTAGGCTTAGATATGACTGCCCGTGGGGCAGGAGTTACAGAGAGATATGTCCCAATGTTGACCCAGTGCCAGAGACGGATTGTTGCGTTTCCACAAGTTTGATTGAATTGGAATGGACAGTCAATTTGGTTGAACCAGACAGGTATGTGAGTGCTTGTGTTTCTGGTTCACATACATGTGCACTTGATTATGGATATGACTATCGTGGTACTCCTGACTGGAATTTCGAGGGCGAAATTCCTTAAGGGGGGAAGGTTGTAACGACCCGGAAATTCAAAAAGGGAAAATTTGGGAAATTTTGAAGAAAAATGACGATTTTGCCCCTAGAATTGGGCAAACGGTTGACTTTTTATTCGAGCGGTCAAACGAACTTTGACCGATGACCGTGACGTAGTGCGGGACGTCACGAGTTCATAGACAGGTGGCACGCCCGATTTCGACATGTGCGGAAAACGTTATGACGTGCGTAAGTTTGAGGGTAATTTGGTAAATTGGTCAAGGGGGGCCAATTGTTGACGTTTTGACCGGTATCGAAATTGGACTTTCCGTAAGTACTGTTGGATAGGTCTCGAGATGCTGAATCCGTAGACAGGCGGCATGCATCAATCGGAGTTCGGACGAGAAAATTGTGGGTATGGAAAGTGCAGGGGCGAAATGGTAAATTGTGACATGAAGGGTAAAATGGTCATTTGGGCAGTCAAAGTCCTTTACGGTGAAATTAGCTGATATAAATTGATATTAAATGATTTAAGTGGCTGATTCAGCCTAAGTGGATGAGGAATTGTTATTAAGTGACATTTGTCACTCTAAGAAGAAGATTAGTGGTTGAATTGGAAGATGGGGCATGTATGATGGACGGTGTGGATTGAACCTGGGAAGAAAAACAAATAAAACCTGTGCTGGTGTTTTGGAAAAACAGAGAGGGCACCATATATCTCCACACAAAATCCATAATCTCTTCTTCTTTGATTGATCCCAACTAAGAACAAGTGAAAAGGAAAAATTGGAAAGGAAAGGGAGAGGATGAGATTGGGAGAAAAACGAAAGAAAAAGGGGAAGAAACACCCAAGAACCCGAGACCCTTCAAATTGTTTCAAAAATTCGAATTCATCTTTCTAGCTCGAGATGCTGCAAACTGAGATTGAATAAAGTCCTCTGCGATCATTTTGAATGGAACCAGCTCAAATTCGACGACAATTGATGTCGTTTGGGCCTAGAACGGACATGGCGGACTTCAGAGATTTTCGAGCTTGGGTTGAGTGATTGGGGACCAATTCGTGTGAAATTGACTTCGAAATCACCTTTAGCATGAGCCTACGACGCTATATGACTCATTAATTGAAGGGTTGGATGCTGGTTTGAGGAACTCGACGATGAACAGACTTCGAACCCGTGAGATTTGATCGAATAGACTGAGGTAATTAGTGACGAAATTGACATTACAGATCTTCAATTAACATTAATACGATCCTATTAGTTTAATCAATTGAAGAAATGGACTAGAAATGTGTAGGATTAGACCGGGTCACCTCGCGGGTCGCAGGGTCCGTTTACCAAGTAAACGGGTGAAGAAGACACTGTTCATGGCACTGTAGCAGGCGCGTGGCACCCACGCGCAGCCACTCACGGCGGCGCGTGGGGGCGCGTGCATGGGAATTTCGAGGTGAGGTCAACATGAAACTTGTCATATTTAATGCAACGAATATTTTGGCACTGGTTTCGAGGAAATCGGACACCGTCTCGATAATGTTTCGAGGGTCCGAAGGTTTATGTTACGTATTTAATTAATATTAAATTCCCGGAAAAATATGAGAAATTCATATGATGTAAATTGAGTCATTGGTGACCATGAGTAATGATTTTGGACAGGATTCGGGATTCCTGGAAAATATCGAAATTTCGGAAACGAGTGCAGCTCGGAAAGCGAGCGATTTGGACGGTGTGTGAGTGGACTTTTGTTTTCTACCATAAATGCATGCATATATGTTTTAAATGCCTTATAATATGATTTGAAATGATTTAGTATGATTGATACTTCGATATGATGATTTCCGGATTTTTGGGAATATTATATTATTTTATATGCTTTTGGGCACGAGTTTCGAGAAAACTGTGAAACTGATATTTCGAGCTAAGGCTCGGGGTTTGAACTTGATTTTGACTCGGATTATGAGTCTGGTATTAGATTTGATGGATTTATATCATGAATGAGATTGTGATTGCGCAGGTTTGCGTGGATTGATTTATGGATTTGAGAAAAGTGTTTTTGGTCTTAAAGCCCAGTTCAAAAATGGTTTTGATATTACATGCAACTGTTTTCACTGGTTTTCATGATAATGATATATGAGGGCTTTCGGTGTGGAATATGTTTCCCCCGAAATGAACCCTGGAGATAACGCTCGCCTCAGGGATGGAAGTGTTTACCCCGGAGAGGTCACGTAGCACAGTATGTTGTCGTGTAGCCAAATGGAGGCTCGAATCAGACCAGATGTGCTGGATTATATGGAGGTCAGTCAGTGATATGTTCATGACGACCTGGATTGCCGGCTGGTGATGTGTTCACAGCGGCGGATGCTCGGGATTTGAGCGGTCCTTGAGCCTATTGATTTGCACGCGTTGCAGGGATAACGTGACTCTATATTGGACCTGGATCCTGTGTTTTTATTGATGTTTGAGATTTATATTCATATCTTAATTATTTGATTTATGAGTTATGATATGCATGCATGTTTGTGAAACTGGAGGGTAAGATTGTCTTTTACTAAATGTATTTCTAAATGTTATTTTTGTCCACTCACACCTTTTCTGTTTTGTTGACCCTCCAGGTCGTGGCACGATGATCGAGGCTGATTGGGAGGTGGAGGCATGAATGCGCTTAGATACACGTATCCCTTGTTTGGCAAGTGCTGAAGGCAATTGCGGAACTTCAGTTGACTTGTCAGACGGGAGCAGGACCGGGCACGGTTATCTCTGTCCCTCAGGGACGGGTCCTGTCAGACTAGGTCGAGTCGTGGGTCTGCGTGACTCGGTTGCAGAGATTCGGGTCAACCCGGATAGAGGATATGGATGATGAAGTCATCGATGACATCATCATGTCAGATCTGACATGTCAGACTGACACGTGTCAGATGTTAGTGATGACGTCACTGCCGACATCAGCATTGACTTTTTGGTCAATGTTAACTACACCTTTGACTGGCGGGTGGGCATGTATTTCAAGGTGATACAGGACCATTTTAAATATTTCGACGATACGAATTCAATAGTGGTGGTTTCAAGTTGATTGGAGATCGTTAGGTTGATCAACTTGAGGGTTAAAGCCTAGAGAAGGGTGTCTGGGACACGTTTACTTTTTCGGGAATATTGGGGATTCTTGATATGGATTTTTCTAGGTTGGTAGAAACCTTTGAGTATATTTTGGACAGGTCTGGATGACCCGGAGAAGTCGGATTAGCCCAGAGAGGTTTATGGCATGCGTATCGAGGCGTAGCTTGGACGGTGTGTGAGTGGACTTTGTTATATTAATATGATGCATGCATAAATGTTTTATATCTGTTTATGAACATTTTTTGAGATGCCATGAGTGCATGTGATTTGAATATGAATTGTTTGGCATTTTCGAAGGAAAATGCGTTATTGTACGTAGTTCGAGATTTCTATTTTATATGATGTTTGGGCTTCGACCGAGTGTACTACGTGCTTGTGTTTTAAGTGATTCTGAGGTTTCACGGAGATGCGTGAAATCGAGGAACTGATTTACAGTTTTAAGGAATTTCATGGATATGCGTGAAATCGAGATTCGGGCACTAGTCCCAGTTGAACGACCTTGACTTAATTGAAGTCAAGGGTTATTTTGAAAGTGTTTTGGAAATGATAAATGGTTTTCAATTTAGGAAATATCTTTCGGGCGTATGACCCAGTTGATTTGAGGTTTGACTTAGAGTATAGTCAAACTTGAAATAAGTTGGGCGGTGACCTAGTTATGAGTTTTACAAAAGATATTTAGGGCATGAGACCCAGTTGTGGATTTTATACGATTCGAGGAATCCTGGGATATCAAGTGTCGTTAGACTCTAGATTTTCAGGCTGTGACCCATTTGGTGATGTTCCGTGCTTGAGGCCCTATTGATGATGGTATTCGGGTGAGTCCCAGATGATATGATGCTCGCCTCAAGATTGTGGATGTGTTCCTTCCAGAGATGTCACGATGCACTGCCTATTGTCGAGCAGCCGCGGGAAGCAATGACCGAGGGAGGCTCAACTTAGGAGTGCTAAGGTTATCCTCTAAGATCAATTGGCGATGTGTTCGCGATGATCTAGAGACGGTCGAGGCGAGTGATGTGTTCACGGCCACATGCTAGGATTGTGAGCGGTCCTGAGGATGAGATATGTTCCCACATGTTCTATGATTTGGGCTGAGGCTTCGTTCTGGTTTTCCTTGATTTTGTTTTTGGGCTGCGGCCCTGTATGATTTGGTTTTGGGCTAAGACCCTACTGAGATTATGGCTTCGATTGAGAAGCATTTTTCACTATGTTTTGCTTTGGGAAGTAATACGTCTTGCTTCCAAGAAAGTTTTTGAAATATTTTTTTATAATGCATGCATGCATGCTTTTGCATGAAGGGTATAAATATGTTTCCGATATAACTGATTTTTATAAACTGTTGTTTTGTCCACTCACAGATTTTATGATTTTAATACCCTTCAGGTTGATAGCGGAGCAGTCATGTCAGATAGGGGATTGTGTCAAGTGGTATCAGTGGAGGTCGTGGACGACCCTAGTTGAGAATCTTGGGAATAGTAACGTTTGATCTTATTTGGCGTAGGATACCATGTTTCAATATATGTCGAATCACGCATGGATGTCGTTTGGCAGAGGATACTACGGTACAGATGTTGTGTGGTATGGCATGCCGTGATTGTGACAAGCCGTGGTTGAGCAGGTATGTTATGGCCCTACTCGGTGTCAAGTTTCTTGTAGGTCCAGTGGCTGGAAGCCGTAGAGTTACAAGAAGACGAGATCCTTGGATCGTGGTTACTGGTTGGTTGTGTACCAGTATCGGAGTATGACGACTTTTTGGAGTCAAGAGCGATTGATCAGTCAGGATAAATGTGCTACATTGAGCAGCCAGGTTCGTGATAACCCTAGTGGATGATTGATTGGAAAAGTTGCCAGGAGTGTGGTACTTGTGGACCAGATCCTGAGATGGAGCGATCAGTGGATATTACCCGTTGAGCGGTTGGTACCTACGGTGAGTTGATTGCACTAGTACGGAGTATCAATAGCAGAGCGTTTCTGGAACTGGTTTGCACACGGTCGTGGTAGACACTGCTATCGTTAGACGTGGACGAGTCTTATCGAGTTGGATAGGCTCGTGTTATAGTGACGATTGAGAGGATAGAGATTCGCCTGTCGTGACGATGATACAGAGGTGTGTGAGTGACGCTCAGTACGAGCAGAGACTTCTAGATTCGACTCGGTTACGACTGAGTGCGATCACAGAAGGAGATGTCGAGTTTTGGGTGTTGGCGAGTGTGCCGCACTACCTCAGTGAAGCTGACTGAGTTGATTCGGATACACCAGAGATGAGTTGAATGGAATCCAATAGTGATCGGATGGTTCCGAATGACACTGAGTGTGTCTAAGTGATGTAATGTCAATGAGGGTTTGGATATTAACCGGGATGGTAGACGTGCCCTAGAGTGGCAACCATGTGAGTTCGATGGGCACTGAGATGGACGGAGAGGATCCCGAGTTGCTCAGTGTGAGACATGGGGTATACCTAGATTAGTGAAAGGTACCATAGCTCGTTTTGGACGGATTGCACGAGTATGGGTGTAGGAGTTGAACCTATAAAAGTTGAAACGTGAGAATCAGGTAGTGATGGATGACATCCTTTTGGATGTGCAAAGACGGTATAAAACAGACATGCGAGTTGGGTGCTAAGCAAGATTGTTTATGGACACGTCGGTGGTTGTTCTAATGAGTTAAGGACTTGGACCCGGGAGACTTTTGGGACCATTTTGGACCCGATCATTGGAAACGACCCGAACTTTTATAAATAATATTTTAATACAAAATGACCATTTTGCCCCTAAGGGGGGAGAGTTAACTTTTGACCTGGGAGACTTTTGGGACTGTGACGTAGATCGGGACGTCACGAGTTCGTAAACAAGCGGCACGTCAGAAACATACATATGACGAGAAAGTTATGGTCACGGGATCAAAATCGGTTAAACAAACGTCCTGCGATTTGAATATAATAATAATAAAATCTGTTGATTGGTTGAATTATTGTGGACCTTTGCATGAGTGACAAGTGTCACTCATCCCATGGCCCAGAACCCCTAAAATGTGGATCTTTCCTCCCATTGGTTACTTTTGAATATTTTAAAATCCTCTCACATCTCTCATTCCCCCACCATCTATCATTCTCTTCTCATCAATATTTCCTCCCATCCTTACCCTTCATAACCATCAACAGTTCATCTTCATCATCTTTTATTTCCTTCGAACCCGTGCACCACCATTCTATACAAATCCCATTACCTCACACCATTATCTTCATCTGCCATTGTGAGCAACTGAGGGAGACTGTGAGTGTGAGACTAGAGATAAGGATGACACGATGGTGACGTGCTGAGCACGGCGAGGCTACGACGGAGAGGTGGGAAGAACCCAAACCCGAACTGCAACGTTCAGTTCTAGATTGTGGGATTAGATTAGTGATTAATGAAGGATTAGTGGGATTAATCGGTGATTAGTCGAGAGTTTTCAAACGGACGGTACAAAATGATCGTTTTACCCTTGAGAATGGACAAAACGTTGACTTTTGGTTCGAGCCGTCAAACGGATTTTGACCGATGACTGTGACATAGGTCGGGATGTCACGAGTCCGTAGACAGGTGACACGTTCGATTTAGATGTTCGACGGAGAAGTTATGAGATTCGGAATTGTAGGTGCATTTTGGTAATTTGGCCTAAAGGGCATTTTGGTCATTCTATTCTGCATTGGGATTTGTGCCTAATCAGAGTAGGACACTTGTCCCTTATCTTGAATGCTGTGGAAGCCTCATCACCGCCTTATGTTGGTTTTAAAACGTAATGGCTGTGTTCGATGACTGTAGGTTAAGAACAGAAAAACTGAGTAATCAAATACAACGGTGAAATCCTCCCATCCAATTGCCTTCAATCCTCATCATTTGTCTACGATTTGTGAATGGAAGTTGTAAAGGGAACATGGACGATGAAGATGGTGGCCAAGGCGGTGCACGACGGCGACGATAAGTGAGTTTCCTGTGAAACGTCCTGTTTGAATTCACAGATGGTAACTCATGATTTCGTGATTGTTGATCGAATTGATGAATGGGATGATGTTCTGAAGGTTTCCAGGAGTTTGGGACTGAGATCAGAGGGGTCTGTGGTGGCTAGATACTGGGTTCGAAGATCGAGGTCTCTGTACAGAGTTCGAATAGGTAAAACTAAGTGGTCTTTCACAAATTTGAAACAGTAGATCGAGTTTAGAGACTAGGATGAAGCTACATGAGTTGGAAGGGTTGAAAAAGGAGTGTAATTGAGTGAGAATCGGTCTCGTCGGTTCGGGTGTACCGGATTTGCAGAAACCGGTCTGAACCGGTTCGATCGCAAGTTGAAGATGAACAGTGTCCCCGTGCGTGGGATTCACATGCAGCACCTTTGGGCGGCCCGTGGGGCAGTTATGGGAGATATTTTTAACATGTGTTTTGATGGTTTCGATGTAACGAACATTTTGGGATTGGTTTCGAGTCGATCGGACATCGTTTTGATATAGTTCGGGATGTTTGAAGGTTTAAGGGCTAGTTTAAGTATGTTTAAAAATTTGGGAAAATTATAGGGATTTAATGGAAGGTTATTGGACGTGTTAGTGACCTTAGAATGTGATTTGGATAGGTTCAGGAGTTCTGGTGATGATGGATTAGCTGGGAAAGGCTTGGTGCACGCGTATCGAAGCGACACCTAGGACGGTCTGTGAGTGGACTTTGCTTTCTAAATTATAATGCATGCATAACTATGTTATATGTTTTCTATATATGATTTCTATGCTAATGATTGCGATATTTAAGATTTCCGTATTTACATGTATTTCGATGTGATTTACGTATTCGCACGTACTTCGAGAATATGGTTTTATGCTATGCTTTGATAATGGTTTTGATGGATGATTTTATACTGTTTATACATACTGTGTTTCGATAATGATTTGATGAAATGATATTGGATTTGAAAAGTGAATTCGGGCATGAGACCCATTTCGAGAAAATGTGATTTTGGATTCTGTATTTAATGTGATTTCTGATTTGGATTCTAGTTTCGAAATGGCGATTTCAGATTCAGATTTGGAAATAGATTTAAGGATTTGGTTTTGTAATGGTTTTGAATTAGACATGTTGGATCTGGATTTGGACGTGATATTTGTTGCATTACGCTTTCTAGGCGTATCTCGTTTATTGATAGACGTTATTGGTTCTATTCTAAGACAGGGACGTATATGGTGAAATTAGTTTACCATGTTGCCTATTCCTGGTGATTTCAATTGCAGGGGGTAATGAGTTCTCAAATGAGATCCTGACAGTGACTATATGGAAACACCTATGGAAGATGAAGGTCCTGAAAATAATAAAACTTTTCATGTGAAGAGCCTGTTCAGAGATACTGCTTACGGCCCTTAACTTGGTCACCCGTAAGGTAGCTTCCTCACCACTCTGTTGTCGATGTGGGAAGCAGCCAGAAGATGGTTTCCACACAGTTTAGGGCTGCAAACATAGCCAACGGGTGTGGAGTTTTCTCCTGTTTTCGTCACAGAGATTTCCCACATCCGGTGTTTTCATTGATTTGTTTGGTTTTTCTTTTTCACATTTATCTGCACCCTGTCTGGAATAATTTTTTTTTTTATATATTGGCATGTGTGGAATTTGAGGAATAAAGATGTGCATAACTTGCAAGTGGTGAGCCCGGAGGCGTTTTATAAGGCATCTATGGCTGCTCATTCAGAGTATTCTATGTTACAACGGACCCCCTATGAGGCTCTCTTGGCCTGGGTGACTAGATGGACCAAAGCCCTAGAAGGAATAATGAAGCTTAATTGTGATGCAACAGTTAGTCTGGAGTGTAACGACCCGTCCAGGAACTCGAGATTAGATTAGTGGTTAATGTCGAAGTAGTGTGATTAATCGATGATTAGTTGGGTACTTTCGGACGAACGGTGCGAAATGACAGTTTTGCCCCTGAAATTGAACGAATGGCTGACTTTTGTTCGGACGGTCAAACGGACATTGGCTGATGACTGTGGCGTAGTTTAGGACGTCACGAGTTCGTAGACAAGTGGCACGTCTGATTCCGACATTCGAGGAAGAAAGTATGAGGTTAGGAAGTTCGGGGGTATTTTGGTAATTTGGTTGTAAAGGGGCAAATTGTTGACTTTTCATACGACATGTATCTTTCACGTATTTCGAGGACCGTTAGGTAGGTCTCAATTTTTTTAGTACAATGACAGGTGGCACACTGTCATCGAACTTCGGATGGCTCAGATTTTGGTCTAAACATGCGAGGGGCAAAATGGTAATTTGCAGGGGCAAGGGTAATTTGTATTTTTGGATGTGCCCAGTTATAATTGGACATGTGGCTGCCTTGGGAAGTGTGCCCACAAAAATTTGGACACCTGGATTGCCCTGGATGGTTGCAGAACTCTCTCACCGTCTCTCAATATTTTAAAAATGGGTTTGCACGATATTTGGAAGGGAAAACAAAATACCAGAATGTAAAATAGAGAGAAACCCATTGACAGGACCCGTCCCAACTGGACGTCAAAAACCGTGCCCGGTCCTGCTCCCGTCTGACAAGTCAACTAAAGGTCCGAAACTACCCTTTAGTGCTTGCCAGACAAGGGATGTTTGCGCTGATTTCTGCTGCTGCCACTGCCTCACGATCAGTCCCGAACGTCGTACCACGGCCTGGAGGGTCACAAAACAGAAAAGGTGTGAGTGGGCAAAAATGACCTCTTATAAAAACATTTGCCAAAAATACAATCTTACCCTCCAGTTTTCACAAACTTGCACGCATATCGTAAACCATGAGTAATAGTATGAAATCATTCAAGTATGAACAGTGGACCGATAAAATCAAAACACGTTTTGCCATGGTCCATAAAAACTCATGTTCATCAAATCAGTTCATGTTATAAAACATCAAATCCCGGCTCTCAGGCCAAAACATGTGAAAACATAATCACTGGCCACAAAGACCAAAACCTCGTACTCTATACCAGTACGTCATCACAAACCACATCAATCAGCACTAATCACAAGTGCACAATAAATATATTAATCCAGACAAGGGATGTTTATAGTATGAAATCATTCAAGTATGAACAGTGGACCGATAAAATCAAAACACGTTTTGCCATGGTCCATAAAAACTCATGTTCATCAAATCAGTTCATGTTATAAAACATCAAATCCCGGCTCTCAGGCCAAAACATGTGAAAACATAATCACTGGCCACAAAGACCAAAACCTCGTACTCTATACCAGTACGTCATCACAAACCACATCAATCAGCACTAATCACAAGTGCACAATAAATATATTAATCCAATCAATCTGCACTACTCGTAAGTGCACAAACTATCACAATCACATCTGCACTACTCACAAGTGCACAATCAATCAAACTGCACTACTCACAAGTGCTGCACTACGCGTAGGCCAATATCCAGTCACACTCTCGGGAACAGACACCTCTGGGCTCAACCCCCCTCGGGCTCAGTCACCTCTGGGCGAACACATCCCCAGGCTCAGACCCATCCGAGTGGTACATCCAGGCTCAGTCTCAATCCGAGAAGCCGACTACCATAGGATCAATTCCTGATCTTACAATCACATTCCCCAAGCTCCGGTCGTCTGGGTAATCCCCCCAGGCTCCGACTGTCAGGGAATATCACAATCACAATGAAAACCATCTCGGGAATTACATCTCAAAACATTTCAATCAAATATTGTCTTCATACAAAGTCAAGATCATTCCCGACTGGGTCTCAAAGCCCAAAATACCATTTACACATAAACCATGAAAATCACATTTTAAAACAATAAAATAATCCAGAAATCATCATTGACCTACCAACTAAGTCAAAATATCATTTTAGAAAACATTTAAACTCCGGGCTTCGCCCAAAACATCATTTGTACGTTCCTCGTAAAACGTGCCCGAAAGACTGATTAAAATAATCAATAAATCACGAAAATCATTAATTTCATCAAATTCACAAGTGACTCCAAATCCGAGTCAAAATCACTATTCACTTGGGTTCTCACGCCCAAAATAACATTATCACGCAAATCCATGCGTTGCAACCTCCGTTGCCATTTTCACATAAATCCACAAAATTGACCCTTGACTCATTCCCGAGTCACCACATCATTTTTCAATCCATGACTCAATAATCCGAGTCCAAACATTATTTTGAATCAATTTCAATCCCGGACTCGTAAACCAAGTCCAAACATCATTTTCACCAAATTTCATAATTTCTCGAAAATCGTGCCCAAAATAATAATATAATAATCATAAAACCGAGAAATTACCGGATTGAAACGTCAATCATGCCAAAGCATATAAAATCATATAATAAGGCATTTAAAATCATATATGCATGCATCACGGTTAGAAAACAAAGTCCACTCACACACACCGTCCAAAACGGCCCGTTTCCGAGCTGCACGTTTTTCCGTAAAATCTGGAAATCACAACTCCTGTCCAAAATCATTATAGAGGGTTACTAACATCTCAAAATACTTCATATAATTTTCCCCAATTTTTCCGGAATTTAAATATGTATTTAACTCGTAAAACAAAACTTCGGATACGCGGAACATTATCGAAACAGTATCTGATTTCCTCGAAACCAGCGTCACAATGTTCGTTACAATGAGAGGATCAAAAGTCATGTTGGCCTCAACTTGAGACTAGGCGGGATGCACCCTCACACGCCGCCGTGAGTGGCTGCGCGTGAAACCCACGCGCCTGCTACAGTACCCATCGTCCTTACCCGTTTGTATGTAAAACGGGCCATTTAACCCGCGAGGCGACCCGGATTGTTCTCTGTCAATTCGACACCAAATTCAACAATTCAAACGTCCATTAGCATCGAATTAGTTTCAATTAGGGATCTGTGGACTTAATTACAATCGAACTTACCACAAACTTCACGATCACAGATGATCATTCGAAGAACATCCGGCCACTGTTCATCATTCGAACTCCTTCAATTTCAATCGATTTCCCTCAATTGATGCAACCAGAAGCTTCAATGGACTCAGGTAAACTCATTCCCCAACTCAATTGCATCAATCGAAGCCTCAAACTCCACGACTCAAGCTCGAATCGTGCATACTGATACCAGACCCGTTCAGAGCCAAATGAGCCTCAATTCTCCTCGTTTTTGATCTGGTTCCACTCGTCACAATCTCAGGAAGCTAAATGAAGCTTCAATTCCAATCCTCACGGCTCAAATCTCATTATTCGAATTTTCCTCCAAACTTTCTAAAATCCGAATTCCCAGCCATCAGCTCTCATTCAATCCTTCGTTTTTCCTCACTAATTCAGTCTCTGAATTCACTCAATTTTTCATTCTCACGTTCAGTTGCTAGGGAGAAGATCCAGGGTGGGAGAATTATGAATTTTGGTTGTACACGGGTTAAGGAAACACAGAGGAGAATAATGGAGGTTTAATGGATTTTAAATTAATTAATTAAAATAATAATAAAACCTCATAATTAGGTCTCCCCAAAACATGGATCCTGGTTTTATGCCTGAATTTAAGGGATGAGTGACACTTGTTACTCATCCAAGTGTGTTCAGTCACCGGGTACTGTTCATATTAAAATATTATTTTAATCCCGGTTCGTTCGGTTAATCGAGTCTGTTCCCGTGACCATAACTTTGTCGTCGAATCTCCGATTTCGGCATGCCGCCTGTCGTTAGATTCGCATCGACGAGACCTACGTAACGGTCCTTGGCCCCCGTCCATCGTACCTCCCGGTCAAAAACTCAACATTTGGCCCCTAATATGCCAAATTACCAAAATACCCCTCAACTTCCGAACGTCATAACTTTCACCTCGAATGTCGGAATCGAACGTGCCACCTGTATATGAACTCGTGACGTCCCGAACTACGTCACAGTCATCGGCCAAAGTCCATTTGACCGATCAAAATAAAAGTTAAAATTTTGCCCACGCTATGGGCGAAACGGTCATTTTGCACAATTCGTCTGATTTCACTCAACTAATCCCCGATTAGTCATTCTAAATCAAAATTAATTAATATTCGATCCCGATATTCGGGACGGGTCATTACACCCACCCTTTTGCTTCCTTCCATCTTCATCAATTATTCATACCTCGTGAAGAAAAATGAGAGACGGGAGGATGAGGATTGTGGTGGTGCCACCGTGATGAGCAGTCGTGTAAGGTGGCCATGGACCTGTGAACTAACCCGTGAAATCCCCTGTTTCAATTCAAAATGGAAAGTTATGATTTAGTGTCTAAGGATGCATATGGTTAATGGGGAAAGGCTCTGGACGTGAAGACGAGTCAGGTGAGCTTGGCCTTGAGGCCTGCCGTGGACGGTGGCCAGCAAGCCGTGAACGGTAAGATTCTGAGGTCAAAAATGGAATTATGGTTTTTAGTAATTATTGATCGATATTGATGATAGGAAACTGATTTTGAGGTTGCAAGGAACTCGTAGGAACTGATTTCTTGGCCCGAGGCCGTTTGTGGTGGCCGGAGACAGGGGTCGATGGAGGGCCGGTCGTTTTACAAACCGGGAAGGTATTTTCTCATGCCCAAATCGATGTTTTGACACCGTAGGTAGATAGGGAATCAATAGACGAAGCTAATAGGATTTAAATGGTTGAAATCGGACCGAAAATGGACGTCGAACCGCCCTCGTCGGTTCGGCAGGACGGGACCGGTTCAGACCCGGTCTGACAGAGGTTGAAGATGAACAATGTCGGCGCGTGAGGACCACGCGCAGCCCCTTTGGGAGGCGCGTGGGGGCGCGTGGAACATCTTCTGAGGAAGGTTTCAACACAAATTTTAATGTAATCGATGTAACAAACATTTTGGGATTGGTTTCGAGTCAATCGAACATCGTCTCGATATGTTTCGGGATGTCCGAAGGTTTAAAGGCTTGGTTAAAAATAGTTAAAAATTCGGAAAAATTACGGGGCATTAGTAGAAGCTTAATGAAGTAGTTAGTGACCTTATTATGTGATATGGACAGGTTCGAGAAAACCGGTGATAGTGGATTAGCCAGGAAAACGTAATTGCACGCGTATCGAGGTAGTAGCAGGAATGGTTTGTGAGTAGACTTTGATTTCTAACTCATGATGCATGCATAAATGTTTTCTATGATTTATATATGTGATTTCCTTGTTTATGTTTGCGATATCTATGATTTACGTTCTGCACGCATTTTGAGATAGTTATGTAATTGCACGCTTTACGAGCTTATGATTTATGTTGTGATTTGATCATGGTTTTGATGATTTGATTCTGGGATTTGAATTATGATTTGATTTCAAGGCTTTAGAAATGGATTTTGGAAAAGGATTTCGAGCTTGAGACCCCGTTTCTAAGGATTTCGGTTTTCGGTTTAACGTGGTTTCGGTTTCGATTTTAATGTGATTTCTGGATTGGAATTGAGATTTCAAATGATGATTTCGGATTTGGTTTTGAAATTTGATTTTCTATGGATTTTAGGATTTTATATGACTTTCACTTGGTTTTGGGTTTAAAGACCCGTTGAAACTTGGTTTTGGGTTTAAAGACCCGGTATATGGCTGGATCTGGTTTTGAGTTTAAAGACTCGGTTGATTAATGACGGGGGAGGGCCCTAGATTGATATGTTTTGAGTTTAAAGACTTGGTTATTGTGATATCCCCCGAGGCCTGTTGCTTGTGTTTTGAGTTTAAAGACTCGTTGATATCCCAGGAAGGCCTGATATATGTGAGATCCAGCAGCTTGATTGATTGATGTTTTACTTTTGTTTTTCACTGGTTTTCAGATGTTTTGGGCTGTGACCCGAATGATTTGGATTTTATGGCTTTTAGGTTGAGTGCCCGTACTTGATTTTGAATTATGGTTTTATAAAAGGTTTTAATATCTTGGAAAGGAAATGATTTTATGAAATGGTTTTCGAATGCATGCATTGCTTTTACGTGGAGGGTGTAAATGTCTATTCTTATAAATGTTTTCTGAACTTAGTATTTATTTTTGTCCACTCACAGTCTTTTATGTTTTTTGATACCCTCTAGGTTTGATGCGGTGCGGGCTGTTGTGAGAGAAAGACGGAGACATCACACACGCGATCCACAGTAAGTTATGCACACTCTGGGAATCGGAAGGTGTTTTCGGTACATTATCCTGGCATCCCTTGTCTGGCTTGCGTGTTCTACGGGAGTTGAACGAGTGTTTAGCCTTCGTGTCACACGTGAGTTAGACGGGAGCATGACTTATCCCTTAATCTCGGGGGATGTCAGGACCCACCCCGGTTCCACCCCGAAAACCGAGGTAAATCATGCTCCCGTCTGACACCCCGACACACAGACTAAAGTAACCTCACGAAAACCACAACTTTACATTGTCAGACGCAGGAGAAATTTAATACAACCCAGAGTCAAAACTATATAGAGCATAGAACTAAACAAAAACAAAGTGAAACCGATACACAGAGTACACGCACAACGGGAAACCAAACCACTCCGGGGTCACTCTCGAAGACTCTATGCCTCCGACGTTGCCTCAACGTCTAACCCCCACGCTAGCTCCACGACCTGGAGGGCAATTAAAAACAGAAAGTGTGAGTGGACCATAAAGAATAAAAGTTTCGAAAACCGTTTTATAATCAAACCAGGGTTTTAGCCCTCCATTTTGAAAACACACATGCATAACCCATTTGCTGGAAACAGTTATAAATCACATAAGAATCATCATAAAACAGAGTTGAAAACAGTTATAGAAATCACGTCATAAGCATCATAAAACTATATCATAAAGCATAAATATCAAGCAATCATTATCCGATCAAACCTGCTGGACCTATCCGAGTCTTTAAACTCCCGAGTCTTTAAACTCAATCCAAGCCTCAATAATATCCGAGTCTTTAAACTCCCGAGTCTTTAAACTCAACAGGCCTACGGGGGAAATATCAATATATCCGAGTGTTTAAACTCCTAGTCTTTAAACTCAATCCGGGTCTTTAAACCCAATCCGGGCCCGTCCCCCGTCAATCACAGTATCCGGGTCTTTAAACCCAATAATCAGATCCAGCAAATCCAATCCAAAACCATTGAAAACCATTTCTAAATCCGCATCCAAACCCGAATCCGAAATCACTGGTCAGTCGCCATTCCGGCATCCAGAACCGCCATTCCGAACCCAAATCCGGAAATCCACTTTTCAACTTTAAAACCAAATCTCGATTCTCGAAATCCGATTCTAAAACCAAAAACCTTGATTGTCAAATCATGTTTCAAATCCATTTATAATCATTAAATCACTTATCATTTGAAATCCCTAAATCATGGCATCGAAATCAGAATTCAAACCTTCCTCGTAAAACGTGTCAAATACGTACTTTCTTGAAAAACGTGCAATTATGTAAAACCAACATCACATATTCAACAATCATGAACTCACATGTAAAACCATAAAACAATTATAGAAAAACAGGTATGCATGCTCGAGTATAGAGAAGGGGTCCACTCACAGATACCGGGCACGTCACTCGCGTCCCGTACGTCCTGTACGTTCCTCGTCCGCTTCGGGGACTCCCGATCCTGTCAACAATCACCAAAGAACGTCACTAACACATCAACGAAGACCCTCCTAATTTTCCCCAAAAAATCCTCGGGTCCTAAATGTAGCGAACCGAGACCCTAAACCTTCGATCCCGCGGAACTAACTCGAATCGACGTCCGATTAACTCGAAACCTAGTCCAATAGACTCGTTACAACATGTAGACCAAAAACCTAGTTGGAAGTGTCCCCAAAAACCGCCGCACGTGCCCCCACGTGCCGCCAAAGTGGCTGCGCGTGGGCCTCACGCGCCTGCACATGCACTGTTCATCTTCAACCTTCGAACCCGTGCACTGCTTCGGACCGGCGTGACCTGTTCTCCGTCGTCCGTCCACCATTTTCCTTCCTTCCAAGCCCAAAAGCTTCGTCCAGTCCTAAGCAACCTATTCCCCTCAACCAAACACCACGACATGGCCTCTAAACCGTCGTCCCTAGCTCGAAACAAAACCCGTTCAGTCCCCTGTTTGCACTCCCGGCCACCCGTGTCACCCCCCATCACGGCTGCACAACCAGCAGCTTCCTAGGACCTCACCGAGTCGACTAGCACCCACCAAACTCTTCGACTCTACCCTAGACTTCACGACTCACCGTTTGAACTTTCACGGCAAAACAGAGCAACTATACGGGGAAGAGAAATTACCTGTGCTCAGGCCCCGCCGTGAGTATACGACTCCTCTCATCCTTCTCCATCCTCTGGACACCACCACCAGCCTCGATTGGTCAACCACGGCAGCACCACCACCCAACACCCTCTCTGTTTCTCTGGTTTTTCCCGTGAACTCACACACTTCTCACACACTCAAACTCACATGAGCTGCCCTCACAACTCACTCACTACCTCCCTTTCGATCTCTCCTCACTTACTCAATCACCAAGCCACACCAACACACACGACCAACGCTCAATTTTCTCTCAATCTCACCCTCTGTTTCTCTCTTGTTCGAACAAACACGAACACACACTCCACAAATTTAAAACACACACACCGTGCACTCCCTAGAACCCACTACACACACACACCACGTGTCACCATCCCCTCAGCCCTCTCACAAAATATCCCATCTCTTCTGTACACTTGGCCTTATCAGATTGGCCTAATTCCCAATGCATCAAAAGACCAAAATTGTGACGCCTCGGAAATTCGAAACATGAAAATTTGGAAAAAATTTGAAGAAAAGGACGATTTTGCCCTCGGAATTGGGCGAAAAGTTGACTTTTAATTTGAGCGGTCAAACGGACTTTGACCAATGACCGTGACGTAGTTCGGGACGTCACGAGTTCATAGACAGGTGGCACTCCCGATTTCGACATTCGAGGAGAAAGTTATGACGTGCGGAAGTTGGTAAAAGGGGCCAAAAATTGACTTTTCGATCGGGACCATGTTTGGACTTTCCGGGAGTACCGTTGGATGGGTCTCGAGACGCTGAATCCGTAGACAGGCGGCATGCGTTAATCGGAGTCCGAACGAAAAAGTTGCGGGTCTAGAACTGTGAGGGGCAGTTTGGTAATTTGTTATGATGAGGGTAAAACAGTAAATTGTCTTGAACGGTGCAATTAACTAATTAAATATCTTTAATGTTGGCTGATTCAGCCTAATGGGATGAGGATTGATCATGTGGTGACACTTGTCACCATAAGTGTGAGATTAGTGGCTTAAGAGATGGATTAGTGGCAGTTTTGTATAATTAACTAATTTCTAAAACGATTGCATTGGTATTGACCTTATGAACTGAACTGTTCATATTTAACTAAAACAGAGAACAGAGAACACAGCTCCTTCATGTTTTGATTGATCATGATCCAAAACCAGTTAGTATAATTGTGACAGAGAGAAAAACAGAGGAAATTAGACGAGGAAAACGGAGTGAAAACCAAAACAAATCGATTCTTATTGCTCTGAAACAACCCGAAAAACCATTGAAGAACACAAATTCAATTTTGATTTTTTGGACTGTTTCGAGGGAAATTAATTAGATATTGAGTCTTCTGGGAGCTGGACGACTTGAACCAAGTCGTTTGGGTGGTCAATTGACGGTGAATCGACAGAGAACAGACTCTGCGACGCCTGCAAATTTTGGAGCTTGAGTTCGATCGTTTGAAGGTATTGATTCCTGAAATTGATTGCATATTCGTGTTTATAATGAACCTGGGATGCTTCCTGTATGAACAATTGAATGATACGGGGTGAAATTGGACAGAACCCGATTAGGGACCCGTCAGGTGTTCTTATTGAGTCGAAGGGTTTCAGAGCTTGTTTGGGTCAATTAAATTCACAGACCTGTAATCTATATTGAATTGATGGGAATGATTGAAAGAACGGGAACAATTGAGTTCGAATTGGTGAAGAACTAATCGGGTCTGATCGCGGGTCAGAGGATCCGTTTATCAGAGAAACGGGTAACAGGGGTAACTGTAGCAACACTGTAGCACGGCGCGTGGACTCACGCGTAGCCGCTTGCGGCGGCGCGTGAGGGCGCGTGGCATGTTTTCTGAGGAAAGTTCCAACAGGTGTTTTACTCCCTGTAATGTAACAGACATTTTAAAATTGGATTCGTGTCGATCGGACACCGGCTCGATAATGTTTCGAGGGTCCGATGGTTTAAATTATATTTTAAAATAATATTTAAATCCCGGAAAATTAGGGGAAATTAATATGATGTAAATTGACTTGTTTATAACCCTGTATAATGATTTGAACAGGATTCGGGATTCCTGGCACTATCGGAAATTACGGAAACGCGTGCAGCTCAGAAAGCGAGCGGGTTGGACGGTGTGTGAGTGGACGTTTGTTTTATAACTTGATATGCATGCATAGTTAAATGTTTTACATGATTGATTGCATGATTTGGTTTGAAATGATGTCATGATTTGTTTGGATGATTATTTATGATTTAATGATTATTTTAATCGGTAATTCGGGCACGTTTTACGAGAAATATGTAAATGATATTTTGGACTAGGCCCGAAGTCAAAATGATTTCAAAATGGATATTTTAATGAATTAATGAGTTAAGAATGATTTCTGGATTATTATGATGTTTTCTATGTGATTTTACAGATTTACGTGTAAAGGATATTTGGGCTTGAGTCCCGGTTGGTAATGATTTGACATGGATTGGGTCATGGATTTGACTAACATGTTTTGGGATATGATCCCAGATGGTTTTCCTTGTGATTGTGATTGTGACTATGGATGCCCAGACGGTCGGAGCTAGGGGATTACCTAGTCGGCCGGTGCTTGGGGATGTGATGGTATGATTGTGAGTTCTTATGGTAAGCCAACTTCTCAGATGCGACTGAGCCTGGATATACCACTCGGATGTGTCTGAGCCTGGGGATGTGTTCGCCCAGATGTGACTGAGCCCGAGGGTTGAGCCCAGATGTGTCTGATCCCGAGAGTGTGGCTGGATGTTGGCCTACGCGTAGTGCTGATGTGACAGTGTGATGGTTTGTGCACTTGTGAATAGTGCAGATTGATTGATTAATTGATTGAGTAATTAATTGTGACCTTGTGCAGAGTACTGTTTGATGTTGCGTACTGGTTTTGAGTATGAGTTTTGGTCCGTGTGGCCAGGTGACTATGTGTTCGTATGTTTTGGCCTGAGAGCTGGAAGTTTGACTTATTATATGGTTTGGCTAAAAGCCAGTATTTTTGTTTCATCTGTTTTTCCCTATGCTTGCATGATTTGTAAAACTGGAGGGTAAAGGATGTCTTTTCAAATGTGTTTTAACGAATATATTTTGTCCACTCACACCTTTGTTTTTGATGACCCTCCAGGCCGTGGCACAACGTTCGGGGCTGATCTCGAGGCGGAGGCATGAGCAGAAATCAGTGCAGTTATCCCTGGTCTGACAGGTGCTGAAGGGTACTTTCGGGATTTAAGTTGACTTGTCAGACGGGAGCAGGACCGGGCACGGTTATCGAGGTCCAGTTGGGACGGGTCCTGTAAAAAATGCCCCTCTTTGAGTCAAAAATTATGGTTATGCCACTGCCATTCTAGACCCATATCTCGCTCGTCCGACGTCCAATGAACACGTGCCGCCTGTCGTTGAATTCAGGATGACGAGATCTACCTAACGGTCCTCGGTCAACGTGTCAAAACCTCGTCACACGAAAATTCAACTTTTCCCCATATTTTAACCAAATTACGGTAATGCCCTCAACCTTCCGAACATCATAACTTCGTCCTCGGATGTCGGAATCAGAAGTGCCACCTGTCTACGGACTCGTGACGTCCCGAACTACGTCACGGTCATCGGTCAATACCCAATTGACCGCCCGAACTAAAAGTCAACATTTTACCCAAACTAGGGGCAAACTCGTCATTCTACGCTAACGACCTAACTAAACACCGATTAGGCTCACTAATCCGTTCCTAGTCACTTCCTTAATCCGAATTTCCGGGAAGGGTCCTTACAGGGGATTGGGGGTGGGTCGTGTCATGGAGAACCTTGACCGAGGTGTAGGAGGTGTTAGGACCCACCCCGGTTTCACCCCGAAAACTGAGGTAAATCCTGCTCCCGCTGACTCCCCGACACAAAACCAAAGTAAACTCACTCTGAACCACCAAAATACTCAGTCAGACGTAGGAAAAACTATAAAAACATCTCGAAGTTAAAGTTTACAGAGCATAGTACTAAATACAAAAAAAAAAATAACCGGTAACTAGAAACACGCACACGGAAAAATTTAAAACACTTCGGGGTCGCTCTCGTAACTTCTATGCCTCCGACGCTGCCTCGACGCCGAAACCCCGCTCTAGCTCCACGACCTGGAGGGCAAGTTAAAACAGAAGGTGTGAGTGGACCATAAAGAATAAAAGTTTCAAAACCATTTTATACAAAAACAGGGTTTGGCCCTCCGTTTTGAAATCACATGCATAACCTAGTTACCAAAAGCAGTTATAGATCACATAAAGATTATCATAAAAACATTTTGCAGAATCATCAAATAAAACAGTTCTAAAAATCATGTCATAAGCATCATAAAACCGTATCACAAAACATAATACCAAGCCATCATTATCCGATCAAACCTGCTGGACCTATCCGAGTCTTTAAACTCAACAGGCCTACGGGGGAAATATCAATATATCCGAGTCTTTAAACTCCCGAGTCTTTAAAATCAATCTGGGCCCGTCCCCCTTCAAATATAATCCGGGTCTTTTAACCCAATAACCAGATCCAGCAAATCCAATCAAAACCATTTGAAAACCATTTCGAAATCCATATCCAAACCCGGATCCGAAATCACTGGCCCGATGCCCTTCCGACATCTAGAACCGTCATTCCGAACCCAAATTCGGAACTTCACTTTTCAACTTTAAAACCAAATTCTGATCCTCGAAATCCGATTTTAAAACCGAAAACCTTGATTATCAAAATCACGTTCCAAAATCCCTTTATAAACATTTAAACCCAATTATCATTTAAAAGCCCAAAACCATAGCCTCACATTCCGAAATCACCTTTTTCTCGTAAAACGTGCTGAAACCGAACTTCCTTGAAAAAACGTGTAATTATGTAAAACCAACAAAACATATTCGATAAACATAGAATCATGCTTAAAACCATAAAACAAGGATAGCAAAACAGTTATGCATGCTTGAGTTTAAGGAAAGGGTCCACTCACTGATACCGAGCCCTCAATCGCGTCCCGAACGTCTCGTACGTTCCTCAGCTTCCTCGGGAAGTCCCGAACCTGTCAACCATCACCCAAAAACGTTACTAACACATTTACGAAGGTCCACCTAATTCTCCCTAAAAATCCCCGATTCCTAAACGTATTGAACCGAAACCCTAAACCTTCAACCTCGTGGAACTACATTGAATCGACGTCCGGTCAACCCGAAACCAATTCTATTAGACTCGTCACAATACCTAGACCAAAAACCATGTTGACTGTTTTCCCAACCGCCGCCGCACGTGCCCCCACGCGCCGCCCAAAGTGGCTGCGCGTGGCCTCACGCGCCAGCTACAGTGTCACCAGCAACCTCTGGTCGACCCGGTTCGAACCAGTCTCTGCAACTCGAACCGGCGTGGCCGGTTCTCCGCCGTCCCGCCACCAAAACGGCTCCTCTCTTCACCATCTTCATCGTCCAGACCTAAGCTACCTCTTCCCCTACTCCAAACACCTCGACACAACCTATAGCCCGTCGACTCAAGCTCGAACAAAACCCGAACACTTCCCCTGTCTCACGATCCAGCCAACCCAGTCACCCCCCGTCACGGTGGCGACCTTAAACCCTTCCTAGAACCTCACTGAGTCCTACCCAACTCACCAAAACTCTCGACTCACTCCCTAAGTCCATGACTTTCGATTTGAAAATCGACGGCAAAACAGAACCAGAAATTACCGGGGCTCCGGTCACCTTCATGGGCTCAGCCGTGAGTAAGTATCTCCTCCCGTCCTCCTTCATCCTCTGGACGCCACCACCAGTCTCGATTGATCGAACACGACAGCACCACCACCCAAAACTCCTCTCTGTTTTCTGTTTCCCCCCTGGTTTCCCGTGAACTCACCCTTCCTTTCTACTCATTCACGATCACACAACCTCCAAACCTCCCCAACTCACTCACAAAACTCACACCCTCACCGTGCTTGATCGATTCCTCCCCAATTCCCAGTCTCTGTTTTTTCTCTGAGTCGAAGTGTAACAACCCGTCCCGAGAATAGGGATAAGTGGAGTGATTAAGGTGTGATTAGTAAGGTTAATCAAGGGTTAGGTGGTCCCGAGGGGTCCGGGAACTTAGAATGACGATTTTGCCCCTGGGTTGGGCAGAAATGTTGACTTTTATTTCGGGTGGTCAAATGGGAGTTGACCAGTGACCAGGACGTAGTTGAGGACGTTACGAATCCGTAGGCAGGTGGCACGCCCGATTCCGACATCCGAGGAGGAAGTTGTGATGTCCGGAAGGTCGAGGGTATTTTCGTAATTTTGGTAAAATAGGGGGGAAAAGTTGACTTTTTGAATAATTGGGTTTTGGTAGGTTGACCTAGGATGGTTAGATAGTTCTTGTCGTCCTGAGTTCGATGACAGGCGGCACGTGTTCATCGGACTTACGAGGTGAGAGTTACGGGTCTAGGAAGTTTCGGTAAAACCGTAAAATGAGTAAAACAGGAGGGTATTTTGGTCATTGTGGCACATTGGGATTTGTGCAGAGATAAAAGAATGGATGGCTGGGATTTAAACAGTTGGGATGTAGTTGGAAGGGATGGTGACACGTGTTGAAGGACTGGAGGATTCTGGTGGAATCCTGTGTGTTCACGGTCCCAAATAATTTGGGGTGCAACCGTGCAGTCCTTCGAAATACAGAGAACAGAGGGTGAGAGTTGGGATCAGTTGATCGATCTGAGTGCAAGGGTGAGTGGTTAGGGAATTGTGAGTGTGTTAGTGAGGCAAGGCGGAGCTGGTGGCCGTGAATTGGAGGTGCAATTGTGCACGGCGGCACGGCGGAGGTGTGGAGGAATTTTGGGGAGAAACAGGGAGCTGTGAGGTTGAGGTGGTGGCTACGCCGTGAGGTGAGGCAAATCGAGGCCAGGGGAGGCTGAGGAGACTGCAAGGAATCCAACGACCACCGTGGAAGGCGGCAGTGCGCACGGCGGAGCTGCAATCGAAGGTGAGATCTCTTTACTCTGTTTTTCCCGTAAACTTCATTTGGAAAGTCGTGACCTTGGGCTGAGAGTCGAGAGGATTGGAGGTTAGGGTAGTGATCAGGGAGGTCCTAGGTGTCGATTTGGGTGGTCGCCGTGACGGGGGCGTACACGGCGGAGCTCAGGCGAAGAGGAGTTTCTGTTACCCTGTTTCGACCGTGAACTTCGAACCCAAAGTCGTGGACTTCTGGGGTGAGTCGAAGGGTTAGGGGTGTTGGACGTGGATCAGTGAGGTTGTGGGGTGAGTCTGGAATCACCACCGTGACGGGAGGTGGCCGGAGTGGAGGAGTCGTGAAACAGGGGTCGAAGGGCTGTCTGGTTTTGAGTTCAGTCGAGGGGATTGGGACAGTGTCGAGGTGAATGGAGTTGGGGAACCGATAGGGTTGGCCTGGACGATGCTGTTGGTGAAGAAAGGAACCGTTTTGGTGGACGGAGGAGGAAGAACCAGGTACGCCGGTCTGAGTGCAGACCACTGTACTGAACCCGGTTTGCTCAAGGAAGGAGGTGGTACTGTAGCAGCGCGTGAGGGCCACGCGCAGCCACTTTTGGCGGCGCGTGGGGGCGCGTGCGGCGGCGATGGGGAAAACGGTCAACATGACTTTTGGTCTAGGAGTGGTGGTGAGTTTAATGGAGTTGGTTTCGGGTTAATCGGAAGTCTTTTGAGTATAGTTCCGCGAGGGTGAATGTGTAGGGTTCCGGGGTTTTAAGTCTTTGGTCCGGAGATTTTTGAGGGAATTTAAGTGAGTGTTCGTAGATGTATTAGTGACGTAATTTGACGGTGTTTGACAGGATCGGGATTTCCCGAGGAAGCCGAGGAACGGGCTGGACGTTCGGGACGCGAGTAGGGCTCAGTACTGTGAGTGGACCCTTTCTCTAAACTCGAACATGCATAACTGTTTTCTATAATTTTTTTATGGTTTTAATCTTGATTATCGAATATGTTTGGTCGGTTTTGCATTATTACACGTTTTTCGAGAAAAAGACGGTTTTGGCACGGTTTTCGAGAAAATGTTGGTTTTCGGATTTTGATGCCACATTTGGGGATTTCCACCGATAAAGGTTTTCTACTAATGATATATGGGTTATGAAATGTGATTTGTGATTACATGGGGTTTTGGTATGAAAATGGATATTTTCCGGATTTGGGTTCGGAATGACGGTTCTGAATGCCGGAAGGGCTTCGGACCAGTGATTTCGGATTCGGGTTTGGATATGGATTGGTAAATGGTTTTCAAATGGTTTTGGGATTGGATTTGCTGGATCTGGATATTGGGTTTAAAGACCCGGATATATGTGACGGGGGACCGGCCGGATTGGGTTTAAAGACCCGGATTGAGTTTAAAGACTCGGGAGTTTAAAGACTCGGATATATATATATTGATTTCCCCCGTAGGCCTTGAGTTTAAAGACTCGGGAGTTTAAAGACTCGGATATGATTAAGGCCTGGATTGAGTTTAAAGACTCGGGAGTTTAAAGACTCGGATAGATCCAGCAGGTTTGATCGAGAAAATGATGATTTGGTGGTTATGGTTTTGATACGGTTTCTGATACTCATATTATGGTTTCTTATAGTATTTTATAGTGTTTCTGTTTCTTATGATGTTTATAATGATTATTTTATAAATGTGCTTATAACTGCTGGTTATGCATGTGATTTCAAAACGGAGGGTTTAACTGGGTTTTCTTATAAAATGGTTTTTGAACTTTGGTACTTTCTGGTCCACTCACATTTTCTGTTTTATTTGCCCTCCAGGTTGTGGAGCTAGCGCGGGGTCTTGACGTCGAGGCAGAGTCTGAGGCATCGAAGTGACGTGAGGGTTCCCAGAGTAGAGTAAAGGCTTCTGCGTGCGTGTAGTTATCGGTTTTATTTGTATGTTCGTACTATGTTCTGTAAATGCTACCTTCGGGACATTGTGTCTAATTACTCCTGCGTTTGACTGGGTAGTATGTGAGTGAGTTTTACTTGAGTTTTGCGTCGGGGAGTCAGACGGGAGCGGGATTTACCTCGGGTTTCGGGGTGAAACCGGGGTGGGTCCTGACAATTGGTATCAGAGCATAGGTTTGTCGAGTTTGTTAGGTCTGTCGGTTTGTGAGGTTGTGTTTCAGTTGTTTGACTACTTCTATGCCTCTTTCAGCGTGCGGTTGACGATGCCTCCGAGACGTAGACCCTCTCCACAACCTGAAGAAGTAGCCAGAGAGACGGAGAGTGCTACGATTGAGCGAGCCCAGCGGCTCGGGGCTACTACTTTTAGTGGTGGGGCTGATCCTGAGGAAGCCCAGAGGTGGATTACCAGACTTGAGCGGATTTTTGCGGTGATGCATTGTCCGCCGGGGGAGCGAGTGTTGTTGGCTACCTTTTTACTAGATGGTGCGGCGTACGAGTGGTGGTATACCCTCGAGTTGTCCGGTTGGGATGTTCACAGTGTAACTTGGGAGACGTTCAGGGAACGGTTTCTGGAGCAGTATTATCCTCGTTCCTTCCGGGATGCCAAGGAGGCGGAGTTTCTGCAGCTCCAGCAGGGGAATATGACCGTGGCAGAGTATGAACGGAAGTTCCAGATGTTGTCTCGGTTTGCTCCTGTTTTTGTGGCCACTGAAGCCGAGAAGTGCCGCAGGTTTGAGTTGGGTTTGCGCGGTGAGATTCGAGCCGTAGTGACGGCTGGATCTTTTGCTACCCTCCGAGACTTGTCGGATGCTGCGGTGCGAGTTGAGGCTAGTTTGCCGGTGCGACGCCGGGAACTATCTATTCCTGGAGCTTCGAGCCAGCGGACACCGAAAAGAGGTAACTTCGGTGGATCGTCCTCGTCGGGCGATGATCGTTTTGGTAGGCCTGGCAGTGCCCAGAGTTCAGGATTTTGGGGTTATCGAGTACCGCCGACTCCGCAAGCGAGTGCGACGTCGGTAGCGTCCACGGGGAGACCGAGTAGTGGACCAGGCTGGAATGTGTGTTTCTACTGCGGGGAGCGAGGTCATTTTCGACGTGAGTGTCCACTGTTACCACAGGAAGGTGGTGTAGGCAGAGGAGTAGCGGAGTCCGGACAGAGTACAGCATCAGGGACGGCGGGCACTAGAGGAGGTGGTGGCACAGCCACGAGTAGTTCGAGGGGACGTGGTAGAGCGTCAGGATCTCAGGCCCGGGTGTTCTCGATGACTCAGCAGGAGGGTCAGTCGACACCAGATACGGAGACAGGTACTTGTTTTACTTTTGGTTGTTCTGTTGGTTTGGTTTTTGGATTTCGGAGTAGAGTCTAGGAGTTTTGCTAGAGGACTTGGAGTGTACAGTAAGGTCTGTAGTGGGTTGACGGGAAGGATAGGAAAGGAGTGACTATAATTGATTGAAGGAGAGAACCCACAAGCTAGAGTTTGCCTTTAGGACTTTGTGGAGTTAGTCCGACTGTGGACGGACGAGTAGCCGAGGGAGATGGGTGGTTGTATACGAGGATGTACTCTATGACTTCTGTCGCGTATTGTGAAATGAGGTATTGTATAATACCTTTGTTTTCTATTCATAGAGTTTCCCTTGCGTACACCATGTAGTTGTTACATAGCTAGGGTTGGCTGTGGTAACAGTAGCTGGGGATGGAGTGAAATACCCAAGGTGGAGATGATAGACAGGAAATCTAGAAGAGGTTGTTCCTTAGGAGCCCTAGGTGTCGGGGACTAGCTGTGGAATTTCGGGGACGAAATTCTTTTTAGGTGGGTAGATTGTAACAACCCGTCCCGAGAATAGGGATAAGTGGAGTGATTAAGGTGTGATTAGTAAGGTGAATCAAGGGTTAGGTGGTCCCGAGGGGTCCGGGAACTTAGAATGACGATTTTGCCCCTGGGTTGGGCAGAAATGTTGACTTTTATTTCGGGTGGTCAAATGGGAGTTGACCAGTGACCAGGACGTAGTTGAGGACGTTACGAATCCGTAGGCAGGTGGCACGCCCGATTCCGACATCCGAGGAGGAAGTTGTGATGTCCGGAAGGTCGAGGGTATTTTCGTAATTTTGGTAAAATAGGGGGGAAAAGTTGACTTTTTGAATAATTGGGTTTTGGTAGGTTGACCTAGGATGGTTAGATAGTTCTTGTCGTCCTGAGTTCGATGACAGGCGGCACGTGTTCATCGGACTTACGAGGTGAGAGTTACGGGTCTAGGAAGTTTCGGTAAAACCGTAAAATGAGTAAAACAGGAGGGTATTTTGGTCATTGTGGCACATTGGGATTTGTGCAGAGATAAAAGAATGGATGGCTGGGATTTAAACAGTTGGGATGTAGTTGGAAGGGATGGTGACACGTGTTGAAGGACTGGAGGATTCTGGTGGAATCCTGTGTGTTCACGGTCCCAAATAATTTGGGGTGCAACCGTGCAGTCCTTCGAAATACAGAGAACAGAGGGTGAGAGTTGGGATCAGTTGATCGATCTGAGTGCAAGGGTGAGTGGTTAGGGAATTGTGAGTGTGTTAGTGAGGCAAGGCGGAGCTGGTGGCCGTGAATTGGAGGTGCAATTGTGCACGGCGGCACGGCGGAGGTGTGGAGGAATTTTGGGGAGAAACAGGGAGCTGTGAGGTTGAGGTGGTGGCTACGCCGTGAGGTGAGGCAAATCGAGGCCAGGGGAGGCTGAGGAGACTGCAAGGAATCCAACGACCACCGTGGAAGGCGGCAGTGCGCACGGCGGAGCTGCAATCGAAGGTGAGATCTCTTTACTCTGTTTTTCCCGTAAACTTCATTTGGAAAGTCGTGACCTTGGGCTGAGAGTCGAGAGGATTGGAGGTTAGGGTAGTGATCAGGGAGGTCCTAGGTGTCGATTTGGGTGGTCGCCGTGACGGGGGCGTACACGGCGGAGCTCAGGCGAAGAGGAGTTTCTGTTACCCTGTTTCGACCGTGAACTTCGAACCCAAAGTCGTGGACTTCTGGGGTGAGTCGAAGGGTTAGGGGTGTTGGACGTGGATCAGTGAGGTTGTGGGGTGAGTCTGGAATCACCACCGTGACGGGAGGTGGCCGGAGTGGAGGAGTCGTGAAACAGGGGTCGAAGGGCTGTCTGGTTTTGAGTTCAGTCGAGGGGATTGGGACAGTGTCGAGGTGAATGGAGTTGGGGAACCGATAGGGTTGGCCTGGACGATGCTGTTGGTGAAGAAAGGAACCGTTTTGGTGGACGGAGGAGGAAGAACCAGGTACGCCGGTCTGAGTGCAGACCACTGTACTGAACCCGGTTTGCTCAAGGAAGGAGGTGGTACTGTAGCAGCGCGTGAGGGCCACGCGCAGCCACTTTTGGCGGCGCGTGGGGGCGCGTGCGGCGGCGATGGGGAAAACGGTCAACATGACTTTTGGTCTAGGAGTGGTGGTGAGTTTAATGGAGTTGGTTTCGGGTTAATCGGAAGTCTTTTGAGTATAGTTCCGCGAGGGTGAATGTGTAGGGTTCCGGGGTTTTAAGTCTTTGGTCCGGAGATTTTTGAGGGAATTTAAGTGAGTGTTCGTAGATGTATTAGTGACGTAATTTGACGGTGTTTGACAGGATCGGGATTTCCCGAGGAAGCCGAGGAACGGGCTGGACGTTCGGGACGCGAGTAGGGCTCAGTACTGTGAGTGGACCCTTTCTCTAAACTCGAACATGCATAACTGTTTTCTATAATTGTTTTATGGTTTTAATCTTGATTATCGAATATGTTTGGTCGGTTTTGCATTATTACACGTTTTTCGAGAAAAAGACGGTTTTGGCACGGTTTTCGAGAAAATGTTGGTTTTCGGATTTTGATGCCACATTTGGGGATTTCCACCGATAAAGGTTTTCTACTAATGATATATGGGTTATGAAATGTGATTTGTGATTACATGGGGTTTTGGTATGAAAATGGATATTTTCCGGATTTGGGTTCGGAATGACGGTTCTGAATGCCGGAAGGGCTTCGGACCAGTGATTTCGGATTCGGGTTTGGATATGGATTGGTAAATGGTTTTCAAATGGTTTTGGGATTGGATTTGCTGGATCTGGATATTGGGTTTAAAGACCCGGATATATGTGACGGGGGACCGGCCGGATTGGGTTTAAAGACCCGGATTGAGTTTAAAGACTCGGGAGTTTAAAGACTCGGATATATATATATTGATTTCCCCCGTAGGCCTTGAGTTTAAAGACTCGGGAGTTTAAAGACTCGGATATGATTAAGGCCTGGATTGAGTTTAAAGACTCGGGAGTTTAAAGACTCGGATAGATCCAGCAGGTTTGATCGAGAAAATGATGATTTGGTGGTTATGGTTTTGATACGGTTTCTGATACTCATATTATGGTTTCTTATAGTATTTTATAGTGTTTCTGTTTCTTATGATGTTTATAATGATTATTTTATAAATGTGCTTATAACTGCTGGTTATGCATGTGATTTCAAAACGGAGGGTTTAACTGGGTTTTCTTATAAAATGGTTTTTGAACTTTGGTACTTTCTGGTCCACTCACATTTTCTGTTTTATTTGCCCTCCAGGTTGTGGAGCTAGCGCGGGGTCTTGACGTCGAGGCAGAGTCTGAGGCATCGAAGTGACGTGAGGGTTCCCAGAGTAGAGTAAAGGCTTCTGCGTGCGTGTAGTTATCGGTTTTATTTGTATGTTCGTACTATGTTCTGTAAATGCTACCTTCGGGACATTGTGTCTAATTACTCCTGCGTTTGACTGGGTAGTATGTGAGTGAGTTTTACTTGAGTTTTGCGTCGGGGAGTCAGACGGGAGCGGGATTTACCTCGGGTTTCGGGGTGAAACCGGGGTGGGTCCTGACACGAAGAACACACACACACACGGGCACCCCCAAATTATTGGACCCGTGCACCCTAGAAACCTCTAGCCCTCCTACACGTGTCACAATCCTCTCCTCTCCCTCACAAATGTCTCAATCTTAGTCCTCCATTTGTCCCTCTTTGTTGCACAAATCCCAAAGTGCAAAAGACCAAAATACCCTTCTTTTAAACCAAAATTACCATTTTACCCTTACCGTTTTAGACCCGTAACTCACACGTCCTAACTCCGATGAATACATGCCGCCTGTCGTTGAATTCAGGACGACAAGATCTACCTAACGGTCCTAGGTCAACGTGTAAAAACCCGATCGTACGAAAAATCAACTTTTTGCCCTAGTTTAGCCAAATTACGGTTATGCCCTCAACCTTACAAACATCATAACTTTCTCCTCGGATGTCGGAATCGGGCGTGCCACCTGTCTACGGACTCTTGACGTCCTAAACTACGTCCTGGTCATCTGTCAAAGCCCACTTGGCCTCCCGAACTAAAAGTCAACTATTTGCCCAAACCAGGGGCAAAATCGTCATTCTACCTTAACGACTCTAGTTTCACCAACTAACCACCGATTAAGATCACTAATCCTTTACTAATCACCGTCTTAACCTTAATTTCTGGGACGGGTCGTTAGAACCTACCCACCTAAAAAGAATTTCGTCCCCAAAATTCCACAGCTAGTGCCCGACACCTATGGTCTCCTACCCGGTAAGCAACACTAGGTCAACAACAACTTCTCCTGGGTTTTCCTGTCTATCATCTCCACCTTGGGTATTTCACTCCATCCCCAACTACCAGTTACACTTCATGGTGTACACAAGGGAAACTCTATGAACAGAAAACAAAGGTATTTTAAAATACCTCATATAGAGTATCCAATAGACTTCATAGAGTACATCCTCACGTACTACCACCGACACTTCCTGGAACCCAACTCGATTCCTAACCCAGAACAATCTAGTCCAAACAGAAACTCCTACCTATTGGCTCACTCCTTCGGCTGCTACTTCGACCACCTGTCAGATAAATCTGCAAAGTCCTAAAGGCAAGCTCTAGATTGTGGGTTCTCTCCTTCAATAACCTCATATCGATCAGTTATAGTCACTCCTTTCTCGTTTCTTCCGTCATCCTTCAACGGAACTCACCGTAACATTCCAGGTCACCTAGGGTAAATCCTAGACTCTACCCCAAGATGCAACAACAAGACTGGGTACAACACAACCAAGGATAGTAAAATACCTGTCCCCGTGCCTGGTGCCGACTGAACCTCCTGCTGAGTCATCGAAAACACTCGGGCTTGAGATCCTGAAGCTCTACCACGTCCCCTCGAACTACTAGTGGCACCACCACCTCCTCTAGTACCCGCTGTCCCTGACGCTGTACTCTGTCCGGGCTCCGCAACTCCTCGGCCTACACCACATTCCTGTGGTAACAGTGGACACTCATGTCGGAAGTGACCTCGCTCCCCACAGTAGAAACAAACATCCCAACCAGAAGGACTCGGTCTCCCTGTCGACGCAACAGACATCGCACTAGCTTGTGGAGTCGGCTGTGCTCGGTAACAACGAAATCCCGAACTCTGGAAACTACCAGGTCTACCAAAACGATCATCGCCCAACGACGACGCTCCACCAAAGTTACCTCTTTTCGATGTTGTCAGGACCCACCCCAATTCCACCGCGAAAACCGAGGTAAATCCTGCTCTCGTCTGACACCCCGACACGTAACCAAAGTAAAACACCCAACAAGCACAGTCAGACGCAGGAGAAACTATAAACATCCCGAAGTTAAACGTTTACAGAGCATAGTACATACCAAAGAAAGAAAACCGAAAACTAAATACACGCACATGGAAAAGTTTAAAACACTTCGGGATCCCTTTCACGACTTCTATGCCTCAGACGCTGCCTCGACGCCGGAACCCCGCACCTACTCCACAACCTGGAGGGAAGTTAAAAACAAAAGGTGTGAGTGGACCATAATAACAGAAAAGTTTCTAAAACCATTTATAAGAAAACCGGGTTTAAGCCTCCGTTTTGAAACCACATGCATAACCTAGTTATTAAAACAGGTATAAATCGATCCTCATAAAACATCATAAGAAACAGAAACACTATAAAACGAATAGAGAAATCATATTATAAGCATCATAAAACGTGAATAACAAATCATCATTTTTCGATCAAACATGCTGGACCTATCCGAGTCTTTAAACTCCCGAGTCTTTAAACTCAATCCAGGCCTCAATAATATCTGAGTCTTTAAACTCCCGAGTCTTTAAACTCAAAAGGCCTACGGGGGAAATATCAATATATCCGAGTCTTTAAACTCCCGAGTCTTTAAACTCAATCCGGGTCTTTAAACCCAATCCGGGCTCGTCCCCCGTCAATTATAATATCCGGGTCTTTAAACCCAATAACCAGATCCAGCAAATCCAATCAAAACCATGTGAAAAACCTTTTCCAAATCCACATCCAAACCCGAATCCGAAATCACCGGTCGGATGCCCTTCCAGCATCCCGAACCGTCATTCCGAACTCAAATCCGGAAATCCACTTTTCAACTTTAAAACCAAAGTCCGCTTTCCGAAACCCGATTCTAAAACCGAAAACCTTGATCATCGAAATCATGTTCCAAAATCCACTTATAATCATTGAAAATCATTTAACGTTTGAAACCCAAAAACTATAGCCTCATATTCAGAAATCACACTTTCTCGTAAAACGGCCAAATAGTTATTCCTCGAAAACCGTGAAATTATATAAAACCACATCATAAATCCAACAATCATGAAATCACGTATATAAGACAAGTATAGAAAACAGTTATGCATGTTCGAGTTTAAGGAAAGGGTCCACTGTAACGACCCGTCCCAAATTCCATGATTAGATTAGTGACTAATCACGATTAATGAGGTTAATCGGTGATTAGTAGAGCGAAGTCGGACGAACGGTGCGAAATGACCGTTTTGCCCCTGATCGTGGCAAAATGTTGACTTTTCAATCGGGCGGTCAAATGGACTTTTACCGATGACCGTGACGTAGCTCGTGATGTCACGAGTTCATAGACAGGTGGCACGTTCAATTCCGACGTTCGAGGAGGAAGTTATGACGTTCGGAAGTTTAGGGGCATTTTGGTAATTTTGGATAAAAGGGGTCAAATGTTGACTTTTTGACCGAGAGGTCCGATGGCCGAGGGCCGAAGACCGTTACATAGATAAGGACGATACGAATCCGTAGACAGGCGGCACGTCGAATTCGGACGTTCGACGGTGAAGTTACGGTTCACGGAAGTTCCTAGTTACTATTCATGACAGCGCGTTTTACGAGACAAAAAATGCAGTTTTGTCTCTAGTGGGCCCAGATATTTAATGGAGTCCCAATGGATGAGTGACACTTATCACCCATCCACTGGCTACCATTTTCCCATTCATGCATCAAACCCTTCCCCGTTCATCCATTTCTCCCATTTTTTTCCCAAACCAACCCGATCACCATTTCTCACCCAAACACCAAACCTGTAACGACCCGTCCCGAATTCCTAGATTATAGTGGCTAATCACAATTAGTGAGGCTAATCGGTGATTAGTAGGGCGAAATCGGACGAACGATGCGAAATGACCATTTTGCCCCTAGTGGTGGCAAAACGTTGACTTTTCAATCGGGCTGTCAAATGGACTTTTACCGATGACCGTGACGTAGTTCGTGATGTCACGAGTTCGTAGACAGGTGGCACGTTCAATTCCGACGTTCGAGGAGGAAGTTATGACGTTCGGAAGTTTAGAGGCATTTTGGTAATTTTGGTTAAATGGGGGTCAAATGTTGACTTTTTGACCAAAAGGTCCGATGGCCGAGGGCCGAAGACCGTTACGTAGATAAAGACGATACGAATCCATAGGCAGGCGGCACTCTGAAATCGGACTTCAAACGGGAGAGTTATGGGTCACGGAAGTTCGATTTCACTATGCACGAACTTCGAGACGGGGACGTTTTGGCGAAATCTGATTGGGTGGATATTTTGGTGGGCCCCATGGATGAGTGACAAGTGTCACTCATCCCATTGATTTGATCCCCAAAAATGTGGATCTATATAATAAAATAATATTATTTAATTAATTTTTTTAACCAAACCCACCCACCATTTAATCTTGGCCATCCATTTCAATTCATCCTTAAATCCACACCCTCCATTTCTCTTCTCTCATTAGCCATCATCTCCTTCTCCCTTCTCTTCCACGACATCACCTTCATCACTTCATCTTTTTCTTCATTTTCTTCCTTTTCCTTCACAAATCCGAAACACACACACACACCATCACCATTCCTTGCTTGTGTGAGTTGAACATGACCGTGAGGTGGTGGAAGGAGGCTGAGGATGGCAAGCCACGGCCAGCCACGGCGGAGGACACGGCGGGGAGAGAGAACCCGTGAGGTGAAAATATTTCAAATTTTGAAAATTTGATTTTAATGGTTTTTACTTGATTCCATTAATTGGGTAAGGTTTCTAGGAATCCCAGGAGATGATTAGGATTGGTTTCGAGGCGTTGGACGGCCTGGAACAGCCGCGAACGGCGGGAGAAGTCACGGCCGCCATGGCCGAATTGGAGGTACGGGTTTTCGATGTTTTTCTTCCATTTTAAGGTCATAGGACTGTAGGTTAGGATTAGAGGATGAAAATGGGACAAACGGGAACGGTTTTGGTGGCCGGACGGCGGAGAACCGGCCGGGTCAAGTCGCGGGTCACGGCGACCCGGTTGCAGGGTTCGGGTCGACCCGTCGAGTGGTTGAAGGTGGTGACGTGGCATGATGATGTGGCACCTGTCAGATTGTCAGGTGACGTGGACCACTCATCAGCCGACACGTGTCACATGTCAGTGCACAATCAGCACTGACATGTCAGTGACGTGGCCCAATCAGGGGCTGACACGTGGCACAGACGTGGACCAGTGCCGTGATGACACGTGGCACATGTCAGACTGCCACGTGGCACTGACAGCACAGTGACGTGGACCAATGGGAACATGACACGTGGTACCTGTCAGAGTCTGACATGTCAGACCTGACAGCTGTCAGATGACGTCATGCTGACGTTAGCAGGTACTGTAGCAGGCGCGTGAAGCCCACGCGCAGCCACTTCAGGCGGCGCGTAAGGGCGCGTGGCAGGGAATATGGGGAAGGTTCCAACATACGAAATCTTCTATTCGATGTAACGAACATTTTGGGACTGGTTTCGTGTCGATCGGACACCGTCTCGATATGTTTCTGGGCATCGGAAGGTTTAGGTTCGGGATTAAAAATAGTTAAAAATACGGGAAAATTACGGGGCTTTGGTAGGAGGTTAATTAAGTAGTTAGTAACCTTCTATTACGATTTGGACAGGTTTGGGAGTCCCGGTGACGGTGATCGGCTCGCGGAGCCGTCTGGCACGCAAATCGAGGCGGCAGCTCGGACGGTCTGTGAGTGGACCTTGTTTTCTAAATTGGTGCATGCATAAATGTTTATTATATGTTTTATTACTTGTTTGATGATGCCATGGGTGCATTTGTATGTGGTACGTATAAGTACGTATTTCGAGGTTTCGGCCTTATACGGTGCTTATACGGGTCTGTATTTCTTTATTGGTTTTAATGAATTGGATTTGAATTTCAAAAGGATAAACTCGGGTATGAGACCCATTTGGTTTTGTCTCGGGCATATGACCTCAGATTCCGGGCACGGTGCCCAGCTGATGTCCTATGTTCGGGCACGAGACCCAGTCACTTTACGGCTTTGATTTCAGGTCAGGTCAGGGAACCTTAAAATGGATTCCCAGGTTCATGGCGGTTTATGGGAATCGGCATGAACCCTTGTTATGGCATCATGGTTCATGACGGTTTATGGGAACCGGCATGAACCCTTGTTGGTTATTACGGTACATGACGGTTTATGGGAATCGGCATGTTACCTCGGTTATGTTATTACGGTACATGACGGTTTATGGGAACCGGCATGTTACCTGATTATGGATATTATGAATCATGACGGTTCAGGGGAACCGGACATGAATGTTTATGTTATGTATATATATGTTCATCTACCTTCCTTTACTTCTATTATCTCCTCCGGGGAGGGTCGTTGGCCTAGGTGGACCCCAGAGTAGTCACGGAGCACCGACTGAGTGGAGTCACCCCCCAGTTGGGTTCCTTACTCTCAGGAAGGCTATGGTTACTATTACCTCGAGTAGGATCATTGGTCTGCGGACATTGACCTTGACTTTGAGATGACTCGGATTGAGACCCGGGTAGCACGCGCGTAGCTTTGGATACCGTGACAGGATTGGTTGTGTGACTTATATATATGTATGCGATGTATATATGATATATGAGATGTGGTGTGCACAGGTGTGCACGGGATTTGAGCAGTGGCTCGTGTACTTGGTTTCTTTATGGTTTGGGGCCGAGTCCCTTATGGATTTGGGCAGTGGCCCGTATGGTCGTTTTCATTGTGGTCCTTTCGACCTTGGTTTATATCTGCTTTGGGCTTAGTCCCACATATGGTTTGTTTTGGATAAATGGTTTTCAAATGCATGCATGCTTTTTAGTGGAGGGTACAAATGTCTTATGAAATGTTTTTATAAACCTTTGTTTTGTCCACTCACAGTTTTCAATGTTTTGACTGCCCTTCAGGTTGACATCGGATGTGGACTGTAGCAGAGACCGAGATATCACATACCTCCTCCGGATCCTGGCGTACTCTGATAGCCCGGGAGGGCAAAGGACGAAAATATCCCTTGTCTGACACTTCGTGTCAGACGGGAGCAGGGTCATCCCGCACTAATCCCGGGGGGATTGGGATGGGTCCTGTCAAAACCCTTCCCTTGTAACCATAACTAAGAGCAGAGGGTGAGAGAGGAGGACTAAGGACGGTAGCTGGTGGCTGGAACCGCTGTGGGCGGTGGCGGGAACCCAGAACCCGAGCGGGTACCCGGTAAGCCCATTTTTCCTTATTTTTCGATGTGAGCATTATGGTTGGTTTTGAATGATTAGGGAATGATTGTTAGGATGCTAGGAAGGTTTTAAGAGGGTTTTGGTGGTGGTTGACGGCTGAGCAGCCGTGTAGGCTGATCGGGAAAAATCGAACCGTGAGGTTCAAATTGGACCGGTCGGATTTCGTAGGTTTTAGGTAGTTTTGTTAATTGGGTTAGATAGGAAATGAAGAAATAGGAATTTAGGGATTGGAATGGAAGCAAACGGACCGAAAATGAGGGAAAAGGAGACCTGGACCGGTTACGCTAGTCCAAGTTGCAGGAAAAATCGGACCGGACCGGTTCGGACTGGTCTGACCGATGTAGGGGATGACAGGTGACGTCATCCTGCTGACGTCATCATGTCAGGGATGACGTCAGCATTGTCAGATCTGGCAATGTCAGCTGACATGTCAGAAAATGGGCCAATAGGAGTGCGACACGTGTCACATGCCAGTGCACAGTCAGCACTGACATGTTAGTGACGTGGCCCAATCAGGGGCTGACACGTGTCACTGACGTGGACCAGTGCCGTGATGACACGTGGCACATGTCAGACTGCCACGTGGCACTGACAGCACAGTGACGTGGACCAATTGGAGCATGACACGTGGCACCTGTCAGAGTCTGACATGTCAGACCTGACAGCTGTCAGATGACATCATGCTGACGTCAGCGATGACGTCAGTAGGTACTGTAGCGGCGCGTGAAGCCCACGCGCAGCCACTTCAGGCGGCGCGTGTGGGCGCGTGGGGGAAAATTTGGGGATGTGTTCAACATGTGAAATCTTCTATTCGATGTAACGAACATTTTGGGACTGGTTTCGTGTCGATCGGACACCGTCTCGATATGTTTCGGGGCATTTGAAGGTTTAGGTTCGGTTTTAAAAATAGTTAGAAAATCGGGAAAATTACGGGGCTTTGGTAGGAGGTTAATTAAGTAGTTAGTAACCTTCTATTACGATTTGGACTGATTTGGGAGTCCCAGTGATGGTGATCAGCTCGGGGAGCCGTATGGCACGTAAATCGAGGCGGCAGCTCGGACGGTCTGTGAGTGGACCTTGTTTTCTAAATTGGTGCATGCATAAATGTTTATTATATGTTTTAAATGCTTATTTGTAATGCCATGGGTGCATTTGTATGTGGTTACGTATAAGCACATATTTCGAGGTTTCGGCCTTATACGGTGCTTATACGGGTCTGTACTTCTTTATTGGTTTAAATGAGATGGCTTTGAATTTCAAAAGGATAAACTCGGGTATGAGACCCATTTGGTTTTGTCTCGGGCATATGACCTCAGATTCCGGGCACGGTGCCCAGCTGATGTCCTATGTTCGGCACGAGACCCAGTCACTTTACGGTTTTGATTTCAGGTCAGGGAACCTTAAATGGATTCCCAGGTTCATGATGGTTTATGGGAACCGGCATGAACCCTTGTTATGGTATCATGGTTCATGACGGTTTATGGGAACCGGCATGAACCCTTGTTGGTTATTATGGTACATGACGGTTTATGGGAACCGGCATGTTACCTCGGTTATGTTATTACGGTACATGACAGTTTATGGGAACCGGCATGCTACCTGGTTATGTTATTATGGATCATGACGGTTCAGGGGAACCGGGCGTGGATATTATGTTATGTATATATATGTTCATCTACCTTCCTTTACTTATATTATCTCATCCGGGGAGGGTCGTTGGCCTGGGTGGACCCCGGAGTAGTCACGGAGCACCGACTGAGTGGAGTCACCCCCCAGTTGGGTTCCTTACTCTCAGGAAGGCTATGGTTACTATTACCTCGAGTAGGATCAGTGGTCTGTGGACATTGACCTTGACTTTGAGAAGGCTCGGATTGAGACCCGGGTAGCACGCGCGTAGCTTTGGATACCGTGACAGGATTGGTTGTGTGACTTATATATATATATATATGATATGTGATATGTGGTGTGCAGAGGTGTGCACAGGATTTGAGCAGTGGCTCGTGTACTTGGTTTCTTTATGGTTTGGGGCCGAGTCCCTTATGGATTTGGGCAGTGGCCCGTATGGTCGTTTTCATTGTGGTCCTTTCGACCTTGGTTTATATCTGCTTTGGGCTTAGTCCCACATATGGTTTGTTTTGGATAAATGGTTTTCGAATGCATGCATGCTTTTTAGTGGAGGGTACAAATGTCTTATGAAATGTTTTTATAAACTTTTGTTTTGTCCACTCACATTTTTTAATGTTTTGACTGCCCTTCAGGTTGACATCGGATGTGGACTGTACGTTCTCTGATAGCCCGGGAGGGCAAAGGTCAAAAATATCCCTTGTCTGACACTTCGTGTCAGACGGGAGCAGGGTCATCCCGCACTAATCCCGGGGGGATTGGGATGGGTCCTGTCATCCACTCACAGTACTGAGCCCTCAATCGCATCCCGAACGTCTTGTACGTTCCTCAGCTTCCTCGGGAACTCCCGATCCTGTCAACAACCACCAAAGTACGTTACCAACACGTATACTAAGGTCCACCTAAATTCCCTCAAAAATCCCCGGGTCCTAAACGTAACGAATCGGAACCCTAAGCCTTCAACCTCGCGGAACTACTTCGAATCGACGTCCGATTAATCCGAAACCACCTCCAATAGACTCGTCACAACACCTAGACCAAAAACCTAGTTGACTACTTTCCCAACCTCCGCCGTACGCGCCCCCACGCGCCGCCCAAAGTGGCTGCGCGTGGCCCTCACGCGCCAGCTACAGTACATCTTCAACCTCGAGCAGACCCGGTTCAGCACAGTTCCTGCAAATTGAACCGGCGTCAGCGGTTCTCCGCCGTACCTGCACCAAATCGACTCCTCTCTTCACCCACTGCTTCGTCCCGTCCTAAGGAACTCATCCCCCTCACTCCAATACCTCGACACGGCCTAAAACCTGTCGACTCTAGTTCGAACAAAACCCGTACCAGTCCCCTGTTTCCTTCTCCGGCCACCCAGGTCTTCCCCCGTCACGGTGGCTACCCAAAACTCTTCCTAGGACTGTCCTAAACCTCACCCAACTCACCAAGACCGTCGACTCTCACCCAAAACCCATGACTTTCAAACTGAGCAAAATGGATAAAACAGATCACACAGGGTACTCTCCATCGTCTGGACTCCGCCGTTCATTCCTCCATCACGGCAGCACAACCAGAAGAACCTTAGGACCCCACTGAACTCCCTAGACCTCACTAGACTCCTCGATTCTACTCCTATACTTACGACTTAGCTTCTGAAACTAGACGGCAAAACAGAGCACCAAAAGGGAAATCAGAAATTACCTGTCGTCCTGTCGCCGTCGTGAGCTCAGCCATGAGGACACGGCTCCTCCCGTCCACCTCCAACCTCTGGACACCTCCTCTGGCCTCGATTGGTCGAACACGGCACAACCACCACCACGATCTCTCTGTTCACTCTGGTTTCTTCCCTGGTTTTCCCGTGGCTCACAACTCACCCACACACTGCCACCGTACCTCGAAACCTCCTCTTTGTCTCCCTCTTGATCTCTGATCACTCTCACACACTCACAACTCACCAACACCCACGATCACCCCTCAATTTCTCTCAATTCTCTCCCTCTGTTTCTCTCTGGGTCGAAGAACACCCACGAACACACGGGCATCCCCCAAATAATTGGACCGTATAAGATCCTGGAACCCTCTAGTCAAGCCCCACGTGTCACCAATCCTGTCCCTTCTCACCCAACTGGCCCAATCCCAGCCATCCATCTGTCCCTCTCTGCTGCACAAATCCCCATGTGCAAAGACCAAAATACCCTTCCTTTTAAATCAAATTTACGATTTTGCCACTACCTTTCTAGACCCGTAACTCCCACATCGTAAGTCCGATGAATACGTGCCACCCGTCATCGTACTCAGGACGATGAGATCTATCTAAGTATCCTAGGTCAACGTACCAAAACCCGTTTATACGAAAAGTCAACTATTCCCCCTAGTTTAGCCAAATTACGGTTATGCCCTCAACCTTCCGAACATCATAACTTCCTCCTCGGATGTCGGAATCGGGCGTGCCACCTGCCTACGGGTTCGTGACGTCCCGAACTACGTCCTGGTCACCAGTCAAAGCCCATTTGACCACCCGAACTAAAAATCAACTTTTTACCCAAACTAGGGGCAAAATCATCATTCTAAGCTAATGACCTTCTCGGGACCAACTAATCCCCGATTAAGCTCACTAATCCCTACTTAATCACAGTCTTAACCCTAATCTCTGGTACGGGTCGTTACAGATGTCCTCTGACTCGAAGCTCCCGAACTAGATGTCTCCCGGCGTCGCACCGGCAAGCTAGCCTCAACCCTCACCGCAGCGTCCGACAACTCTCGGAGGGTAGTAAACGATCCAGCCGTCACTATGGCTCGAATCTCACCTCGCAGGACCAACTCAAATCTCCGGCACTTCTCGGCTTCAGTAGCCACAAACGCAGGAGCAAACCGAGACAACATCTGAAACTTCTGTTCATACTCAGCCACACTCAGATTCCCCTGTTGGAGCTGCAGAAACTCAGCCTCCTTGGCATCTCGGAAAGAACGAGGGTAATACTGATCTAAGAACCTCTCCCGAAACGTCTCCCAGGTCACTGTGTGGGCGTCCCAGCCAGACAACTCGAGGGTATACCACCACTCGTACGCCGCACCATCCAGTAAGAACGTAGCCAGTAACACTCGATCCTCCGGTGGGCAATGCATCACTGAAAATATCCGCTCAAGTCGCGTGATCCACCTCTGAGCTTCCTCAGGATCTGCCCCACCACTAAAATTCATAGCCCCGAGCCGCTGGGCTCGCTCAATCGTAGCACTCTCTATCTCTCTTGATGCGTCGTCTTAAGGTTGTGGAGAGGGTCTACGTCACGGAGGCATCGTCAATCACACGCTGAAAGAGGCATAGAAACAGTCAAACAACCTAAACACAACCTCACAACAGACACAAACCCAAAAAACTCGACAAACCTATGCTCTGATACCAATTGTCAGGACCCACCCCAGTTTCACCCCGAAAACCGAGGTAAATCCTGCTCCCGTCTGACTCCCCGACACAAAACCAAAGTAAACTCACTCTGAACCACCAAAGTACTCAGTCAGACGCAGGAGAAACTATAAAAACATCCCGAAGTTAAAGTTTACAGAGCATAGTACTAAATACAAAAAAAGAAAACCGGTAACTAGATATACGCACACGGAAAAATTTAAAACACTTCGGGGTCGCTCTCGTAACTTTTATGCCTCTGATGCTGCCTTGTCGCCGAAACCCCGCTCTAGCTCCACGACCTGGAGGGCAAGTTAAAACAGAAGGTGTGAGTGGACCATAAAGAATAAAAGTTTCAAAACCATTTTATACAAAAACAGGGTTTGGCCCTCCGTTTTGAAATCACATGCATAACCTAGTTACCAAAAGCAGTTATAGATCACATAAAGATTATCATAAAAACATTTTGCAGAATAATCAAATAAAACAGTTCTAAAAATCATGTCATAAGCATCATAAAACCGTATCACAAAACATAATACCAAGCCATCATTATCCGATCAAACTTGCTGGACCTATCCGAGTCTTTAAACTCCCGAGTCTTTAAACTCAACAGGCCTCAATAATATCCGAGTCTTTAAACTCAACAGGCCTACGGGGGAAATATCAATATATCCGAGTCTTTAAACTCCCGAGTCTTTAAACTCAATCCGGGCCCGTCCCCTGTCAAATATAATCCGGGTCTTTAAACCCAGTAAACAGATCCAGCAAATCCAATCAAAACCATTTGAAAACCATTTCGAAATCCATATCCAAACCCAAATCCGAAATCACTGGCCCGATGCCCTTCCGGCAACCAGAACCGTCATTCCGAACCCAAATCCGGAACTTCACTTTTCAACTTTAAAACCAAATTCCGATGCTCGAAATCCGATTTTAAAACCGAAAACCTTGATTATCAAAATCACGTTCCAAAATCCCTTTATAAACATTTAAACCCAATTATCATTTAAAAGCCCAAAACCATAGCCTCATATTCCGAAATCACCCTTTTCTCGTAAAACGTGCTGAAACCGAACTTCCTCGAAAAAACGTGTAATTATGTAAAACCAACAAAACATATTCGATAAACATAGAATCATGTTTAAAACCATAAAACAAGGATAGCAAAACAGTTATGCATGCTCGAGTTTAAGGAAAGGTTTCACTCACTAATACCGAGCCCTCAATCGCGTCCCGAACGTCTCGTACGTTCCTCAGCTTCCTCGGGAAGTCCCGAACCTGTCAACCATCACCCAAGAACGTTACTAACACATCTAAGAAGGTCCACCTAATTCTCCCTAAAAATCCTCGGGTCCTAAATGTAGCGAACCAAAACCCTAAACCTTCAACCTCGCGAAACTACATTGAATCGACGTCCGGTCAACCCGAAACCAATTCCATTAGACTCGTCACAATACCTAGACCAAAAACCATGTTGAATGTTTTCCCAACCGCCGCCGCACGTGCCCCCACGCACCGCCCAAAGTGGCTGCGCGTGGCCTCACGCGCCAGCTACAGTGTCACCAGCAACCTCTGGTCGACCCGGTTCGAACCAGTCTCTGCAACTCGAACCGGCGTGGCCGGTTCTCCGCCGTCCCGCCACCAAAACTGCTCCTCTCTTCACCATCTTCATCGTCCAGACCTAAGCTACCTCTTCCCCTACTCCAAACACCTCGACACAACCTATAGCCCGTCGACTCAAGCTCGAACAAAACCCGAACACTTCCCCTGTCTCACGATCCAGCCAACCCAGTTACCCCCCGTCACGGTGGCGACCTTAAACCCTTCCTAGAACCTCACTGAGTCCTACCCAACTCACCAAAACTCTCGACTCACTCCCTATGTCCACGACTTTCGATTTGAAAATCGACGGCAAAACAGAACCAGAAATTACCTGGGCTCCTGTCACCGTCGTGGGCTCAGCCGTGAGTAAGTATCTCCTCCCGTCCTCCTCCGTCCTCTAGACCCCACCACCAGTCTCGATTGATCGAACACGGCAGCACCACCACCCAAAACGCCTCTCTATTCTCTGTTCCCCCCTGGTTTCCCGTGAACTCACCCTTCCTTTCTACTCATTCACGATCACACAACCTCCAAACCTCCCCAACTCACTCACAAAACTCACACCCTCACCGTGCTTGATCGATTCCTCCCCAATTCCCAGTCTCTGTTTTCTCTCTGAGTTGAAGAACACACACACACACGTGCACCCCCAAATTATTGGACCTGTGCACCCTAGAAACCTCTAGCCCTCCTACACGTGTCACAATCATCTCCTCTCCCTCACAAATCCCTAGTTTAGCCAAATTACGGTTATGCCCTCAACCTTCCGAACATCATAACTTCCTCCTCGGATGTCGGAATCGGGCGTGCCACCTGTCTATGGACTCATGACGTCCTAAACTATGTCCTGGTCATCGGTCAAAGCCCATTTGGCCTCCCAAACTAAAAGTCAACTATTTTCCCAAACTAGGGGCAAAATCGTCATTCTACCTTAACGACTCTAGTGTCACCAACTAACCACCGATTAAGCTCACTAATCCTTTACTAATCACCGTCTTAACCTTAATTTCTGGGACGGGTCGTTACAGGAGGGGTAATTCGAGATTCTGAAGGCACAGTAGTGGCTGGATACTCAAGGAAATGGCCATTTGGGGGGTCGATTGTAGCCACTGAAATTGAGGCTATACACTATGGGCTACTTTAATTACAGTGGTTGGGGCTCAGAGATGTGATAGTGAAGACTGATTGTGTGGAAACTGTCAGCACTATTAAGTCAGCTTACCATCTATGGACACCAATTGGTTTGGTAGCTTGGGAGGTTGTGACTCTTTTCGAGGCCCTTGGGATTCCTTTGGATCTGTTAGTGGCAGTTTCTCGCATGACTAGCATGGTTGCTCATAATTTAGCTCAGAAGGGCAAGGTGTCACAACCCACCATTCTCCAACAGGATATTGTCCGCTTTGAGCCCAGCACTCACGATTTTGTTCTTGGGAGCTCACGTGCAACTTTCTAGTGGGTCACCCATCCTGGGATTGTACTAGCCCAAACTCGCTTAATTTTGGAGTTCCCACGGAATCCAAAGCCAGTGAGCTACCAAAAGGCCTCATGTTGGATAGATGTGCGCCCACACATATAATGCGCATTCCCCAGATCCTCCCGGGTGATGTGGGATTGCTAACCATGCCAACAAGGCACGAGTCCTCACAAGTCACCCCCCTTGGGGCCTAGCGTCCTCACTGGCACACTCAATTCCGGCGGGGGTTGGGCTCTGATACCAAATTGTCACGACCCGCCCTTCTCCAAGGGGATATTGTCCGTTTTGGGTCCAGCCCTCACGATTTTGTTCTCTGGAACTCATGTGCAACTTCCCAGTGAGTCACCCATCTTGGGATTGCACCTGTCCAAACTCGCTTAATTTGGAGTTCCCAAGGAATCCAAAGCCAGTGAGCTCCCAAAAGACCTCATGTTGGATAAATACACACCCACACCTATAAGGCGCATCCCCCAGATCCCCCCCTTTTCGGGCGATGTGCAATTGCTAACCATGCCACCAAGGCACGGGTCCTCACACAAGGGTTCTCATGTGAGAACGAGTTGGGGTGCTATGTTTCCACCTTGGCTAACAACCCTGGTGGCGAAGGACAAATGAGTTTAATCTCCTTTTGTTGAGATGTTGCTTGTTTGTTTTTTTAAGGGGGGAGAGGGGAGGGGGGGTACCCTTTTTCCCTCATCAGATTTTTTCTCGGATTAGCTAGGTGATGAGGGTTTTAATGATACCCCAAGCACCCCATGTGGTGCACCTAATTAGTGTATTTGTCTTACATTCCATCTTTTTCAATGAAGTAATCTTTTTTATAAAAGAAAAAAAAACTATTTCGTTGTTTTCTTTGTTAAACCAAAGCTATTTCGTTATTAATTGTTTGATTTTGGGTTTTTATCAGGAATCCAAACTAAATAGTTTTAGAGTTTTTATTTTTATATTATATACTAGTTAATATGTTCATATTTTAATTTTTTTTAATGTACATCTTTACTATGGATAATATTTCTCTAAATACCTTACTTATTTTGTGCTACTTTTGATTTTAAATTATATTTGAACCATGCCATAATTAAAGTTTAGAATGCTATTTTTTATTTGTGATAGTGTGAAAATGAAATCTTAAAGTGGATTAATGTAAATGTTAGAATTTTTGTAAGGCTTTTTACGCAATATGCCCCCATCAATCTAAGTCTCAAAATGCCTCGTGAATACTATTTTGACCAATAATGCCTCCTGAACGTAATTTTCATCACAAAATGCATCATAAACGTCTAATTTAACAGATTTATGTTAAGATAAAAGGCTAAAATTGTCCAAATTTTTTGAATCTATTTTGGAAAATGTGTAGGGTTACCTTGTTCTTAAGAATAAGTAATTTGGGGTTATTTTAGTGAATTGTGCCATTTAGTTCAAATTTTCTCTTCATATGTTATTAACATGGTTCCTTTCCACTGCCGGACTCTACATCTTGTGAAGACTGGAGATGAACAAGAAAAATTTTAACTTGGACAAAATAGTAATTACAGAAGTGCTAAGTTGAGCATTAAATTGTAATAAGATTTTATCAACGAAAATCATAAACCATGGTGGACTTAAGCATCTGCTCCACCTCATTTATCTTCCTTTCCCAAAACAATAAATATAGAACAGTTAACACTCATCTTCAATATGCTTTTTCTTAATTAAAGAAAGCATACCTAGTACAGGGGAAAAAGCACTACATGGAATGGAAGAGAGTATAGTATCCAGTTATTCACACTTTCAGAAATTTCAGCTCCTCTATGAGCGTATCCTATATGAGGGTATACTATAAGAGAAAATTGAACAATTTTGCGAATGATATGTTTCTACAGTTATGACAATTACTGATGCACTAAACTTATACCAAACACTATTTAGTAGCTACTAAATTTGACTGAAAAATATATTTAAAGCATTACTTGTTAACATCTATTAAATGCGTTCATAAAACGACGAAGAACATAACAACATTAGTAGAATATGATTGGTTATTGATAATTTGTATACTTATTCAAATCAAAATATCTAACTATAATATAAGAATGAACCTAAAATCCAAAGATCAAGAGGACTTCCACACCCAATATAACTATGGAAAAAACACTCATATAATATCACAATATCATAAATGAAGGAACCAAAAAGGAAATAAGACAAGACAAAGAAAGCATACAAACAAGCAATATTATTCCAAGGCTCCCCATTTTCAGGGTCAAGTTGAAGTGTTGAACAGCCCGGGTAGCCATCCAATACCTTTTCAGTGTCCCTAGGCTGCAAGAGTTCCTCAGCACTAGGTAAAAATTATATAAAAGGCTAGAGATATAAAGGCAATGTACAGTGGAGAGTATATTCGATCATGCATCATATCATGGATAACATAGGTTACCTTCAAAGCAGCAAACCCAAGTGCAAACCAGCCATCAGGATACAAGAATTCAAGGCCATTGCAAACTCCCTAGAAAAAGCATGCAGATGATGAGTGTACAAAAAAATCACAAAGCATGTCGTTATCATCGTATCCGAAAAAGCCATATTCAAAATTTTGGATAATTTTACCTTTTCATCTGAACAGAAATCTGTTAAGTTAGATATTTATGGGGCATTTTGAGCCGAAAATTGTGTTCATAAGCTATTCTCGATCAAAATAGTGTTCAGAAGGGGCATTTTGATATTCATAGGGCATATTGAGTAAAAACCCAAAATAATGATGTTTTTAGGACTCTTTTAAGCTAATAACAATTCGGATTTGAACCGTTTCAATTTCATTTTTTGAAAATTCAAACCATTAATTTTTTAACGGTATGAATTTGGCTTTTGTTGAAATCATTATGGATCCAACCTGTTCCCGGCCCTAGCCTACAATTTTACAGATTCGTTATAGTAAGTTTGAATGAGGGAAAAAAAATGAGATTTAGCCAAAATTAAGATTTTGAAGTTTCTCATGTAAGATTGTACGAAAAATTACCTAATAAAAAAACTCTCTAACAAAATATATTTTTGGTTAATTTTTTCATTAAAATTTCAAGTTTGGATATTGGAATTATAATGTTCATGTAAACTCTAGCACTTCATATTGCGAATTAAACAATTAATTGTTATGTTTAGTCATTTTTAGTGTACTTTTACTATAATAAGATTGACGCGAACTACTACAAATAAATTAGATTGAGATTTCTAAGTTCAAATTTTTAAATTCAAATTTTTCGAGTTGGATCTTCTAATTATGAGTTTTATATAAACTTTAGTGCTTGATATTGTAGATTGAAGAATGAATTTCGAATTTATTTGGTTTTTATATAGTAAGGTTGACGCAAACTCTTGTAATATGAGATGGGGTTTCAAAGTTCAATATTGTTGATGCAAAAATCGTCCGGTTCTGTGAAATTCCTTCTCGATCACTACACACAATAACGAAAATCAAACGGGATTAAGGTTGAATCCGGGGGGTGGTTCAACCATAAACGCTCCGATGCTTAAGTCAATTTTCCGAGGGAGAATAATCTGACAGAGTATTTCCAGAAGTTTTTTATTACATTTAGAAGTGAGATGAGGTTTTCTATTTATAATAAAGTCTTGAGAGTCACTGGAGCGTCTGATTGGTTGAAGGAGAAAGTATTAAATAAGTGATTGTACCGAGTGTAATCACTTATTTATTAATGAATAAATAATTCGTTGGGAAGTTATTTATTATCAGCATTGATCTGATTAATTAATATATTTAGCTGGTAAATATATTGAATTAATGAGGAGATCATAACATGTTGATGTCAATTTTACCGAGGGTAATATTGGCATTATGAAAATTGTTGGCCACGTGGCAGCTCCAGAATATTCCGGTAATTTATGATTCCATAAATACCCCCACATCGCTTAGGAATTCGAGGAATCCTAAAAGATGTAATTTTCTTGTGATTCCAGTAAACTACGTGTTAATATTTTTATGTGAGAGTATGATTCTTCTTTTTTGATGTAGCTGAAGATTGATCTCGATCTTATTATAAAAAGAATTTACGAGTTCCATTAATCATTAAGATTTGTTTAAATTTTTTTATTTAAATGAGAGTATATAACTTTTATATAGCTGAAGAGGCTGTGGTAAAGGCATTCTGCTCAGCCTTCTGTCAGGTAGAGCCCCTTTTTTTTTCTATCTAAGTCATTCGCTTGTCTTTTGCAGATTGCAAAAGTGTCTTGGAAATTTTGGGAGGGAAGCAATTAGTCATGACAATTTGTCAAAAGCAAATTGGTGGCCCCATCTTCTTTCCTTGTCCATGTCGACGAGCAGGTATGAGTGGCTCCAAGAATGACGTCGGCAGGCCTCACACAACTGGACTGTCGACTGGCGCTGTAATAGGGAGGGGACAGATGGGTCCGCGCTGCAGGTGTTGTCGGCTGCTGCAGAAGTGAAGACAACCATTACATTTTTTATTTATTTTTTTCTTTTTTCCACTGCTTATTTTTTTCTACCGTTGGCATCCTTTGTACATTTTTTTTACTTTTTACCATCTGTAGCAAAGCAAACATAATTTGCTTTTGTATATATATATTTTCGTGCGCCATCAACAAAAGCACCATGCTTTTGAATGTAACATATATATAAATAAAATATATTATATGCTCATATATTTTAATATACATATATAAATGAATATATATTCTTTTGTTCAGTTTCGATTTTTTGCAGGTTTTGAGAGTTGTAGATATTTGATTGCAATTATTCAAGCGGCGGTGCGCTCTACTCTTCGAGACGATCATTTTAAGATATACGAAGGCATACTTATGATGTAGTCTTGAAGACCTCACTTTGTGGAGTATCATCTGGTGGTGTGTCCGGGACTTGTTAAAGCTTCCGACTTCAAGAGATGGTGAACTTGACATCAAGACGCTCCTCCAGTTGACATGCTTGTAGTGCTTTGTGGATGGAAGAACTTAGCGCATCAACGCACTTGTCATCTTCAAGTGCGAGTAGAGCCAACATCAAGGCCTTCAATGGGGGAGGTGCAGCAGAATGCAACCTGAGGTGCAGCAAAGTGCAAGGCGAGGTGCAGCAAAGTGCAGGGCGAGGTGAAATAGAGTGCAACTACAAGGCGAGGTGCAGCAGAGTGCAAGGCGAGGAATGCTGCAAGTGCGAGGCGATGCATGGTGCAACTACAAGGCGAGGCATGTCAGGACCCGACCCTCCTCGATCAGGACCCGACTCATCTAGCACCATATTATCTGCTTTGGGCCTCGCCCTCACGGTTTTGTTTTCGAGAGCTCATGGTGCAACTTCCCAGGGGGTCACCCATCATGAAATTGCACCAGTCTCAACTCGCTTAACTTTGGGGTTCCAATCTCCCCCAAAGCCACTTGAGCTCCCAAAAGGCCTAAGCTACATAGGTGTGCGCCTACACCTTTAAGGCACACCACCATCCTCTCCCAGACCATTCTCCCTCGCAGGAATGTGGGATTGTTCACCGTTCCCTCCAGGATACGGGTCTTACTGTAACAACCCGTACCTTCGGGAAGGGTATAAATGTAATTTTGTAAATATTTGTATATAAAGGACGATTTTGCCCTTGTGAATAGTAAGCCAAAAGTTGACTTTTTGAATTACCGATTGGATGACTGTTGACCCTTGATCGTGACGTAGTTAGGGACGTCACGAGTCCGTAGATAGGTGGCAGGTTCGATTCAGACAATCGGAGAAAAAGTTATGACGTTCGGAAGATTGAGGGTGTTACCGTAAATTTGATTAAGTGAGGAAAATGTTGACTTTTTGGAGGACTTGTGTAACGACCCGTCCCAAATTCCATGATTAGATTAGTGATTAATCACGATTAGTGAGGCTAATCCGTGATTAGTAGAGCGAAATCGGACGAACGATGCGAAATGACCGTTTGCCCCTAGTCGTGGCAAAATGTTGACTTTTCAATCGGGCGGTCAAATGGACTTTGACCCATGACCGTGGCGTAGTTCGTGACGTCACGAGTTCATAGACAGGTGGCACGTTCAATTCCGACGTTCGAAGAAGAAGTTATGACGTTCGGAAGTTTAGGGGCATTTTGGTAATTTTGGATAAAAGGGGGTCAAATGTTGACTTTTTGACCGAGAGGTCCGATGGCCGAGAGCCGAAGACCGTTACGTAGATAAGGACGATACGAATCCGTAGACAGGCGACATGTCGAATTTGGACGTTCGACGGCGAAGTTACGGTTCACAGAAATTCGAACGTACTATTGCACGAATTACGAGACGGTTGCACTTTTGGACTTAGTGGGGCCCAGATATTTTATGGGGACCCAATGGATGAGTGACAAGTGTCACCCATCCACTGGTTACCATCCCACATTCATGCATCCAACCTTCCCGTGCATTTTCATTTTCCTTATTCCCAAACAAACCGATCCATCCATTCTCCCCAAATCCAACCCTCCAACCCTGTTTGATCATGAACTGAGAAGCCCAGAGGTAGAGAGGATGAAGGCTGGACGATGGTGGCCGGCTGGAAGCCACGCCGCCGTGGGCGGCGGCCATGAAACCCGAGAGGTACTCGGTTTGCCCAAATTCCATTTTTAATTTGTGTTTTCCATTATGGTTGCTTGTGGGTGATTAGGGAATGATTATTAGGATGCTAGGAAGGTTTTAAGAGGGTTTTGGGTGGCGGTTTGGACTGAGCAGCCGTGTAGGCTGATCGGGAAAAATCGAACCGTGAGGTCCAAATTGGACCGGTCGGATTTCGAAGGTTTTAGGTTGTTTAGTTAATTAGGATTAATAGGAAAGATTAAAAGAGGAATTTAGGAATTGGAATGGAAGCAAACGGACCGAAAATGAGGGAGAAGGAGGCCTGGACCGGTTACGCCGGTCTAGTTGCAGGGGTTGGACCGGACCGGCCAGCCTGGACCAGTTCGATCGCTGGAGCTGGTGACAATGTGCAGGGCGCGTGAGGCCCATGCGCAGTGGCTTCTTAGGGCGCGTGAGGGCGCGTGGCACACAATTTGAGGAAGGGTTCAACATGTGAAATCATCTATTCGATGTAACGAACATTTTGGGACTGGTTTCGTGTCAATCAGACACCGTCTCGATATGTTTCGGGGCATCGGAAGGTTTAGGTTCGGTTTTAAAAATAGTTAAAAGTTCGGGAAAATTACGGGGCTTTAGTGAGGGGTTATATAAGTAGTTAGTAACCCTCTAAATTAATTTCGAAGTTTCGGCCTTATACGGTGCTTATACGGGTCTGTATTTCTTTATTGGTTTTAATGAAAAGGTTTTGGATTTCTAAAAGGATAAACTCGGGTATGAGACCCATTTGGTTTTGTCTCGGGCATATGACGCTATTTACGACCTTCGGATCTAAATCGTGGTCGCGGCGGGTGCTATGTGCACGACGATCGACGATATGACGCTTGCCTCCGGATTGAGATGTGTTCCTTCCGGAGAGGTCACGATGGGCGATTGTGTGTACCCGAGGATGAGATGTTAAAGAAGGTGATACTGGATGAAGCTCATTGTTTAGCTTATGCGATGCATCCTGGTGGGACCAAGATGTATCGTACACTTCGAGAGCATTACTGGTGGTCGGGGATGAAACGTGAGATTGCAGAGTAGGTCAATAGATGCTTGATTTGTCAGCAGGTGAAAGCTGAGCGGCAGAGACCCTATGGAGCAATGCAACCTTTGCCGATTCCCGAGTGGAAATGGGATCACCTGACAATGGATTTTGTATTCAAGCTTCCCAGAACACCAAAGGGACACGATGGTGTGTGGATGATCGTGGATAGACTTACGAAGTCTGCTCATTTCTTGCCAGTATGGGAGAACTTCAGGTTGGCGCAGTTTGCACAGTTGTTTATAGATGAGATTATTCGGCTGCATGGGACTCCAGAGTCGATAGTATCTGACAGAGATCCGAGATTTACTTCCCGATTTTGGCAGAGCTTATAGGAAGCTTTTGGGACAAAGTTGCATTTCAGTACTGCATTTCATCCTCAGACCGATGGACAGTCTGAGCGGACTATTCAGATTCATGAGGATATGATGTGAGCTTGTGTTTTGCAGTTTCAGGGTACTTGGGAATCACATCTGCCTTTGATGGAGTTCGCCTATAATAACAGTTATCAGGAGAGCATTGGGATGGCTCCTTATGAGGCGTTGTACGGGCGACAGTGTCGGACTCCATTGTGTTGGACGGAGGTTGGTGAGAGGAGACTCACTACTTCCGAGCTGGTAGATCTTACGCAGGAAAAAGTGGCACTGATTCGAGATCGATTGAAGGCAGCTCAAGACCGACAGAAGATCTACGCCGACCGTAGGATCAGAGATTTGGAGTTTGCAGTAGGAGACTGGGTTTTCTTGAAGTTATCTCCTTGGAAGGGTATAGTACGGTTTGGAAAACGGGGGAAGTTGAGTCCTCGTTACATTGGACCTTATGAGATTTTAGAACGGATTGGTCCTGTTGCTTATCGGTTGGCCTTACCAGCAGACTTGGAAAAGGTACATAATGTCTTCCATGTTTCTATGCTTCGGAAGTATATACGGGATGATTCGCATGTTCTGGAAGCACAACCTGTGGAACTGAGGGAAGACTTGAGCTTTGAAGAACAGCCAGTAGCAATTTTGGATCAGAAGGATAAAGTCTTACGACGGAAGACGGTTCCCTTAGTTAAAGTATTATGGCGAAATCATCAAGTGGAAGAAGCTACTTGGGAACCCGAAGCCTTGATGCGTGAACAGTACCCTTACTTATTTGATTGAATTTCGGGGACGAAATTCTTTTTAGGGGGGTAGATTGTAACAACCCGTACCTTCGGTAAGGGTATAAATGTAATTTTGTAAATATTTGTATATAAAGGACGATTTTGGCCTTGTGAATAGTAGGCCAAAAGTTGACTTTTTGAATTACCGATTGGATGACTGTTGACCCTTGACCGTGACATAGTTAGGGACGTCACGAGTCCGTAGACAGGTGGCAGGTTCGATTCTGACAATTGGAGAAAAAGTTATGACGTTCGGAAGATTGAGGGTGTTACCGTAAATTTGATTGAGGAAAATGTTGACTTTTTGGAGGACTTGTAACTTTTCTCTCAGCCCAATCAGATAAGGGCAAGTGGCAGAGATATTTTGTGCTGAGCCATTGGATGTTGGACACGTGTGGGTGGCTGGATGGTTCTAGGAAGCTCGATCGTGTGCACGGCCACATTTTGTCCAAGGCCAACCGTGCAATCGTTTGAAAAACACAGAAAACAGAGAGAAGAAATTGGAGAGAGTTCGATCGATTCAGTGCAAGGGTAAGTGAAGAGTGGATTGAGAGAGTAACAGAGAGAGTAGGTGGTGCTGGTGATCGTGTTTTGTTGGAGGAATCGTGCACGGGGACACGGTGGTGGTGCGGCGGAGTTCTGAGGAAAACAGGGAGGTTGTGAGACAGGGGCGGTAGTTGTGCCGTGTGGTGGTTCAAACCAAGACCGTGGGAGGTTCAGGAGGCTGCAGGGAGTCCAACGAACACCGTGGTACACGGCGGAGACGGAATCGAAGGGTAAGACTCTTTCCGCTGTTTTTCCCGTGAATTTCAATTCAAAAGTCGTGGAGTTGGGCTTAGAGTCGAGGGATTTGGAGGCCAGGGTGAGACTCCTGGAGGTCCCAGGAGCTGTTTAGTGGTGGTGCCGTGCCGGGGGAGGACCTGGGCGGCCGGCAGCCAAAACAGGGGCCACGGGCCGTCTGTTTCGAGGCCATGAACGGTGGGTTTTAGGCCTTGGTTCTTCGATGTTAGGACGGGGTTAGGTTGCTTAGGACGGGACGAAGCTCCTGGGATTGGTTTGGACGGAATTGATGGATGAACGGCGGAGAACCGGTCACGCCGGTTCAACTGTGCTGAACCGGGTGACTCGAGGAAGGAGAAACACTGTAGCAGGAGCGTGAGGCCCATCCGCAGCCACTTTGGGCGGCGCGTGGAGGCGCGTGGGGAGGATTCCGGCCAAGCTTCCAACATGGTTTTGGTTCTAAACGTCCTAAGGAGTTCATTGGTATGGTTTTCGGGTGAATCGGACGATGTTAGGAGGTTGTTCGGGAATCCGGACAGTTTAGGGTCTAGGATTAAAATATTAATAAATTCCCAAAAAATTGGGGAAATTAGGGTTAGTATCCTTAATGTGTTTGTGACCCTATTTGGTGCATATTGACAGGACGGGAGGTACCCGAGACGGTCGAGGAGCGCACGGAGCGCGATTGACTCGCTCTGATTTGTGAGTGGACTCCTTTTTTTCTTTCGAGCATGCCTAATTGTTTTTAGTAATGCTTATGATATTAAATGTGTTTTATGCTTCTTGTTGATAATTACATGTGGTTGATATGTTGCACGTTTTTCGAGATATTTCCGGGATTTTATACGTTTTTCGAGAAAAGCTGGTTTTCGGATTTTGATGTCATATTTGAGGATTTCAATCTATAAATGTTTTCTGATGATGATAAATGGGTTATGAAATATGATTTGTGATTACATGTGGTTTTTGGTATAATAATGGATTTTCGGATTTGGGTTCGGAATTTCGGTTCTGAACGCTGGAAGGGCTTCGGACCGGGGATTTCGAATTCGAGTTTGGCGATGGATTTCGAATTGGTTTTTACTTTGAATTTGGATTGGATTTGCTGGATCTGGATATGGGTTTAAAGACCCGAATATTGATTTGACGGGGGACGGGCCCAGATTGAGTTTAAAGACTCGGGAGTTTAAAGACTCGGACATTTATGATATTACCCCTGTAGGCCTATTGAGTTTAAAGACTCGGGAGTTTAAAGACTCGAATATAGAGGCCTGGTTGAGTTTAAAGACTCGGATAGGTCCAGCAGGTTTGATCGGAAAATGATGATTTGACGTTCATAGTTTATGATATGATTTTATGATGCACCTGCTATGATTTCTATAACTGTTTTATAGTGTTTTTGTTTCTTATGATGTTTCATGTTATGATTTTCTAATACTTAGTTGGGCATGCCTGTTTTAAAAACGGAGGGAACAATTGCTATTATTTTTCCTTAACTTTGATTTGATGAAAAACTGATTTTAAAACTTATATCTATTCTAGTCCACTCACACTTTTGGTTTTAAATTTTCCCTCCAGGTTGTGGTGATAGCGCTGGGGTGAACGTTGAGGCAGATATCGAGGCATAGAGCTTACGACGTTCTTCCGTTGCGAGACTAGCATTGTAGGATTTTGTGCCCATTTTGTAGAACTATGCTCTGACTGACAGTTGTATATATTTACTCCTTCGTCTGATAGTTATGCTTATTGTGGTGTTAAGGTTATTTGGTACTTTAGGTGTGATTGTCAGACGGGAGCAGGGTTCGTCCTGGGTATCGAGGTGATATTTGGGACAGGTCCTGACAATTGGTATCAGAGCATAGGTTTGTCGGTTTGTGTCGTATCTAGGTTGTTTTACTAACTCTATGCCTCTTTCAGCGTACGTTCGATCATGCCTCCGAGACGTGAACCCCCTCCACGACCTGAAGATGAAGCGGCGAGAGGGACTGAGAGCGTTTCGATTGAGAGAGCCCAGCGGCTTGGGGCTACTACGTTCAGCGGTGGGGCCGATCCAGAGGAAGCTCACCGATGGATCACCCGGCTTGAGCGTATTTTCGGGGTGATGTATTGTCCTCCAGAGGACCGGGTCTTGTTGGCTACGTTTCTGTTGGATGGAGCAGCGTATGAGTGGTGGTATACGCTGGAGTTGTCCGGCTGGGATGCACATACGGTGACGTGGGAGACTTTCCGGGAGCGGTTTCTAGATCAGTATTATCCCCGCTCTTTCAGGGATGCTAAAGAGGCAGAATTTCTTCAGTTAAAGCAAGGGAGTATGACAGTGGCTGAATATGAGTAGAGATTCCAGATGCTATCCCGATTTGCTCCTGCATTTGTGGCAACCGAGGCTGAGAAGTACCGTCGGTTTGAGTTGGGTCTTCGAGGAGAGATTAGAGCCATTGTGACAGCCGGCTCTTTTGCTACATTCCGGGAGTTGTCTAATGCTGCTGTCAGGGTGGAGGCTAGTTTTCCTACTAGGCCACAGTACTCGGGCAGTGTACGGCGCCGAGAGCATTCATTCCCTAGAGCATCGAGTCAGAGGACCCCGAAGCGGGGTAATTTTGGTGGTTCGTCATCGTCTGGTGGAGCCCATTTTGGCAGGCCAGGCAGTTTTCAGGGCTCAGGATTTCGGGGAGCTAGGGCACAGCCGACTCCTCAGGCGAGTGCTACTTCTGTTGCTTCTACTGGGAGGCAGACCGGTGGACCCAGTAGGGATGCTTGCTACTACTGTGGAGAGCGAGGACACTTTCGGAGGGAGTGCCCGTTGTTAGCGCATGAGGGTGGAGCAGGCCGAGGTGCAGCAGAACCCGGGCGGAGTACCGCATCAGTATCGGGGGCAGCAGGCCCTAGGGGTGGCGGTGGTACCACGAGCAGTTCTAGAGGGCGCGGTAGGTCATCGGGACCTCAGGCGCGAGTTTTTGATATGACCCAGCAGGAGGCCAGATCAGCACCGGGAGTGGTGACAGGTACACTCACCATACTTGGTCACACTGTTTTTGCTTTGATAGATCCCGGGGCGACCCATTCATTTTTAGCTCGGAGTTGTAGTTTGGTGACAGAGAGGGAGGTGTCTACCTTGGATTGTGCTTTAGGGGTGAGTACACCTACTGGGGAAGTGTTGGTAGTGACTCAGGTATTGAGAGAGTGTCCGGTGATGGTAGACGAGGTTGAGTTAATGGCGGATTTGTTACTCTTGGATCTACGGGACTTTGATGTTATCTTGGGTACGGACTGGTTGACGAGACATCATGCTTCTATCGAATATTTCGATAGGAGAGTGACTTTTCGGAGTCCAGGATTACCAGAGACTACGTTTCAGGGGGATCAGCGTGCACTTCCTACTGGAGTTATTTCGGCACTTGAGGCTACTAAGCTGTTGCGTAAGGGGTGTCAGGGTTATATAGCCTATGTGGTGGATACTCATGCTTTGTCAGTGAGGGCGGAGGATATACTAGTGGTACGGGAGTTTCCTGATGTTTTTCCCGAGGAGTTGCCAGGATTACCACCTCATCGAGAGCTCGAGTTCACGATTGATCTTTTACCAGGTCCACAGCCTATTTCACAGACTCCTTATCGCATGGCACCTGCAGAATTGAGGGAACTTAAGGCCCAGTTGCAAGAGTTGGTCGATATAGGATTCATTCGACTGAGTATGTCACCGTGGGGAGCGCCGATACTGTTTGTGAAGAAAAAGGACGGAGGTTTGAGATTGTGTGTGGATTACAGACAGTTGAATAAGGTAACTATTCGGAATAAGTATCCTTTACCCCGGATTGATGATTTGTTTGACCAGTTAAAGGGAGCACAGTACTTTTCGAAGATTGATCTTCGCTCCGGTTACCATCAGTTAAGGGTCAAAGATGAGGATGTACCGAAGACAGCTTTTTGGACTAGGTACGGTCATTACGAGTTTGTAGTGATGCCTTTCGGATTGACTAATGCCCCAGCAGCTTTTATGGATCTTATGTGACAGGACCCACCCCGATTATCGCCTCGATAATCGGGAAGCATCCTGCTCCCGTCTGACAATCGAATCCAAAAGACCGGAAAACTAAATAATATTACAACACACCCATTGTCAGACCAGGGAGATTAAACGATTACAACCGACTGGACGTCAAGTCCACAGTTTCACAGAGCAATATTACAAAACAGGTTAAAGAAGCAAGTCCTACTCTGTGAACTAACTACTCCGCAACGGAAAACTTTATGCCTCCGCCTCTGCCTCGGCCCTTGCCCCCGCACTTGTACCACGACCTGGAGGGAATTTAAAACAACAAAGTGTGAGTGGACCGAAACATAAGTTTTGCAGGAAAAACAGTTTTCCGAAATCGGGTTCGCCCTCCAGTTTTGTAATCCGCATGCATAACCAAATATTCAAAACTTGCGTATTAAACTTTTGAAAACTCTATTTCCGAAACACATGAAAAATGTTATAAGGATCGTCATAACTCATATAAAACCATTTAATAATACCAGATTCCAGAAACCGTCATTTTGAAACATTATTTGCACAAATCAAGTAAAACGTAAACCAATAATCACAATTATGCCGTTGGATCCATCCGAGTCTTTAAACTCAACATTAGGCCTTCCCGGGATATCAACGAGTCTTTAAACTCAAAACATGATTAATAGGCCTCGGGGGTATCATAATAATCGAGTCTTTAAACTCACGAGTCTTTAAACTCAATTCGGGTCTTTAAACCCAATTTTCGGGCCCGCCCCCGTCATCAACATACCGGGTCTTTAAACCCAAAACCAGATCCAACCATTAACCGGGTCTTTAAACCCAAACCCGTTTTTAAACACAACAAACCAGGATTCATCACAAACCGTTTTCCAACATTATTCCGAAAACATTTCTCATCATAACATGACTTATGTCCGAATTCACATGCAAATTCCAACACATGCAATTTCCAAAAATTACTTCACAATGTGATCAAACATCATAAATCCGAAACATGCATATTCATATCCAGGTACTTCATCAAGATCATCACGCATGCATAAGCAAAAACCGTAATCTCGAAATGCGTGAAATACGATAAATATCTCGAAAAACGTGGAAACATGTAAAACCGATATATCATATCACCATCATAAAATCATAGGTAAAACCAAGAGATAAATAAGCAAAATAGTCATGCATGCCAATTTAGAAATCAAAAGGTCCACTCACTGTTTTAGGACGCGTCAATCGCGTCCCGCACGCTCCTCCGTAGCTTCGGAAGTGTCCAGGCCTGTAAAAATGTACAAGAAGGGTTACAAACATCCTCAAATAGCTCGTAGGATTTTTCCTAATTTTCCCGAATTTTTCGGCAAAATAAACCTTAAGGTCCTAAACCTCCAAGCTCCCGAAATTATCCCGAATGACTCCGAACAATTTGAACTCTAAAGGTAAAATTTTAATTAGACCGAAAGAATCAATTTCCATGTTGACCGTGATCGGAGATGACATCGCACGCGCCGTCACGCGCCGCCCAAAGTGGCTGCGCGTGAAGGCCACGCGCCAAGCTACAGTGTCATCGTTCCTACCCGGATAGCCTGATAAACGGGTCTGTCACCCGCGACACAACCCGACCAGTCCAAGTTCAATTCTCAAGCAATTCCTCCCGTTTTCAATCCTAACACATTCTCTACTCTATTAATTTTATGTCTGTAATGCTAATTAACCTCAATGGTCCCCAAGTCGATTCAACCCAGCCTTGAACAGACGAACGGGTCATCACTCAGAACTCCCCCAAACTAACTCCATTCTCAAATTAACTTCACCAGTAGATTAAGGAAACTTAGACGAACACAATGGCACTAACAATTTAGCTCGCCGTTACCTGGAAGTCGTCGTCCTCAACACTGGTTTTCCCCTGAAACTGAGACTCAGGTTCCCGGCCAAACTGTCCTCCTCCTCCTTCAATTCTTGCACGGTTGTGCTCGAAGTGGCCCCAGAAGTCTAACACGGCCTTTGGTTTCGATCAACAAGCTCCAGAAATTGAATGGGATTTTTCCCTCCAACTGGTTCCTCCCTGAACAGCACTTGGGTTCTAGGGCCAACAGTGGTCGTCCTCACCCAAATCTTGCACCAACGTGATCCTTTCACTCCCAGAAGTCTCTCAATGTGTTTAGGTTTGTCTCTCAACCCGTAGAAGTCGAATTCAGAGCTTTCCCCCCCAAAACCCGAAAATGGTTCTTCACGGTTTCACTCACGGTTTCCTCTCAACTCAGCTTCAAAACTGAACCAAATGACCCAACTGAGTCCTCTCCTCACTCCTTTACTCTGTCGATCAATTCAAACGGCCAGCAACCCGTGGGAGACCAACTGAGATTTTCTAAAAATGTCTCCCACGCACACAGAAGCCATAGCCATTATTTAACCCAGCCCGTGCACTCAGTCTCTGCCCAGACACGCAGGGATGCTTCCCACAATCTCAAAATTCATAAACTAACCCCACTCACCAGTCCACTTAGCCATAAACAATTGCACGCACAAAGCTCCACGGCCGCACTCTGTTTTTCACGGTGGTGCTACAGTAACTGCCGTGAAAATGACCAAAATGCCCCTCTGTGCAATAATTACCAAATTGCCCTCCAGCTTCCGTGACCCATAACTCAGTCATCCGACGTCCGTTTCAAGCGTGCCGCTTGTCGTTGTACTCAGGGCGTCGAGACGAACATAACGGTCTTCGAGTCAAATGCATATCAATTGTCAAACAAAAAGTCAACTTTTCCCCTTAACAATGCCCAATTACGATAATGCCCCTGAACTTCCGAACGTCATAACTTTCACCCTGTACGTCCGAATCGAACGTGCCACCTGTCTATGAACTCGTGACGTCCCGAACTACGTCACGGTCATCACTCCACGTCCGTTCGACCTCCCAATCAAAAAGTCAACAATTTGACCACACAAATCACAGGGGTAAAAACGTCATTTTATTCAATATTTTACAATATTACATTTTCAGAACGTCCGGGGCGTTACAATCTTCCCCCCTTAAGAAATTTCGTCCCGAAATTTCAAGGAAACAAGTAGGGGAACTGTTCTCGCATCTGTGCCTCGGGTTCCCATGTGGCTTCCTCCACATTCTGGTTCCTCCAGAGTACCTTTACCAGAGGAACGGTCTTTCGACGTAGTACTTTATCCTTTCGATCCAAAATCTGCACCGGCTGTTCCTCGAAGCTCAAGTCATCTCGAAGTTCAATGGGTTGTTCCTCCAGTACATGAGATGCGTCAAACACATATTTCCGCAACATTGACACATGAAAAACATCGTGGACCTTCGAAAGCTCTGGCGGTAGTGCCAACCTGTAGGCCACCGGGCCAATCCTCTCGGTAATCTCATAAGGTCCGATGTAACGAGGGCTCAACTTCCCTCGCCTGCCGAATCTCACCACACCCTTCCAAGGGGACAATTTCAGAAATACCTGATCTCCGACCGCAAACTCAAGATCTCGAATCCGATGGTCCACATAGCTCTTTTGTCTGTCTTGGGCTGCCTTGAGCCGATCCCTGATGAGTTTGATCTTCTCGGTCGTCAGTTCCACCAATTCGGGTTTAGTCAGCTTCCTTTCACCTACGTCCGTCCAACACAACGGGGTTCTGCACTGCCGTCCGTACAAGGCTTCGTACGGAGCCATCCCAATGCTCGCCTGATAGCTGTTGTTGTAGGCAAATTCCATCAAGGCTAGATGTGACTCCCAAGTGTCCTGAAATTGCAAAACGCAAGCTCGCATCATATCCTCCAAAATCTGGATGGTCCGCTCAGACTGGCCGTCAGTCTGAGGATGAAACGCAGTACTGAAAAAAAGTTTCGTTCCAAATGCTTCCTGCAGACTCTGCCAAAATTGAGAAGTAAACCTCGGGTCTCGGTCAGAAACTATTGATTCCGGAGTACCGTGCAAACGGATGATCTCAACGATAAACAACTGGGCCAACTGTGTCATCCTGAAGTTCTCTCGTATTAGCAAGAAATAAGCTGATTTCGTAAGCCTGTCCATAATCACCCAAACTCCATCGTGACCTTTGGGTGTCCTAGGAAGTCCAAACACGAAATCCATCGTTAAGTGATCCCATTTCCATTCCGGAATAGGTAGTGGTTGCAAGGCTCCATAAGGTCGTTGTCTCTCAGCCTTCACTTGCTGGAAAATCAGACACCTGCTGACAAACTCGGCAATCTCCTGTTTCATTCCCGGCCACCAGTAGTGCTCTCGCAAGGTACGATACATCTTGGTCCCACTAGGATGCATCGCGTAGGCTGAACTATGAGCTTCGTCCAAGATCTCCTTCTTCAGTGCCTCAACGTCGGGCACACACAACCGTCCTTCTTTTAGCAAAGCTCCATCCTCCCTGACTGTAAAATCCAGCCGTTCACCGGCTTCCACTTCAATCCGAAGTACACATGAGACATGATCTTGAGATTGGACCTCAACGATCCGATCGACCAGAAGTGGTCTCACATGAAAATTAGCCAGCAAGACACCTTGGCCATCCAAACCCAAATCAATGCTATTCTTACGGAGTTCAACCAAAAGTGGTAAATGAACCGTCCGTAGATGTGCCACAGAATGCGTTGACTTCCGGCTTAGAGCATCAGCCACCACATTGGCTTTTCCCGGGTGGTACTCAATCGTGCAATCATAATCCTTAATTAGCTCTAGCCACCGTCGTTGCCTCACATTTAACTGCTTCTGAGTGAACAAGTACTTCAGGCTTTTGTGATCCGTGAACATTCTGCAAGTCGCACCATACAGGTGATGTCTCCAGATTTTTAACGCATGCACAACAGCAGCTAACTCCAAGTCGTGCGTCGGATAGTTGCGCTCATGCGGTTTCAACTGGCGCGAAGCATAGGCGATCACTTTCCCATGCTGCATTAGTACACATCCCAAACTCTGTAAGGATGCATCACTGTACACCTCGAATTCCCCACTGTCGTCCGGAAGGGTCAGTATAGGAGCAGATGTCAACCTTTCCTTTAGCTCCCGAAAACTACGCTCACAATCGTCATCCCACTCAAACTTGACTCCCTTCCGCGTCAGTCGCGTCAACGGGGCAGCAATGGTAGAGAAACCCTCTACGAACCTCCTGTAGTAACCAGCCAAACCCAAGAAACTTCGGACTTCAGTGACGGTCCTCGGTTGTTCCCACTTCGCCACTACCTCAATTTTCTGAGTATCCACGCTGATCCCGTCAGTTGAGATCACATGCCCCAAGAAACTCACGCTCGTCAACCAAAACTGACATTTTCTGAGCTTCGCATACAACTGGTTTTCCCTCAAGGTACCTAGCACCATCCTTAAGTGCTCCTCGTGCGCTTCCGCACTCCTCGAGTATACTAGGATATCGTCAATGAACACGATGAAAAAATGATCCAAGTATGGCTGCAACACTCGGTTCATCAAATCCATAAATGCTGCGGGTGCGTTGGTCAAACCAAACGGCATCACAAGGAACTCATAATGACCATAACGGGTCCTAAAAGCTATCTTGGGTACATCCTCATCCTTAACCCGCAATTGATGATACCCAGAACGTAGATCAATCTTGGAGAAGTACTACGCTCCTCGCAGTTGATCGAACAAATCATCGATCCGAGGCAACGGGTATTTGTTCCTGACTGTTACTTTATTCAGTTGCCTGTAATCGATACAGAGTCTCAAACTCCCATCCTTTTTCCTCACAAACAACACCGGGGCTCCCCAGGGGGATACACTCGGTCGAATAAACCCCATCTCAAGTAATTCTTGTAACTGCGCCTTCAGTTCTTTCAACTCGGCTGGCGCCATACGATACAGATTCTGAGAGATAGGTTGCGTACCTAGAACCAGATCAATAGTGAACTCGACATCTCGATGCGGTGGCAATCCCGGTAGATCCTCCGGAAAGACATCCGGGAACTCCCGTACTATCGGTATATCCTCCACCCTCAATGGTGCAGCTCGTGAATCCATCACCTGAGCTAAGTATCCCTGGCACCCTTTCCTCAACAACTTACTTGCCTTCAGGGCTGATATCACTCCGACAGGAGTGGCTCGCTGAATCCCCTGAAAAGTGGTTTCCGGTAACCCCGGGCTCCGAAAGGTAACCTTCTTATCGACACATTCGATAGAGGCATGATGGAGCGTCAACCAGTCCATTCCCAAAATGACATCAAAGTCGTGCAAATCCAAGAGTATCAAATCTGCCATCAGACCAACATCACCTACCATTACGGGACACTCCTGCAACACTTGATTTACCACAAATACATCTCCCGTGGGTGTACTCACACCCAAGTCACAGTCCAAGGCGGACACCTCTCTACCCGCCAACAACTCACAGTCCCGTGAAATAAATGAATGAGTAGCTCCGGGATCGATTAAAGCACAAACATCATGCCCAAAGATCGTGAGTGTACCTGTCACAACACCAGGCGCTGCCCTGGCCTCCTGCTGCGTAACAGCAAAAACTCGGGCCTGTGTTCCAGCTGCCCGCCCACGGCCCCGGCCCCTCTGTCCATTAGCCGCTCCAGTACCACCTCCTCGAGTACTCCCAGTCCCAGAAACTGCAGCTGTGCTCCGTCCCTGCTCTGCTCCACCCCGACCTGCGCCACCACCATGTGGCAAAGATGGACACTCCCTCCGATAGTGGCCCCGCTCGCCACAGAAGAAACAGATAACACTGGAAGCATCACGAGCAAAACCACCACCCTGCCGTCCCGTGGAAGCAACAGAAGTCGCGCTCGCCTGCGGAGCAGTCTGCGCCCTAGGCGCTCGGAATCCGGAACCCTGATAGTTACCAGGCCTGCCATAACGATCATTGCCTGCGGATGAGGCTCCATTATAACGTCCCTTCTTCGGGGCTCTCTGACCATATGATCCAGGATATGAACGCTCGCGACGTTATCCACCACCAGAATACTGTGGACGTGTCGGGAGACTAGCCTCAACCCGCACCGCGGCATCAGACAACTCCCTGAGAGTCGCAAAAGCTCCGGCCGTCACAATGGCCTGTATCTCACCCCGTAGGCCAAGCTCAAACCTACGACATTTCTCAGCCTCAGTAGATACAAAGGTAGGAGCAAAACGAGCTAGCATCTGAAATTTCTGCTCATACTCAGCTACGGACATGCTCCCCTGCTGGAGCTGCAGAAACTCGGTCTCCCTAGCATCACGGAATGAACGAGGATAATACTGATCCAGAAACCGTTCACGAAAGGTCTCCCAAGTCACTGTACGGGCATCCCAGCCCGACAATTCCAGAGTATACCACCACTCATAAGCAGATCCATCAAGTAAAAATGTGGCCAACACCACACGCTCCTCAGGAGGACAGTGCATCACAGTAAAAATCCGCTCAATCCGAGAAATCCAACGGTGAGCATCCTCGGGATCCGCTCCACCACTAAACACCGTAGCCCCAAGACGCTGGGATCGCTCGATCGAAGCGCTCTCGGCATCGCCATCAGGTCGTGGAGGGGGTTCGCGTCGCGGAGGCATGGCCGGTCGTCCTTCTCTGAAAGAGGCATAAGTTAGTACAATAATCAAGGCACACCCTAGTGCCGGACACGAATCATAAACCTAGGCTCTGATACCAATTGACAGGACCCACGTGCTAGATCAGCACCGGGAGTGGTGACAGGTACACTCACCATACTTGGTCACACTGTTTTTGCTTTGATAGATCCCGGGGCGACCCATTCATTTTTAGCTCGGAGTTGTAGTTTGGTGACAGAGAGGGAGGTGTCTACCTTGGATTGTGCTTTACGGGTGAGTACACCTACTGGGGAGGTGTTGGTAGTGACTCAGGTATTGAGAGAGTGTCCGGTGATGGTAGGCGAGGTTGAGTTAATGGCGGATTTGTTACTCTTGGATCTACGGGACTTTGATATTATCTTGGGTACGGACTGGTTGACGAGACATCATGCTTCTATCGAATATTTCGATAGGAGAGTGACTTTTCGGAGTCCAGGATTACCAGAGACTACGTTTCAGGGGGATCAGCGTGCACTTCCTACTGGAGTTATTTCGGCACTTGAGGCTAGTAAGCTGTTGCGTAAGGGGTGTCAGGGTTATATAGCCTATGTGGTGGATACTCATGCTTTGCCAGTGAGGGCGGAGGATATACCAGTGGTACGGGAGTTTCCCGATGTTTTTCCCGAGGAGTTGCCAGGATTACCACCTCATCGAGAGCTCGAGTTCACGATTGATCTTTTACCAGGTACACAGCCTATTTCACAGACTCCTTATCGCATGGCACCTGCAGAATTGAGGGAACTTAAGGCCTAGTTGCAAGAGTTGGTCGATATAGGATTCATTCGACTGAGTATGTCACCGTGGGGAGCGCCGGTACTGTTTGTGAAGAAAAAGGACGGAGGTTTGAGATTGTGTGTGGATTACAGACAGTTGAATAAGGTAACTATTCGGAATAAGTATCCTTTACCCCGGATTGATGATTTGTTTGACCAGTTAAAGGGAGCACAGTACTTTTCGAAGATTGATCTTCGCTCCGGTTACCATCAGTTAAGGGTCAAAGAGGAAGATGTATGTGAAGCTGAGTAAGTGCCAGTTCTGGTTGACCAGTGTTGGATTCTTAGGCCATGTGATTTCATCCGAGGGCATCAGAGTGGATCCCCAGAAGGTTGAGGCAGTAGCAAATTGGGAACAGCCCAAGACGGTGACAGAGATCAGGAGTTTTCTGGGATTAGCAGGCTATTATCGGCGTTTTATTGAGGGTTTTTCTATTCTTGCCGCACCGTTGACAAGATTGACTCGGAAAGGAGTTCGGTTTGAGTGGGATGAGGAATGTGAACAGAGTTTCCAGGAGCTTAAAAGGCGGTTGACATCTACTCCTGTGTTGGCCCTTCCAGACGACAGTGGGGAGTTCGAGGTGTACAGTGGCGCTTCTTTACAAGGTTTGGGTTGTGTTTTGATGCAGCACGGGAAAGTGATTGCTTATGCTTCCCGGCAGTTGAAACCCCATGAGATGAACTACCCTACACATGATTTGGAACTGGCGGCAGTGGTTCATGCACTGAAGATTTGGCGACATTATTTGTACGGTGAGAGGTGCAAGATTTTCACTGATCATAAGAGTTTAAAGTATTTGTTCACTCAGAAGGAATTGAATCTGAAACAGCGCCGATGGTTGGAGTTTCTTAAGGACTACGACTGCACTATTGAGTATCATCCAGGGAAGGCTAATGTGGTAGCCGATGCCTTGAGCAGGAAGTCAGCTAGTTCTTTGTCGCATTTGAGGACAGTACGATTACCTTTGTTGGTTGAGCTCCGCAGGCTGGGAGTAGAGTTGACTGTGGATGATCAGGGAGCACTCCTCGCGAGTTTCCACGTGCGACCTGTTTTGATTGATCAGGTTATTGATGCTCAGTTTGAGGACCCTATTTTGGGCATCATACGTATTGAGGTCGAGCCTGGAGAGAGACATGACTTTGAGATTCGCGAGGATGGAGCCTTGGTTAAGGATGGGTGATTGTGTGTACCCGAGGATGAGATGTTAAAGAAGGTGATACTGGATGAGGCTCATTGTTCAGCTTATGCGACGCATCCTGGTGGGACCAAGATGTATCGTACACTTCGAGAGCATTACTGGTGGTCGGGGATGAAACGTGAGATTGCAGAGTATGTCAGTAGATGCTTGATTTGTCAGCAGGTGAAAGCTTAGCGGCAGAGACCCTATGGAGCAATGCAACCTTTGCCGATTCCCGAGTGGAAATGGGATCACCTGACAATGGATTTTGTATTCAAGCTTCCCAGAACACCAAAGGGACATGATGGTGTGTGGGTGATCGTGGATAGACTTACGAAGTCTGCTCATTTCTTGCCAGTACGGGAGAACTTCAGGTTGGCGCAGTTTGCATAGTTGTTTATAGATGAGATTATTCGGCTGCATGGGACTCCAGAGTCGATAGTATCTGACAGAGATCCGAGATTTACTTCCCGATTTTGGCAGAGCTTACAGGAAGCTTTTGGGACAAAGTTGCATTTCAGTACTGCATTTCATCCTCAGACCGATGGACAGTCTGAGCGGACTATTCAGATTCTTGAGGATATGATGCGAGCTTGTGTTTTGCAGTTTCAGGGTACTTGGGAATCACATCTGCCTTTGATGGAGTTCGCCTATAATAACAGTTATCAGGAGAGCATTGGGATGGCTCCTTATGAGGCGTTGTACGGGCGACAGTGTCGGACTCCATTGTGTTGGACGGAGGTTAGTGAGAGGAGACTCACTACTTTCGAGCTGGTAGATCTTACGCAGGAAAAAGTGGCACTGATTCGAGATCGATTGAAGGCAGCTCAGGACCAACAGAAGATTTACGCCGACCGTAGGATCAGAGATTTGGAGTTTGCAGTAGGAGACTGGGTTTTCTTGAAGTTATCTCCTTGGAAGGGAATAGTACGGTTTGGCAGACGGGGGAAGTTGAGTCCTCGTTACATTGGACCTTATGAGATTTTAGAACGGATTGGTCATGTTGCTTATCGGTTGGCCTTACCAGCAGACTTGGAAAAGGTACATAATGGCTTCCATGTTTCTATGCTTCGGAAGTATATACGGGATGATTCGCATGTTCTGGAAGCACAACCTATGGAACTGAGGGAAGACTTGAGCTTTGAAGAACAGCCAGTAGCAATTTTGGATCAGAAGGATAAAGTCTTACGACGGAAGACGGTTCCCGTAGTTAAAGTATTATGGCGAAATCATCAAGTGGAAGAAGCTACTTGGGAACCCGAAGCCTTGATGCGTGAACAGTACCCTTACTTATTTCATTGAATTTCGGGGACGAAATTCTTTTTAGGGGGGTAGATTGTAACAACCCGTACCTTCGGGAAGGGTATAAATGTAATTTTGTAAATATTTGTATATAAAAGACGATTTTGCCCTTGTGAATAGTAGGCCAAAAGTTGATTTTTTTAATTACCGATTGGATGACTGTTGACCCTTGACCGTGACATAGTTAGGGACGTCACGAGTCCGTAGACAGGTGGCAGGTTCGATTCAGACAATTGGAGAAAAAGTTATGACGTTCGGAAGATTGAGGGTGTTATCGTAAATTTGATTAAGTGAGGAAAATGTTGACTTTTTGGAGGACTTGTGATTTTCACGTAGACCGAGGACCGTTAGATAGGTCTCGACGTCCTGAGTACAACGACAGGCGGCACGCTGTCATCGGACGTCGGACGGAATATTTACGGGTCTGGAAAGTACGAGGGTAAAATGGTAATTTGTACATGAGGGGTATTTTAGTCTTTTCCCTCAGCCCAATCAGATAAGGGCAAGTGGCAGGGATATTTTGTGCTGAGCCATTGGATGTTGGACACGTGTGGGTGGCTGGATGGTTCTAGGAAGCTCGATCGTGTGCACGGCCACATTTTGTCCAAGGCCAACCGTGCAATCGTTTGAAAAACACAGAAAACAGAGTGAAGAAATTGGAGAGAGCTCGATCGATTCAGTGCAAGGGTGAGTGAAGAGTGGATTGAGAGAGTAACAGAGAGAGTAGGCGGTGCTGGTGATCGTGTTTTGGTGGAGGAATCGTGCACGGGGACACGGTGGTGGTGCGGCGGAGTTCTGAGGAAAACAGGGAGGTTGTGAGACAGGGGCGGTAGTTGTGCCGTGTGGTGGTTCAAACCAAGACCGTGGGAGGTTCAGGAGGCTGCAGGGAGTCCAACGAACACCGTGGTACACGGCGGTGCACACGGCGGAGACGGAATCGAAGGGTAAGACTCTTTCCTCTGTTTTTCCCGTGAATTTCAATTCGAAAGTCGTGGAGTTGGGCTTAGAGTCGAGGGATTTGGAGGCCAGGGTGAGACTCCTGGAGGTCCCATGAGCTGTTTGGTGGTGGTGCCGTGCCGGGGGAGGACCTGGGCGGCCGGGGGCCAAAACAGGGGCCACGGGCCGTCTGTTTCGAGGCCGTGAACGGTGGGTTTTAGGCCGTGGTTCTTCGATGTTAGGACGGGGTTAGGTTGCTTAGGACGGGACGAAGCTCCTGGGATTGGTTTGGACGGAATTGATGGATGAACGGCGGAGAACCGGTCACGCCGGTTCAACTGTGCTGAACCGGGTGACTCGAGGAAGGAGAAACACTGTAGCAGGCGCGTGAGGCCCACGCGCAGCCACTTTGGGCGGCGCGTGGAGGCGCGTGGGGAGGATTCCGGCCAAGCTTACAACATGGTTTTGGTTCTAAACGTCCTAAGGAGTTCATTGGTATGGTTTTCGGGTGAATCGGACGATGTTAGGAGGTTGTTCGGGAATCCGGACGGTTTAGGGTCTAGGATTAAAATATTAATAAATTCCCAAAAAATTGGGGAAATTAGGGTTAGTATCCTTAATGTGTTTGTGACCCTATTTGGTGCATATTGACAGGACGGGAGGTACCCGAGACGGTCGAGGAGCGCACGGAGCGCGATTGACTCGCTCTGATTTGTGAGTGGACTCATTTTTTTCTTTCTAGCATGCCTAACTGTTTTTAGTAATGCTTTATGATATTAAATGTGTTTTATGCTTCTTGTTGATAATTACATGTGGTTGATATGTTGCACATTTTTCGAGATATTTCCGGGATTTTACACGTTTTTCGAGAAAAGCTGGTTTTCGGATTTTGATGCCATATTTGAGGATTTCAATCTATAAATGTTTTCTGATGATGATAAATGGGTTATGAAATATGGTTTGTGATTACATGTGGTTTTTGGTATAATAATGGATTTTCGGATTTGGGTTCGGAATGTCGGTTCTGAACGCTGGAAGGGCTTCGGACCGGGGATTTCGAATTCGAGTTTGGCGATGGATTTCAAATTGGTTTTTACTTTGAATTTGGATTGGATTTGATGGATCTGGATATGGGTTTAAAGACCCGAATATTGATTTGACGGGGGACGGGCCCAGATTGAGTTTAAAGACTCGGGAGTTTAAAGACTCGGGAGTTTAAAGACTCGGATATTATAGAGGCCTGGTTGAGTTTAAAGACTCGGATAGGTCCAGCAGGTTTGATCGGAAAATGATGATTTGACGTTCATAGTTTATGATATGATTTTATGATGCACCTGCTATGATTTCTATAACTGTTTTATAGTGTTTTTGTTTCTTATGATGTTTCATGTTATGATTTTCTAATACTTAGTTGGGCATGCCTGTTTTAAAAACTGAGGGAACAATTGCTATTATTTTTCCTTAACTTTGATTTGATGAAAAACTGATTTTAAAACTTATATCCATTCTAGTCCACTCACACTTTTGGTTTTAAATTTTCCCTCCAGGTCATGGTGATAGCGCTGGGGTGAACGTTGAGGCAGATATCGAGGCATAGAGCTTACGACGTTCTTCCGTTGCGAGACTAGCATTGTAGGATTTTGTGCCCATTTTGTAGAACTATGCTCTGACTGACAGTTGTATATATTTACTCATTCGTCTGATAGTTATGCTTATTGTGGTGTTAAGGTTATTTGGTACTTTATGTGTGATTGTCAGACGGGAGCAGGGTTCGTCCCGGGTATCGAGGTGATATTTGGGACGGGTCCTGACACTTACAATCCACCCCCCTTAGGGCCCAGTGTCTTCGCTGGCACACTTCCTGGTCGGGGTCTGGCTTTGATACCAAATTGTTAGGACCCGACCCTCCTCGGTCAAGACCCGACTCATCTAGCACCATATTGTCCGCTTTGGGCCTCGCCCTCACGGTTTTGTTTTCGGAAGCTCATGGTGCAACTTCCCAGGGGGTCACCCATCATGAAATTGCACCAGCCTCAACTCCCTTAACTTTGGGGTTCTAATCCCCCCCAAAGCCACTTGAGCTCCCAAAAGGCCTGGTGCTAGATAGGCACACCACCATCCTTTCCCAGACCATTCCCCCTCGCAGGAATGTGGGATTATTCACCGCTCCCTCCAGGACACGGGTCCTACAAGGCATGCTACAAGTGCGAGGCGAGGAGTCCCATCACTTGGAGTTTGACGTGTCACAACCCAGCAGAGTGCAAGATGAGGTACAACAGAGTGTTAGGCGAGGTGCAGCAGAGTGCAAGGCGAGGCATGTTGTACGTGCGAGGCGATGAGTCTCATCACTTGGAGTGCGACGTGTCACAATCCAGTATGAGGCTTGTTCCAGCTATAAGGCAATGTGTAAGACCCTTGTCCTGGAGGGAACAGTGAACGATGAACGATCTCACATTCCTGCGATGGGGGAATGGTCTGGGAAGGGAATGGTGGTGTGCCTTAAAGGTGTAGGCTCACACCTATCTAGCACGAGGCCTTTTGGGAGCTCAGTAGCTTTGGGGGGGATTGGAACCCCAAAGTTAAGAGAGTTGAGGCTGGTGCAATTCCATGATGGGTGACCCCCTAGGAAGTTGCACCGTGAGCTCCCAAAAACAAAACCGTGAGGGCAAGAGCAAGGAGGCCCAAAGCGGACAATATCGTTCTAGATGCATCGGGACCTGATAAAGGAGGATCGGGTCCTGACAGAATGGTATTAGAGCCAGACCCCGACTGGGAAGTGTGCCAGCGTGGACGCTGGGCCTTAAGTGGGGTGGATTGTAAGACCCGTGTCCTAGAAGGAACGATGAACGATCCCACATTTCTGCGATGGGGGAATGGTCTGGGAAGGGAATGGTGGTGTGCCTTAAAGGTGCAGGCACACACCTATCTAGCACGAGGCCTTTTGGGAGCTCAGTGGCTTTGGGGGGGGGGGGGGGGGGGGGGGGGGGGATTGGAACCCCAAAGTTAAGCGAGTTGAAGCTGGTGCAATTCCATGATGGGTGACCCCCTGGGAAGTTGAACCGTGAGCTCCCGAAAACAAAACCGTAAGGGCAAGGGCAAGTAGACCCAAAGCGGACAATATCATGCTAGATGCATCGGGACCTGATAGAGGAGGGTCGAGTCCTCACACAATGTGTGTTGCTGCTACAAGGTGAGATGTGTTTCATCTTCAAAGCAAGGTTTCCTTCACATTACGCGAGGTGAAGTGCATGTGGTGCCATGAAGTAACTAAACCTTTCTAATGAGTTGCTTTGGATGATGGATGACCTTCCAGAGACTCGATCTTCAAGGCCTTGTTGAGCTCAAAATAGAGTGTAGCAAGGCGGAACATAGAATATAAGATCGATCATGTCCCCCTACAAAGCTCGAGACGTCGTACATCATCGCCTAATTGAAAGAATAGAGCTTGGAGATGTCATCATCTAGACGCTGAAGCCAAGTGGCATGAAGACACATGACACCAAACCATTGTTTCGTCTTGGATTTGAAAGTCAAGCTGCTTTGTACCCATCGCCGAGTCAAGTAGTGGTGAAGTTGTTTTTGTGAAGCCAACTATGCCAAGTAGGTAATGTTGAGGAGGTTGCCCCCATTGTTTGAAGAAGGTCATGGACGATGTGTCACTGAAAGTCCACGATGGGATGATTGAAGGCCTCCAAGGCTTGCTCATAGGTTGACGAAGAGACTCTGAGGTCGTGTCACTCCTGACGATGAGATTCATGATTCTTCTTGGTTCGTAGCTTGATCTTAGTAATGAATACATGTTTGAGCATTCAACTTTTGAATTGCCAACTTCTTTAATTTTCATTAATATAAGCCTTCCATTCCTTTTTTGAGTGTTTTGTGATTTTCAGCAGATTTGACCTTTGTGTAGTAAATTTGATCTTCTGACTTCGTTTTAGCTTCGAATTGAGTGTCGTTGGTGGCGTTGGAAAGCTGACTTCCGTAACGTTTTGGCGTCATCAAGCTCTCTTCAAGGAAGTAAAATTTGAGCTTGGTAGGTTTGAATCAATCTCGAAGTTGTGTGAAAGAATTTGTAGTCGCACGCACTAAGACGTTTTCCCAAGATTTATTATGACATGACCCGGCTATTGCTCCCCTTGGTGGGGTTGGAAGCGTTTTTAGTAGATTTCCGATTCCAACAAGTCAAGTTCTTGGATGGTTTCATGTGCCTCTTTGGGACGAGCCTTGAGCACTTCGCATGGTGAAGACGTGGCGTGATCTTCTTAGTGAAGACTTGGTGTGCTTTGCGTGACAAAGACTTTGGATTCTTTGCATGGCGAAGGCTTCGAGTGCTTCGTGTGGAGAAGGCCCGGGTACTTCACATGGCGAAGGCTTGAAATGCTTCGAGGGGCGGAGACTTAGAGTGATTCGCGTGGTGAAGGCTTAGAATGCTTCGCATGGCCAAGGCTTTGAGAGCTTCGCGGGGCGAAGACTTAGAGTGCTTCGCATTGTGAAGGCTTAGAGTGCTTCGTATGGTGATCACTCGGGTGCTTTTCGTGGCAAAGGCTTAGAGTGCTTCGCGTGACGAAGACTCGGGTGCTTTGCGTGGCAAAGGCTTAGAGTGTTTCGCATGGCGAATGTGTCAGGACCGGCCCCGAATCCCTTGGGATTAACGTGGGACCCGCCTGATCCCGTCTGACACGAAGTGTCAGACCAGGGAAAATTCCATCTCTAGCCCTCGTCGGGGCTGTTAGAGTGCGTCAGGATTATAGGAGGAGGGGAGTGATGTCTTGTCTCTGCTACAGGCCGCATCCGCGATCAACCTGAAGGGCATTAAAACATTAAAAGTCGTGAGTGGACAAAATAATAATTTATTAAAAACATTTTCGCATAAGAAGATATTTTATGCCCTTCGTAAAAGCATATGCATGCATTCCAAAAATCATTTAGCAAAACATTTATAAAACTATTTGTCAAACATCTCAAAATCATTCAAGGGTTCATGTCCGGCCCCATAAACCGTCATGACCCATAAAAACCATTTCTAGGGTTCATGCCGGTTCCCATAAACCGTCATGAACCGTAAATCCATTTGGGTCCCCGACCCGAAATCACAAACACCCGTAAAGTCATATACGTGGGGACTCAGCCCAAATCATTCACAGTGAAATACCAAACATACAATACGGGGTCTCCGCCCCCAAAACATTTCTAAAACATCGAATACGGGGTCTCGCCCCAAAACACTGTCCAAATCACATACGTACTCGTACGTATAACCCATCCTAGGCACTTCCGGAGAAGATGCCAACTCGGGGCACACAGCCCCTATGGAACACATCCCCGAAATAGTCACGATATCATCATATCTATCTAGTGTGCACACTACTCGGGGTCTCACTCCGAGTCTTCTCCCAGGAATCTCCATCTGGGAGGCTCAATCTCTGGATCTAGTCCGAGCTCTCTCTCTGGATCTAGTCCACTCATCTCACCGGAATCTGGTCCGGGACCACAACATAAGTAACCACCACTCCTGGAACGAGATCCCTATGGGGATACCCACTCTGGTCTGTGGATCGTGACTCTCCAGGTCGACGCTGGAGGAGACCATATTACCATATGGAGGGTTCATTCATTTCAAATACTTTCTTTCTTTTCTCAAAATCATATTTCAACTGGGTCTCAAACCCGATTCATCTCAACAAGATTCCTCGAATCCGATTCAAATCCATTTCACAGGCCTCGGCCTAAATCCTCAGTTAAACCGGGTCTCAGGCCCGAATTCTCATTTCATAAACCGAACTGGGACTCAAGCCCGATTTCCCAATCAACAGGGCCCTAAGCCCGAAACCATAACCAAATAGGACCTTACGTCCGATTTCACAACCAACGGGGCCTTAAGCCCGAAATCTCAACTAAATGGGTCTCAGGCCCGATATCATCAATCAACGGGGCATCAAGCCCGATGGTACTACTAACTGGGCCTCAAACCCGAATCCTAAACCAACTGGACCCTCGGTCCGATCGTATAGCTCAAATGGACCCTAGGTCCGATTCCTCGTCAAATCAAATGGAATCCAAGTCCAAGAGTTGTAAATCAAATGGGTCTCGTGCCCGATTTCATATTTCTAAATCCGAAATCCATTCATTAAACCCTCGTTGAAAATGTGATACGCAAAGGTACGACATAAAGCCGAAAACCTCAAAATACGTGCAATTATGTCGATCCTAAGCTACCACAACCAATTGCACTCAAGGCAACATAAAACATACATTAAAACAATTATAAAACATTTATGCATGCATCAATTTCGAGAGAAGGGTCCACTCACAGACCGTCTGAAGTCGCGCCTCGATACTCGTGCCATAATCGTCCCCCGGGTCAAACGTCGTCTCCGGGATCCCCGAACCTGTCCAAATTCATTTAGAGGGTTATTAACTACCTAAATAACCCCTCACTAAAGTCCCGTAATTTTCCCGAACTTTTTACTATTTTTAAGCCGACCCTAAACCTTCCGACACCCCGAAAACTATCGAAACGATGTCCGATTGACGCGAGACCAGTCCCAAAATCTTCGTTACATCGAATAGAAGATTTCCGGTGTTGAAAACTTTCCCAAATTATGGTCCACGCGCCCACACACGCTCCTAGAAGGGTCAGGTTACTATTCATCATCATCAAGCTCAGAAAACTAGTTTTTTTCTAGTTTTTGGACCGGTTACTGTGCTGAACCGGCGTGACCGGTTCAGCGTTCCTACTCCCTCAAATCTCGTCCGTTTTCCACCATTTCAATTCCTAAATTCCTATTTTCAAGTTTCCTATCTAACCCAATCCCTAAACCTAAGAAAAACCCACCTGAAACCCCTTGTTCGAAATGGACCTCACGGTCCAGTTTTCCCCCGCCGTTCCCACGGCCTCCTCCGTCGTGAACCAGCCTCCCAGTCCTCCTAAAACCTCCCTATCAACTCCCTAATCAACCTCTAAACATCCAAAAGCATCCCTAACGTCCAAATCCAAAAATAATGGAAATTGAACATAACCGAGAAAATGGCTCACCTTGCACCTCGGCCGTCCACGGCGGTTGCTGCCCGGCCAGCCACCACCACTGCTTGTCCTCACTCCTCCTCTTGGTCTCTCTGTTCTGGTCAAAAGGGGAAGGATGGTTGGATTGGGCTTGGGTGTTCGATCGGGTTTGTGGGGAATGAAGAAAAAATTATCGATGAAGATGGATGGAGGAATGGTGGCCAGTGGATGAGTGACACTTGTCACTCATACATTGGTTGCTGAAAAGTAACTGGGCCCACAAAAGACAAAACTTACTTTTTGTCTCGTAAAACGTGTCGTCATAAATAGTACTTCGGAACTTCCGTGAACCGTAATTCCGTCGTCGAACGTCCGAATTCGACATGCCGCTTGTCTATGGATTCGTATCGTCGTGATCTACGTAACGGTGCTCGGCCATCGGACTTCATGGTCAAAAAGTCAACTTTTGACCCCTTTTCCCAAAATTACCAAAATGCCCTTGGGCTTCCGAACGTCATAACTTCCTCCTCGGACGTCGGAATCGAGCGTGCCACCTGTCTATGAACTCGTGACGTCACGAACTATGTCATGGTCATCGGTCAAAGTCCATTTGACCGTCTGAATGAAAATTCAATGATTCGCCCGTTCCAAGGGCAAATTGTCATTTCACCCGGACGTCCGCTAATCCTCGCCTAATTTCCGATTAGCCTTACTAATCCGTCATTAATTCTTAATTGGTCCCGTTAATTCAGGACGGGTCGTCACAGAATGCTTGGAGTGCTTCATTGGGCGAAGACTTAGAGTGCTTCGCATGGAAAAGGCTTAGAGTGCTTCGCATGGAAAAGGCTTAGAGTGCTTTGCGTGACGAAGACTCGGGTGCTTTGCGTGGTAAAGGCTTAGAGCGCTTCACGTGGTGAAGACTCGAATTCTTTGTGTGGCAAAGGCTTGGAGTGCTTCGCGTGGCGAAGACTCGAGTGCTTTTTTTGGCAAAGGCTTAGAGTGCTTTGTATGGCAAAGGCTTAGAGTGTTTCGGGTGGCAAAATTCGGGTGCTTTGCGTGGCAAAGGCTTGGAGTGCTTCGAGTGACGAAGACTCGGATGCTTTGCGTGGCAAAGGCTTAGTATGCTTTCTAAACAAAATTTTAGGCGATAGGACAATTTCATTAGACGTTGTAACAAAATATCTTGAATCTTATTGGAAGATACTATGTGAGCAAAGTAGGCATTGGGCCGAATTTTAATCTCAAACTTTGTGCCTTTGATGTTGACTTGGTCACTGATTCAATTTCCTAGTTGTTCCTTGCAACTCGGACTCGACAATGATGGTGTCCACGCGGATTATCTTTTATGCCGGTTCCTGAGGGCCTTTGTTTCCGAGACTTTTCGTTGCCTTTTTTTCGACGTACTCGGTGCAATATCCTTCCTTCAAGAGATCCCGGAGGTATCTTTCGAAAGTTTGGCAGGAACTTATGTCGTGCCCATAGCAATTGTGATAGGCACACCATTTTGTCTTGTCGGCCCTCTCCTGATCGCCTTTAACGGGAGCTGGTCTTTCGAACCACAACTTTTCCTTTATCTGATTGTATATTTGGAGGAAAGGTACCGAAAACTGTGTGTTTGGCTTTGCACCAACAAACGTGTTAGATGACGGGTTCCATATGCGCTTGTTGGCTTTCTAGACTGAGTTCCCGCAGTGGGCGTCATCTCTTCCCTGCACGAACGCTTTTGTGAGATGTCCATCTTCCTCGACATGGTTGGCGGCATGTGTGGTGTTTTTCTCGTCCTCTCAGCATGCATGTCGCTCTGCCAGGGACAATATAACTTCGACCGTTTCTCATGACGATGTCTCCGTAGAACTGACTCTCCCGCGGTAGGCCTTTCTTAAATACAATGGCTGCGACGAGATCGCTGCAACCTACGATGCGTGACTTCTCTTCACAATACCTCAGGATGTATTGCCGCAAGGTTTCCTTAGACCTCTTTCGAATGGTGAAGAGGTGGTCATCCTTGAATTCGACGGTGCGAAATTGCGAGTACTCCTTCACGAAAACAATGGCCAACTCTTCGAAGGAAACGATTGATCTCCAGGGGAGATGGTTGAACCATGTCGTTTCCTGACCTTGCAGCGAGCTTGGAAAACATTGCACATGAGCGCGTCGTTGTGCTTGTGAGGTACCATAACCCCCTTATAGTAATTGATGTGCTTTACTGGATCAGAGGTTCATTTGTACTGATTGAAGTTTGGTGTTGAAAATTGCTGCGGGAATGGTTCCTCCTCAATATCCCTCACGAATGATGAAGATGAAGATGATGACGTCTGGATCTAGCACCAAAGGTCATCCTCCAAGTCTCCATCGCATTGAACTCCTTGGAAGCGTCGATCTAACATCCTTCGGACATCATCAGCGTGCAATGGTCCTTCGAGACGGGGGTACCCACGCCGGGTTAAATGGCGTCGACTCCCTCGAGTTGCAGCGGATTTGGCTCTCGAGCGTGCTGGTGAATAAGTCTCGTCTTCCTCGCTATAATAATCTGTGCCTTCAGAGTCACAGCGGATTTGTCCATCCAAGTGGGTGTGTGACGCATGGGAAACTGCTTACTGTCGTAGGCTATCGCGTGGGTACTCAATGCGTGAAAGTGCCCCAGGGCGTCCTCCGAGTCGTTCTCGATCCGAAAGCCTCTGTCGATCTTGTCCTCCTGCTCTGGGGGTGGAGCTTTCTTCCCCTAATTCGTTCAACGATGTGTCTCGGGACATTGTCTAGCAGTGGCCATGCTCATTATCGACATGTCTCGGGACATCTCTTGATGCCTTGCGAGGTTCATTGCATTTTTTAGAGGTTCTGGATGTCTCGATGTCCCCCAACAGTTGTTGCAGGAGCTCCAATTGGGCCCGAACCTAGTTGCTTAGCTGCTCGATCTACTGTGTCAGTCCAAGTCGCGGAGGTGACCCCCTAGGTATTTGCTCGTGCCGAGTAGCACGTCGGGGCGCACGTCGCGCACCTTCAGACAGATGCGACGAACCATGTCTCCCTGGTACCTGGGTGTTAGGCTGCGGGTTACGCAAGGCGTCCAAGTGCCTCCTTAGGTCCAAGTTGGCAGGTAGCTGATTCGGGACTCTTAGAGATGTTTCTCCCACCAACAGCCCGTCTGTTTGTTGAAAAAACGTCGTGCCTGCCCCCATCGCAGGTGGGGGGTTCATAGTAGCAGCAGTCATGGGGAATGTTCCAAAACTGAACGTTGGTGTCCAATCCAGCCTTCCGAACGATAGGTGAATTGATGCGTGGCGCAGGCCGTGCAGGAGATGGGAACATGGTTTTTCTGGATTTTTAGGAGGGGTTCGCTCACGGAAGCGATCACAGCAATGGATGTGGCAGCTTCGGAGGCTCGTGTGGATCGGCGTGTTCTGACCATGTGAAGAACGGTAAGTGTCGAAAGTGTGATGATGGAGTTTTTCAAGGAAAAACTAAAGAGCAAGCTTTGAGTATTTCTCAAATCGGCTCTCAATGAAAGCACCAGTTGTTGATGCAGAAATGGTCTGGTTCTGTGAACTTGTTTCTCGATCCCTACACACAATAACGAAAATCAAACGGGGTTAAGGTTTAATCTCGCGGGGGGGTGGTTCAACCGTAAACGCTCCGATGCTTAAGTCAAATTTCTGAGGGAGAATAATCTGACTGAGTGTTTGCAGAAGTTTTTAATTACCTTTAAAAGTGATATGAGGTCTTCTATTTATAGTGAACCTTTGAGAGTCATCGGAGCACCTGATTGGTTGAAAGAGAAAGTATTAAATAAGTGATTGTACCGAGTGTAATCACTTATTTATTAATGAATAAATAATTCGCTGGAAATTTATTTATTATCAGTATTGATCTGATTAATTAATATATTTAGCTAATAAATATATTGAATTAATGCGGAGATCATAACATGTCGATATCAATTTTACCCAGGGTAATATTGGCATTATTGGAATTGTTGGCCACGTCGCAGCTCCAGAATATTTCGGTAATTTATGGTTCCATATATATTTTTCTTCAAACTTTGAGTTTGGATTTTGAAGTTATAAGGTTCATATGAGCTTTAACGCTTAATATTACAAATTGAAGAAATAATTTTTTCATTTTTTCATTTTGAGTTTGAGAAGGTTGATGGTATATGATCTCTCAAAACTTCACAATTAAGATCTAGGTTTCAAAGTTCAATTTTTTGTTTTTGTTTTTTTCGAAATTCTGAGGTTTGATTTTGGACTTAAAAAGAACTTTAAAATTTTCTCCCTTTTGAGTTCGATTTTCTAAGATTAGGTTGATATAAACTCTCACAATAAGATAAACTTTCATAATTGAAGAAAAAATTTAATTTAATTTTTTTTTAAAATTTTGAATTTGATTTTTCTATGATAAAGATGATGATGTGACTTTTCACAATTATGAAATTCCGATTTCAAAATTCAATTTTATTTTCAACATTTCAAGTTTTTAATGTGAAATTATAAGAAACATTTTCCATTTTGTATTATGTTCTTTTTTATAATAAAATTGATATGAATTCTAACAATATTATTAGTGCTTTTCTAATAAGATTATTATTTTCCTTAAATTGAACTTCAAAACTTGGTCTTTCTGGTGTTGCTGTTGGGTTGGCGTCAGTGGTGATTTTGGTGTATGGCAGGCAGTGGAAGACCCTTTTAAGTTTCTTTAAATTAAAATACATATGAAAACTATCTTGTTGAGATAATAGACAGTAGTTGTCGCCTACCATATCATCCATGCATGATCTGGCTACATTGGGCATACAAACTGTACCGTTGAAGGCACTTTTTCCTTAAGCCGCTGCCTGGCATGAGTGTATGCCTTGTTTATCCTTATCATCTCTTGTAGCATTTCTTCATGATCAGAATCGATGTCCGATTCATCGAGAAGACTCAAGCGTCTGTCATCGTACCACGTAAATGGGACACGATCCGGACGGAGAACAATTCTTTCCAGTTTTACAGCATTCTCTACCAAGTACATGACAAGTGCAAAATCACCGGTGCTGCCATGAAAACTATCGACTTCCACCTCCCTGAGGAAATGGTGGGGGCATTCCTCAGCTTGCTTGATTTCTATGTCACTTATCTCGAAACTATCTTCCAACTGCACCAAGGTAACAATCAGTGTGCAATCAGACACAAGCAAACAATAAATCCAACACCTACCAAATACAATTAGGGGCTCGTGTGGTTCAGAGTAATAGATTGTATTGGATAATTTATAAAATTCAATGTATTTTGAACGTGGAAAAATGAACAATATTCCACTCTGAGGAATCCAACAATTTTGAGGGGATTGGATTGGATAAGTTTACTTCCATGTGATCTAATCCCCTTGCAACGCAAGGACATTCACTGTACTCTAAAAATGACTTGAACTTGTTGAGTTATCCAATCCAATCCTCCTCACCAAACAAGCCCTTATTGTTCATCTCACAAGCTTTAGAGGAATAAGTAAAAAATATATACCTCCAACTCCAGTTTGTGCAAACAAGGAGATGCTCTGATGAAGGAAGCTAATTGAAGGACGCAGCAATCATCACCAACTGCAATTATTAATTCCAAATGCTTGAGATTTACTAATTGGGGAAATTTATGATCTATCTCGTAAACCTGAAAACCAATTACATGTAAGGCACTAGCACAAACCAAGAAAGAGGAATGAAAAACAACATATAATTATTTGCACAAGACTAACCATGGATTTGTTCAGTTTCAGGACCTTCAGGTGCTGAGAAAGGTGGTAAAAGATTTCGGATAAGGAATTTATCGTAGCAGGTCCGGTAGGACAGAAATAGTCCACGGATACCTCAACAAGCAACGGTACGTTCCTGAGAAGAAAATTTATCTTCTGTCCAGCGTAAGAAAATGAAACAAGATTTGCATCACAGATTTCAATGCTTTGAATGCGGCAGTGTCGTATCTCCAAGTGTTTCAATGCAATCAATGGTCCGACGACTCTCAGATTACCCAAATTTCCAGCAAACATGGATAAACGTTCAAGAAATGAACAGTTAGATAAGAAACACTGGACTACTTCTCCAGTCACTACAGAAGATTCAAGGTTAAGAGATTTGAGTAACCTTAGGCCACTGTGCACACAAGGGTGTATGATGGGAGGAGAACCAGCACACAAGTGCTTCAACTCATGCCCCTCCCCAGCACTGCCTATACGTCCTTGGTGATTTTGGAGACAAGTATAGCTCAATTCTATGTTCCCAAAATACGGCCATGACACGATCAACTCAAGTTTCGGGACTCTATTTTTCTCAGCAAACTGAAGCCACTTACCAATTGAACTTGTATATTGCTGGTCTAATGGCCCAAAATGAACCCTGACATGCTCTACGCTTCCACCTCTGTGTTGTTCCATTACAATGTTAATCTACTTGCTGTACCTATAGTTTTCCAAGTCACCCAACTCGTCGCGAAAATATGGTGCATGGCTATCACTGAAGTTCAGAGTCGAGGTATAGGCCCATATAAAACGCCATCGCCTTGAAAGGATACAAGTAGCTCCTATTTCCCTTAGTAGCAAACGAGACACTATATTCACAAGTATCTCATCTGGTAACTCACTGATTCGATCCACCATCCCTAATTTGTTCAAGACTTTAAATTTAACCCCAACAGAAACAAAATTGAACAAAGAACAAAAAAAATCCAAAAACCAATTAACTAACACTGATAACAATTAGAAAATTTAATCAAACTTAAAATACAATTTTAGAAGTTTGATAATTGTACATACCTGACCCACCTTCTTCTTCCTCGTGGCCCATTCCTTAATGTAACAATATATAATCCTAAGGAATAAGACCTGATTCACAAACCAGATCGACTTAATTCAGCCTTAAAATTGGTTGATTTTTTAGGCACATTAGCCCTTCAAATCCTTCTCATTCTTCACAGCCTAATTTCACCAAAATGTTTACGTTTAAGTGAGGCTGGAAACTTTTTGGCCAATAACCAAGAGAAGAATCTGTAAGTCGCCAAATTTCACCAATTCGAAAATTTTCAGGCACACATAAGCTCTTCATTTACGAAAACAATTACATTTAATTAAAAGCGTTCAATTTCAGGAGCAATTTAGGGAAAGAAGAAAAGTTCAAATTTTAGGTCAAGTAAGCAATAACCAAGAAGGAAGTTGAATGAGTAATCGGCCTGAAAACGCCGCAGCAGAGGATAAGATTGATTTTGGTATTTTGATTCTTCCCCAAGACATTGTCGACGTTGCAATGCAATTTTGAATCTTATTTTGAAGCTCAAATTAGAGTGTTACTCTCTGGAGACAAGATTGCTACTTTGACCCCAAAAACGAAATCCAGAAAATAGAAGAAAAGAAAAAAAATATTAAAATACTTTGACCCCAAAAAGAAAAGAAAAGAAAAGAAAATTAAAATTGAAATTTTGGCCTATACAGGTCTCGAACCTGTGACCTTCGCGTTATTAGTACGACGCTCTAACCAACTGAGCTAATAGGCCTGTTGATTATTGTGTGAAGCGTTTGTTGTATTAAATAAACTATCAAAAAGATCAAACTATCGCTACTGTAGCTGTCGCGGCCGTGAGTCGGTGGTGGCCATAACGAAAGTTATATGACAAGTGCTCTTATAAGTTAATCACTTTATTAGGACCAAGAAATATTATTAATTGTTCCCAACAATGATTAAATATTAATTGGACAAATCATTTAAATAGATAAATTTAAGGAAAATGCTTTGCATCTATTGGTGGATGTGTTCGTTATCTCATTATATATCTTTTTTTTTTTTTTTTTTTGTAATTGTGATGATTGGGTAATGCATATGTATCATGACAATCAAAACTTCGATTATCAAAAATTACATAGGAATACTAAAAACTCGAATTTGTTTGATATGCTTGATGTTTTAGGAAATTAAAAGTTATAATTATCAAAATTACATATACAAAATTACCTAATCAATTATGGAGGAATTGACCACATGTACTATATAATGGATATAACATTGTGTTTTTTTTTTTTTTTTGGGGGGGGGGGGGTGGGGTGGGGCGGGGGCGGGTGGGTGGTGTGGTGGGGTGTGCCGCGCGGGGGGCGCGGGCGGTGTGTGGTTAAAACAGAGTAATTGTGTTCATACTGTAATGAAATACAAGAGAATCAATATACTTGTCTACTTCTTCTTCAAAACATATTGTTATGAGTAACCCAAATGTTAATCTGGTTGGAGTTTATTTTACATATTGATTATAGGAGATGTGTTTTTCTGTGAACTTATAAAAAAAAAAATTCTTCACAATTTTAAATAAAAATAGTAAGGATGGACACTATATACATTAAATCTGGATACTTAATTTTAATTTCATTCATTATATAATTTAACTCAAATTCATCAGAGTAAAATACCAGTCTATAAAATAAATAAATAAATAAAAATGTAGATGCAAAAATAAGGGTACTACCGTACTAGTCTGCTCATGAAGGCATGGAGCTATTAGGCTATTAACTAAGTAGCTAGTCCGATTTCTTGTTGAACTGATCAAAGATTGTGCGGCTCCTAAAGGTACAGCAAGCTACACGGCAACCCCAACCCCAAGTTCACTGTCACATTTCTTTCATATCACATATTCACATGCCTTTATTTCCTCCTCGTCCTTAACCTCCATCCCCATTCCATTCCCATTTCCAGGTGCGATCTCATCATCTCCCTCCTCCTCCTTTGTTTCCTCTGCAACACTGTCATCAAACATGGCTTTCTTTCATTCCCACTCCCCCTCCTCCCTCAATCTCCTCCCTCCATCTTCCAAACAAGCAATCCAACCACAGCCACTCAAGCTCCTCTCCTCTCTCTGCCCACCAAACTCACTCAGACACCCCTTGGTGCTGATGACGAGGAGCAGAGCCACCATCAGTTGTGGTGCAGTTGCAGACAACAAACCTCCTGCTCCACCCCCACCCCTCGATGAAAATCAAGGGGACGAAGAGGATCACAGCGTGCTGGTGGGTCCCACCAGCGACGCAGAGAGGAGGGGAGTGAGGGTCGTGGCGGATTATGATTGGACAGAGGAATGGTACCCTCTGTACCTCACCCAGGACATTCCAGAAGATGCCCCTCTGGGCTTGACTGTATTTGACAAGCAGCTTGTGCTCTACAAAGATGGCAATGGACAGCTCCAATGCTACCAAGATCGCTGTCCCCACAGGTAAAATTTAGATTTTGATTGAATTTCCAACAAAATACAGTTCTTCTCTAGACATGACGTTGGTTCGAAATTTTGACTGAGAATTTCTGAACCCAACTATGTTAACCCACATGAATGTAGTACCCTGTTTTCACTCTATGCATAAAAGTGATTTCTACAAAAACGAAACTATAGTTCTTCTCCGAACAGAACTTCCATAGTTGTGAGAGATGTTCGTGCGCAGAGAATTGAATTCTCTGATCAAAACTATCGAAACTATGCTTGTTACTACATGAATGTTGTTCCTCTTTTCTATCCATAGAAGTGATTTCTACTGAAAATAAAACTTGGGTCATGATTCATGGCTCATGAAAATCCTCTCTTAGCTAGGTTGGCGAAACTATCCGAAGGCCAGTTGATTGATGGAAGATTGGAATGTTTATATCATGGCTGGCAATTTGAAGGCCAAGGAAAATGTGTGAAGATCCCTCAGGTTTCTCTCTATTTGTGTTTTGAGGGCCGTTTGATAATAAATTCTTTTTTTTTGTTTCTAATATGAATATTGTTAATGATGTTGAATGTGTGTATTGTGTAATATGTTTGATACCTACAGCTTCCAGCCGATGCCAAGATTCCGAAATCAGCTTGTGTGAAGACATACGAGGTGAGGGACTCACAAGGGGTTGTGTGGGTATGGATGTCACACAAGACACCCCCAAACCCTGCCAAGATCCCATGGTTTGAGAACTTTGCGCGACCGGGGTTTCAAGACACTTCAACAACCCATGAGCTCCCTTATGATCACTCCATACTGTTGGAGAACCTCATGGATCCAGCTCATGTTCCAATCTCCCATGACCGGACGGATTGGAGTGCCAAGAAGGAAGATGCTCAGCCATTGCGTTTTGAGGTCACCGAACGCAGTGATAGAGGATTTGCAGGCTGGTGGGGGAAGACAACTGATCCATCGGGTAATAGCTTCTTGAGGTTTGAAGCACCATGCTCTCTTCAAAACAATAGGGAGATTGTTGACAAGGATGGAGAAAAACACTACTTTTCTGGTCTATTTCTGTGTAGACCAACCGGCCAGGGGAAATCTATGTTGATTGTGAGGTTTGGTGGAACAAAAAGGTTTCCGCTTGCAAAGCTGTTTCCGAAATGGTATTTTCATCAGAATGCAGGCAAGGTTTTCGAGCAAGACATGGGATTTCTTTCGTCTCAAAACGAGATACTCATGAAGGAAAAAGTACCCACCAAAGAGTTGTACTTAAATCTGAAATCTTCAGATACATGGGTAGCTGAATATAGAAAATGGATGGACAAAGTAGGGCATGGGATGCCTTACCATTTTGGGCACAGCACAATCTCATTGCCCAAAGAGCCTGCGGTGGTCGAACATGCCCCTGCCGGGCTTGTTGCCGGTGTTTCTGCATCTCTACCAGCAAAGGGAGGCATCGGATCCATGCATGCTCCCAATCTTGCCAACCGGTATTTTCGGCATGTTGTACATTGTAAAATCTGCAGGGATGTTGTCAAGGCTTTCCAAGCATGGCAAAATGCCCTCACTGCTGCTGCTGTTGCATTGACTGCATTGGCAATTCTGGTCTCTGCAAGGCAGTGGAAGGTCATTCTTTTAGTATCAGCGGCAATCTGCTCTGCCGGGGTTTATGGATGCTCGGCTGCTGTTGCAGTGAACACAACCAACTTCATCAGAACGCATAGAAGATTATGAGGCCATCAATTCCCGGCCAAGAAGGCGGTCTGAGGGTAGATTCACATTTGGAAGCTTGAAATCTCTCATTTGTCGGCTTTCTCAAATCTCAACTCTCTTTTTCTTCTTTTGTGTGAACAATAAAGCATCATTTGTTTGTATAAACAATGCACTATACTATGAAAGCCCTTGTCATTGGGTCGGCCCAAATTTGTTGGGCTTGGGCAGGGCCGTGCCGAACTTATCATAATTTGATAAGTTTCGGGGTTGGCCAGGCGGGCTTGATCACAAATATGAAAGTTTATACTCTTTATCGGGCCGAATTTGGACCGGGCTTTATGGGCCGGATTCAATTGGATTTTTAAAAATAATTTATTCAACAAATTATGGAGCTAGAAAAAAAAATATATATATATATATATCTTCAAGATGCAACATTAACATTTACCAATGTTTGTTGTACTTGACGGGACAAATTAGCTACAATATAATTTATCGAATATTATATATATGTATGTAAAAAAAGTAATGTTTCATCATAATATTAGGCAAATATGTTAATTAATAAACAAAAAATCTCTGTTTATAGTTGTGTTTAATCATGTTAAATTTAATTAATTAATTAGTTTTAATTTGACAATGATATAAATTGTACTATGAATACTTCTAAATTTGATTCCCTGCTGCTTTATCCTTTGACAATAAATATATATATATATATATATATTAATATAATATATATCATCTCACCTAAACCTACATATAATATATATTCATTTCTATCTATGACTTCATGATCATAAAATCACTCAATTCATATTTATTTAATATATTTGGGTTTATGAGTTGGATTTATACGGACAAAAGTAGGCTGAGCTTATCAGGTCTTATCAGGCTCGGATCTATCAGATTTGAACACCCTAAATCTAAGTCCAGCCCATCAACTTTCGAGCAGGGCCGATCTATAGCCCGTAGCGGACCGAATCAAGTTTTTTATTAACGCGTCTTGCGGATACCCACAAGTCCATGGGCTTCTGAACCAAATGGTGAGGGCTAATTTATGATTTAGAAATTTTGAATTTCAATCATATTCATACAGATTTGGCTATCTAATACAGAGCTAGTGAAATACATCAAAACTCCCTCGGCATATATAACTCAATCAGTAATGGTGATCCCCTGATCTCAACCAATTTCAGCCTAGTTGACAAGCTGTGGACCTGTCATTGAAATGATCTTCAAGCAGAGGACTTGGTCATGGATGTGGTGGGAACCGAACAGTGTGCATATTGGCCTAGCTCACCACCGGCTGTCGAGTGTTGATGGCCCACACTCCTCGGAATCCTTGGAAGTCCGATGGAAGCATCAGTTCCGGAAGTTTGGGATGAGACGTCAAACTCAACATTGTCCAGTGTCTACAAAAGATAAATGGTTAGAAGTTTTCCCTTACCATGAAAATTTAACGAGGCCTCCATAGTTTTGTTTATGAAACCTAGAAGCGATTTACTGTCTGAAACATTAAAACCTACCTGAACACATTGTTCCAAAACCCGAAACAATTCATGGTTTCGTTTTCGTTTTACAAAAAGTGCATCTTGCTCCTTCAACAGTGCGTCAAACTGGTTCTCTCTGCATAATAACCAGAATTAAGCCAACCTCAAAAAGTTTTCAATCAACAATATGCAGCCATTAATGAATCATCTTCTTAAAGCACGAATGTTAATACCTGTAGAGGTTACAAATAAGGGTCTGCTGGAGGTTTTTTTTTGTAAGATTGACCTAAGCCACAAAATAAATAGAAATCAAAGGAAGCTTGATGAAACAGAGAAGAAAACCAGCAATCGTGCAAGAGATATATGAACAAAAGGAGCAAAATCGATGTACCAAAAAATGCATTATAGCTTTTGGAACTAGGTCTTGAATGTTCTTTCGGACAATGCCATAGTAGGACTGCAAGAGTAATTTTGTTATAATAATTTTTGTTGCTTCATTGTCTGTCATTTCAACTGGCCTTAACATAGCAGGTGGCTGAAATAACAAGGACAGAGAAAAAAAGGGACACACATTAATCCAAAAATGAAAAGATAAATAAAAATAGATGAGAAAATAAAAAGGTTGAAAAGAATAAAATTCTGTAAACCACAGTATTACCTCTCTTAAATGGATTGGAGAGGGTATTGACTCCGAACTATTTGGTTCACCCGAGGAGCTGACAGCCTGAGACTCTCCAGCTGATGACCTCCCAAATATAGATGGAATACGCCAAGTCCTCGTCGTACCTCCTAAATTTAGCATACAAAAATTAGTATAGCAATGAAAGACTTAACAGATAGCCACACAATCCTATATCTATGCACGAGAAACTTCTTAAAAACAATAAAGCAAGTTCAATATCCTGAAGGTATGAAGGGTAGTATGCTTGAATAATAGTCGTAACATCAGTTTACCAGAAGAGGCAGGATTCTCGTTATTAGGTTGAGGACGACTTCCCTGCCAACACCAAAATTATATTAGATTGTAGACGTCCTATGAAAATAAAAATGATTAGCCAAAATCAGAGAGGCCCTCCTATAGATTATGATTTTTCCTCTTTTAATTTGAAACTCTGCCTAATTTTCTCTCTTTCCAGTTTCCTTTGTTTCAGACTATCCAGTTTCCTTCTTTTTAATTTCATAACTAGCCCAACATATTGTGATTGTGTTAGACATACCTGGCTAGTTAAAATTCCATGGAAACCTCCGTTATTCCAAACAGATCGAGATGTCTGGGACTGGCCTTCAACATCCGTATTGCCCTGAAACAAAATGATGAACAACTTTGAAGTATAAACATATAATTGACAAACCCTTTTTGAAATAAAATGATAATTGGGTTGAATAATGAAATAAAATAAATTGATAGAATACGCAATTTATATGCAACCACTCCAGAGATATTGACAGAATTTGATGGAGATCAGACAAAAGGTAATCTCAATGACAATGAAGATTTAAATGTCACTAATTTTCGCATACGAATTTCATGATAAGAATGAACAATACACCAAAAACAGAATAAAAAGAACTCAAAATCAAATTATACCACCATTACAATTCCTTTCCTAATCTTTCGGATCAAACCAAATCTGAAATTTCAACTTCATAATTATCTTCTTGGATAAAACTAAATAATGACTGGAAAATAGGACCGTCAGATAAAAAAACACCTAAGGTGCATAATAATATATTTTTATGATCCTAATAATTTATCAGGACTGCTCCATTATGAAAAGTAAGAGATTGATACTTCCAAAGCTAATTGAGCTTAGAAAATATCATGTCCTCACCAATGTGGTTTCAGATACCTGTGATGGTTTCCACTGCTTCATGGCAAGCTCAGCAGCTTTGTTCCCACCTATAAAATTTGGATGAGAAGTGTTTATATAACCAACCTGAATGAAAGAAAGTTGGTCAATCAGCAGAGGAAGAAAAATATCAGTAGAGTATGTAAAAAAGTACTAGCATAGCATGGAAGTTGAGCAATCATTTAAAAGACTATATATATATACTCAGTAAAGAGATCAGTACTTCACAATTGCAAAAGTTTGTGTGACATGACCAACAGTAGAGAAGAAACCATTGATTGTAAGGGCCACACAAAAGCTATACAAAAATAGCAGTAGAGAAGAAATATGGGATAGCATAAGTTGTAGAGTAGAAAAATGTACTGTATTGGCTACAGAGTAATTGCTTCTTAGGACAAGATCAAAATCCTTCATCAAAGTGTTTAGGGTGGTTGACTATTTTTGTTTTACCAGTTACAACACCCGACTTATTTTGATAGATTTTATTACATTCCAGTTACTAAAAGTACTTGAGACTCCAGGAAACCATTTTAACAAAAACAAGCATATAAGAAACAACCACCCATGCAAATGTTGCCATCCTAGATTTTACTTACAAGTGAATAAAATAATGTTTATAAGGTTAAAAGTGGCTTACCTCCATGTCAAAAAGATTTCTTATCATTGTCTTAGCAGGCTCTGCACCCTCATTCAAAATTTTTACCATCACTTCATCCATACGCTTTCTTAATGCTGGAAACCTTTGCAACTCAGTTACCTCACAAGAGCGGCTCATCTGCAGGTAAAATTAACCCTCCTAATTACATCATCAACATCTGATGATACATATTAAATACAAGTAAAAATTTGGAGGCTTTATAGTAGCATTTAAATTATTACTCACCTTCATCAGTTCATCCTGTACAAACTTAAGACATTGAAGGCTAGGATCTAACAATCGAGATATTTGTCTTCTAACTAAAATTTCAAATGGGACCTAAAAGAAATTCAAACATTATCAGTCGATGCTATGTAAAACAAAGACATAAAAAGCTATTAGCATTTTCTTATGAAATCCTCATCTACTCACCTCAGGCACAAATAAAACATTTCTTGCACCAGAAGCATTTTGAATAGCCATTCGAACATCATCATCAGTTAAATCATCGCACGGGTCCACTTCCTACAATTCCTAATAGTTAGCATCCAATCTGACTGTACATGTATTACAGTGCATCACTATTTAGTATTTATACAAATATTCCAAGGAATTGTAATGCAATGATACTTCGGGACAGAAATTCCATGGTTTGTTAACATCAGACAAACAAGCACAAGACAACCACTGAGTATGGAGTAATATATTGCATTAAATCAACCCCATAAGAAACAAGAAATCAAGAATTTTTACAATTAGCCAAGGTCATTAAAAGAAATGCATATATTTTTTTTAAACCATAGTACACTGTACCTCCAAACCCTTAACAAAAATTGTCTGGAGGATGTAGTGGATCCTAGCTCCTCCGGACAATTCTTTAGTAGACATCTCCTGACTATTTCCGTCCACCATGGCAGTGAAAGCTGTGAATTAGTGAAACAAAGACAAAGAAGAAATATAGGAACATTAGCAAAATTAGCTAAACCAAAATAACAACAAGGTAATAGGTAGTACTTCGATAGCATATGAAACTACTATAAATTCAATAATTATTACCAAAATTATAAAAGTGAAATAATACTTGTAGCCTTGTTTCCAGGTCGAATAAAGTTTACAATTAACAAATATAACAGGAACCGAAATCTCACCTTCACTATATTGTGTTAAAATGTTGAGCAATATCACTCCCTGTTCCATCTGGTTCAAGTGACAAAATGGATAAAACAATCAAAAGTTCAAGTAAATATATCATCGATCTCCACAAAAACACACCGCCACCACCTTTCTAAAAAATAGAAGGGGTGAAAAGAAGAGGAGAATCTGTTAATGTGAATGCATATGTCTATACATTTCTCTGTATAGAAGACCAGCAGCAGCTGTCATATTAAGTTTCAAAGTAATAGCCAACTAGTCAACCCGAAACCTGGTTCAATTCTTCCATCATGGTGCACAGTATTGACCAAAGCAGCTATAATGATTGGTAGTGGATCAACATATAAATAAAAAAATAAAGAAAGTGTTCTTGAGGGGAAAAATATATGCAGCCATACCCCAGTTTCCACAACTCAAACCCTTGAACAACAGGTTGTTTGGGGGGAAGAATACAACGTTGAACATCGGGGAAAAAGAATCTAAGTAGTTCAAGAAAATATGATGAAACAAATGTGAATTGGACTTGAGATTAATAACAGGATGCAAATGCAACATGCAGCATAGGGAAAGAACAGTTGTTCCCTAAATCCTCCCCTAACTCCTCCCATGAGAACACCAACAACTGTTAAGTTGTGTAGCAACTTACTTTAGACTCTATAGCTTTTCCGTAGGTCTGCACTTCTTTTAAGACAGCAGACATTTTAGAATTTAAATCAGCCTTCAATTTAGGTAAAGCCATTCTGATATGCTGCTCCAGAATCTAACACAGAAAATCAACAACAGTAAGAACAAAAGGAGTGAGGAATAGTATAAGACACAAGAAGATACATAAGCATCTAAGAATTCTATTTCTCTTTACAATAACTTTGATATGCTTATATGGGCCATATGAACCTGATTCAGCTTCTTTGCTAACTGGGGGATTCCACAACGATCAGCGAGATCACCATATACCTTTAACATGTATCACCCAATAAATATGTCCAGTGTCAAGACAAAAAATGATCACCATTTTAAAAAACATAATAATGATTAAAATAAAGTGAAAATTACAGGATGCCTTTTGAAGAACTTCTCCTCGTAAGCAAGTGCAGCAGCAATGCCACAGTTCTTATTGATGGCCTGTGACAAAAAAAAAAAATGGGAGTAAGGAAGCCTGACCTTGCAGCAGTATTTTACGATAAGTCAACCAACACAACATTACAAAGGCAACAAACCTAGCAAGAAAATAAAGACACTTTAGTTTCATGCAAATGGGAAATATTTTATCATTTTAAAAAAATTTGGTCTGTGAACACCACAATGTATGGACATAATGACTTAGAAGAGTCACAGCAAAACCTCAGTTAAACACAAAATCCTTACTATTAAGTACATTTTATCACAACTGTCACCCACAATGAAGTAGCTTTAGTTGGAAAAATGTTTGAATCAGAAAAGTTTCTGAAAAGTTGAAAGCTTCAACAAAGCCCACTAGGCCTTACATTTGTACTTCCAGTTAACTAAGACACTTGAACAAGATGTTAAATTTGTAATCAACCAAAAGATAATACTAGTTACTCAAATTGTTGAAACTGTTTAACAAAATACCCAATTGCTGTTACCATCCGGTGACAATTACAGTCGTATTCACAGCAACAAAGTCAGACGCAATTTAGTAAAAAGTACAAATGGAAGCTAAAAATGAACTATTTGAACGAATTATACCTCCTGGCTACGATTCACAACGCCAAAGTAACCAAGCTTCAATGGAATAACTTTCCCAAGCAAAAAGTTACAAGCATTAGTGCCCCTGTCCATTATATCAAGCTACAGATAGAACAACAGCTCCGTGTTATTACCATAACTGAAGCATATTATAACTAGAACACAAGAGGAGAAACACAAACCTTGGTGATCACACCAATTGTACGAAAACCTGCTAAAACATTCACGTCAGCTATAGATAACAATCCAACATACGGATTGCATGTAAAATTAAGCGGTGGAACATGCGTACCAATATATGCACTGCATGTAAAATTTGAATTAAGAGGTGGAACATGCGTACCAGCTGAGTCGGCTTCTCTAGCCATCTGAAGTGCATCCGAGGTTGCCAAATCGGAATTCGCAGGACTAACTGCCAATATAATACAGTTTTGTTCAGAAATATAGAGACTAATCATCTTCCTTATCCTTGCTTCTATATCACTAGGTTGATCTCCCACCGGAACTTTGGTGATGCCAGGCAAATCAATTACAGTCATATCTAGAACATTTGGAGAGGTAATCTTCAGCCGAATTTGTTTCTCCGAAACCCCTCTATTAACTCCTGCCTCTCTTTCGGTCTCAGCCTACACAAATGAAAAGTACAAACTTGCTCATAGGTTCATATCATGAGCTTCAACTAACAGCATTGTGAAAAAACTGATCTTATGGGTTTCCAAACCTTTACTTGCATTCCGTTCTTTATCAATCTCAAATTAAATTTCTCAAAGCCGAACCTGAATTTCTTGGCGAATCTTTGAGAAGTCGTAAAACCGCTTTTCTGGCAAGTGGAGGAACTCGCCCCACTCGCTCCGGTCATCTCCGGGTTCCGGCGGGCGATTCTCAAGCATCAACACGAGCGGTCTGCGAGTGCAGATGTCGCAGCCGCGAGGAAGAAAGTCGCGGCCGACTAGAGCTTCAAGCACGCTCGATTTGCCGCTGCTTTGGCTCCCCACAACCGCCACTTGAGGCAGCGGAATATTCAATCCCGTCCCTGCCTGTGAGATAATGTCCTGGAGCTTGTTGATGATCGGAATTAGCGAAGAACCGATCGGCATTGTAGTTCTTGGACTGGTGGAGATGTAGTCAAGATGTCTGGCTTCTTCCCCCATCGATTCTAGTGAGAGAGAAAGAAAGAGATAAAGTGATGAACCCCACACAACGGACTACTGAGAGAGAGAGAGAGAGAGAGGGAAAGGGTTTGAAAGCTACAGGCTTAAATACTATAGAGATGTGGACTTGTGCGAGAATTTAGCAGGTACAGTTCTTGAACTTCTTGGAGACGAAGGAATGAAAAAGAAGGGGACTGTTGCTGTTTTTCCAAGCAAAATTGAGAGACCAATTTCTGTTTACTTGAGGGATATGAGCCGTTGGATATTGATCTGACACCGTATAATTATTCTTCCATAAATCAGGATGTGACGTTTGGAAATGAAGCACCAGTACACCACCAAGCGTAAGAATCCCATAGCTGGTTTGAAATTGTAACATAGTCTAAGTCAAGTCCAAAACCCAAGCTCAGCAGAACCTAAAATTCCAAAAAGATTTAAGTTTTTTTTTATGCTCAAAAAGAGTTTAACTTAAAAAGTTTGATTTACTTAACCACATTTTTTTTTTTGGTTCAAAATCCTGTCTCAAGCACTAATTAATATGATGATGTAATTCGAGAACGTGAACTTCATTCATGCATTTAATCCTCAATATGCTTAATCCCCCTGTTATTGTAGTGAATAAAAAAAACAATCCTATTTCAAGAAGTTAAATGAGCCCATAATCCAACCTGAACTTCCATATACAATTTTGAATTGGAGGATATACAATTTGAATATATATATATATATATATAAGTGCAGCCGTTCTTTTCTGCTCGCAAGTGTGGAGGGAAAGAAACGAAAGGATCTTAGACAAGTGGCGACCTTCTCATTTCCGTATAAATTTAGCTGTTAATGCTATTGGCAGGAATTTCCTAATTACGAATTGGAGGAAGAAGTGCAGCAATGGTCATCACCAAAATGTAATCAAATGGACGCCCCCCAACTAGAACTTCAAACTAAACTTTGATGGCTCCGTCTGCACAGATGAAAAAATTGTTGCTGGTTTTGTAATTAGAGATGATCAAGGTATCCCCATGTATATTGGTGCTAAAAATTTAAGATTCACATTCGTTCCCACTGCAGAGGGTCTTGCTCTTCTGGAAGGCCTGCAAGAGGCTAGACATCTTGGCTTATCAATGCTAGAGGTGGAAGGCGATTCTAAAAACTTAATTGAGGCCATCTATCGTCTTAATTGTGCAGCCTAAAGTCTTGCCACCATCATAAACAACGTTAAGGAGTTTCTCAATTCTTTCCAAGCTCTCTCTTTCAAATATACCTTTCAAGAAACAAATTTTATTGGCTGATGCTCTAACGAATTTGGACACTCTTCGAAGATTCCTCGAAATGAAATAGATCTATGCCTAACAATACCATCCCGTTTGAAAGTTCGACCTATTATATGGATGTTGTCTTAGAAACTTTGTCCTCTAGTGCTTATCTTTTTTCTTTCGTAGCAAAAAAGGAAAAAAAAAGAAAGAAGCATTCGTCAATCTTGATTTACAATCATAGTAAAATAAAGTTAAAAAAAAATCTTGTGAATGCTTACAAATGATGCACATAAATAACCCCAATCCTAAAACTTAAGCCATCTCATCTCTTTTTCTCTACTCATAACCGCAGTTGAAGCAGAAGACTGAGCTGCTTCAGCCTCTGCCAAAGCTTTTCGTGTGTCCGTCAATTGCCTAAGAGCAGCATCATAAACCGCCTTCTCCTTTTTGTTTCTGCTCGCCATTTCTTCAAGCTTCCCAACTCGTACCCTCAAGTCCTTCACTTCATCATCATATGCAACCAATGCTCGCCTGTCAACTTTCTTCCCCTCCGCAGAACCTTTGTTCTGCTGCTTCTATGCTGATCCCCCATTCAAAGCTTCACCGTGCATTGCAAGCTGGCTATTGATAAGGCTAAATACATCAGGTGCCAATTCCTCATTTTCTTTCGCCGCTCTTGCCAGTGCTGCAAACTTCTTTTCACGTTTCCTCTTACCACCTCTGCTAAGCTTCTTTTGATTCTCTTTACCAGCTTCCACTTTCCCTTCGTTAGACCCGACAGCAAGATCAAGAGATTTTTTTGGAGGAGGCACTTTCACGGAAATGGGATCCACAATGCCCTGCCCAAACGCTCCTAGACCCCATCCCTTCAAGGTAACCCATATTGGCCATCATCCTGGAAGCTATGCCCCGGGTGTGGTTCTCCCATTTTGCAAATATGGCGGTATCTGTCTGAATCCCCCTCTGCAGGATGGTGCTTTCAAGAAACCCTAGACCCTGTGAGCTCTCATCTTCGTAATCACTAAAATCAGATTGTTCTGAGCTGGAATCGCTTTCTTCTTCACCACTCATTTGTGCATACTCGGATAATGTTATGGCTTCTTCCCCAAGATTTTCAGAGATTCCATCATCTCGGAAAACAACTTTCCCAACCCCTAGTGCACCATCCCATGATTCAAGCTCAGCTTCCCTCCAAACACCGGTTTTTCCATCTGATACTGCCCAAATATTTGATCCGACCAGTGACTGGTCCCATATTGTTGGGGTATACTTTTCAGTGAGGATAGTGGGACATCAACCCCTGTGTGCATAAAGAATTGTGAGCAACAGCAACTGTATTAAGCATAAAGAAGAAATAGTTCTTTGTGAAAAAATAAATTTAAGATAGCTAAATTCCATGACAGCTGATCCCCAATCAATCAATGAGAATGTAGAGGATGACAAGAACAGCATTGAAAAAAGTAAACAACTGAGGTGAAATACTTCTGAAGCCCTCCTTATATAAGCTCACAAATCTAAAAAATATTTTGGCTATAAGCCTGTGGCCACCAATCTATCTGATAGCATGCATTGCTCCAGAAGCTAGCAACCATGCAAATTTGGGAGTAGTGGGACTTTAGACAAGTTACAATTCTGGCTTGTCCATTAATAGATATGGTAACAACATACCATGAGATAAGCGGCAGTTAGTACCAAATCGACACCGTTGTTGTAGAAAGAACTGGAAAATCTGCACTTTGGTAGTGTAGCATTAGTATTTTTTGAAGTTGTTATATAGCAGTAGCATGTTGATTATTGAAGTGACACACATCATAAGGTTCAACCTTATAGCAAATGTCTCACTTTGTGAACTTGTTGTTTTCGTTAAAACTTAAAGATCACACTCATATGTAGAATGTTCCTCTCCAAAACCATGAAAACACTAAAGAAGCAAAAAAAATAGTACACAACATAAACAGAGGACAGTGAATGTACGCACCAGCATATTTTCTGAGGAAAGCAATCCTTGCAGAATTAGAAACCTCCGACCGTATAACTTGGCCATCATACCAACGCCCATCGGTGTGACAGAACCTACATTTCGACCCAACAGGGTAACTCAGTTCCTCCTGGGGCTCCGGCTCACCATCTGCTAGATCGACGGTCTCCACCTTCGTATCCTCATGAGTGTGAGCAGAACCATCTAGCACTGCATCCGCTTCTCGTAGTAGCCGGGCACGTTTTAGGTGCAGAAGCCCTTCTTCAGCATCTTTAATGGCTTGAACAATCTCTTCTTGAAGCTGAGAAAACATAACCACAATGTCAAAATGCGCGGCGAGTAGGATTTAGAAAATTAAATATTATAAAGACCATAGTGATTCTCAAAAGGCTATATGTAAGTGTGTTCTAAGAAGGCATAAAATGGTTTTCAAAAACAGGAGCTAGATCTCCAAAGCATTACCAATAGTCTTATCTCCCTAAATGACTACCAATAGTCTCATCATTAACATTTACAGACGAAAATACTGAAGCTAATTTCAGCAACAAAATCAATCTGAAACTGAAAATAATAATCATAATAAGAAGAAAAATCCTTTGAGAAATTGAATATGGCAATAAATTGGACAAATTGGAAGCTCCATGCTTTTATTACTGTGGAACCAAAATCATCCAAAAATTGTGGAGCTGCCACATGGCTCATAAATCCAAAAATGACCAAATTGCTCATAACAATAACACTAGTCTTTTGAAAACACCCACACATTAAATAATCTATTTACCAGCTAAATACGTTATTTAATCGGGTTAAAATCTCCGTAATATTAATATTCTCCCCGAGAGAGTTAATTGTCATTATTCTTAGAAACGGACAATTAATATTAATATTAAAACACAATAATTATCATTATTATCATAACGAGCTATTGTTATAATTATTAAATAATATATTTAATAAATAATATATTATTTATTAATTACAAATTCAACCGACCAATCAGAACGCTCCGAGGCTTCCAAGATTTTCCTATAAATAGCGAGGCATATTTCATTTCCAAGGTACGTCGATTCTTCGCTTCGAAGTATATCATTTTCCTCTCTTAAAGCTAACTTATGCATCAGAGTGTTCTTGGTCGAACAACCCCCCGGGTAAATCGATCGAGGCAACAATAGCTAATTGTTTGCTGTTTGCAGGAATTGTGAGGACTTTTCGTTGCGGGTTCGATTTTTTATTCAACAGTTGGTGCTTTCATTGAGAGGAATTGAGGAATACTCAGAAGAAGCTCTCTCGGTTGTTCATCGTTCTTCAACGGTGTTCATCGTTCATCAGAAAATTGTTCATCGTTCATCTTTTTTCGTTCGTCGTTCATCGACACTGTTCGAAGATTTTGAACGTTGTTCAAATCATCCATCAACAACTTTCCAGCTCAGGATTCGTTGATCAAGCATGACCAGGGTTCGACGATCCGTTCGTTCAGCTGGAGAAGGTGTTTCTGCCTCAACTGCTCAGACGAGGAATGAGGCTCGGATAGAGACTCCGGAGAAGCGTCCAATTCGACCCAGGCGGGTGTTCATAGAAGCACCCATGGAGACGCTAGGAGGGAGGCCAATCTTCAGCTTCGGTGCATTCTCCTCTCCAGCTAACCAAGTGCCCACACTAGGGGAAAGAACTTCGGCTTTGCAACAGGCAGGCGGGCAGTTGATGGGAAGTGCATCACGACGTGATCAACCCACAACAAATATGGACCTAAGGGACTTTCTAGATGGGCGACACGACGTCTCAGTGAGAAGTCACCACCAACCTCCCCAGGACAACTTGGCGCAACAAGTTGAAAGGCTGAGTAGCCAAGTTCAACTTCAGTTAGAGCTCTTGCAGCGACTCCTAGCAGAAAGACTAGTCTAAGAGCCAGACAGACATTTCGCGTCACGAGGAAGACAAGAGAGTGCTTCATGGCGACCTGGGAAAGAACCGGTCCACTGCCGAACAATGTCACGAGACACTTCGCTAAGCGACTCCGGTGAAGAAAGTCACACTCGCCGAGCAAAGAGCTCACAACACCTAAGGCCATCAGTACATGAGCGGTTAGGAAGTAGGATTGGGGAAACTTCACGAGTAGAGCACTCACAGCGCTCACATGGGAGTAGGGGGCAACCTCAGACTCTGCACAAAGACCCAAGACGATCTGCCCATGGCAGTGAGAAGGAAGCTGAAGCCTACTCCTCTGCACGATCCCAGAGATCAAGGGGAGAAGCTCAAGGAGGTTCTCGGCGATTAGCACGAAATGACTCACCGCCTCAGCAAGGTGTGCTGCGGGTTAATGATGTTCAAAGAATGCTGGACAGGCACCTTCGTGCTCAACGAGATGGCAATCTAGAGGACGATCTACGTCGCCAGATACAGCTCTCTTCGCCTTTTGTAAGGGATATTAAGGAGGAGTCATTCCCCCAAAGGTTTGCAACGCCAAATTTCACTCCATTCAAAGGAGCCTCCGACCCGGTAAAGGACATAGATTACTATCGGGGAGTCATGGTCCCCCACAGACATAACGATGCACTCATGTGCAAAGTTTTTCAAGCTTCTCTTCAAGGCCAAGCAATGACTTGGTTCAATCATCTCCCCTAGAGGTCGATTGTATCCTTTGAAGAGTTGGCTCTGACATTTGTGAAGGAGTACGCACAACTTCGGACAATCGAGGTGAAGGATGACCATCTTTTCTCTGTCTGAAAGAGAGCAAAAGAAACTCTACAACAGTACATACGAAGATTTTGCGAGGAGAAGTCTTGGATTGTCGGCTGTAGCGATCTTGTTGCGCCAATGACATTTAAACAAGGACTCCCTCGGGACAGCCAACTTTACGGGGACATCATCATGAGAAATGCGTGAAATCTCACCAAAATGCTTTCGCTAGTAGAGCGACATGCAACCTGGCAGGACGAGAAGAACGCCACCCATACTCAAGACCATGTTGGGGGTAATGAAAAGACCTCCAATAAAGATGAGTCCCATGAAAAGTTTGCGACTGGAAAGTCCAACAAGCGCAAGGCAGGACAACCTTCCCAAACACCAGCTATGGGGAAGCCTAACTTGCAGCTATATTTTCTAGTCCATCAGATCCACAATGAAATTAAGGACAAGCCGTGGTTTAAGAAGCCGGATCCAGTCAAAGGAGATCAAGAGAAGGCCGATAAGACGAAGTGGTGTGCCTACCATGAGTGTTACGGGCACAAAATTGGAAAATGAATATCTTTCGAGAGATATCTCTGGAATCTCATCAAGGAAGGACACTGTACTGAGTACGTCAAAGGGAATCCTGTGGATCGACCTGCTGAAAAAGGACCAAAGGAACCTGCAGCAAAGATTATTCGCATCAATACCATCATAGTTGAATCAGAGTTGTTAGGAACCACCTCCAAGCAGAAGAAAAGAAAGATACGAGATGCACTTGCCGTCTCTCAGGTCTCCCATGTTACCACCCCTGGGGTGGCCAACGACCTTGTCGTTGGTTTCTCTTTGAATGACAAGGTAGGACTTGATTAGCCGCATGATGATGCATTAGTCGTGTCAATCCAGATCGCTCATGCTCAAGTTGATCGGATTCACGTTGACGAAGGGAGCGCAACAAATATCCTCAACCTAGATGCAGTGCGCAAGTTGGGGTTAGAAAACCTCACAACAAAAAGGGTTGTCCCGCTCCGAGGATTCAACGGGTCAACCAGTATGACCGTAGGCACTCTCCAGCTGGATGTACATTCGGATCCCGTTGTCACGTCCCAGACTTTTTACATCATGGACGAGTACTCTCCATACAATGGAATCTTGGGAAGGCCATGGCTTCACAAGATCCTCGTAACCACGTCAAGCCTTTACCAGAAAATTCGGTTCCCTATTCCCGGTGGTGGAATCGGGGAGATTAAGGGCGATCAGGCGATGGCTCGACGGTGCCTCACTGAAGGGCTAAAGGAGGTCAAGGAGGCATAGTTTGTTCCCCAAGTAGGATCATCCACTGAGGGCAAGCTTTCTTCTTCGTCTCTCAAATAGCAACTAATCACGGGTCAAGATCCTGACATTCAAGAGGAACCACCAACTCCGGAAGGATAGCAGCCGAAGGATGACGTCACCCTCATTCAACTTGACCCTCGATATCCTGAGTGAGAGGCCCGTATTGGTGCTCTGGGCTTACCGTACCACTCCGCGTTGTGCAACAGGAGAGTCTCCATTCACCCTTGCATACGGCACTAACGCAGTCATTCCTCCACATGTTGTTGTTCCAGTGCCCTTTACCGAGCTCGATGATCCAGTAGTCAACTCCATCACTCTAAGAACTTCACTTGATCTCAACGAGGAGTTAAGAGAGCAAGTGGTGAAGCGCATCTCCAGCTACCAGCAGCAAGTGAGAAGTTCCTAAAACAAGAAGGCTCGACTCCGGCACTTTCTTCCAGGTGACCTCGTTCTCAAGAAAAAGTTTGCAACACCCAATCGTCCAGGGTCTCGAAAACTCAAGTCCCCATGGGAAGGACCCTACCGAGTCTACCAAGTAGGCGGAAAGGGAAGCTACGCCTTAGAAACAATGGACGGAAAGTTAGTGAGTGGTTCCATGAACGCTCATTATCTCCAAAAATATTATGTGTAATGCAAACTAGAGCTCAAAGCTAAGCTAGTCTTTGTTTTGTGCCAAACATAGACTTTATTTTCAAGGATGATGTATTTAGACTTATCAAATAAAGCTATCAAGTCATTCCTAGTTCACATATGTGTTATTGTACTTCCGACAAAGTTCTCAAGCCTTCCCCCGGGAAGCATCCAAAGCCTTCCACTAGGAAGCACTCAAGCCTTCCTCCGGGAAGCATCCAAAGCCTTCTTCCGAGAAGTACTCAAGTCTTCCTCTTGGAAGCACACAAAGCCTTCCACCAGGAAGCAGACAAAGCCTTCCAGCAGGAAACACACAAAGCCTTCCACTAGGGAGCACTCAAGCCTTCCTCCGGGAAGCATCCAAAGCCTTCTTCCGAGAAGCACTCAAGCCTTCCTCTAGGAAGCATCCAAAGCCTTCTTCCGAAAAGTACTCAAGCCTTCCTCTTGGAAGCACACAAAGCCTTACTCTTGGAAGCACACAAAGCCTTCCTCTCGGAAGCACTCGAAGCCTTCCTCTCGGAAGCACATAAAGCCTTCCACTCGGAAGCACTCAAAGCCTTCCTCCGGGAAGCACTCAACGACTTCCTTTAGGAAGAGCTCACAGCTTTCCTCCAGGAAGTAGGCAAAGCTTTATGAAGGAAACGCTTAAAGCCTTCCACAAGGAAGCACACCGAGTATTCCTCTGGGAAGCATTTCCAAGACCTCCTAAATTTGAAGTGCTCGAGTTTTCCAGTAAGCATTTCAAGCCTTCGGTTAGAAAGAGCAAAAGCCCTTCCCTGAAGGCAACATACCAAAAACTTAATCATCTAACACTCACCGTTGCACACCCATGGTTGCAGTGGGGGCATATGAATGAGCTCATTCCGACACATTAACAAGCATTTGAAAGTGTTCGTTTCAACACATTAAAAAGTGGATAAAAAAAAGCTAGCACTTGCGTTTCAACAATTGTTCCAACAATTCAGCATAAATAATTTTCTTATTTATTCATTTGGTGGGTGTTTTGGTAAATCACATGTCGATTGCTCACACCGGTTATTCACTATTGGAATAAAAATTACAAACGAAAGGGAAATGACATAAAGAGACTACGCATGCAAGTCTTCAAAACCCATTGTTTTTCTAAACTCTTCCCACTTTTTTGCTGAAAGTATGGAAGTGTCGTTAAACAATGATTCAGCAGTCCCAGGGGCAACTTCCTTTCTGGTCTTTGTCTCAGGCTCTAGGTCAGGTTCCGCTGCAGGCTCGTACTCTTTCTCCAGCTCTGGTTCCCGCTCTTTGGTGGTGATCCCACTGCAGCTTGCCATATCCAATTTTTGCGCCTCAATTTCTTTTTGGCACAAAGTTATGGGGGCATGTGGTGGCAGTAAGTGGTCGTGTCTCCGAAGCCTTCCAGTCTTCAGATTCTGGATTTCTGTAAGACCCGTGTCCTGGAGGGAACAGTGAATAATCCCACATTCCTGCGAGGAGGGAATGGTCTGGGAGAGGTTGGTGGTGTGCCTTAAAGGTGTAGGCACACACCTATTGTAACGACCCGTCCCGAATTCGGGGATTAGATTAGTGACTAATCTTGATTAGTAGGATTGATCGGTGATTAGTTGGGCGAAATCGGACGAACGATGCAAAATGACCGTTTTGCCCCTGGTCGTGGGTAAAATGTTGACTTTTTGATCGGGCGGTCAAACGAACTTTGACCGATGACCGTGACGTAGTTCAGGACGTCACGAGTTCATAGACAGGTGGCACGTTCGATTCCGACATTCGAGGAGAAAGTTATGATGTTCGGAAGTCGAGGGGCATTTTGGTAATTTGGTAAAAATACGGCCAAATGTTGACTTTTGACCCGGGAGGTCCAATGGACGAGAGCCAAGGACCGTTACGTAGTCGATACGAATTCAACGACAGGCGGCATGCCGAAATCGGAGATTCGACGACGAAGTTATGGTCACGGAAACGAATTCGATTAACCGAACAAACTGAGGCTCTGATTAAAATAATATTAAAATAATGAATAGTGACCGTTGACTGTGCACACCTGGATAAGTGACAAGTGTCACCCATCCCTTGATTTAAGCCCTAAAATCTGATCCATGTTTCCCTCCCAACATCATCATTACTACATCATCATCACCATTAATCAACTCTAACCTTAATTAATCACCATTATTCCTTCTCTGTTCTTCATTGAACCGTGAACAAGCAGAGGGTAAATTCCCTTCTCACCATCATTCCCCTCCACAACTGAGCCTGAGAGTGTGAAATTGAGAGGCTTAAGGATTGAATTTAGCTGAGAGAAACACGAGGGACTGTGAGGGAGAGCTGGAACCAGAATTCGAAATTGAGAAATTTGGGGGGGAAATTCAAATGTCGAGTAATGGGCCCTGAGGATCAAAATGGAGATCACTTTCAGCTTTCTGGGATTCCTACGATCATAATTATCGAAAGAACGAAGGAATTTGACGGCTTTTTGGCTCTGAACGGACTTGACGACCGTGAGCTAATTTGAAGATTGGGTCGTGTTGATAGAGAGATCAAACAATGCAATTGAGTTGGGGAAACAGTTTCCTATGGTCCACTTATGCTTCTGGGTGGATCAATTGGAAGAGACCAGTTGGAATTGATGGCATTCAAAGGATGAACAGTACCTGGGTGTTCTTCGATGTTCATCGTTGAATTGTTGGATTTCAGGTAAGGATTGGTGTAATTGAGTTTACAGACCTCTAATTGGACTTAAAATGAAGCTAACTGAATGTTCAATTGAATGAATTGGTGTCGAATTGATAGGAAACGAATCGGGTTATCTCGCGGGCCAACAGGATCCGTTTACCAGACAAACGGGTTGGGACGATGACCATCACCAGCATTACCACATTACCATCACCAGCATCCCAGATGCTTAGCGTCCCAGATGCTTGACGTCCCAGACGTCATATCTCACGGTATAATAAGCGACGCGTGCTGCCCGGGGTCTCTCCGGGTCAATATCTTTGACATCACAGATGCCTGACGTCCCAGACGTCAATCATAGCAATCCTGCTCCTGAGTCACTATACGGTCTGGTAACTCCGTACAATGACCCCTCGCAGACAATGCACCGTGACTTCCCCAGTGTCCCAGACATCTGGAGGAGACCATCATATATCATCGTATCCAGATGGTATATGGAAAACAGTTTTATTAAATCATTTCACAAAATTACAATGGGCCCTGCCCAAAATCGCCATAAAACATCACAATTCCATTTAGGGTCCCTGACCCGAAATCACATTTATTAAACATAGGGTCCCAGACCCGAAATCATATTTATTACCCAACAGGGCCTCATGCCCGATTTTATAAACCACTGGGCCCACGACCCGATTTGTAAACCATTGGGCCCACGACCCGATTTGTAAACCACTGGGCCCACGGCCCTAATTCGTAAATCAACTGGGCCTCTCGCCCGATAATATAACTCAAATGGGTCTCAGCCCGATTTCGTAAACAACTGGGCCTCTGGCCCGATTTCATAAAGTAATTGAGCCCCCGGCCCGATTACGTAACTCAAATGGACTCTAAGTCCGAGGTTTCCAAAACAATTGGGCCTCAAGCCCGAGTTTATCTTTCCAATTTCAAAACCATTTCATGAAATCATATCCAAAGTCATAAGTACGGAAAATCCGTGCAAAATCGGAAAACCTCGATTTACGTGCAAGCACGTAAATCACCTCGAAATACGTGAAACCGTATAATTTACCAATATCCAAATCAACATCATACAATCACAATCATAATCCATATAAAACAGTTAAGCATGCATAGAATTTATAAAACCAAAGTCCACTCACAGACCGTTCAACGATACGCCTCGATACGCGTGCCATAGGCCCTCTCGGGCCACACCACTATCACCGGGACTCCCAATCATGTCCAAATCACATTAGAGGGTCACTAACCTCTTCATTAACATCCTATTAAAGTCCCGTAATTTTCCCAAATTTTTAACTATTTTTAAACTCGATTTAAAACCTTCGGACGTCCCGAACAATATCGAGATGGTGTCCGATCGACACGGAACCAATCCCAAAATGTTCGTTACATTAAATAGGACAGAATTCATGTTGACCTCACCTTGAGATTCGTGCCCACGCACCGTCACGCGCCTCCGTGAGTGGCTGCGCGTGAAGGCCACGCGCCCAGCTACAATGTCGTCTCTCCTACCCGACTAGCCTGTTAAACGGGTCTGTTACCCGCGACTTAACCCGGATGATTAACCTTCAATTCACCCTCGAATCCTTCCGTTTTTGATCCTAACGTCTTCTCTAATCAATTAATCATAGGTCTGTGCCACGAATTAACCTCGACTGTCCCTAAATCCGACCGTCGACCCGTGATCAACCAAACGGGTTGATCACCCAAACTCCATGGTTTCTAAACCAAACTCAAATTAACTTCACCAGTAGCTTAAGGGGACCTAGACGAACCAAACCATCCAATCAATTGAACCCGCCGTTACCTGGAAGTAGTCGTCCACAACGTTGGTTCCTCTCTGAAACTGGAGCTCAGGTTCCCGGCCAACCACTCCTCCTCATCCTTCGATTTTTTTACACGGTTGTACTCGTAGTGACCCCAGAAGTCTAACACGTCCCTTGGTTTCGCTCAAATGGCCTCACAATTTGATCTTTGATTTTCCCTCCAAACTGGTTTTTCTTCCCCGTCTCAGACCTCTCACCCTCAACTCTCTCTCAGACTACCAAATGCTTGCAAAATGAATCCTCTATCCACTCCCTTACACGGTTAATCGATCAGTGCAGCCAGCAGACCGTGGGAGACCAACTGAATCTCTCTGCAAAATGTTTCCCGCACACAGAGCCCATGGACATTTTTAAAACTAACTCGTGCTCTGAAGCTCTGCTCAGCCATGATGAAATGCTTCCAATACCTCAAATTCCATAAACAAATCATCTGTTCATTCCACTAATGCCATAAATAATTTGCACGCTCAAAACACCACGGCATGGCCGTGCAGGCCGGTTTCCCACGGTGGTGCTACAGTAACCGCCGTGCAAATGACCAAATTGCCCTCAGGGTAATAATTACCAAAATGCCCTCCAACTTTCGTGACCCGTAACTCGGCCATCTGATGTCCGTTTCACGCGTGCCGCCTGTCGTTGTACTCGGGGTCTCGAGACGAACCTAACAGTCTTCGAGTCATGTGTAAATCAATTGTATTTCAAAAATTCAACAAATTGATCACACTATCCACAGGGGCAAAACGTCATTTTATTTAATATTTTACAAAATTACATTTTCCAAATTTCCGGGGCGTTACAGGGACATTGCACGCCTCCTCCATCGATCCTTGCGCACTCTGGAAGCCCCGTTTGGGCAGTGACTTTTGGTTATCCCTTGTCTGACACCCCTTGTTGGACGGGAGCAGGGCACATTCCACGGTAATCCCGGGGGGATTGGGATGGGTCCTGTCATCTATCCAGCACTACGCCTTTTGGGAGCTCAAGTGACTTTGGGGGGGATTGGAACCCCAAAGTTAAGTGAGTTGAGGTTGGTGCAATTCCATGATGGGTGACCCCCTGGGAAGTTGCACCATGAGCTCCCGAAAACAAAACTGTGAGTGACAGGACCCATCCCAATCCCCCCGAGATTAACGCGGGATGACCCTGCTCCCGTCTGACATGAAGTGTCAGACAAGGGATATTTTTGACCTTTACCTTCCCGGGTTATCAGAGTACGCCAGGATCCGGAGGAGGCATGTGATATCTCGGTCTTTACTACAGTCCACAACCGATGTCAACCTGAAAGGCAGTCAAAACATTAAAAGATGTGAGTGGACAAAACAAGAGTTTATAAAAACATTTCATAAGAAGTCATTTGTACCCTTCACTAAAAAGCATGCATGCATTCGAAAGGCATTTAACAAATTGGAAACCATATGTGGGACTAAGCCCAAAACCATAATCAAATCAAATATACGGGCCACTGCCCAAATGCTGTGCACACCCGTGCACACCACATATCAAAGAATCATAAAGATTCAACCATACGGGCCACTGCCCAAAACCATACGGGACTCAGCCCAAAACCATCATGAAACCAAGTACACGAGCCACCGCTCAAATCCTGTGTAACCACACATCACATATCATAATCCATATATATATTATATATACATATAAGTCACACAACCAATCCTGTCACGGTATCCAAAGCTACGCGCGTGCTACCCGGGTCTCAATCCGAGTCTTCTCAAAGTCAAGGTCAATGTCGGCAGACCACTGATCCTACTCGAGGTAATAGTAACCATAGCCTTCCTGAGAGTAAGGAACCCAACTGGGGGGGGTGACTCCACTCAGTCGGTGCTCCGTGACTACTCCGGGGTCCACTCAGGCCAACGACCCTCCCCGGAGGAGATAATAGAAGTAAAGGAAGGTATATGAACATATATATACATAATACAAATATCCATGCCCGGTTCCCCTGAACCGTCATGATCCATAATATCCATTCCATTCATATATATATATATATATATAAAACATCCTCTATGCCCGGTTCCATAAACCGTCATGTACCACAATGACATAACCAGGGTTCATCCCGGTTCCCATAAACCGTCATGTACCATAATAACATAACCAGGGTTCATGCCGGTCCCCATAATCCGTCATGAACCACGATACCATAAAAAGGGTTGATGCCGGTTCCCATAAACCGTCATGAACCGGGAAATCCATTTAAGGTTCCTGACCTGAAATCAAAACCGTAAAGTAACCTGGGTCTCGTGCCCGAACATAGGACATCAGCTGGGCACCGTGCCCGATATTTGAGGTCATACGCCCGAGACAAAACCAAATGGGTCTCATACCCGAGTTTATCCTTTTGGAAATCCAAATCCAAATCATTAAAACCAATAAGGAAATACAGACCCGTATAAGCACCGTATAAAGCCGAAACCTCGAAACACGTGATTATACGTAACCACAACCAAATGCACCCATGGCATTACCAAAAATGTATAAAAACATATAATAAACATTTATGCATGCACCAATTTAGAAAATCAAGGTCCGCTCACAGACCGTCCGAGCTGCTGCCTCGATTTGCGTGCCATATGGTTCTTCCGAGCCAATCATCGTCACTGGGACTCCCGAACCTGTCCAAATTGTAATAGAAGGTTAATAACTACTTAATTAACCTCCTACCAAAGCCCCGTAATTTTCCCGAACTTTTAACTATTTTTAAACCGATCCTAAACATTCGGACAGCCCGAAACCTATTGAAACGATGTCCGATTGACACGAGACCAGTCCCAAAATGTTCGTTACATCGAATAGAAGATTTCATATGTTGAACACTTCCCCAAATTACTGTTCACGCGCCCTAGAAGGTCCAAAACACTGTTCATCGTCACTAACCTCCAGTTGAACCGGTTTTACTGTTCACAACACTGTGCTGAACCGGTTTTTTTCTGGTTTTTGGACCGGTTCAAGGTCCATTTTAGGTCCATTTCATTCCCTTTTGATCCTAATACCTTCCTACATTCATTTCCTACCTTTTAGACATTAAAAACCGAAGAAAACTCTCCAAAACCGCGCCTTCACCGTCGTTAATGGTGGCCGGATTTTCCCCCACCATTCACGGCCATTTCCGGCCATCACAAGCCCCAAAACTAATCATATTAGCTTCCTAGAGTCCCCAGAAATATTTCCCAATCCTTAGAATCGAACAAAAACCAACAAAACCAAAATTTGAATTTTTGAATATTTCTCACCTCACGGGTTCACTCCGTCGTGGCCTCCACCGTGGGCCACCGTCCTCAGCCGTTGTCCTCAGTTCCTTAGTCATCCTCACAGCACTCTGACGGTCACACTAGATGGAGGTTTGTGGTGGTGTTGTGTGTTTTGAAGAAAATGGAGAAAATGGAGGTAATGGATGGTTTCGGGTTTTTGTGTGGAAATGGAGAAATGAAGTTTGATGAAGATGATGATGTTTGATCAGATGAGAGAAGAGAAATGGAGGGTGAAGATTTGAGAGATTAAAATAGAATGGAGGGCTAGGATTTAGTGTGGTTAGGATTAATTATATAATAATAGATATCATAATATTTAATTAAACTAGATCCACATTTTAGGGGTTTGGATCAATGGGATGAGTTATGGGCTCAAATATCTGGCCAACTAGAATTTGCCAAATCATCCCCGTCTCGAAGTACGTGCATAGTGAAATCGAACTTCCGTGACCTATAACTTCCCCGTTCGAAATTCGATTTCAGCGTGTCGCCTGTCTATGGATTCGTATCGTTCCGATCTACGTAACGGTTCTCGGCCCTCGGCCATCAGACCTCTCGGTCAAAAAGTCAACATTTGAACCCTTTTAACCAAAATTACCAAAATGCCCCTAAACTTCCGAACGTCATAACTTCCTCCTCGAACATCGAAATTGAACGTGCCACCTGTCTATGAACTTGTGACGTCACGAACTACGTCACGGTCATCGGTCAAAGTCCATTTGACCACCCGATCAAAAAGTCAACATTTTGCCACCACCTAGGGGCAAAATAGTCATTTTGCGTCGTTCGTTCGATTTCACCCAACTAATCACCGATTATCCTCACTAATCGTGATTAGTCACTAATCTAATCCTGGAATTTGGGATGGGTCGTTACAACCTTCCATCCTTAATTAATTTCATCCTCGAAATTCCAACCGACCTAATTCTAAACGTTATTCCCTCCGTAATTAGTTTCGTTCTCGAAACTCCAACTATCCTGATTCCACATCCACCCCGTGGAAAGTAGAATCGACTTCGAAACTCGTGTACACTAGTACACCCACTAACCAAAACAAAACGCCTCTACACCCAGACGTACCACTAACACTCTCGTTACATCGACTACATTCGACCACGTCGAATGACAGTAGCCATACGTTGCGAACTTACACCACTTGTCAGTATCAGAGCAGTCTGCGTATCCTATGAGCTAACCACTTTTCAGATCTACCACTTCACTGACACAACCAACTAGACTGTTTCTTTCTCAATCACCAATCTATCCTGCTATCTGCTCTCACAGGGAGTCATCAGACCACACACAACGATCCACGTTGACACCTCTTACAAACCGTCACCACTTGACAGTCGTTAGTCAAAAACTAACACTATACCCACTTGTGGTTACACTAACCACCAACTCACTCAACCTGAGTATACGTATACCAACAAAACACTCGACCTGTGTGTAACCGGACCCATCAGAACTATTATGACCCAATGCACAGTATCCGATGTCCAGTTCACGTTCTCGACTAATCCAGTGGTATCGGGACTAAGCCGACTACCAACACGTTCACCAACCTACTACTGGTATAACCTATATACCGTCACTAGACACCACAAGTATGGCCAGTATCGTACCTCGAACCACGTACAAGGTACATACATCTACCCATCAATCAGCCTACAACCGTCTAGGTCGTAGCCAATCACGTTTCAATTTTGGAGTCCATTTGTCCAATCCAGTATTTGACAGATTACAACTCCGACTCAACCTCCATTTCCAAATCTGAATCCGAATCCGAAATTTCATAAGAAATCCCGAATCCAAAACTTAGAAATCAAATTCATAACCATGTCCAAATCCGAATCCGAAATCATCATTCCGTAAGCTAGCATTTGGAATAACCATTCCAAACCCAAATCCATAAAAGGAAATCCACTATCAAGCTCCAGAATCAAATCCCGAATCGTCACCCAGAATCCGATTCCAAAACCCAAATCTAGAAATCCTCTTTCAAGTTCCAAAATCAAATCCTGAATCGTCATCTAGCAATCTGATTCCAAAACTCGAAATATCGTTCACGTCTACCGAGATGCACTATATCCGAACCTATCGGATACCTGCTCAACCGATTACCACCATACATTAGATTGACTTCATAAGGAAGCTAATCCCAACATCAACACTAGTACTAAGTCTGACAAAATTCGACCTCGTCAGACACCTACTCGCTCGAGTAACAAGCCATATGGGATTTACCTCAAAAAGAAGTTCAGTCCCAACATGCTCAACTCAAACATCCAAGTAAGAGTGATAAACTCTCCACCTATCTGGATCATCAAGATCACGATCCAGATCCAACACCACGTCAACCGACCATAGACGTCACGATCGAGGATCGTCACGACGTCCAAAGCCCTCAACATCAAAATCCGGATCCACCTAGGATCACACAGCTCACTCAACTAACAATCCACCTGAGATTCGATCATAGGGTCTTACACCTTCAACAAATCTGCATACTGACACATCGTTCGTCAACCAATTCCCACATCTAAACAGATCAGTCAACGACGAGACACGTCGAGACTGTGGTTTCTCCCCAATCACTTCATATCGATCCTTGCCATTCCACCGAGGAAAAACCAAGGATGATCGAATACAATGACATCAAAATCCATCATACATGACTGCAACCAAAACTCGCTGCACTCACCACGTCACATAATCCAACATCGTCTACCACCAAGCAGAAAATGGGAAATCTCAGTCACCTCAATCATAAACTTTCTCGATTCCGCAATTCCAACTATGTCGGAACCAACACACTCAGACATCAACCACGTGTCCATCACCGGTATACCTCTATCCGTGATCCACTCCCGAACCACAGATACCGAACATAAGCCTAACTCGACGGAGTCACAATCACCGGCACCAGCACCAGCGCTAGTACCAGTACACCACTATCACCTGTTAGCATCAGCACAAAGTGTGCGAATTAGATAATCCCTGGATCTCCGCTCATACAGAGCGATGATCCCGTACCACTGTTCGAATTGGAGAAACTCTGCCTCCCTCGTACCCAACAACTCTGTGTACAGTCATCCTGACAAATCATATGAGAAAAAGAAACGTCCCTTGAACGTCCCCGATTCCCAACAATCATAACTACATCCACTCCTGGTAGTAGTGCCTGCTACAGACTCGTGCAGACATAGCCACCAGACATCGCAATCGAGACTCCACATCCAACGGAATCAACCGCCCGTATTTAACTATTCGGTATCCCGAACCTGGGATTCCATCGACAAGTACCAACCCTGGTAACCTATCCAACCAACTCTAACCAGTCGTAACTCGACTTAACCATACCAGGTCACCACGACCTTAGCTGCACCAACAATCCATCACAACTACGGTAGTACGACAACCAACTAGTTCTAACCGATAAGTATAACCCTGACTGCAGAGTGCAGTCCCATCACTAAAGCTGGCATGACTAGACCGACTAACGAATCCAAATCCAAATAGTCATCCAAGTCAAACCACTCGCCAACTCACATTTTCGAACCATACACCCAAGGTAGGGTTCCACGATCACACCTAGAGTTCCACAGAACCCAACTGCAAGCTACCAACTGCAATACAATCCACAATCTGACCGTCTCCGCGGTCTTGACATCGAAAAGACGTCAATACAACTAGGATTCCACGAATCCGACTGCTAACTGCCTTAAGTAGTAAATCCATTTAACTCACCAATATCCGATCATCGGATGGTCACAACATCCAACCAGTCGTTGGAATCGATCCTACGACATCATGAAAGACGATCCCAACTAACCGTCTCACGATCAAAACTCAAAAGTACTAATACGTTCATCCTTCCGTAGGGTCCCACATTGTCAACCACGACAGAACTATGGCAACCCGGCATCTAGTGCCGAACCAAGACGTTTCTCGATACAGTCCTACTAACTATCATATCGGCATCCCAACAATCAGGTTGACCACGAACTGTACCCACTTGAGATATCACATCCTCGACCTGTGTACTACTCCAAAGGCTCCACGGTTACTCGAATAGAGACAACCCCGATCTGATAAGAAATCCTACGAGCAATCCTATGCTCTGATACCACGTTGACAGGACCCATCCCAATCCCCCCGTGATTAACGCGAGATGACCCTGCTCCTGTCTGACACGAAATGTCAGACAAGGGATATTTCCGACTTTTGCCCTCCCGGGCTATCAGAGTATGCCAGGATCCGGAGGAGGAATGTGATATCTCGGTCTTTGCTACAGTCCACAACCGCTGTCAACCTGAAGGGCAGTCAAAACATTAAAAGCTGTGAGTGGACAAAACAAGAGTTTATAAAAACATTTCATAAGAAGACATTTGTACCCTTCACTAAAAAGCATGCATGCATTCGAAAACCATTTAACCAAATGGAAACCATATGTGGGACTAAGCCCAAAACCATAATCAAATCAAATATACGGGCCACTGCCCAAATGCTGTGCACACCCGTGCACACCACATATCAAAGAATCATAAAGATTCAACCATACGGGCCACTGCCCAAAACCATACGGGACTCAGCCCAAAACCATCATGAAACCAAGTACACGAGCCACCGCTCAAATCTTGTGTAACCACACATCACATATCATAATCCATATATATATATATATCATATATACATATACGTCACACAACCAATCCTGTCACGGTATCCAAAGCTACGCGCGTGCTACCCGGGTCTCAATCCGAGTCTTCTCAAAGTCAAGGTCAATGTCTGCAGACCACTGATCCTACTCGAGGTAATAGTAACCATAGCCTTCCTGAGAGTAAGGAACCCAAATGGGGGGTGACTCCACTCAGTCGGTGCTCCGTGACTACTCTGGGGTCCACCCAGGCCAACGACCCTCCCCGGAGGAGATAATGGAAGTAAATGAAGGTATATGAACATATATATACATAATAAAAATATTCATGCCCGGTTCCCCTGAACCGTCATGATCCATAATATCCATTCCATTCATATATATATATATATATATATAAAACATCTTCCATGCCCGGTTTCCATAAACCGTCATGTACCACAATGACATAACCAGGGTTCATCCCGGTTCCCATAAACCGTCATGTACCATAATAACATAACCAAGGTTCATGCCGGTCCCCATAATCCGTCATGAACCACGATACCATAAAAAGGGTTCATACCGGTTCCCATAAACCGTCATGAACCGGGAAATCCATTTAAGGTTCCTGACCTGAAATCAAAACTGTAAAGTAACCTGGGTCTCGTGCCCGAACATAGGATATCAGCTGGGCACCGTGCCCGATATTTGAGGTCATATGCCCGAGACAAAACCAAATGGGTCTCATACCCGAGTTTATCCTTTTGGAAATCCAAATCCAAATCATTAAAACCAATAAGGAAATACAGACCCGTATAAGCACCGTATAAAGTCGAAACCTCGAAACACGTGATTATACGTAACCACAACCAAATGCACCCATGGCATTACCAAACATGTATAAAAACATATAATAAATATTTATGCATGCACCAATTGAGAAAATCAAGGTCCACTCACAGACCGTCCGAGCTGCCGTCTCGATTTGCGTGCCATACGGCTCTCCCGAGCCAATCATCGTCACCGGGACTCCCGAACCTGTCCAAATTGTAATAGAAGGTTACTAACTACTTAATTAACCTCCTACCAAAGCCCCGTAATTTTCCCGAACTTTTAACTATTTTTAAACCGATCCTAAACATTCGGACAGCCTGAAACCTATTGAAACGATGTCCGATTGACACGAGACCAGTCCCAAAATGTTCGTTACATCGAATAGAAGAGTTCATATGTTAACACTTCCCAAAATTACTGTTCACGTGCCCTCACGCGCCCTAGAAGGTCCAAAACACTATTCATCATCACTAACCTCCAGCTGAACCGGTTTTACTGTTCACAGCACTGTGCTGAATCGGTTTTCTCTGGTTTTTGGACCGGTTCAAGGTCCATTTTAGGTCCATTTCATTCCCTTTTGATCCTAATACCTTCCTACATTCATTTCCTACCTTTTAGACATTAAAAACCGAAGAAAACTCTCCAAAACCGCGCCTTCACCGTCGTTAATGGTGGCCGGATTTTCCCCCGCCGTTCACGGCCATTTCCGGCCATCACAAGCCCCACAACTAATCCTATTGGCTTCCTAGAGTCCCCAGAAATATTTCCCAATCCTTAGAATCGAACAAAAACCAACAAAACCAAAATTTGAATTTTTGAATATTTCTCACCTCACGGGTTCACTCCGTCGTGGCCTCCACCGTGGGCCACCGTCCTCAGCCGTTGTCCTCAGTTCCTTAGTCATCCTCACAGCACTCTGACGGTCACACTAGATGGAGGTTTGTGGTGGTGTTGTGTGTTTTGAAGAAAATGGAGAAAATGGAGGTAATGGATGGTTTCGGGTTTTTGTGTGGAAATGGAGAAATGAAGTTTGATGAAGATGATGATGTTTGATCAGATGAGAGAAGAGAAATGGAGGGTGAGGATTTGAGAGATTAAAATAGAATGGAGGGCTAGGATTTAGTGTGGTTAGGATTAATTATATAATAATAGATATAATAATATTTAATTAAACTAGGTCCACATTTTAGGGGTTTGGATCAATAGGATGAGTGACACTTGTCACTCATCCATGGGACCCGCTCAAAATATCTGGCCAACCAGAATTTGCCAAATCATCCTCGTCTCGAAGTACGTGCATAGTGAAATCGAACTTCCGTGACCTGTAACTTCCCCGTTCGAAATCCGATTTCAGCGTGCCGCCTGTCTATGGATTCGTATCGTCCCAATCTACGTAACGGTTCTCGGCCCTCGGCCATCAGACCTCTCGGTCAAAAAGTCAACATTTGACCCCTTTTAACCAAAATTACCAAAATGCCCCTAAACTTCCGAACGTCATAACTTCCTCCTCGAACGTCGGAATTGAACGTGTCACCTGTCTATGAACTCGTGACGTCACGAACTACGCCATGGTCATCAGTTAAAGTCCATTTGACCGCCCGATCAAAAAGTCAACATTTTTCCACCGCCTAGGGGCAAAACGGTCATTTTGCATTGTTCGTCTGATTTCGCCCAACTAATCACCGATTAACCTCACTAATCGTGATTAGTCACTAATCTAATCCCGGAATTTGGGACTGGTCGTTACAGTGAGGGCGAGGCCCAAAGCGGACAATATGGTGCTAGATGAGTCGGGTCCTAACCGAGAAGTGTCGGGTCCTGACAGAATGGTATCAGAGCCCGACCCCGATCAGGAAGTGTGCCAGCGAGGACGCTCGGCCCTAAGGGGGGTGGATTGTAAGACCAGTGTCCTGGAGGGAACGGTGAACGATCCCATATTCTTGCTAGGGGGAAATGGTCTGGGAGAGGTTGGTGGTGTGCCTTAAAGGTGTAGGCACACACCTATCTAGCACTAGGCCTTTTGGGAGCTCAAGTGTCTTTGGGGGGATTGAAACCCCAAAGTTAAGCGAGTTGAGGCTGGTGCAATTCCATAATGGGTGACCCCCTGGGAAGTTACACCATGAGCTCCCGAAAATAAAACCGTGAGGGCGAAGCCCAAAGCGGACAATATGGTGCTAGATGAGTGGGGTCCTAACCGAGGAGGGTTGGGTCCTAACAATTTCCACCTCCAAAAGTTTGATTTTCTCATCTGAGTCTTGAAAATTTCTGCGCAGTAAAGTGACCTCATCTCGGGCAACATCTCGCTCATTCTCTCTCTGCACCCTCTCTGCACGGCTTGTCTCCAGCTCGCCCACTTTGCCTTCCAATGTATGGATTCTTCTGACCAAGGCTTCGTTGTTTCATCTAGAGTGATCTTGGGCTTCTCGAAAGCGTTTGCATTCGCTCTTCATTCGCTTGTTTTCATCTTTGAGACTGGCATTTCCATGAAGCATGTCAACCAACTTGCGGGCCCCAGCTTTCGCAATCCTAAGGTCTCAGACTACCTTGTCGTAAGCTCCTTGTGGCACAGTTTTTTCAGCTAGGATGGGGGCACCTATCACATCAGGAGTCTTGGATGGCGACTGTGTCTCCTCCACTATTCGATCTGGGCCTTCATCTCTCAATGCTTCAATCACTTCAAGGGAAGTGGGAACCGCCTTCAGCTTCTTAAGTTGTTTGGCTGCATCCTCACAGGGACCGTCTGAGGTTTTGCGCTTGCTAGAAGACTCTGCAGGACTAGAGCAGTCGGGCTTGGAAGGAACCTGATGTTCACGTTTTCTCTCCAAAGAGCAAATGGGTCCTTGCTTGTTGTTCTTCTTCTGGGAAACGGTTTTTTTCAAGCGCAGTGGAGCACACAACCACTCATTGATTAGGATGTCTGAAGGCCTCCCGCCATTCATATCTCTAAGTGGAGAGAGTAGCCAGCTCATGTCTCGAAACTCTGGAGGAATTTTCAAGGCCATGTCAATATTTTTGAGATCAGGATGACCTTCAAACCCGCTGTACAGCTCATCAAACATGCAGAAGTGCGAGGCAATCCTCAAGTCCGGGGAGGCATGTTTGTCCCAAGCGCCACCAACTTTGATGCAGTTGAATTTGTACGTGTTGTCATCAGACTCCGTCTTCAAAAATAGCTCCACCTTGGGTACGACTCGGGAAAGCCGAACGCCGGTAATCCCGTTGTGCGACACAGAGTAGCAATGCCAGAATTCGTCTTCAGCGAGTCCTAAGCCAAAGAATTTGTTCAGCTTCTCGAAGCACATAATGTGTCGATAGGCATCGACGTCCAGTTGAGCAGGGCTGCATCCCATCCGGCCAATAATTTTGGAGAAGAACTTCGAGAACGGGAACTTAAAACTCCACCCAATGATCAAAAGGTGGAATTTAGTCCATCGACCGCCGACAGGGTTTTTTCCTCTTCCATGCTTAAGTGCCTTCATGGAAGAACATCTGTAGCCAAGCTCCACGAAGACGTCGTCCAGAAAGGCAATCTGATTGCGAGCTTTCCATTCCATGAAGTCTTCAGACTTCTCAAACTCCATGTCTTTCCCCCGGAATGGACTTTGGCTACGAGAGCCGCCGCGCTCCCATAATGCGAGTTTGCCAGACCGTTCCAAAAGAGCACCTTGATGCATCTTAAAGTAAACGCCTTGGAAAACTGGTGGAAATCGCTTTTTGGGTCATAGCTAACGGATGTCCAGAACCCCCCGGGGTGGGCAAAAGTGTGAAACTGCCAACAAAGAAGCATCTTGGGTTAAATATTTATTTATAAATACTTTAGAAACTAAAGTTAAATAAATAAATATAGATGCATTTATAAAATTATAAAGAAAATATATGGGACCCGCTAGTTACAGCAGGAATAAATAAATAAATAAATAAAAGGGAAAAAAAATCGAACGGCGCCATGACCCGCAGGGACCCGATCGAATGTGCAAGCGGTGACCGTCCCATTGTGACAGAAGAATCATGACCGTCCACGTGTCCCGCTCCAGTGCGACGCATTCCAGCCCCTCCACTCGACGCTCGCCAAGTGTCGTACTTCGCAAGCCACAACCGACAGCGCCGGTCCCGCTAGCCTGGCTAGCCAGTCGATGTCGCGCACGTGGCCCATCGTTTGCAGCCATCACTGACGGATCCAGCAGCTGTGTCAGCTCCACCAATCAATGCCCATCACGTGGCAGCCCACAATTGGCACTAACAAGTCACCGACAGATGCGGGACCAGCCTGCCTGGATAGCCACTCGGCATGGGACACGTAGCTCCGTCTTCTAGCGGACCCATACAGCCCCTGCAAGTGGCCAATGAACCTCCAATGAGCATGCCACACGTGGCAGTATCTAGCAGCCTCAGTCATTCCCTGTGGGCACGTGGCGCGGACACGCCAGACGTGTCCCGTCGTTCATCAGGCGCTCTCCACCTTCTCACACCACGTGACAGCCTTTTTGTTCCACTTATTTGGCCAGTAAAATCGGGCCATTCCTACTCAAGACAAACAACTGATGCCCAGCTTCCAGCCATGCTTGTTTTCCACTTTTGACATAAAAAGAAAGAAAAAAGAAAGGAGTCAGAGAAGGAGAAAGAAAAACTACCTAACGAAGTCTCTTCTCACTTTGGCAAGTAGACAGCGGCTTCTCCAAAAATTACCAACTCTGGGGGTTTGGACTTTCTTTATGGAAAAAGTGGAATTAATTTCATTTTTTAATGGGATTAATTGTCATAATTGGCTGATTTAAATCTTTGAATCTTAAAAAAAAAAAAAGGGAGTTACAAAGTCAAAAATGTTTTTTGCCTTTTTTGGAAAAATGAAACTTTTTTAACATATTCCAAAGTCAATACATCCCTTAGGATTCCCAGAATACCTAAGCGATGTGGGGGCATTTGTGGAACCCAAAATTATCCAAAAGTTGTGCAGCTGCCACGTGGCCCATAAATCCAAAAATGACCAAATTGCCCCTGCCAATAACACTAGTCATTTGAAAACACCTACATATTAAATAATCTATTTACCAGCTAAATACATTATTTAATCGGGTTAAAATCTCCGTAATATTAATATTCTCCCCGAGAGAGTTAATTGTCATTATTCTTAGAAACGAACAATTAATATTAATATTAAAACACAATAATTATCATTATTATCATAATGAACTATTATTATAATTATTAAATAATATATTTAATAAATAATATATTATTTATTAATTACAAATTCAACCGACCAATCAGAACGCTCCGAAGCTTCCAAGATTTTCCTATAAATAGCGAGGCATATTTCATTTTCAAGGTATGTCGATTCTTCGCTTCGAAGTATATCCTTTTCCTCTCTCAAAGCTAACTTAGGCATCAGAGTGTTCTTGGTCGAACAACCCCCCGGGTAAATCGATCGAGGCAACGATAGCTAATTGTTTGCTGTTTGCAGGAATTGTGAGGACTTTTCACGGCGGGTTCGATTTTTGATTCAACAATTACCAACTCTCAGCTCGATCGGACCATATAATCGCACTCAAAAAACAAGATAAAATGAAACAATTAACATTATCGACGTTCTTTAGCGGATTTTCTCGGGAACCAAACAGAAAGTTTAGGATTTAGAGTAAAAGAGGAAGTACCACGAGAAGCTCGGTATTTCTGGGGTCGGAGGCTAAAGCTTCATCTATGGTAGCGAGATAGACTCTTTCCTCTTGCAATTGGAGGTCCAGTAGGTGTTGATACCATATCGACCGACCACCTAAACACAGGGCCCGCCAGGACAGGAAGGACACCCACCGATTCTCCGATCGGCACCCCACCGTGGCCCGCCGATCGGCAATGACCTGCAGGCTTGTCATTCGGCACCTGACATGGTACAGACGCCAGCTGACCACGAAAGTCACCTAACCAACTCTGCCATACCAACTCCCTGACGGAGGCAGGTTGGGACTCCAGCTGGCGCCTCCTCCGGATGTCCAGGGCTTGTCAGACAGCTCTCAGCCACAAAGCACCACCTGCTCCCGCAACAGTAGCTCACCTACCACAGTTATGGCCACTATAAATACCTCGAAACCCTTCACAAAGGTAAGAGACTCAGAACCGATCCAGAGCATTGTATTTACTTGCCCCTCGGCAATCAGATACTAACTTAGGCATCGGAGCCCCCTTTGGCTGGCACCACACCGGTGTCTAGTCTTTGCAGGATCCCTGCCGAACAGCAACGCCCCCAGCGGGCCCAAGACACCACACGGCTGGTCCTAGATCCCCCAGCAGGTCTCATCGAGTTGGTCATTTCCGGATCAAATAGTAGGTTTTCCAGAACCATATCTTCCTCGTTTGCCATGACGGAGCTCCAAACACGGACATTTGTATCCAATTGTTTAACGGAACGGTTTGGAATATCAGAACGTTTGATTTTTTTCTGCTTAAATTTAAATTATTGCATAAATAACGATTTGAAGTGGATCGGTTAGCGATTTTAGCAGATTCATGTCTACCTCTAGTAATTAGTAGTCCGAGACTCCAAGGAACCTAATGAAACCAGAAGAATGTGCTAGTAAGTTTGAACTGATCGGCCTCTATTTTTTTAGTATTTATTTTAAATAATGATGATCTCACATGCCCCTTAATTAAGTTTTTCAAATTAAGGAGTGTATATTTTATATCTATGCGATACGTATATACTCCAAATCCCTCTTTAGTTTTGGTTTCTGTTTTTCTCTTTGTTTTTTTTTAGTCAAATCTAAATTATTGGATAAATAACGATTTGAAGCGAATCAGTTAGCGGTTTTAACGGATTCGTGTCTACCTCTAGTAACTAGTAGTCCGAGACTCCAAGGAACCTAATGAAACCAGAAGAATGTGCAGGTAAGTATGAACTGATAGACCTCCATTTTTTTAGTGTTTATTTTAAATAATGATGATCTCACATGCCCCCTAATTAAGTTTTTCAGATTAAGGAGTGGACATTTTATATCTATGCGATACGTATATACTCCAAATCCCTCTCTAGTTTTGGTTTCTGTTTTCCTCTTCCAATGCTTGTATCCTCTCTACTGTTTGCATTTGTCCCTTTGAATGAATTTCACTCTTCCATAAAAAAAAAAATTAAGCATCTGGAATTGCAATTGTGGCGAAAATGCTAGAAGCTATGTACTAATTAAGAGTGGATAACTAAATCCGAAAATTCAAATTAACTCAAAATATAATTGATTTGATTTAGTTCGATTTTTTATGAATTTAAGTTTATCGTTTAGTTTCAAAATGTCCTAATTAATTTAAGTTCCGAGAACACTTTAAAACATGAAAGGAATTTCAGAGGACATCTTGGGACAAAATCAATTTTATGAGGTATTTTAAAACTAAATTAAATTTTCATGGTGCATCTTGATTGAAAGCATAAATAAGGTATTTTGCTACTAAACTTAATGTTCTGAGTGCTAAAAGTCTCATCATTCACATTTTATATTGATATACGATTATTTTTATTTGTAAATTAAATTTTAATTTTTATACTAATAATTACATGGTTATAAATGTACATTGTTTTAGTTCAGTCGGTATAATTCATTTGGTTCTAACGTTGTCTTGTAAACAATTATTCTCAAGTTCAAATCACGATGACATATTATATGAAAAAGTTTCAAAATCCCCCCTCCTCTGTAATAAAAAAAATATACATGGAACTAATAAGAAATTTAAATATGTAAAATAAAAAATTATGATCTCCTGCATTTAAATTTCACGCATTTGTCGACGTTTCATTTTATTTCAACTATTTAATTTAGTTAATAATCTAACAATCTAAACATGTAGAAGTACTAAATTCAAAACCATTATCATCCGAACCCTTTTATTTGATTTATAAAACTAATTCAAAGGATAAAATTAGTAATTAAGAAAAAATTTCATTGCTAGTAAATAAGATTCGAGGATTGGGTTTTGCTTTTGTATTACGAATACCCGCGAAGCAAACTCAGATCACTTTTTTCCTTGACTAAATAGGAAATTAGGAATTCGTGAGAGGCGGGTGAATTGTTCCATTGACAGAGTACTAAATAGTGAGCGCTAAAACCCTAGGGGAGAGAAAGTGAGCTCTGAGGAAATGGGACACGTAACCGAACACCATGAAGCGACGGATGGGTTGGTGAAGCTGTTGACGAAGGCGAACCACGATCTCGCCCTGGTTCAACACAGACTCGAGAGGGAGTTCCAGCAAATCTACCCCGAAAATGCAAATCCGATGAAGCTGGTTTCAAGGATCAAGAAAATTCAAGAAGAATTGCCCACCTTGAAGGAGCAGTGCCGGGAACTGCTTTCGGCCAAACAGGTAATTCTCTTTTAGTTGCTCTATCTGGAATTGTTTTGTTTAATTTCATTTTGAGTTCGATTTTAATGGTGAATTTTTCATTTTTGAATTTTGAAGGATTTGGTTGACAAGGCTAGGAGGACTCTCGTCGGAAATAGAAATCTGGTGCAGCGGATGGAGTCGTCCGTGGGCATTTCCCCCAACAGTGATGCTGATGATTCTGCTTTTGATAACTTCAATCAGGTAAGTCCCTTTTTGGTTCACTTTTCTTAGATCAGTAGATAGAAATATTGGATCCAGCAATAGATTAAGCATGTGGTTTCTCAAATTTTACAGCAATAGAATGGTGCATTATAAGTTCATACCCATCCGTGTTTTAAGTATTTATCTTTCTTTTTTTCGCTGTTTTGAGCATATACGAATGTTGATGGTTTTCTACTTTCCAAATGGTGCCTCAAGTATCTGCACCATTTGCCAGCAAGCAACCAAGATCAAACCTTTGGCTTGGCAATGTTTCTAAATGATTGCCCATGTTAGATAGATTCTGTGGGCAGCTTTATTTTTCTGATAAGGCAACAGAACTAAGCCTTGCTACATTCTTAACAACTTCACCTTTGTTACATTTGTGTTCATTTTCATTATGGAGTTTAAGGGGTTGGGATACAATTTTATGACCGTGTTGATCTCTTGATGCAGGTCATTGATGAATGGACGGCTCAAGTCAGATCAAAAACAGGTAATCATTCACAGTTAATTCCACAGGGAATACAATTAATTATAGGACAAGCTACATAAAAGTACCCAAACTATAGGGTCGATTTCAAAAGATATCCGGACTATAAAAAACTACTTTCTATATCCAAACTATAATGTAGATATTGCTCCAAAAAAAAAAAACTATAATGTAGATTTCAAAAGAGTAACTCCGTTAAAAATTCCATTCAATTTTCTGTTAAGTGTCTACGTGGCTAAAAAAAAACCTCAGCATGTGATATGACAAAATTTGAAGGGGCAATTTAGTAACAATTTGACGATGGCTTCTGAGTTTTTGGATGAGTTAATGGGTTTTTGGACTTGAGGCTTGATGATTCTGGGGAAAATTAGGGAAGATTAATTTTGAATTATGGATTTAGATTTATAGATGATGATTGATGAAGAGTTGGAGAAAATGAGATGATGATTGATGATGGATGAAGATGATGAATTGGTGAAGAGGAAGAAGGAAGATTAATTAAAATTGTTACCAAATTGCCCCTTCAAATGTTGCCACGTCACATGCTGAGGTTTTTTTTTGCCACATAGACACTTAACAGAAAATTGGATGGAATTAACAAAAGTACTCTTTTGAAATCTACATTATAGTTTGGTTATGAAAATGTAACTTTTTATAGTTCGGGTATCTTTTGAAATCAGCCCTATAGTTTGGGTACTTTTATGCAGTTTGTCCTTAATTATACTACTGTAGGGAAGAATCAATTATAAGATCTCAGTGCTGTATCAAGATTGATATGTGTTAAAATTTTACTAATGGGGCCATCTGCTTGTACAAAAAGGAACCGTAGGAATTTTCAGTTTTTGTGAAATCAGTGTTCAATCTTCTGGAACGAAAGATATCTTAGCGTCAGTTTACATATAGATAGGGCAGGTTTTGGCAATTTCAGACTTCTGATTTATTTATTGTGGGTAAAAGATCCTTAACTCTATTTCTCTAAAGAAACATCTTGACCTGGAAAATATCTAGATAATGTGCCTCTAGATATTGTTACTGGGAATTATGTGGCTAGACTATAACTTTAGAAAATATCTTGATGTGTTGTTGATGCAGGGGATGAAGTCCATGATTCAGTGGATATCAATCAGTTACTCTTTTCAGCTATTGTTTAAAGCAACGAAAGACTTCCCTGCTCGAAGATTACGAGCTCCCTGGTGAAAATGCGATGAAAGCAGACCTAGTTAAACATCCTTGTGTTGCCTACAAGGTTCAGATTGCTAGGCTTGTTCATGTGAATATCTGTTCGATTTTGGTATTGCATTGTATCGGGAAAAATCTTATTCTGGTTTTGGTTCTACCAAAGTTTCTTGAAACTCTTCTTTTGCATGTTTACTTTTTACGCAAGTTACGTTGACAACATTTACATAATTTAATACAAGAGGGTAAAGCTCTTGACTGTGGAAACAAATAACATGGAACTATCATAAAACAAATAAAGAAGAATTTGTTACAACATGAACAAGGTGTCACTACATTTTCAATAGCAGTTGCAGTTGTTAAGGTTTGAAGCTTTCCAGCAACCGGGATCTCATCAAGCACGGCTGCTACTTGGAAATCGGAGGTTGTCCTAACCACTTGGCGCGAAAACCTGTTCCCTTACAATCCGAGCAACACATTGATCCCTGCAGAAACAAGAGATGCAGGGTTTCAAGGGTTTTCAATATTTTGTTCACAGAAGCAAATACAAATGGGAAGTTAAAGAATCAGTGACATGCTTGACGAGGATTTGTGACTTACTTACCCTTCCACTACAAATGACACAACTGGTACTTTTTGAGGAGACTTGGCAAAGCATGTTATCGCCGAGGATAAAGAAGCCTGTACCACCGCACCATTTGCATTCGATATGACCATTTGAGTTGCAGGAAGAACAGACAACAGGCCTTGGTTGCTGCAGATAGCATAAACATGGAAATTTTAGAAGAACGTGAGTTGCTTTGAATGGTTTATGCATGTCAACCTCAAATCCACATAAACTAACCGTTGCAACGCAATCTCCACAGTGAGTATACCAGATAAACATCAATCTTTACAAAAAATCTATCAATCTTTATAAAGAATCTTATGCAGGCAAGCATTTCAGTTCTAACTTGACTTGTGATCGTGCTAGCACCTAACGCTAACTATACCAAAACCTATCCTTATTGTATCCTTCTGTAAGACCAAGTATAGCTAAAATCCCATTAACTTCGTGTCCAATAAACCATCTGGTTTCTACTTCCCAATGATTCCTTATATTCCTGTCCAACTAGAAATGACTTGCAACATAAACAAAAGTGCCTCGACAATCACCCAATACTCGAAATAACCCAACACAGTCTACAGAAATAACGCAACACCACATTAACAAATGCACATTACCAAAGAGATAGTCTACAGAAATAACCCAACACCACATTAACAAATGCACATTACCAAAGAGATTTGAGTTCGAATTCTGCCAAGAGTCCCATGTCTCATATTGAGAAATAGCCAAGGGGACAATTTTCAGAAAACCCAATGAGAACTATACAAAACTAATCAAGCAACAAAGTACAATTCAGTTCAAGTCCATAAATCCAAAAATATTTACTCCTTTAGGCCTTTAGTCAGAAATAAACATTGAATTTCGGTTCAATTTAATTGAAAATGAATTACCAAATAAAACCAAACGCAATTAGAGAAAACACAATCAGAGCCCAGAAAATCTCACGAACCCACAAGAATTGAAGCTAAATGATATCACCTTAGAGATTAACCATGCTTTTTCCATGCGATTGACGAAATTAGATGAACTTTGGTCAGAGCCCACAGCTGAAGCTCGCACACCACGAAGCCGCGAACCCAAGGACCTCGCGCTTGTACCGTAAGGTACAACAACCCCAGCCCGATTTAGACCTCTAGACAGCGTACCAAAGCCCTCGTTGTGAACCAGATTGCCAGGCCTGCAACACCCACAGCTCGCCATTTCCTCGTCGTCTTCTTCTTCAAGAATCTACAGAGAATATGAGAAGTACAAATTTCGGCTTGTTTTTCTTAGGTGGCGGTTTCTTGGTTTTCTAGTGGCCCAAGGATGACAGAAAATTTCCCTCGTTTTTCAGACGAAAATTAGAGCGGTTTTCGGCGATGAGCCCACTTTCTTCATTGGACCGTCGACTTTTGGACCCGTGTTGGATTCAGATTTAGAGTAAATTACACTTTATTATCATATATTTTATATTTTATAACAGATTTATACATAAACTTTCAAATGTTACAATTTCCACCCGAAATTTTTTAAATCGTTACACTTTAACTCTTCCGTTAAAATTTTCGTTAAATCTAAAATTACACACACCCACCCACCCACCCCCCCCCCCCCCCCCCCCCCCCCCTTTCTAAAGACCACTCCACCTTCCCGCCCATCTATGTCACCCCAATCCCCCACCCCCTTATTTATTAGATTAAATTCAATCGTAGAGATTAAATTCAATCGTAGAGATTAATTCCCCATTTTCTTTATTGCTTAAACCTCTATTTCACACAAAAAATAAACAAATTGAAAATAAAAAGCATAAAGTTTCCAAAAATTTTGAATTTTCTGAAATTTTTCCGGAAAGAATATCAATTTCTTTGAGTATTTCGTCACTAAAGATTGAAATACCTTTAGAAACGAAAAAAAACATATGAACAACGTCATAAAAAAATAATTTTTGCAACGCTATTCATTTAAATTTATCGTTATTAAAGGGCTTCTGACCTGTAGCGACAAAAATCTCAACCAAACTTGTTCATACCCAAACCGGTCGGCCTGATTAAAGTCCAAACTAGGCTTACCCATATCTGATCTGTCGGCCCCCCAAGCAAGCCTCGAATCATGCCACCAGGACGACCCAGAAGAATATATTCGGTCGGCCGGGCCTACTGACAAGTCATAAATGCTACCTAGGACCACCACGAGACACATGACAGCTCCTAAAGACAGCAACATTTATCCCACATTGACAAACACCAACAAACATATTTAATGCTACTAGAAATACTAGGGCATCCCCCTCCAAAAAGGTAATGACAATCTTGCCCTCACGTTGCCTAAATTGCCACAGTACACTCCCACTTAACTGACTTAAGCATCGGAGACTGTTAGGCCGGCACCACACCGGTGTCCCTTTTTATTTACCCTTTTCCTGTCCAGGCCACAATATCCCGACAGTGAGGCGAGATTAGGTTGATCCATTTCTTGCATCAACAGATTGGTGCCGCCTGTGGGAACTGAAACAACAGCCCACGCTCTCATTCACTAGATCAGCCGTCCCGAATCTTGCCCAAGGCCATGTCGGACGAACGAGACGAATGAGAGCTCAATCACACCTCCTTCACTCGGGGGAACGCAACTGGGAGCGTCCCCGATGCCTACCGGCAAACGCTGGATGACTTAATGCGCGAAGTGGCCGCGCTAAAGGCCCACAATGCAAAAATCGACGCGAAGAACCAACTCCTAACGGAGCATTACGCGAACACACTTGCCCTCGTAAAGGTGTCCCAACTTGAAGGCCAACTGGGAAAAGAATTGGCCGACCACATACCAGCCGAGGAGCGGCAGGCCGACAGGCCCCGTGCCAAGCACAGTGTACTCGAGAGGTCGTCGTCGGACCAGCCAGGAAGACAACAAAGGTTGAACCCCGCCTTTTCCGGCTGACTCCTCATTTAGCCGACGAAGGCAGGATCCTCAGGAACCAAGATCTACAGGGATGCCTGGCATCTGCTGGAAGAACGCCAAGTCATACCGGCTAGGCTATCCTATGAAACGTCAGAAGAAAGGACCTCATCGGTACGGCACCACAGTTCAACCGACCGCCAGGTCGCCGTCGGACACCCAGACCGCGGGCCAAGGGACAGGGGTTGCCAGACAACCCAGAAGGGCGAAACCCACCCCCGGAAACATCATCCGGACAAAATAGACTCAACGGCAGGTAGTTATTCCCAAGGCCGAGAAACGAAGGTCCGCCAGGACAGGAGCCGAAGGCCGACCGAGACCTCTACCCAACTGCCTACCTATCAGAGCGCAGAGATCGAAGCCCTCCTGAAAAGGGTAGGTGCCCTGGAGGCAAAGGAAGATAGAAGCAAGGCGCCAGCCTTGAAAAAGGCCAACCCTGGCCCCTTCTCAGAAAAACTCCTCCGCTCTCGTCACAGAACCGGGGTCAAGCCCCTTAAGATTGCTCTGTACAAGGGGAAAGGAGATCCCAACACCCACTGGAACAACTACACTTCTGCTTTGGCGTACCGGGATGCCTCGGAGGATGAACAATGTCTCATCTTCACCTCTACCCTCACGGATGCAGCCCTGAACTGTTTCTACCGTCTGCCGCCAGGCACGATCAACTCTCTTGAAGATCTACATTCCACATTCTTGAGCCAGTTTATGATCCAAACCATCAGGCTTGTATCTATAGATGACCTATTCTCCATCAGGCAGAAGGAGGACGAAACCCTCCACAAGTATGCCGCCAGGTTTAGTTTGGAGTATTCTCGCTGCCAGGATACGGATGACAAGGCCGTATTCAATGCCTTCCGAAGTGGCCTCAAAGAGTCCCCCTTCAAGTACGCAGCCCACACGGAAGACTGGGGGAGCTACTCCGAGCTTATGCGCATAGCCAGCATTCACGCCAAGGCCGAATTCTTCCACACACCTCCAAAAGAGAGCAGAAGCACTCAACCCACTCCCTCAGCCACAAATTTGGGGAGGACTCAACCGAGCCCCAATGATCACGGTGACAATCGTTTCGAAACCGGGACTAGGAAGCTTCACTTCGACTCCTGCAATCAAGAAAAAAGGGGACGGTCTAGTCACAACAACCGCGACTATCGCCGCGGGCGGGAACCCCCAGGAGGGCAGGGGATTGATAGGAGAAGGCACATGGCCCAAGCGCCGCTTCGAGACATATACGGTTCTGAACACCACCCTCGACAATGTTTTGTTGAATGTGGAGGAAACGATCCCAAAGCCCAAGCCCAGGAACCCGAATTACCGGCCTATCGTCAACAAGGAGGCTTTTTTCCAATACCACAAGTACAATGGTAATACCATTGAGGAATGCATCGCCTTCAAGGACATAGTCGAACAACTGGTCCGTGAAGGCAGGCTCGATCAATTTCTTCCCCGAGCGCAGGCCGCACCGGCGCTCCTTCAAATCAATATCATCAGCGGACGACCAACTTTATCCTCCCCCATCACCTCCAATCGGGCAAAGAAGGACTTCAACAGGGCTTCACAGTTAAGCCAAGTACTTAGTATCGGCGCCAGCCGACCCAGCAAGGTTGCGAAGGCCGGGTAGAAAACTATCAGCTTCTCAGAGGAGGAGGAGAGAGGCATAGTGTTCCCGCACGACGATCCCCTAATTGTCCGGGCATTAAAATCAAACTATGACGTAGGCCGCATCCTTGTCGATACCGACAGTTCAGTCAATGTAATCTTTTGGGATGCTTTTCAAAGAATGGGCTTGAATGAGAAGGAATTAGACCGCAAGGTCACACCTTTTCTTGGTTTTTCAGGAGATTCTGTCCTCCCCAGGGGGATCATCACTCTACCGATCACTATGGGCTCCGAGCCCCTAACCACCACCACACTGACCACTTTCCTCGTGGTTGATTGCCCGACAGCCTACAACGCGATCCTTGGTCGGGGCCTGCTCAACCAGATGCGAGCCATCGTATCCACGCACCTCGTACTGATGAAATTCCCAACACCTCCTGGACCGGGCCAGGTGCAGGGTGACCAGCTCTCCGCCTGGACATGTTATGCCACTTCTCTCACAAAAACCAACCAGCGCCTGCCCGATGTAACAGAGACGCTTTCGATCATAGAATCAGCACTAGAGGATGACCCTGTGGACTCGGGATACATGGAAGAACTCAGGGGCAGCCCCCCGGCAGATCCCCGCGACCTAGTTCACATGCCCCATGCAGAGCCAGTGGAAGAGACAGAGACAATCCCTCTTTCCCATGAACACAAGGACCGCCAGGTTCGAATAGGCTCGAAACTAAGTTCCGACATCCGCTCTGCCCTCATCAAGTTCCTTCAGGACAACGCTGAAGTGTTCGCTTGGTACTACGCAAACATGCCCGGCATTTCCACCGACGTAATCTGCCACCGGCTCACCATCGACCCCTCCTTCAGGCCAGTCACCCAGAAACAACGAAGCTATGATGCGAGGCAGGCTGAGATCACGAAGCTCAGCACGATCCACTTCATCCGGAAAGCAATATACACTGCATGGGTCGCCAATGTGGTCCTAGTCAAGAAACCTATGGGACTATGGCGAATGTGAATTGACTTCACTGATTTGAACAAAGCCTTCCCGAATGACAGTTTCCCACTTCCCAAAATCGACATGCTGGTGGACGCTACGGTAGGGCACGAACTGCTCAGCTTCATGGACGCTATGGTCAGCAATGGCCGACATCCCAACCTTTTCGTCCTCTACTTTGATAAATTAAATCACAAGCCGATCATCCATTCATCGCTTTATCCTAGCCACCATACTTGTCCTATTGTGGTTTAAAATTTGTTTACGTTTCCTTCCGAGGTACTAACCAAAACCCCAGGCCGACCCACGAGCTAATTGCCTATTCACTTCGGTCGTAGTTAGATACACTTGTACCAAATTTTGTTTTCAAACCAAAACTCACATTTATACCAGCACAAATCAATTGCCAAATACGAAACATATTTCATTTCAACAAAATTCATATTACATAGGCCGAGACCGAATTACATGGAAATTTGAAAAGAAACAGATACTACTGGCCGTCACCACCCAACTCGGTCGTCTCTTCATCTTCAGCTCGTGGTTCATCAACCTTCTCGGCCTCAGTAGGGACGGCAAGCTCATCAGAGTCCAGCTCTTCCTTCTCCTCATCAAGCAGAGGATTACCATCGTCATCCAGGTAATCCTCAACCCTCGGCGGGGACTTGAGCCAGGGAAAGGCTATCGGCACACCCGGGTTCGACAGTAGCAGCTTCTTGTAGAAGCCATCCTCCAGGGAAGCCCCGAACTTCATGAACGTTTTTTCACATTCCGGGGAAGCCTTGTACTCCTCTATCCCAACCCTCTTGGGCGAGATAAGCTGCTCGGCTAGCCTCGCGTTGGCCGACTCCTGCTCAGCCAACCTGGCCTTCGACTCTTCCAGCTCGGCCTGGATCTGACTAGCCTCCTCGGCCTTCACGGCCGCCTCCACCTCCATGGCTTTTATTTTGAGCTCCAGCTCCGCCTTGGCCTCGAGTTCCTGGTTGAACAGCTTTTGGTTGTCGGCAGGGAGTGCTCCCTTCCCTCAACGTCCCGCTTCATGTCCAAGGCTTGTTGCCTGATGTTGCTCACATGACGAAAGGTCGAGAACACTTCGCCAAGATACTACACACAAACAACCGTGTTCATGAAGTCCAGCTGAGAGGGGTGGAAGGCCATGCTCAGATGCCGCCAGCTGTCATCCACCTCAGTCGTCCGGACCAAGTCAGGCTCCCCCTCTGCGTTCAAAAAATACGACTTGATCGACGAGTCCAGCGTCGGCCTCCTCAGCGTCTTTGGCACCTGTCAGCCAGCCAGAAGGGAAGTCTGAGAAGGCACGTCAAGGTTCCTCACAAGTTCAAGGTTTTCCACCTCGGCCTGCCTTTTCTTCCTTTGTTTCTCGGTCGGCTCCTCATCTTCCTTGGCCTCTTTCCTTTCCGCCAGCTTCTTTTTCTTCTTCAGGCGGGCCTCGGCCACGAATTTCCTCATCTGCTCGGCCGCATCGTCAATTTCGATGACGACCGGGGATTTACCAGGCAGCTTCTTCCTCTTCTCACTGGCCGACGCAAGAGGACTTGAGAACAAGGGCTCTAGGTGTCAGGACCGGTCCCAAATCCCTTGGGATTAACGTGGGACCCGCCTGATCTCGTCTGACACGAAGTGTCAGACCAGGGAAAAGTCCATCTTTGCCCTCGCCGGGGCTATCAGAGCGCGTCAGGATCGTAGGAGGAGGGGAGTGATGTCTCGTCTCTGCTACAGCCTGCATCCGCGATCAACCTCAAGGGCATTAAAACATTAAAAGTCGTGAATGGACAAAATAATAATTTATTAAAAACATTTTTGTATCAAGACATTTATGCCCTTCAATAAAAGCATATGCATGCATTCCAAAAACCGTTTAGTAAAACATTAATAAAATCAATCAATTCATTAAACATATTTTTGAAATCATTCAAGGGTTCATGCCCGGTTCCCATAAACCGTCATGAACCATAAATCCATTTGGGTCCTCGACCCGAAATCACAATTCAAAACCCGTAGGTCAAATCAACAGGGACTCAACCCAAATCACATCACGTACGAGGTCTCCGCCCCCAAATCAATTTCTAATCATAAAACATAGGGTCTCCGCCCTCAAAACTCGTATACGGGGTCGCAGCCCCAAATCACCTTTCATAAAACCACATACGTATCGACATACGTATAACCCATCCGAGGCACTTCCGAGAAGATGCCAACTCGGGGCACACAGCCCCTAGGGAACACATCCCCGATATAGTCACGATATCAATCTCTATACTAGTGTGCACACTACTCGGGGTCTCACTCCGAGTCTTCTCCCAGGAATCTCCATCTGGGAGGCTCAATCACTGGATCTAGTCCGAGCACTCTCTCTGGATCTAGTCCACACATCTCTCCGGAATCTGATTCGGGACCACATCATAAGTAACTTCCACTCCTGGAACAGGATCCCTCTGGGGATACCCACTCTGGTCTGCGGCTCGTGACTCTCCAGGTCGACGCTGGAGGAGACCATATAAATCATGGAGGGTTCAAATCACATTTTCAAATACTCTTTTCTTTCTTTCTCAAATCACTTTTCAATTGGGTCTCAAACCCGATTCATCTCAATAGGATTCCTCGAATCCGATTCAAATCACTTTCACAGGCCTCAGCCTAAATCCTCAATTCAACAGGGTTTCATGCTCGAATACTCATTTCATAAACTGAACTGGGACTCAAGCCCGATTTCACAATCTTCAGGGCCTCAAGCCCGATATCACGACTAACTGGGCCCTAAGCCCGAAACTATAAACCAACAGGACCTCATGTCCGATTTCACAACTAACGGGATTTAAGCCCGATATCATAAATCAACGGGGCATCAAGCCCGATAGTACCACTAACTGGGCCTCAAACCCGAATCGTAAACCAAAGGGACCCTCGATCCGATCGTATGGCTCAAATGGACCCTAGGTCCGATTCCTCATCAAATCAAATGGACTCCAAGTCCAAGAGTTCATAAATCAATTGGGTCTCACGCCCGAGTTCATGTTTCTAAATCCGAAATTCACTTATTAAACTCTCGTTGAAAACCTAGAACGTATATGCATCGTATAAAACTGAAAATCTCGAAATACGTGCAAATACGTAAATCCTAGGCTACCACAAACAAATGCACTAATGGCATCACAAAATATATTCTAAAACAATTATAAAACAATTATGCATGCATCAATTTCGAAAGAAGGGTCCACTCACAGACCGTCCGAAGCCGCACCTCGATATACGTGCCATAATCGTCTCCCGGGTCAAACGTCTCCTCCGGGATTCCCGAACCTGTCCACATTAATTTAGAGGGTTACTAACTACCTAAATAACCCCTCACTAAAGTCCCAAAATTTTCCGGAATTTCTAACTTTTTTTAAACTCGAACCTAAACCTTCGGACGTCCCGAACTATATCGAAACGATGTCCGATTGACACGAAACCAGTCCCAAAATGTTCGTTACATCGAATAGATGATTTCACATGTTGGAACCACCCTCAAATTCTTCCTCACGGGCCTGCACGCGCCCTCGGATTTCACTGCGCATGGGCCTCACGCGCCACTGCACAGTGCATCTTCTTCCCTGCGACGGTCGGTTGAGACCGGCCGGTCCGGTCCGTTTCCTGCAACTGGACCGGCGTGACCGGTCCAGGCCTCATTCTCCCTTATTTTTCGTCCGTTTTGTCTCATTTCAATTCTAAAAATCCTATTTTAATGTTTTATACCCATTCCAATTAACCAAATTAATCCAAACCGTTCAAAACCTACCCATGAACATAGGGCCTCACAACCAATATTTTCCTGGCCACCCTCCAGGCCTCCTCTGCCGTGAACCGCCCTTAAAAGCTTCTTAACAACCCCCTAGAAACCTAATAACCTCAACCCAATCACCCAAAACCGGCCATAAAGCAAGAATCGAAAATATGGGAAAATTGGGCCTAACCGTGCACTTCTCGGGTTCAAGGCCGCCGTCCACGGCGGCGTGGCTTCCAGCCGGCCACCACCATCCACAGGTCCTCCTCTCACACTCTGTTCTCTCACAAATGGGTTATAGGGTAAAGGGTTTGGGTTGGACTGAAATGGTGGTCGGGTTTGGTTGGAGGAAATGAAGAAAATGATCGATGTGGATGAATGAGAGATGCATGAATGGGAAATGGTAGCCAGTGGATGGGTGACACTTGTCACTCATCCATAAGGTTCTGAAAAGTAATTGGGCCCACAAAAGACAAAACTTCCCTTTTTGTCTCGTAAAACGTGTCACCGTAAATAGTTCCCCGGAACTTCCGTGAACCGTAACTTCGCCGTCGAACGTCCGAATTCGACGTGCCGCCTGTCTTCGGATTCATATCGTCTCGATCTACGTAATGGTCCTCGGCCCTCGGCCATCAGACATTCTGGGTCAAAAGTTAAATTTTGGCCCAAATTACCAAAATGCCCTTGAACTTCCGAACGTCATAACTTTTTCCTCGGACGTCGGAATCGAGCGTGCCACTTGTCTATGAACTCGTGACGTCACGAACTACGTCACAGTTATCGGCCAAAGTCCATTTGACAGCCTGAATGAAAAGTCAACGATTCGCCCTTTTCAAGGGCAAAATCGTCATTTCGCCCGAACGTCCGCTAATCCTCGTCTAATCTCTGATTAGTCTCACTATTCCATAATTAATCCTTAATTAATCCCATTAATTCGGGACGGGTCGTCACACCAGGGGCTCCCCCGTCGCTTCATCCACATCGGTTGCCAGCTGTGACTCGGCCTGACCTGACCCCCCGGCTGTTCGCAACCTCGGCTTAACCCTGGCCGTTGACTTATTCTTGAGGGGCTGCCTAAAATCCACCTTCGACGACGCCCCAGCCTTCTGCGCATCAGCCTTCGCATCCTCCGCCTGCTTCATGATCTCCTGTATCTTGGCCATTCGGTTGGAGCACTAGGTGACCGCGGCAAGAACGTAGTCGGGAGGGGCTGGCAAAAGAACAGTTAGTAACCCATTAATAGAACAGACCGACATATTTTCTAAGGGATGATTAGATACTTACGTAGTTCCGATATCAGACCCACTTTCAGCAAATTCTGAGGAAGCCGCAAGAAATCTCTACTCCTCTCTGAACGGTCAAGCTTCTCAAACAATTCCAGGCAATCGTTTTTCTCTTGATCGGTCAACGTCGGACACTTGAAGACTTGTGCAAAGACAAAATACAACTATGTTAGCAACGGCTTCACAACACGAATATTCGAAACAAAACAAAGAAAAACACACAGGACCCTCGGCCACACCTTTGGACTGGTACGTCCTCGGTATTCTACGTTGGGCCTCAGTCAGGGACCCTTCCCAATCCCCGCACATCAGAACAAACCTATGCTTCTAGGCTTTCTGCGAGGTCGGCATATCCCATATGAAGGGACCCCTGACTTTCCTATCCTTAGCCTCTACATCGACCCAGCACGTCTTATCCCTTCTGAACTGATACAGACAGTTGATGTGTCCCCAGATCGGCTCCCCCTTCCCAGCTAACCTAAAGGCCGTATACAAGCCAGTTAGGGCAATCCAGGTATTTGGATTGACCTGGCCGATAGCCACTCCCATGTTGGCCACCATCTTCTAGACCCAGGGGTGCAGGGGCAAGCCGACCCCATGCATGAATACATCTGGGTGAAAGGTCGTCCAAGGCTCCGGAGGATCACTCGGCATGACCCTATCCCCGATTAGCCTCATTACCACTGAATCGGGCACGTGAAATGCCTCTCAGTATGCATGTATATCGTCCCATTTGATCGTACTCAGCTGACGATCAATATGGTAAACGGACGTTGCAACGGTCACCTACTTCATCGCTTCATCCACATTAATCTCAATCACCATCGGTCCAGATGTCGCATCTTGATCCACATCAATCTCAATCACAATCGGTATGCCTTCAAAAACATCTGTCTGACCAACCGAGTCCACATCGACAATCAACTGCTCGGCCTCACCAATGGCTGAAACAGCCTCTGGCATCTGGGCAAAAGCTTTTTCAAGCTCCTCCTCCAGATCTCTCTCCTCCTCGGCCTACGACCTTAGATTCACCTCTGGCCGAGATGTCCCTGAAGTAGAAGTCGGCCCACTTGTCCTCAATCTGGTGTCCGAAAGCGGCCGAGGCCGTAGAATCATCCTCAAAGGTATTTCCAGACCGAGTGTCCATACCTTGAGAATCTTCAGACGACATCTATAAATACAAAAAGACTCCTAAGAATGGAAAACAACGCGACTCCCCTTCCTGACCGACCTATGGAATCAAGAAACTAAGTGACAAACATGTATATGTGTTCATCCCATGTTCTTGCCAAAAACAAACTTTGAAACTAAAATCACCAGGTCAAAAATACATACCTTGTTTTTACTCGAAGATCACGGTGAGCACCGCCATGAATCATGATCGGAAATCGCCTTACTACACCGGAAATCGCCCTAGTAGTTTTCTCACCAACACTCACAATTCACTTAGATTCAAAAGTAAAAAGTGAAATTTTCTCCAATCCTTTTATACTATCAGATTCTAACAATGGTTAAAAAACTAGCCGTTGTAACCATGGTCGGCCAGCCCAAGCGTCTCTCTTACCCTCGATCAATGGAAAGGTCACCTCGATAACTACAAACATTTAAAGCGCACTATGTGTTCCAATGATCGGCCTTCAGGATACCACCTAGGTGACATCCTTCACCTTGGCACCAAGTGCCATGTGATCGGCCTTCAGGATACCACCTAGGCCGATCGGCCACCTCAGCGTGCCAGGGTCAGCGCAAGCTGACCGACAAGACGACATCCTTCACCTTGGCACCAAGTGCCATGTGATCGCCCTTCAGGATACCTTCCAGGCCGCTCGGCCACCTCATCGTGTGAGGGTCCGCGCAAGCTGACCGACCAAGGTGACATCCTTCACCTTGGCACCAAGCGCCATGTGATCGGCCTTCAGGATACCTCCTAGGCCGATCGGCCACCTCATCGTGCAAGGGTCCGCGCAAGCTGACCAACAAGGCGACATACTGACTACGCCCAAACTACGCATTAAATTAAACACGTAATTTGAGTGTTGTGCAATTTAAACCCTTTTTGTGTAGATGTAGTATTGGTAAATAGGGATCGTTCTTAACCGGGGAAATTAGGGAACATTAATAATGTGTTAGTGGGAAAGAGTAATGAATAAATGAATAATGAATAAATTAATGAATTAAATAATTAAAGAATTAACAAATTAAAGAATAAAAGAATAAAGAGATGAAAGAATCAAAGATAATAAACTAAAAGTATTAAAGAATAAAAGAATAAAGAGATGAAAGAATCAAAGAATAATAAACTAAAAGTATAAAAGAAGAATAAAAGAATAAAAGAATAAAAGAATAAAGAATAAAAAGGATAGAAGAATAAAACAATAAAAGAATAAAGAATAAAAAAGAATAAAAGAATAAAAGAATAAAAGAATAAAAGAATAAAAGAATAAAGAATAAAGAATAAAGAATTGAAAATGGGGGGTTTTGAAAAGAGTTGTAAATATAAAATAAATAAAACAAGTAAAAATAATTAAATACTTAATTTTACTTCTACTTTAACCTTTGTACTAGTGAATTTTCTTCAAACAAATATTTTTACCAACACTCTAACATCATGCTCATATTGAACCAATCACGAAATCATACCTTAATCATCTCAAATACATGCATACATTTTTCATATTATAAATGCACCGAACAGCGGATTATTACTTACAATATGATTCACCTTAAGTAAGTGATTTAATGCGCCGAACAGCGATCAAACATTAAATCTCTTCAACTCTATTCTAAATGCCCCGAACAGCGGATCAACATTTAGTTTCGAATTGAAGTTTAAGTACTAAAACATATGAAGTAAAAGAAACTCAAAAAGTAAAACACATGGAGATTGCATTCTTACTTACAAATGTTAGAAAGAAAATACCAACACATATATTGAATTATAAGTAAAACCAATAACAATAACAAGAATTTAAGTAGAGAAGTATGGATTTTCACAAGAATCGCCGAACAGCGGCAGGAAACTTGTGAAGATGGAAGAAGAAATATGAGGAATTCGGTCTTAAAACTCTTGAATTGCCTTAGAATTACTTGGCCTAGGTATTTCTTAAGGAAAGCATAAAAATGTGTTTAAGAGATCTCAAAGAAATATCACAAGAACAAAGTAAAGAAGAAATGAAATTAAGAAAAATAAAAATAACATAAATTAAGAACAAGAATTAAAAGAAAGCTAATTAATAAGAAAATCTACAAGAAGTTAAAATGGTCCCCAAAAATGTCTCTCAAAAGAGAGAAACAAAAGAACTAACTAAGAACTAGAACTAAGAAAAATGAAAGAAATGGAAGAATGAAACTAATTGGGGACTCTCAAAATACAAGAATTGAAGTCATATTTATAGGTGGAAAAAGCTATCAAAAATAATATAAAAATACAATAAAAAATGTGGAATAATGGATGAGTAGTAAAGATTTGTGATGATGTTTAAAAGTGGTTTGAGTTGTAAAGTTGCAAAATTGGGTTGGAAAGTGAAAGGAATTTGGGTGGAAGTTGGGTGGAAATTGGGTGGAAGCTGCTGGAAAAGAATTCAGCAGAGAGCTGCTGAAAAGAGGCATGGAAATTCGGTGGACTGCTACTGATCAGAAGGGAAGAAACTCGGCGGGGACGCGCTGAAGGAGAGAGCAGAGCTTCGGCAGGCGCGCGCTGAGGAGTAGGCTTGACGTTCGGTGAGCGCGCGCCGAAGAGAATCGGTTGGGCTGGGGCGCTGAGACGCGGGCTGGCTGGACCGGCCTGAAACGGATTGGGCTTGGGGATTGGGCCGCACGGGCTGACTGCTGGGTTTTTTTCTTTTTCTTTTTTTTTGTTGGGCTGGGCTGCATTTATTTCTTCAAATTGGTTTGGGCTGCAACAATTGAAAAATCAATTAATTAGAATTTATTTCACCGAAATTCGTCCATAATATTTTCGTTAAAATTCCGATCGAGACGATTCTTTCGCCAAAATACTCCAAATTATAAATTTTATTTATTTAAACAAAAATAACACAAAATAAATTATTTTAACTATTTATTTAATATTTTAATATTAAAATTCAAGTATAAAGGGTATAAAATAATATAAAATAATGTTTATTTGAGGACCTATCACATACTTCACCTTGGCACCAAGTGTCATGTGATCGGCATTCAGGATACCTCCCAGGCCGCTCGGCCACCTCATCGTGCGAGGTCACCAAGTTCCATGTGATCGGCTTTCAGGATACCTCCCAGGCCGCTCGGCCACTTAAACGTGCGAGGGTCCGCGCAAGCTGACCGACTAAGGCGACATCTTTCACCTTGGCACCAAGTGCCATGTGATCGGCCTTCAGGATACCTCCCATGCCGCTCGGCCACCTCATCGTGCGAGGGTCCGCGAAAGCTGACCGAACAAGGCGGCATCCTTCACCTTGGCACCAAGTACCATGTGATCGGCCTTCAGGATACCTCCTAGGCCGATCAGCCACATCATCGTGCGAGGGTCCGCGCAAGCTGACCGACCAAGGTGATATCCTTCACCTTGGCACCAAGTGCCATTTGATCGGCCTTCAGGATACCTCCTAGGCCGATCGGCCACCCACTTGTGACCCGACCAAGACCAGATTTTAACTCCACTCCTTCGGCTTTTTCCTCCTTTAAGGGCTTAGGGGACTTGCATACTGTATACCAGAACAGGCCGACAATCACAATACAAGCCCTCAACCGAGGCAATCCACCTCAGTCAATGACTTGGGGGACTTCTGTTCATACCCAAACCGGTCGGCCTGATTAAATTCCAAACTAGGCTTACCCATATCTGGTCTGCCGGCCCCCCAAGCAAGCCTCGAATCATGCCAACTAGGCCCAGGACGACCCAGAAGAACATATTCGGTCGGTCGGGCCTACTGACAAGTCATAAATGCTACCTAGGACCACCACGAGACACCTGGCAGCTCCTAAAGACAGCAAATTTATCCCACATTGACAAACACCAACAAACATATTTAATGCTACTATAAATACTAGGGCATCCCCCTCCAAAAAGGTAATGACAATCTTGCCCTCACGCTGCCTAAATTGCTACAGTACACTCCCACTTAACTGACTTAAGTATCGGAGACTGTTAGGCCGGCACCACACCGGTGTCCCTTTGTATTTACCCTCTTCCTGTGCAGGCCACATTATCCCGAGAGGCGCCACGAAGGAAGCTCAGCGAGGCGAGATTAGGTTGATCCATTTCTTGCATCAACAAAACTCATAATTTTTTTCCAGAAAATGCAGAAATTTTCCTTTAACACTTGAGAACGCTTTCAAATCTTTCAACACATCAAAATGCATCCAAATAATTCTCTTAACAATAAGATTCCCATTAATGGCTTATGGCTTCCATTTTATTTTGTATCTCTTAGTTCATTTCTCCAAAATCCAATTTTCTTTTTATTCTCTCTCTCTCTTTCTATACTTCATACTTTCAATTTGTTTGTTTTCTTTTGTGTAAATGAGCCTAAGCAATGTGGGAATGAATCCTTTTGAAAGGATGGTTTTAGGGGTGGAGTGTTTTGGAATGGTAGAGAAGGTGCAGGATGCATGGTGTGGTTATGTGGGTAACACGGGTTTTTTTTAACAAACAATTTTATAAATTTAAATTAATATTTTATTATTTAAATTGTGGGTCCCATTTTAGATTTAACGAAAATTTTAACGAAGGGATCAAAGTGTAACGATTTAAAAAGTTCATGGTGGAAGTTGTAATATTTGAAAGTTTAGGTATGACTGTTACAAGGGGTAAAATACAAGATAGTAAAATGTAATTTGCCCTTATTATTATTATTTTTTCATTATTTACACAAAACATCTTCCGAACTTTTTTAAATTTTTTACGAGCCCCTTATGAGTTTTAGATTTTATACAAATATCATCTTCGGTTCCAAAATTATTACGTATAAATTTATCAGTTAAGTGATAATTAATTAAAATTTGATATTAATCTAAATTTTGACAATATTGACCTTCTATACTAATAAATCAGATAAGACATTTGTGAAAATACAAAAAGGGTATTTGTGTAAAAAAAAAAAAATTGTTTAGTTTGCAAAACGTTAAAGTAATTCGGAATTTTGATCGGGGTGAAATGGTAAGAGTTGTTACTTGCTGGCGTGTAATAAACAAAACTATATTTAAATTTTAATCATAATAAATAATTAAATTACGAACTAATATTTCCTTCTTAATATAGAAAGATATCACAAATTTAAATATCTCAAATTTTAATTAAAAATACACGAAAATTGAGAGATATTCATTTCAAATTTTTACCGAGTTTTAAAAACTCTATTAAAACCAAGAGGTTCAATTTAGATTTTTATCCAGTTTCAAAAACTCTATGAAACTTTACTGTTATCCAATCATAACTTTCTAGGGATCAACAACCGTTGAGTGACATTTAAAATTAGATTGACATTTATTGAATTCATTAAATTGTCAACTTTTGTAGATTTGGAAATTGGAAGTGTGATATATGCATAGTAATGTCAATTCACGTTTTCATCTCTACTCCAAATACTTTCATAAAAAAATTTCAGGTGTTTTTTTTTTTTTGCATGGCGACGTTTCTATACTTGCTACTTGAATTGGTCAGTTCATTTGATTTTTTTTTTGTCATGAGCAATTTTCTAGGGCGTTTCTTTTCATAATTAATGTTGCAACTAATTAGAGTACTTTTGATGGACTAATTTAATTTTTTTTTTATTGTAGACCCTGATCATATATAGAAAAGGAATCTAAATTGTAACACCCTAATCACAAGTAAAAAAGAAAATGGGTGAGATTATTCAATCTGGATCCTTTAACCAAATTTTCTTATTTCCATGACCAATTTAGAATCATTAATCTGATTATATGATATTATATATGTAAATATATATACCTTTTTGAATAAATTGTATATATTGACTATATGTTTTATGTAACGACCCAGAAATTCGGAAAAGGTAATTCCAGGAATTTAAAAGAAAATTGACAATTTTTCTCATATAGGTCAAAAGTTGACTTTTTGCTCATAGTACTTTTTAGACTTTTCATGAGGGCCATTATATAGGTTTTAGAATTCCGAGTATGTAAACATGTGGCATGTTTAAATTGGAGTTCGGACAGGGTCGTTACGAATCTAAACTATCCAAGGTATTTTGGTAATTGACAAGTATGGGCAATTTGATAATTTCACATTTGAGGTTTTGTTGTGGTCCTTTGAGTTGGTGACAAGTGGCACCATCCTTAAGAGATTGGTGGCATCACCCCATCTTTATTTAAGTTGTCGAGTGTATGTGCGCGCGCGCGTATGTGTGTCCCTTTGTGTGTTTCAATCCAAAAAAACTATGACCCAAAACCTTCGATCTTTCAACAGAGAGCAAGGGAAAAAGAAAGGGAAGAAGAGAAGAAAGGAAAAAGAGGAAAGAACATGGAACCAGAAAAAAAAATAAAAATAGGGAAGGAGGAAACCTCCAAAGCTGAAAACCCCAAAAAGCAAACCCGTGAAAAATTAGATGACAAATAAAAAAAATTAATTGCAAATAATTTTTTTACATCTTTGTTGTACCGTTTAAAAAAATTATAAAACCATTTTGTGTATCAAAAAATAATATGGTTCGTGAGGCTTTCTGTCTAATCAAATAAGTGATCAAAATATTAAATTAGTTTAGAGTTAGGCCTTACTAATTGGTCCAATTTCTAAAACAACATATATTAAATACATAGAACAATACTAACCTCCGAAAATGCTCTCTCTCTCTCTAAATATCAAAATTGGTCCATTTCAACGAATATGCTCTCTCTCTCTCTAAATATCAAAATTATTAACCTCCGAAAATATTATCTTTGCAAAAAAAAATTAACTAAATTAGATATTACTTGATAAGTAGTATACATCAAAACAATTTACGATTTGGGAGACTTACTTGATAAGTAGTATACATCAAAGATAAGTAGTATACATCAAAACAATTTACGATTTGGGAGACTTACTTGATAAGTAGTATACATCAAAGATAAGTAGTATACATCAAAACAATTTACGATTTGGGAGACTTACTTGATAAGTAGTATACATCAAAACAATTCGATGATGTAATAAAGGCAAACTTTACTCGTATGAAATAAAATATGGTTTGTATTAAAAGAAAAAGAAGTGAGTGCCTACTGAGCCGTTTAGCACTAACTATATGCATGAAAAGGACGTCATGCAAAAGGCAAGGAAGAAAAGAAATGAAAAAAAATGGATGGGTGAGCGTCTTCCTACAATAAACGCTTCACATATTGTTGAATATTTGTCACTGTGTTTGTATGTGACCACGTCACCAATCAAATAAAATACAATTAGTCAATTAAAAGAATTAACGGAGGCAATTAAAAGAACGTAGAATTGGACTGTCATTATAATCACCATGCATGTGCTTTGTAACGACCCGTCTCTAATTTTAAGGGTTAATTAAGAGTTAATTATGAATTAACGAGACTAATCAAGAATTAGTCGAGCATTATCGGATGCTCAGGGCAAAATTATGATTTTGCCCTTACAAGAAGATAAAAAGTTGACTTTTGACTCGGAAGGTTCAATGCACGAGGACCGACGACCGTTACATATATCGAGTCCATACGAGTTAGTAGACAGGTGGCACGTCGAAATTGGACGTTCGACGGGAAAGTTATGGGTCACGGAAGGTTCGAGGCACTATTACACGTTTTACGAGACAGGTGGACTTTTGCCTGGAAGTGGGCCCAAATATTTGTATCAGGCCCAATGGATGAGTGACAAGTCAACGGACCACCTGGGTCAAAAGTCAACGATTTGCTCCTTTTCGACTAAATTATCAAAATGCCCCCGAACTTCTGAAAATCATAACTTCTTCATCGAACGTCGGAATCGAACGTGCCACATGTGTAACGACCCGTCCCGGGAGTTGGGATTAGCTTAGTGGTTAAAGTTGGATTAGCACGTTAATCGGTAATTAGTTGGATACTTTCGGACCGTTAGCGCAGAATGACGATTTTGCTCCTATACTGGGCAAAATGTTGACTTTTTGAACGACAAGGTTTCTTCACCCAAACCTAGGACCGTTAGATAGGTCTCGACGTCCTGAGAACAACGACAGGCGGCACGCCTTTATCGGACATCGAATGAGTGAGATATAGGTCTAGAAAGGCGAAGGGTAAAACCGTAATTTAAACAATTAGGGGTATTTTGGTCTTTTTACACCTTGGGAAGCGTGCCAATCAGATGAGGACACCTGTGCAGTGTTTATTGGATATTTTTGGGCTAGTCCATTAGGTGTGAGACACCTGGCTGTTTTCTGGTGGCTTCTAGCCACTTACACGGTTCCATTTAAATGTGTTGGGTTTACACTGTGCAATCGAGAGAGGAAAAACAGAGACTGAAGAGCAGGGAGGAATCGATCGGTTTCTGGGTGAGTGTGTGCGTTCTGGTGACCAAGTGAGTGTGAGCAGAGAGAAGTGAGAAGCTAGTGAGTGAGTCTTGAGTGAGAATTGTGTGAGGAAAGACTGAGAGGAGGGTGTGATTTCTCAGGAAAACATAGTGGTGTCGAGGATTGTGGTGCAACCATAATTGATCAATTTGATCCAATCAGGTTCGAGGGAAGGCTAGGACGGCTGAGGACGGCCCTGTGAACCCTGAGATCCACGGCGGAGCTCAGGCGGTGAGCAGAAGGCAAGGTAAGTTTCGGGTCCCCTGTTTTCCAGTTTGGGTTCGAATCAAAAGTCGTGAAGTTTGGTGGTTTGTTGACCCATTTTCTTAGTCCTATTAGCTCTAGGAAGTTTTTAGGGACCCTAGGGTTTGAACTAGAGCTTAGGGGTGGCCACGGGTAGCTGGAATTCGAAACTGGTTTTTCTGGGTTTCGAGTTCAAGTTTGACAGGTGCGATTTAGGACTTTAATTCGTGTTTTAAGGAGTGGAATAGGTTGTTAGGAAGGGGACGAAACTAGTGGGATCAAAAGGGTAGGAAACGGGTTAGATTTGAGGGGAAAACTGATCACGCCGGTTCGGTTCGACTGGACCAGTCTGAACCGGCTGAGCAGAAGGTTGAAGACGATGAACAGTTTTCAGGACCCGTCCCAAATATCACCTCGATACCCGGGACGAACCCTGCTCCCGTCTGACTCCCCGACACGACACGCAAGTACAACTCACGCAAAATCACCCAAATTCAGTCAGACGCAGGAGAAACTATATAAAATATCCCGAAGTTATACTTTACAGAGCATAGTACAAAACACAAGGAAATAAAAACCGATAATAAGTACACGCACGCTGAGGAAAATTTAAGCGCTCGGAAATCCCGCTCGTCACTTCTATGCCTCAGACACTGCCTCGACGTCAAGACCCCGCGCTATCTCCACAACCTGGAGGGCAATTTAAAACAGAAGATGTGAGTGGACCGTAAGAAAAGAAAAGTTCTAAAACCATTTATCAGAAAAACCGAGTTTAACCCTTCGTTTTAAAATCACATGCATAACCCCGTTATCAAAACAGTAGGATCCAATACTCAGGAAACATCATAAGAAACAGGAACACTATAAACAGTTATAGAAGTCATCGCATAGGAATCATAAAACCATATCAGAAACCATGAACATCCAAATCATTATTTTTCTGATCAAACCTGCTGGACCTATCCGAGTCTTTAAACTCCCGAGTCTTTAAACTCAACAGGCCTCAATAATATCCGAGTCTTTAAACTCCCGAGTCTTTAAACTCAACAGGCCTACGGGGGAAATATCAATATATCCGAGTCTTTAAACTCCCGAGTCTTTAAACTCAATCCGGGCCCGTCCCCCGTCAAATCAATATCCGGGTCTTTAAACCCAATAACCAGATCCAGCAAATCCAATCCAAAACTAGTTGAAAACCTTTTTGAATCCATATCCAAACTCGAATCCGAAATCCCCGGTCCGAAGCCCTTCCGGCTTCCAGAACCGTTATTCCGAACCCAAATCCGGAATTCACTTTCCAACTTTAAATCCAAATTCCGCTTCCCGAAATCCGATTTTAAAATCGAAAACCTTGATTATCAAAATCATGTTCTAAAATCCATTTATAATCATTAGAAATCATTTACCATTTGAAATCCCAAAACTATAACATTATAATCAGAAATCAACCTTTTATCGTAAAACGTGCCAAATACCGTATTTTCTCGAAAAACGTGCAATTATGTAAAATCACATCATAAATCCAACAAGCATGAAATCACAGATATAAAACAATTCTAGAAAAGCAGTTATGCATGTTCGAGTTTAAGGAAAGGGTCCACTCACAGTACCGAGCCCTCAATCGCGTCACGAACGTCCTGCACGTTCCTCGGCTTCCTCGGGAAATCCCGATCCTGTCAACAACCACCAAATTACGTCACTAACACGTCCACGAGTAATCACCTAAATTCTCTCAAAAATCCCCGGGTTCTAAACGTAACGAACCGGAACCCTAAACCGTCACCCTCGCGGAACTAACCTCAAACGACGTCCGAACAACTCGAAACCACTTCTATTAGACTCGTTAGAACACCTAGACCAAAAACCATGTTGACCATTTTTCCCATCGCCGCTGCACGCGCCCCCACGCACCACCCAAAGTGGCTGCGCGTGGTCCTCACGCGCCTGTTACAGTGCATCGGCTACCTTGAGCAAACCCGGTTCAGCACAGTCTTCTGCAACTCGAACCGGTGTCAGCGGTTCACCGCCGTGCCTGCACCATTTTCCTCCTTTTCTTCACCAGTCTCATCGTCCAGGCCTACCCTATTGATTTCCCAACGCCTTAGACCTCGACACTGTCCCTAGCCCGTCGACTGAAGCTCGAAACCAGACAACCCAAAAACCCCTGTTTTCCTTCCCGGCCACCCACGGCTTCCCCCTTCATGGTGGCTACACCAACCTCTTCCTAGGACCCTTCTAAGCCTAACCCGACTCACCTTGACCGTCGATTCTTGCCCAAACATCACGACTAGCCGTTTGAACATCACGGAAAAAACAGAGCACACAGATACTCCCATCGTGCTAACCTCTGCCGTGTACTCCTCTGTCACGGCTACACACTCAGTCGACTCTTGGGACCTCCATGAGTCTCACTCTAACCTCCAATTCCCTCGACTCTCGCCCTAGATCCATGACTCAGCTTCTAAACCCAAACGACAAAACAGAGCAAAGAAACGGGGGTGAGGATTTACCTGTCCTCCTGCCGCCGTCGTGAGCTCAGCCGTGTACCACGGTGTCCAACCAGTCCTCTGCACTTGTCCCAGCCTCCTCTTGACTTGAGTTGAGCCACCTCAAAGTACAACCACCGTCTCTGTCTCACCGTCCCTCTGTTTTCCCAGAAAACTCAGCCTCACCAACCACCGTGTCTCTGTGCACGATCTCGGTCCCAAACTCGATCATCAACCTCCTTTCTTCTTCCTTTCACCCTCACAACTCACCAGAACTCATCAACAGCCACAATCAGCCTTCAATTTTTCCTCACCGCCTCACTCTGTTTCTATTTCCTTCTGCGTACAATCAAGAACACGGGCACGGTTGCACCCCAATTATTTGGGCCGTGCTTACACAGGATTCACCCAGAATCCTCTAGTCCCTCAACACGTGTCACCATCCAATCCATGCACTCCCACATGGTCCAATTCTGGCCGTCCGTTTCCCTTCTCTGTTGCACAAATCCCAATGTGCAGAAAGACCAAACTGCCCCTCATGTTAACCCATATTACACTTTTGCCACTAGCTTCCTAGACCCGTAACTCACTCCTCGTAAGTCCGGTGAATACGTGCCGCCTGCCATCGAACTCAGGACGACGAGATCTACGTAACCATCCTCGGTCAACGTACCAAAACCCGATCGTCCAAAAAGTCAACGTTTCCCCTTCTTTTAACCAAATTACGGTTATGCCCTCAACCTTCCGAACATCATAACTTCCTCCTCGGATGTCGGAATCAGGCGTGCCACCTGCCTACGGATTTGTGACGTCCTAAACTACGTCCTGATCACCGGTCAATACCCAATTGACCACCCGAACTAAAATTCAACTTTTTGCCTAACTAGGGGCAAAATCGTCATTCTAAGCTAATGACCTTACCGATACCAACTAACCACCGATTAACCTCGCTAATCCCACCTTAATCACTTTACTAATCCCGACTCTCGGGACGGGTTGTTACAACAGTGCAGACGCGTGAGGACCACGCGCAGCCCCTTTGGACGGCGCGTGAGGGCGCGCGGGGCAGGTTCTGGGGAAGTGTTCAACATGGTTTTTACTCTAATCGTTGTAACGAACATTTTGACACTAGTTTCGAGACGATCAGACATCGTCTCGGGTTAGTTTCTGGTGTTTGAAGGTTTAGGGTCCCGTTTAATTACGTTTAAAAATTCCGAGAAAATTGGGGGAAATAAGATAAGCTTAAATGAAGTGTTTGTGACCCGGATTGGTGACTTTTGACAGGTCGGGAAATCCCTGAGGCGACCGAGGAACGTACGGGACGCGAGTGACGTGCCCGGGAACTGTGAGTGGACTGTTTGTTTTCTAACTGAGCATGCATAACTGTTTTTATTTAATTGTTTTATGGTTTCAATTATGATTTCATGATTATTGAGTATTTTATATCTGTTTTACATACTTGCACATTTTTCGAGGAATTTACGTATTCTGCACGTTTTACGAGATATGCTCTGTTTATGATTCTGATGCTATGCTTTTTCAATGTATAATTGGTTTTCAATGATTATGAACTGGTTTTGGAACATGAGTTCATAATCAAGGTTTTTGGTTTTAGAATCAGGTTTCGGAAATCGAGATTTGGTTTTAAAGCTTGGAAAGGGATTCCGGATTTGGGTTCGGAATGACGGTTCTGGACGCCGGAATGGCTTCAGAATAGTGATTTCGAATTCGGGGTTGGATATGGATTTAGAAATGGTTTTCGAACGATTTTTGGATTGGATTTGCTAGATCTGGTTATTGGGTTTAAAGACCCGGATTATGATTATGACGGGGGACGGGCTCGGATTGGGTTTAAAGACCCGGATTAAGTTTAAAGACTCAGGAGTTTAAAGACTCGGATATTATGATTTTCCCCCCGTAGGCCTGTTGAGTTTAAAGACTCGGGATTTTAAAGACTCAGATTATATTGAGGCTTGAATTGAGTTTAAAGACTTGGGAGTTTAAAGACTCGGATTATATTGAGGCCTAGATTGAGTTTAAAGACTTGGGAGTTTAAAGACTCGGATAGATCCAGTTGGTTTGATCGGATGATGATATTGGTATTTCATGCTTTTAATGATAACGTTTTCATAATGATCAGCATACTGTTTATATCGTTGTTTTTGCTACTTGGTTATGCATGCATGTTTTTAAAACGGAGGGAAAAATCCTGGTTTGTTTATAAACTATTTTGAAACTGTTATTCATTTTTAGTCCACTCACACTTTTCTGGTTTTAACTGCCCTCCAGGTCGTGGTGCGTGTAGTTAACTTTAGTAGGATTATGTTTACCTTGTTTTGGACTATGCTCTGTATGACTGTTGACACGTTGGATTTTAAATTCTCCCTGGTCTGACAATGTAACTTGTGGGGTTTTGTGAGGGTCGTTTTGGTCTTTTACTTGTGGTTGTCAGACGGGAGCAAGGTTCACCTCGGTTATCGGGGTGATAATCGGGGTGGGTTGTAACGACCCGTCCCGGGAGCCAGGATTAGTAAGTGATTAGTAGTGGATTAGCGGAACTAATCGGTGTTTAGTGGTGTCGTTAGCGTAGAATGACGATTTTACCCTTAGCTTGAGCAAAAAGTTGACTTTTAGTTCGGGCGGTCAATTGGGTATTGACCGATAATCGTGACGTAGTTCGGGACGTCACGAGTCCGTAGACAGGTGGCACGCCCGATTCCGACATCCGAGGAGGAAGTTATGATGTTCGGAAGGTTGAGGGCATTATTGTAATTTGGGTAAAATAGGGGAAACGTTGACTTTTCGTGTAACGAGGTTTTGACACGAAGACCGAGGACCGTTAGGTAGATCTCTTCGTCCTGAGTTCAACGGTAGGCGGCACGTTTTTATCGGACATCGGACGGGCGAGATACGGGTCTAGAACGACAATGGCATAATCGTAATTTTTTTGACTCACAAGTAGGGGTATTTTGGTCATTTGCGCATTGGGATTTATGCAAATAGGATCAGGACAAGTGTACAGTGAAGATTGGGATATTTGTGAGAGGGCTGAGGGGATGGTGACACGTGGGGTTGCTCTAGTGGGTTCTAGGCGTGTGCACGGTTCCAATTATTTGGGTTGTGTATCGTGTTCGAAGAAGGGAGAAACAGAGTGAGATTGGAGAGGGCAATCAATCAGGTGAAGGGCGGTGTGAGGTGTTGTGTTCTGGTGAGTGAGAGTAGAGATCGAGATGGAGGTAGTGAGGACAGCTCGAGTGAGTCTGAGGGTGTGAGGAGTGTTTGAGTTCACGGGAAAACCAGGAAACAGAGAGGGTGTTGGGTGGTGGTGCTGCCGTGTTCGATCAATTGAGGCTGGTGGTGGTGTCCAGAGGACGGAGGAGGCTTAGAGGGGTCGCATAGCCACGGTGGAGCTCACGGCGGCGGCCTGAGCACAGGTAATTTCTTCCCCCCGTATATTTGCTATGTTTTGCCGTGGAAGTTCAAATCGATAGTCGTGAAGGTAGGGGCTGAGTCGAGGTGTTTGGTGAGGTCTGGTGAGTTCATTAGGGTCCTAGGTAGCTACTGGTTGTGCAGCCGTGACGGGGAAGTGCACGGCGGAGGCTAGAACGACGGTGAGTTCATTGTGTTCTCTGTTTTTCAGTTTAGGTTCAAACTTAAAGTCGTGGTTTTTGAGTACGAGTCGAGGGGTCTGGTAGGTGCTAAACGATTCCTTAGGTCCTTAGGAACCTTTTGGTGTCGAAGCCGTGAAGGGGAAGTGTGCGGGTGACTGGATTGGAAAACAGGGGTATGGGTGGTTTTTGTTTCGAGCTTGAGACGATGGTTGAGAGGTCGTGTTGGAGTGTTTGGAGTAAGGGACTGGATTACTGGGTAGAGGACGAAGAGATTGGTGGAAAGAGGGACTGAAATGGTGGACGGACGGCGGAGAACCGGTCACACCGGTTTGATTTAGCCAACCCGGTTTGAACCGGTTGGACAGAGGTTGACGATGACACTGTAGCAGGCGCGTGAGGCCCACGCGCAGCCACTTTGGGCAGCTCGTGGGGGCACGTGCGGCGGTTTCTAGGAGAGCGGTCAACTAGTTTTTTGGTCTAGAGGTTGTAACGGATCTTTTGGGATAGGTTTCGGGTTAATCGGAGGTCGATTCAAGTTAGTTCCACAAGGTTGAAGGTTTAGGGTCTCGGCTCGTTACGTTTAGGACCCGAGATTTTTGTGGGAAGTTAGGAGGACCTTCGTTAACGTGTTAGTAACGTACTTTGGTGACTTGTGACAGGATCGGGAATCCCCGAGGAAGCTGTGGAACGTACAGAACGTACGGGGCGCGAGTGACGTGCCGGTGACTGTGAGTGGACCCCTTCTCTAAACTCGAGCATGCATAACTATTTTTCTATAATTGTTTTATGATTTTATATGTGATTTCATGATTATTGATTATGCTATAACTGTTTTACTTATTTGCACGTTTTTCAAAAAAGTACAGTTTTTGACACGTTTTACGAGAAAAGTTTGATTTCTAATTCTGATGCAATGATTTTGGGATTTCAAACGATAAATGGTTTTCAATGCTTATAAAGGGATTTTGGAACACGATTTCGATGATTAAGGTTTTCGGTTTTAGAATTGGATTTCGGAAAGCGGAATTTGGTTTTAAAGTTGGAAAGTGGAATTCCGGATTTGGGTTCGGAATGACGGTTCTGGATGCAGGAATGGCGTCAGACCAGTGATTTCGGATTCGGGTTTGGATGTGGCTTTAGAATGGTTTTCAAATGGTTTTGGATTGGATTTGCTGGATCTGGTTATTGGGTTTAAAGACCCGGATATTGTGATTGACGGGGGACGGGCCCGGATTGGGTTTAAAGACCCGGATTGAGTTTAAAGACTCGGAGTTTAAAGACTCGGATATATTGATATTTCCCCCGTAGGCCTGTTGAGTTTAAAGACTTGGAGTTTAAAGACTCGGATATTATTGAGGCCTGGATTGAGTTTAAAGACTCGGGAGTTTAAAGACTCGGATAGGTCCAGCAGGTTTGATCGGATAATGATGACTTGGATTTATGTTTTATCATACTGTTTTCATGATGCCTATTTTGTGAAGTATAAATGTTTTTAGGGTGATTTCTATGTGGGTTATATCTATGTTTACAGAAATGGGTTGTGCATGTATGTTTTCAAAACGGAGGGCCAAACCCTGATTTGTTATAAAATGGTTTTTGAAACTTTTATTCGTTATGGTCCACTCACACTTTCTGGTTTTAATTGCCCTCCAGGTCGTGGAGCTAGCGCGGGAGTTGACGTTGAGGCAGCGTCGGAGGCATAGAGTACTCGAGAGTTTTTCCCGGAGTGTTTCCGATTTTCCGTTGTGCATGTACTCTGTGTATAGGCTTGTTTTTCCTTTGATTAGTACAATGCTCTGTATAGTTTTGACTCTGAGTTTTATAAAATTTTTCCTGCATCTGACAGTGTATTTGTGGTTTTCGTAAGGGTGTTTTCGTTTTTTCTTTCTGGGTTGTCAGACGGGAGCAGGATTACCTCGGTTTTCGGGGTGGAACCGGGGTGAGTCTTGACATGGGACCTGTCAATCTGTCTATGAACTCGTAACATCCCGAACTACGTCACAGTCATCGGTTAACGTCCATTTGACCGCTTGAACGAAAAGTCAACGATTAGCCCATTCTAGGGGCAAAATCGTCATTTCACCCAAACGTCTGCTAATCCTCGTCTAATCTCCGATTAGTCTCGCTAATCCATAATTCATTCTTAATTAATCCCGCTAATTGGGGACGGGTCGACACATCAGGGATGGTAGGATCGCCGTGAACGGCGGAGGAAACCAAGAACCCAGGTAAACCCGATGACCCTTTTGGATTTGAATTTCAAATTCCAGTTTTGGAAGTTTAAGGGTTGTTCTAATGATTGGATGATAATTGTGGGAGTTATACGAGATGAGGGGGATCAGGAACAGTGGTTGAGGACGGCTGAGCAGCCCAGACAGACGGCCCTGAGGAATTCAGTGACTAACAGCCGAAATCAATTTTTTGGCAAGGTAAGCTCAAACTAAACATCTAAACATGATTCTAAGGATCCTAGGAGCTTAATGGAACCATTAGGATGAAGTTTTGGCCCGTGGAAATGCCCAAATCATAAGATTAACAATTGGGTTTTAAATAGATTAATGAACCAATGAGTTTTAGGATTGTTTTCATTGATTTGATTGCATAAAACAACTCCTAGGATAGATTAGAGAGGATTTGTGGAAAGAAGGAAGTAAAAGGATGAAAAAATGGGGAAGATATGGGCCTGAACCAGTCATGCCGGTTTAGTTGGACCGACCGAACAGTTGGACCGGTCTGGACCAGTCTGCGCTAGGAAGAAGAAGACACTGTTCCCTGGCGCATGGGGTAGAACTTGGGGAAGAGTTCAACATGTGAAATCATCCTTTCGATGTAACGAGCATTTTGGCACAGGTTTCGAGTCGATAAGACATCGTTTCGGGGTAGTTTTAGGTGTCCAAAGGTTTAGAGGCTATTTTAAATATGTTTAAAAATCCATATGTAATGACCCGTCCCGAATTTCAAGATTAGATTAGTGACTAATCACGATTAGTGAGGTTAATTGGTGGTTAGTTGGGCGAAATCGGACGAACGAAGCAAAATTACCGTTTTGCCCCTAGTCGTGGGCAAAACATTGACTTTTTGTTTAGGCTGTCAAACGGACTTTGTCCAATGACTGTGACGTAGTTTGGGACGTAACGAGTTCATAGACAAGTGGCACGTTCAATTCCGACATTCGAGGAAGAAGTTATGACATTCGGAAGTTCAAGGGCAATTTGGTAGTTTTGGTTTAAAGGGAAAAAATGTTGACTTTTGGACTGAGAGGTCCGATGACCGAGGGCCGAGGACCGTTACGTAAATCGGGATGATACGAATCCGTAGGCATGCGGCATGCTGAAATCGGACTTCGAACGGGAAAGTTTTAGGTCACAGAAGTTCGATTTCACTATGCACATACTTCGAGGCAAGACTGATTTGGCAATATCTGATTGGGCAAATATTTTCAGTAGGTCCCATGGATGAGTGACAGGTGTCACTCATCCCATTGGCTAAAACCCCTAAAAAGGGGATCTCACTTAATTAAATAATATTAATTAATTAATTTTATAATCTAATCTTCTAACATTAAATCCTAGCCATTCATTTTAATTAATCCCTCAATCCTCACCACCAATTTCATCTAACCCTCATCTCTCTCATCTGATCAAACTCCATCCCTCTCCCATCCAATATCATTTCTTCTTCATTTCCTCAAAAACCCGAAAACCCATATGTAATGACCCGTCCCGGGAATTAGGGTTAAGGAAGTGTTTAAGATGAGATTAGTGAGCTTAATCGGGGGTTAGTTGGTCCCGATAAGGTCGTTAGCCTAGAATGACGATTTTGCCCCTAATTCGGGCAAAAAGCTAACTTTTAGTTCGGGCGGTCAATTGGGTAATGACCGATGACTAGGACGTAGTTTAGGACGTCACGAATCCGTAGACAGGTGGCACGCCCAATTCCGACATCCGAAGAGGAAGTTATGATGTTCGGAAGGTTGAGGGCATAACCGTAATTTGACTTAAGTAGGGGGAAAGTTGACTTTTCGTACGATCGGGTTTGGATACGTTGTCCTAGGACCGTTAGATAGATCTCGTCGTCCTGAGTTCGATGACAAGCGGCACGTATTCATCGGACTTGCGATGTGTGAGTTACGGGTCTAGAAAGGTAGTGGCAAAATCGTAAATTTGACTTAAAAGGAAAGGCATTTTGGTCTTTGTGTTTTGGGCCTGGTGCAACAGAGAGGGACAAGTGGATGGCCGGGATTGAGCCACTTATGAGAGAAAGGGGGAGGATTGTGACACGTGTAGGAAGGCTAGAGGCTTCTAGGGAACACGGTCCAATTATTTGGGCCTTGTGTTCGTGCTTGTTCGAACCAGAGAGAAGAACAGAAACAGAGGGAGAGAGTTGGGAGAATTGGACGGTGTTTGTGTGTGTGTTGTGTGAATTGAGAAGTGAGGAGTGATCAGAGATTGAGAGGGAGACAGTGAGAAGGTTGGGAGGTGAGGAATTAGTGTGTGTGCTAAGTGTGAGCTTGCGGGAAAATCAGAGAAAACAGGGAGGAAGTGAGAGATCGTGGTGGTGGTGTGGCCGTGTGTGGTGTAATTGGACTCGACAGGGAACAAGGATGACTCTGTGGACTTCAGGGAGTGCGGCGGTGAGCACTGCGGCGGTCGACGATAGGTAATTCCTTCTCCCTGTGTAAGTGCTCTGTTTTGCCGTGATTTTCAAATCGAAAGTCGTGGCTTTTGGGGTTGAATCGAGGAGTCCAGTGAGGTCTAGGGGACTCAGTAGGGTCCTAGGTATCTTCTGGGTGTGCAGCCGTGACGGGGGAGTGCAGGGCGGAGTCCAGTACGACGGGGAATACACGGCGTTCTCTGTTTTTCAGTCTGGGTTCAAACGTTGAGTCGTGGGTTTTGAGTACGAGTCGACGGTTTTGGTGAGTTGGGTAAGCTTCAGGAAGGTCCTAGGAACCGTCTAAGGTAGCCACCGTGACGGGGGAAGACCTGGTTGGCCGGGAGGAAGAACAGGGGACTGGTTCGGGTTTTGTTCGAGTTTGAGTCGAGGACTTAGAGGCTGAGTCGAGATGTCTGGGTGAGGGGAAAGGGTAGCTTAGGTCTGGACGAAGAAGATGGTGAAGTTGGAGTTGATTTTGTGGACGGACGGCGGTGAACCGGTCACGCCGATTCGAGTTGCAGTGACTGTTTCGAACCAGGTCGACCAGAGGTTGCTGGTGACACTGTAGCTGGCGCGTGAGGCCACGCGCAGCCACTTTGGGCGGCGGTTGGGAAAACGGTCAACATGGTTTTTGGTCTAGGTGTTGTGACGAGTCCGTTGGTATTGGTTTCGGGTTGTTCGGACGTCGTTTGAGGTTAGTTCCGTGAGGTGAAAGGTTAAGGGTTCTGGTTCGTTACGTTTGGGACCTGGGGATTTTTGGGGGAAAATTGGGTGGACTTTCGTAGACGTGTTAGTAACGTACTTTGGCGGTTGTTGACAGGATCGGAACTTCCTGAGGAAGCTGAGGAACGTACGAGACGTACGAGACGTGATTGAGGGCTCAGTACTGTGAGTGGACCCTTTCCTTAAACTCGAGCATGCATAACTGTTTTTCTATAATTGTTTTATGGTTTTAATCATGATTCTATGTTTATCGGATATGCTTTGTTGATTTTCCATAATTGCACGTTTTTCGAGGAAGTTCGGTTTTCAGCACGTTTTACGAGGAAAAGTGTGATTTCTGAATATGATGTTATGGATTTGGGATTTCAATGGATAAGTGGTTTGAATGTTCATAAAGGGATTTTGAAACATGATTTGGTGATTAAAGGGTTTCGGTTTTGAAATCGGATTTCGGAAAGCGAGATTTAGTTTTAAAGTTGAAAAGTGGATTTCCGGATTTGGGTTCGGAATGACGGTTTTGAATGCCGGAAGGGCTTCAGAATAGTGATTTCGAATTCGGGTTTGGATATGGATTTCGAAGTGGTTTTCAATTGGTTTTGATTGGACTTGTTGGATCTGGATATCGGGTTTAAAGACCCGGCTATTGATTTGACGGGGGACGGGCCCGTATTGGGTTTAAATACCCGGATTGAGTTTAAAGACTCGGGAGTTTAAAGACTCGGATATTATTGAGGCCTGGATTGAGTTTAAAGACTCGGGAGTTTAAAGACTCGGATAGGTCCAGCAGGTTTGATCGGAGAATGATGATTCGGTATTTATGTTTTATAATACGGTTTTATGACGCTGATGATATGATTTCTATAACTGTTTTTATAGTGTTTCTGTAATTGCTTTCAATTCTGTTTTTATGATGAGGTTTATGTGATTTATAATTGTTTTAGCAACTAGGTTATGCATGTGTGATTTCAAAACGGAAGGCTAAAACCTTGGTTTTATTATAAAATGGTTTTGGAAACTTTTCTTTTGTTCTGGTCCACTCACACCATTTGTTTTAAATTGCCATCCAGGTCGTGGAGCTAGCGCGGGGTTTCGGCGTCGAGGCAGCGTCTGAGGCACAGAAGTTATGAGAGCGACCCCGGAGTGTTTTAAATTTTTCATGTGCGTGTATCTAGTTTATCAGTTTTCTTTCTTCTGTATTAGTACTATGCTCTGTAAACTTTAACTTCGGAATGTTTTGTATAGTTTCTCCTGCATCTGACTGTGTTCTTTGGTGGTTTAGAGTGCGTTTACTTTTGTGTTGTTTCGGGGTGTCAGACGGGAGCAGGATTTACCTCGGTTTTCGGGGTGAAACCGGGGTGGGTCCTGACGATGAACAGTGTTTTGCTACAGTAAAACTGGTTCAGTTTGAGGTAGGAGACGATGAACAGTATTTTTGACCTTCTAGGAGCGCATGAGGGCGCGTGGTCCATAATTTGTGGAAGTGTTCAACATATGAAATCTTCTATTCGATGTAACGAAGATTTTGGGACTGGTCTCGTGTCAATCGGACATCGTTTCGATAGTTTTCTGGGTGTCGGAAGGTTTAGGGTAGGTTTAAAAATAGTTAAAAGTTCGGGAAAATTACGGGGCTTTGGTAGGAGGTTAATTAAGTAGTTAGTAACCTTCTATTAAAATTTGGACAGGTTTGGGAGTCACGGTGATGGTGATCGGCTCGGGAGAGCCTATGGCAAGCAAATCGAGGGCGGCAGCTCGGACGGTCTGTGAGTGGACCTTGTTTTCTAAATTGGTGCATGCATAAATGTTTATTATATGTTTTATTACATGTTTGATGATGCCATGGGTGCATTTGTATGTGGTTACGTATAAGCACGTATTTTGAGGTTTCGGCCTTATACGGTGCTTATACGGGTCTGTATTTCTTTATTGATTTAAATGATTTGGTTTTGGATTTCTAAAAGAATAAACTCGGGTATAAGACCCATTTGGTTTGGTCTCGGACATATGACACTATTTACGACCATCGGGTCTAAATCGTGGTCGCGACGGGTGCTATGTGCACGGCGATCGACGATACGACGCTCGCCTCTGGATTGGGATGTGTTCCTTCCGGAGAGGTCACGATGCACGATTCGTGGTCGGGCAGCCTGGGGAGGCTCGACTTCGGAGTGCTGACAGTTCAGGATATCGATCGGTGATGAGTGCACCATGATCTTGTGATGGTCGCGTCGGTTGATACGTTCACGGCGACATACCAGGATTGAGGGCGGTTTTGGATGGATGGTTACACACATCACTATGATCGGAGTCATGACTGACCCTTAGATATCGAGCACGGTGCCCAGTTGAGTCATATGTTCGGGCACGAGACCCAGTTACTTTACGGTTTATGATTTCGGGTCAGGGACCCTATGTGGATTTCCAAGTTCATGACGGTTTATAGGAACCGGCATGAACTCTGGAAAGGTCATTGTGGTTCATGACGGTTTATGGGAACCGGCATGAACATTTTTCAGGTCATTCTGGTTCATGACGGTTTATGGGAACCGGCATGAACCCTGGTTAAAGGATGTTATGGATCATGACGGTTCAAGGGAACCGGGCATGAATGTTTATGTTATGTATATATATGTATTCATATACCTTCCTTTACTTTTATTATCTCCTCCGGGGAGGGTCGTTGGCCTGGGTGGACCCCGGAGTAGTCACGGAGCACCGACTGAGTGGAGTCACCCCCTAGTTGGGTTCCTTGCTCTCAGGAAGGCTATGATTACTATTACCTCGGGTAGGGTCAGTGGTCTGTGGACATTGATCTTGACTTTGTGAAGACTCGAATTGAGACCTGGGTAGCACGCATGTAGCTTTGGAAACCGTGACAGGATTGGTTGTGTGAATTATATGTGTATGTGATATAAATATGATATATGTTATGTGGATACAAGATTTGAGCAGGAGCTCGTGTACTTGATTTCAGTATGGTTATGGTTTTGGGCTGAGTCCCTTATTGGTTTCTTTACGATTTGGGCAGTGGCCCGTATGGTCTATTCCATTATAGTTTTGGGCTTAGTCCCACATATGGTTTCTTTGATTAAATTGTTTTTGAATGCATGCATGCTTTTTAGTGAAGGGTACAAATGTCTTCTCGTTAAAATGTTTTGATAAACTCTTGTTTTGTCCACTCACAGTTTTTAATGTTTTGACTGCCCTTCAGGTTGACATCGGATGTGGACTGTAGCAGAGATCGAGATATCACATACCTCCTCCGGATCCTGGCGTACTCTAATAGCCCGGGAGGGCAAAGGTTGGAAATATCCCTTGTCTGACATTTTGTGTCAGACGGGAGCAGGGTCATCCCGCACTAATCCCAGGGGGATTGGGATGGGTCCTATCAATTTGGTTGTGGTTACGTATAAGCACGTATTTCGAGGGTTCGGCCTTATACAGTGCTTATACGGGTCTGTATTTCTTTAAAGGTCTAAATTATTTGGAATTGGATTTCAAAAGGATAAACTCGGGTATGAGACCCATTTGGTTTTGTCTCGGGCATATGACCCTATTGATGACCTACGGGTCCGAGTTGTGGTCGCGGCTGATGCTTGGTGCACGGCGACGGACGACGTGACGCTCACCTCCGAATTGGGATGTGTTCCTTCCGGAGAGGTCACGATGCACGATCTGTTGTCGGGTAGCCTTGGAAGGCTCGACTTCATAGTGTTGACGGTTCAGGATAACGATCGGTGATGAGTGCACCATGATCTTGTGATGGTCGCGTCGGTTGATACGTTCACGGCGACATACCAGGATTGAGGGCGGTCCTGGATGGATGGTTGCACACATCACTACGATCGGAGTCGTGATTGACCCTGAGATATTTGGCAGGAAGCCCAGCTGATGTCATATGTTCAGGCACGAGACCCAGTTACTTTATGGTTATGATTTCGGGTCAGGGACCCTAGATGGATTTCCAAGTTCATGGCGGTTTAGGGGAACTGGTATGAACCTTGGAAAAGTCATTGTGGTTCATGACGGTTTATAGGAACCGTGCATGGAGGTTATCTATATGTATATGATGGATCATGACGGTTCAGGGGGACCGGACATGAATATTTATGTTATGTATTTATATGTTCATATACATTCCTTTACTTCTATTATCTCCTCCGGTGAGGGTCGTTGGCCTGGGTGGACCCCGGAGTAGTCACGGAGCACCGACTGAGTGGAGTCACCCCCCAGTTGGGTTCCTTACTCTCAGGAAGACTATGGTTACTATAACCTCGGGTAGGATGAGTGGTCTGCGGACATTGACCTTGACTTTGAGAAGACTCGGATTGAGACCCGGGTAGCACGCGCGTAGTTTTGGAAACCGTGAAAGGATTGGTTGTGTGACTTATACATGATATATGATATGTGATATGTGGTGTGCACAGGTGTGCACATGATTTGAGTAGTGGCTCATGTATTTGGTTTCAGTATGGTTATGGTTTTGGGCTGAGTCCCTTATTGGTTTCTTATGGATTTGGGCAGTGGCCCGTATGGTCTATTTCATTATGGTTTTGGGCTTAGTCCCACATCTGGTTTCTTTGGTTAAATGGTTTTTGAATGCATGCATTCTTTTTAGTGAAGGGTACAAATGTCTTTATGGAAGTGTTTTTATAAACTTTTGTTTTGTCCACTCACAGCTTTTAATGTTTTGACTGCCCTTCAGGTTGATAGCGGATGTGGACTCTAGCAGAGACCTAAATATCACATACCTCCTCCGGATCCTGACGTACTCAGATAGCCCGGGAGGGCAAAGGTCGGAAATATCCCTTGTCTGACACTTCGTGTCAGACGGGAGCAGGGTCGTCCCGCATTAATCCCGGGGGGATTGGGACGGGTCCTGTCACAAAAATATTAGGGGGCTTTTATGAGAGGTTATAGAAATAGTTAGTAACCCTCTAGTATGATTTTGACAGGTTTGGGAACCCCGGAGATGATGATTAGCCCAGAGAGGCTTATGGCGCCCGTATCGAGGCGCAGCATGGACGGACTGTGAGTGGACCTTGATTTCTAAATTGATGCATGTGTAACTGTTTTATATGTTTTAAATTCATGATTTGAGATGCCTTGAGTGCATATGGTTGTGGTGTTTTGGTACGTACATATTTGCACGTATTTCAAGGTTTATGGTTTTGTATTGTGCTTATACGTGCTTGTGATATCAAATGATTTGATTGATGGAATGGTTTTGGATTTGGAAATATGGAACCAGGAATGAGACCTATTTGATTTGGAAACTATCGGACTTGAAGTTCATTTAATGTAATGAGAAATCGGGTTGGGACCCATTTGAGTTATATGATCTGGCCGGGGGTCCCGTTGGTTTACGAATTCGGGCATGAGGCCCAGTTATGGTTTATAAACGTGATTTCGAGTCGGGGACCCCAAATGGATTTGGATTTACGATGGTTTTATGGAAATCACAGGCATAGGTCCCTTTGAATGGTTTCGAGATGATTTACAAAATGGTTTTCCATATACCATCCTCACGAGTGGTTGCCCTCTAGACTTCTCGTAGTATCCTGGAGTGGCGAGTTGTCTCCTCTAGACGTCTCTTAGTATCCTGGAGTAGTCACGGGGTATTTCCTGCGAGGGTTCATTGCACAGAGTGACCGGTCCATATAGTGACTCGGGATTAGGATTGCTAGAGGTTAAAACCTCCCCTGGGGGAGGGTCATTGATCTGCGGGTCATTGACTTGGGTGGACCCTAGGAGACTTGGGATTTAAGATCCCGAGTAGCGCGCGTAGCTTGGAACCGTGACAATGTTGATTGTGACATCTGGGATGTCAGACATCGGGGATACCGAGGATTGGTTTTGGGCTGAGACCCACGTATATTGGATTTGGGCTGAGACCCACTTGTATTTGATTTGGACTGAGTCCCTACGGATTTGGTTTTAGGCTGAGCTCCTATATGAATGATGTTAGGCTAAGTTCCCACATGATTGGTTTTGGGCTGAGTTCCCATACACTTGGTTTTGGACTGAGTTCTCATATACTTTGGTTTACGGTTTTAGGCTAAGGCCCTAATGATTGATTTAACTAAATGGTTTGATAATTTGTTTTCGAATGCATGCATGTTTTTTAGTGAAGGGCATAAATGTTTACTTTTCGTGAAATGTGTTTTAATAAATTGTTATTTCGTCCACTTACAGCTTTAAATGATTTTAATAATCTTCAGGTTGATCGCAGATGCGGGCTGTAGTAGAGACCGGGACATCACATTCCTCATCCGATCCTGGCACACTCTAGAAGCCCCGTTGTGGCTAAAGTTCAAATTATCCCTTATTTGACACTTCGTGTTGATGCGGGCATAAATGTCTTTTCTGATAAAATGTATTTCATGAACTTATTATTATTTTTTGTCCACTCACAGTCTTTTCTGGTTTTTCGATGCCCTTCAGGTTGATACGATGCGGGCTGTTTGTAATGACCCGTCCCAGAACTAGGGTTAAGATAGTGATTAAGATGGGATTAGTAAGCTTAATCGGTGGTTAGTTGGTCTCGTTGGGGTCGTTAGTGTAGAATGACGATTTTGCCCTTGGTTTGGGCAAAAAGTTGACTTTTAGTTCGGGTGGTCAAATGGACTTTGACCGGTGACTGTGACGCAGTTCGGGACGTCACGAACCCGTAGGCAGGTGGCACGCCTGATTCCGACATCCGAGGAGGAAGTTATGATGTTCGGAAGGTTAAGGGCATAACCGTAATTTGGCTAAATTAAGGGGGGAAAAGTTGACTTTTCGTTTGAACGGGTTTTGTTGTGTTGACCTGGGATGGTTAGATAGATCTCGTCGTCCTGAGTTCGATGCCAGGCGGCACGTATTCATCGGACTTACGAGGTGAGAGATACGGGTCTAGGAAGGTAGTGGCAAAATTGTAATTTTGAGGTTCTAGGAAGGGCATTTTAGTCTTTTTGCACCTTGGGATTTGTGCAACAGAGAGGGAAAATGGAAGGCTGAGATTGAGACAAATGTGAGGGAGAGGAAAGGATTGTGACGCGTGGCAAGGGCCTAGTGGCTTCTAGGCGTGTGCACGGTCCCAATTATTTGGGGTGCCCGTGTGTGTGTGTTCTTCGTCGATCCAGAGAGAAACAGAGGGGGAGAATTGAGGGAGTTGGGCGGTGGTGTTATGTGTGTTGTGTGAATTAGTGAGTGAGGAGTGATCGGAGAAGTGAGAAGGAGACAGGGAGGAGGTTTGGTGGTGCTGTGGTTGTGCGTGGGTGAGAGGTGAGCCACGGGAAAATAAGGGCAAATAGAGAAGAAGTGGGAGATTGTGGTGGTGGTGTGGCCGTGTGTGGTGTAATTGGACTCGACTGGGAACAAGGACGATTCAGGGGACTTCAGGGAGTGCGGCGGTGAGCACGGCGGTGCTCGACGGCAGGTAATTCCTTCTCCCTGTGTATATGCTCTGTTTTACCGTCGATTTTCAAATCGAAAGTCGTAGCTTTAGGAGTTGAGTCGAGAGTTTTGGTGACTTGGATGAGGATCAGTGAGATCCTAGGAACCGTCTACAGTGGTTGCCGTGACTGAGGAGTGCACGGCGGAGTCCAGAACGATGAAGAGTACCCACCGTTCTCTGTTTTTCCGTTTTGTTTCAAACCAAGAGTCGTGGACTTAGGGCGTGAGTCGAGGGTTTCTGTGAGTTGGGTGTGACTCAGTGAGGTCCTAGGAAGAGTTTATGGTCAACACCGTGAAGGGGGAAGACCTGGGTGGTCGGAGAAGGAAACAGGGGACTGGTACGGGTTTTGTTTGAACTAGAGTCGACAGGTTTTAGGCCGTGTCGAGGTATGGAAGTAAGGGGGATGAGTTCCTTAGGACGGGACGAAGCAGTGGGTGAAGAGAGGAGTCGATTTGGTGCAGGTACGGCGGAGAACCGTGGACGCCGGTTCAAGTTGCAGACACTGTGCTGAACCGGGTCTGCTCGAGGTTGAAGATGTACTGTAGCTGGTGCGTGAGGGCCACGTGCAGCCACTTTGGGCGGCGCGTGGAGGCGCGTGCGGCGGTTCTGAGGAAAACGGTCAACATGGCTTTTGGTCTAGGAGTTGTGATGAGTCCATTGGAATTGGTTTCGGGTTGATTGGACGTCGAATCGAAGTAGTTCCGCGAGGGTGAAGGTTTAGGGTTCCGGTTCGGTACGTTTAGGACCCGGGGAGTTTTGAGGGAATTTAGGTGGACCTTAGTAGAAGTGTTAGTAACGTACTCTGGTGGTTGTTGACAGGATCGGGAGTTCCCGAGGAAGCTGAGGAACGTACGAGACGTACGGGACGCGATTGAGGGCTTGGTACTGTGAGTGGACCCTTTCCTTAAACTCGAGCATGCATAACTATTTTATATACTTGTTTTATATACGTGATTTCATGATTGTTGGATTTATGATGTGGTTTTATATAATTGCACGGGTTTCGAGAAATAACTATTTGACACGTTTTACGAGAAAGTGTGATTTCTGAATATGAGGCTATAGTTTTGGGGTTTCAAACGTTAAATGATTTTCAATGATTATAAAAGGATTTTTGGAACGCGATTTGTTGATCAATGATTTTCGATTTTGGAATCGGATTTCGAGAATCGAGATTTGGTTTTAAGATTGGAAAGTGGAATTCCGGATTTGGGCTCGGAATGACGGTTCGGAATGCCGGAAGGGCATCAGACCGGTGATTTTGGATTCGGGTTTGGATGTGGATTCAGAAATGGTTTTCAAATGGTTTTGATTGGATTTGATGGATCTGGTTATTGGGTTTAAAGACCCGGATAGTGATTGACGGGGGACGGGCCCAGATTGGGTTTAAAGACCCGGATTGAGTTTAAAGACTCGAGAGTTTAAAGACTCGGATATATTGATATTTCCCCCGTAGGCCTGTTGAGTTTAAAGACTCGGGAGTTTAAAGACTCGGATATTATTGAGGCCTGGATTGAGTTTAAAGACTCGGGAGTTTAAAGACTCAGATAGGTCCAGCAGTTAGTTGATCGGCAAATGATTGGTTGAACTTTATGTTTTACGTTACAGTTTTATGATGCTTAATGTTTATAACCGTTTTATAGTGTTTCTGTTTCTTATGATGTTTTATGATAATTGATTTATAACTGTTTTGATAACTGGGTTATGCATATGGTTTCAAAACGGAGGGCTAAACATGGTTTTCTTATAAATGGTTTTAGAAACTTTTCTGTTATTATGGTCCACTCACACCTTCCGTTTTTAACTGCCCTCCAGGTTGTGGAGCTCGCGCGGGGTTCCGGCGTCGAGGCAGCGTCTGAGGCATAGGAGTCACGAGAGCGACCCCGGAGTGGTTTAAATCTTTCCGCGTGCGTGTAATTAGTTTATCGGTTTTATTTCCTGTTTATTTGGGGATTATGCCCTGCACACTGTTGATTTCGGGATATGTAGAATAATTTCTCCTGCGTCTGACTGTATTTGTGTCAGGGTGTCAGACGGGAGCAGGAATTACCTCGGTTTTCGGGGTGAAACCGGGGTGGGTCCTGACACTGTTGTTGGTGAGACTGAGACATCACACACGATCCACGGTGGTTACTGCGCATTCTGGGAAGCCGGAAGGTGTTTTTGGACCGTTGACCTGGGTATCCCTTATCTGGCTTACGTGTTACATGGGAGTTAAGCAGGCGTTTAACCTTCGCGCCGCACATGGATTAGACGGGAGCATGGCCTATCCCTTAATCCATGGGGATTGGGGATGGGTCGTGTCAATATCGTGTTAGATAGAGTGGGCCGCTGCGTAACTCTGATCTAAACGAGTCCTTTTGGGAGCTCAATGGATTTGGGTTCGATTGGAACTCCAAAGTTAAGCGAGTTGAGGTTGGTGCAATTCCATGATGGGTGACCCCCTGGGAAGTTGCACCATGAGGTAAGGGCGAAGAGGCCCAAAGCAGACAATATCGTGCTAGATGAGTCGGGTCCTGACCGAGGAGGGTCGGGTCCTGACATCCCTTTTAAAGACTTTAGACATGAAAAAGAAATTTTGATGTTGCTACTGCATCGTTTTAGATTCTTATCAATTTATGTGTTATAATAAAGATAAATTTATTCATTAAAAATATTATTTTAAAATTTATATAGATGCTTAGTTCATTTAGAATTGAGGTTTTATTTTTTTGTACTTATAATTTAGAGGTATTGATGAGATTTCAAATCTGGTGGGTAGGATTAGTTTTGGTTGTTTGTCGGACATTTTGTTGTCCTTATTTTATATTTTTTTATACAATGATATTATAGAAGGAGAATTGCATTATATAAATATTGAATATCGACCTTTGATACTCACCTTGTGATACGTGTTCCTCTTTATAACTTGTAGACTAAGAAGAGCAGTGAGTCTTCCGGTAGGGATGAGCACTAATGTGATTCCAGCCTAAAGCTCTCCGATTTTCAATGGGAAATGTGCACCCCATTTTGTATGAATGAATGAGGTAGTTGTTTTTTATAGTTTGATGTGAAATAAATGTCCCTCGATCGTAGTGCTGACACGTCACATGTAAATTGAGGGTGAAGATGCGTCCATGTGTCATTACATGTTTGACCCATTGCTAGGGTTGTGTCGGTCGTGTGAACTTGGCCCATTATTAGTATTGAGCTTTTAGGTATATTGTCCAATGAGTCTGGTCCAACATGATGTCAACACCATGAAAAACAATAACTTCATTTGTACTCCTTGTCTTTCTAAATTGGTGATTTCCCAATATATATTAGGGTGAGAATAATTCTCTCCCGCAATAAGATACCAAACAAATCTCCAAATCTCACCATGATTCATACAATTCATTTGACTTAAGACATAATCACTGCGAGATGATTGAAAACGGAAACTTTCACTCTACGCTGATTGTTATGGATATTGAGGAGATGGATATGTAGCTCCGGAAATGTAGCTCGTAAAGTTATTAAATGTTTGCTCTTCCCACCATATTGAAAGCAATATGATATGTAGGAAGCAAAGGGTGATAAATAATTATCGACATGATTTTGAAATAGAAGTCCAGTTTCAATGTCCTGGACAAAGAGATAAGCTTGAATGTTTAAGTCCTAACCAACCGTGTCAATTTTCCTTTCCCAACTCTCTATTTATTTATTTTTTTTAATCAGAGTGTGTGTCTGATTAAATATTCTAAATTATTAATTTTAAAATAAAATTAACTTGTCAAGTGAGTCTTATTCGGTTAGTTCTAATTTTAATTTGTAAACAATTTATTTCAAATTTAAATATCAATAACATATTGTATGAAAAAATTTCAAAATTCCCCCACTTCTATACTAAAAAAATAGAAAAAAATAAAGCTTCAAGTTACACTACAAGTCTATACCAATGACCCAATGGATTCATATGCGTATAGACCCAATGGATTCATATGCGCGTGTTTTGTAAAAAGTTCAAGGTAAAGTTGGATTATATTCGTATCTTATTCGGGTGATTACACCTCGCATTATTATTCAATTTATTTGTCGTTATATATTTATTATAATTAAAATTATTCAATTCGTCAATTATTATTTGAAGATTGTTAATCCAAAATCAACATAGCAAACTTCTTAGTCACTAATCGCGATTGATTAGTCATTTTGACTATCATTAATTAGAGATCATTAATTAGTCATTCGAATGGATCAATTAAATAGACGGTTCACTATAAAGATCTTAATTGTTACTAAAATTGTTTATTTTGATATATAAGAATAACTAAACAATCTCAAATTTTATTGATTTTTTGCATATATGATATTAAAATAATAATTTAGAAAATGAATAGTTCTGATTATAATGACAAACGATGAAGAGGAAAAAAAAATAGATGATCGAGAAGGTCCTTTAATGGGCTATTCAAGTATAGTTATCCATTTTTTAATAACTACTAAATTGTTAATTCGACAATAGAAGTAAGTCGTTTTTTTTTTCCCTAAGTACGTCATAATTTTGAGTTTGATACTCTAAGAATCAAAAAAGTTGAGTTTGATAAGGGTGAGATCAATTGTTAAGATTCATGCGTGTGTAATTATAATGACTCCGATTATTATCGATTATTATAAAATATGACTGCGCTTTATTGCAATGTTAATATAATAGAAATTAAACTCAATACTCATACACTCTAATTTTTATATACGAGAGTAAAACTTAGTCTTAAAATGATCGAAATAGTTGGATACATCTCCACCAATAACTCAATAGGTCAATAGTAGTATGAAAAACCCTTTACACCCCAAACCCAAAGTCTCCATTATAAAAAGGACATAAAAAATCCTCATTTTTTCAACACTTTCTCTCATCTATCTCTCTCTCTCTCTCCCAATATCTCTCCCACTCTCACCTCTCTCCCAAAGTCCCAACAAAGCAAAACCCACGACTTACAACATTACATATCCCTTTATTTTCCAGCATAACCCATCTATCATTTAGCTCTTTAGTTTAATCCTCTCTCTCTCTCTCTCTCTCTCTCTCAAATGGAAAAACACCATCACTCAACACAAAGCACCAACCATTGTTCACCAACGTCATCACCCACAACCTTTGTTCAGGCAGACACAAACACCTTCAGAGACCTAGTCCAGAAGCTCACCGGCTTATCCGGTGACTCCTCGGAAAAGCTGCCGGTCACCCAACCCGGAAGACACTACCCAAAACTGATCCCCGCAACCCCCGCTGACCCAACCGCCCCTCGCCGGTCACCCTTCAAGCTCCAAGAGCGGCGACAACACACCATGAGAAAACTCGAGATCAAGCTCAGCCTCGCAAATCTCCACACCTCTCACAATATTCCCAGCCCCGTCACTCCGCTTTACTTCCCAAGTTCCGGGTCCGAGTCGCCGTCGTCTCCGGCGGCGGCGGTGTCGGACGAGGAGAAGGCAATTGCGGAAAAGGGGTTTTATTTGCACCCGTCGCCGCTCAGTACGCCGAGAGGATCCGATCCGCCCGAGTTGCTGCCCCTGTTTCCGCTGAGTTCACCAACTCACCATGATCACAATAAGTCTCAGCAGTCCGCCTTATAAAAATATAACCTTACCTATTTACTATTTTCCGTTGACGGAAATATATAAATTTTGTCTTCCTATATATTTTTCCCATAGATTTTTAGGATGTTTACAATTTATATTAATAATATAATTAATATATATCATATATGTTTGAGTCTTTCTGGTTTGTGCATGCGATTGCGAAGTTGATGGAGTTTTTGGATTTTTCTGGATTATTTTTAATTATGTAGTAGAGCTTCGACTATCATCCGAATTACATATTCGATGTTATTTAATGAAGTTACTAAATTATATAATTTATTTGTGGGATATTTATTTTATTACAGTTTTACTTGTATCAATCTATGTATATACATTAATATGTGAAAATTAGAGCAAGACTAGCTACGCTTTTGTCACTCATCGCTTTCACTTACAAATATATTCTAACTTAATCAGATCCGATGGATGTACATCTTTATTTTGTATATGTGCTCGAATATTTTTTCGTAAATTTAAATTAATCTATATTATACATAGTAATTATCACATATATCAAAGAAAATCTCAATTTAAATAACTGCATGAAATATTATAGATAAAAATCAAATTATTGTTCGCTCTCTTTAAGTGACACTCTTACTATAAGAATATAACAGTGAAACTCAAGCGGTACAATGAAATATATGCTCGGTATATATTATCAACTTTGCCAAAATTCAAATAACTTTTTATTTAGTCTGTAAATAAACTCTGCGTAACTTAATCAACGGCGGTGATCTTCGACCATTGCCGCGCTAGCTAGTTGGTAAATTACAGTAAGAACGAAGGCGATCTGCATGGCTGGCCGGTTTCTTCGTTTCACATGAACAAGTCTTTGGCGGTCCCCGTTCTTGCTTGATATAGAGCAGGCGTGGGAACGTGGCATCATTTGAGAGGTCGGTGACCGAAAAGGATGACTTGTTGACCTGAAATACGACCCTACGACCCTACCATCCAATCATGCTTCATTGCTTCGTAAGTTCTTATTGTTTTTCTAAGTCGTCGATCGCAATGTCCGACAACAAATATTGAAGATTAATTCAGCTTTTGGAAGATATAAATAGTTAGAATGAATTTGTGTTTGTGTCACATGCAATTGGACACGTACAGAATATCTTATATATTTTTTTAATTGAATTATCGTAGTATATGCATCTCATCTTAATAACGTACATTTTAAATAGAATATAAAAATCACGCATTCAATCAAATTTATAAGTTGTACGAGAGTTTAATTCTCTTTGGGATCATACTAAAATTTAAGTGTGGGGATGTGATTGTAAATTTATATGCTAATTTTCCTTGAAATTTTAAGTGATAGAATTGAATCCGATATGATCATACTTTTTCGTAGATTTTTCCTCTGCAGACCAAACTACCATCTAAACGCAGTGAATAAAAGTCTAACATACAGTATATTGGATCTGAACACGTATTTTCTTCAAAGTCGACAAGAACAGGTTTGAATTTTGAATTATTGAGGTTTGAATCTTTTGTGACTTAAGTACATCACTGAAATCAAGGTCTGAAATGATTGGGAATTTTTCAAATTTGTGTCCTGACTTGGTGTATGTTTTTCCCATTTGGATTGGTCGATCTCGGACAATTTCTGTTTGCTTTCACATGCAATTTTTTCTCCATTTTCTTGTAGATGATTAGATTCTTTCTCTCACAGGTCATTGCCTAAGTGGTCAATGAATCACTATCCTCTTTCTTTGTCCACGAAAATTTCTCATCAATTCATTTATCTTTAATCTTCTTTAATTTTTGTCAATACATCCGTAGTCAGTGAATCAATCATAATCCTGTCTGAAATTTTTTAAATGTCTTCATATAATTGATCAGAAGAATGATTTTAATCAAACTTGTTTGACTTGTTTTCGTTGTTGATATATATAAGTATTATTATCATTTAAATTTACTAATCTTTTGTCAAGCCATTTAAATTTACTAATCTTTTGTCAAGTCTAGTAAAAAGGACATTCATTTGCCGTTAAACAAGGTATTAAAGTGATAAGTGGCTAATTTAAGCAAGTTGTACACAGTAAATGAGTTTCACAAACCATTTTTTGAATTATGAAATTTTTGAAATCCTTGTTGGCTTGGGAGTTGTTGCTTGTTCGTTACCTTGTTGAAGTCCTTGACCACTCGCGTGCCTATTCTCACCAACACAATCTGGCGTCCTCAGTTAGAGTTGTGGGTAGATATTTTTTTTTTCGTTTTATTTGTTTTTCGGCTATTTGGTTTTCCTTTTCAAATTTGTGGTTTTTGTTTGTTTTTCTGCTTTCTAGCCCCTTTATTTCGGTTTTGCTCTCTGCTCACTGTAGCACTCTTTTGATCTTGTAGACTTTCAGAGTCTTTATAGATTTATCCTCCCATCTCCATTTCAGCTTCCCTCCACTATGCATCAATCCCTTCATCTTCCCTCATCCAATGCCCTTGTCGTCGTTGAGCCATGAACACCCTGCCACCGAAATCCATCTCTCAACCCTTTGTCTGTTTTGACACTGGATTGTCTTTAAAGTGCGTTATGCACTCGTCGAATGGATTATGGGAGCGCTCCTTGCACGAGTGACTTGCTAACTCCCATTTGTATTGACTTCTTCGGTTTCACCTTCACTTTCCTTATTTCTGGTGGTTTTGTGTTTGCTTGTTTGTGGCGGCTCGGGTAGCGTTTGAAGGCGGCATATTGGGTAATGCCGGTTTTCCATTTTTTAGATCTAAGGTTACTTTTGGATTGTGTTAAATTTATGTTATTGGACTTGTATGCACATGAATTTAGTATTATTTGTGTGTATATTTATGTCTCATTTAAGTTTTTATTCGTGGGCTTTCATTATTTTGTAATGTTTGCTTATTAATGAAGTTCTTATTTGTTTCATAAAAAAAATTAACAAATTTATTTTTTGGAAAATAAATATATAACTGCAGTGCATCATCATTTTTTTAGTGCTATGTTTTATTATGTGATCAAGTTAATCTAAGGCGGCAGATTGGGTAATGACGGTTTTCCATTTTTTAGATCTAATGTTACTTTTGGATTGTGATAAATTTATGTTATTGGATTTGTATGCACATGAATTTAGTGTTATTTGTGCGTATGTTTATGTCTCATTTAAGTTTTTATTCGTGGGCTTTCATTATTTTGTAATGTTTGCTTATTAATGAAGTTCTTATTTGTTTAATAAAAAAATTAATTAATTTTTTTTTTGGAAAATAAATATATAACTGCAGTGCATCAGCATTTTTTTTGAGTGTTATGTTTTATTATGTGATCAAGTTAATCTACCAGCATTTTAATTAGAATAAATCATTGTTACACCTTAAATATATAACTTTTACTTTCACTTAAATTTAAAACCTTTAATGTTTGTATATTAAACAAAATAAGACCATATCTCAAACTTTTTTAATTCAAAAGTCCCTAAATAGAATTTGTAAGCAATAAATTTCATATATACCCTTTTATATCTCAATAAAAAGGATGAGTGAGTTATTGAGAATTCCTTTAAACAATTAAAAATAATACTTTCTTTTTTTGTCCTCTTTCTCTCATGTGCTCCTTAGTGTTTGATTTCTTTGGCCTCATGGGCCCTTTATTATATTATGCATATATTAAATATTATATATGTATACTATATATATTGTATATAGTTACAATTGAGGTTCAACGATAGGGTATAATTTTTTTTTTTTGGGGGGGGGGGGGGGGGGGGGGGGAGGGGGGGATGTGGGGATGTGAGATGGTGGTGAAAAATCGTACGACATAGGGTTTAATTCTTGAATTTTGGCACAAAAATTAAGAATTAAACCCTGAACTATGCTGAATTAACCAAATTATTTAATATTAGAAGATAAAGAATTTTAAAATTTAAAGTTATTTTTGAAGAATTATTGCTTTTAATTATTTTACTTTAAGTTAGATTAGATACTCATATTACTTTTAAAACAAGCAAATGAAAAAAATATATATATAAATAGGAGTAATGTTTTCATAATCCTCAATATAATCTTATAATAAAAATAAAAAGTAATGTTGAAATCATGATAGATTTTGGTAAGTATTTTTTAGATTGTTGTTAGACTAGTTTACAATTGGATGACATTAGTTGTAATTTATATAAAAAATATGATATATTTTAAATTATTTAGCCTTTTGACTAGTAAAATGACTTATGAGTTTAATTTTTTTTATATGTAAGTTTTTTAATAAACTTATATATTAGTAAAAACTTATACGTTAATTGCCCTGTTAATTATAACATTGCAACTCAATCAAAAGTATTGGTACTTCATAAAACATTATTATGCAATATTTTTTTAATAAATATATATTAGGTAGAAATTAAGAAAATTGCAACTCAATGAAAGTGACAACTTTGGGATTCGGTGAAAATTATCGTGGTTGCATATCAAAGCGAAAAAAATGTAGACTTGTGTATCCTACGGGAGACATGGGAAAAAAAAAATATTTGCATCTCACTTTTTATATTTATCGACTGTATTTGTATATATGTCATAATTGAAACCGTTTATTTTCTAAATTATTATGTCAAGGTCATCTCTGTAAAAAAAATAAATAAGATTAGTGGTCGTTTAGTCATTCATATGTGTCAAATAAATCGCCGATTTTGATAAAAATTAAGATACTCATGGCCAACCGTGCATTTAGTTGATATATTTGAATACCTCAACGACCTCCAATCTTGTTAATTTTTAACGGATATGATCTTGACATGAGAAATTAGAGAATGAACAATTCTGATTATGATATATGTATAAAGATAATTCCAAAAATTGAAGCGATAAAGTATTACCCAAGTAGAATATAAGTATTGTTCTGGGCATAAATGGATGGTCAATCAATGGCATTTGACAATTGGCAGACTTAATTATTGTCCATGCCAGGGAGATTGGAGATGGAGTTGGTCCAGAAAAGATGGAAATGACGATTAATTTGGTGCCGATGACAATCACTTGTTACTTAAAATGAAAATTGGGTTAAGCAATAAGCGGGTAGGCATCATAAATTATGATAATATATGGGGCCATGACCAAAACTTATTATAAAGCAGATCAAATAGTGAACTTTCTTTTCATTTTCCCTTCTGCCTAAACATAATCATGGTATTCTTACCAAAATTCTTTCCCACTTTGGAGCTTTCTAGAGAGGAAGCATAACATGTGTACGTAGTACTTGATTAAGCATTTGGACTCTCACGATGATCAGTTGCCCACTTAATTTATACATTCTCAAAGCCATTAGTAAATAATAATAGTAATAATAATTTTATATATGTAATGAATTTGATGAGTGGCATTGCATTGACTCCTTAATTACTCCTTAGAAAGTGCATGAATATGAACCTGATCGACAAAATTGTGACTAATTACCTTGACAGAAATAGATAGGTAGTGATTAGTTGCAAAAAATTGAGATTAAGTAAGAGCTTCTTATCAAATATCAAATCTAGAGGCTAATCTATTGTAATAAGGCAAGCCATCTTAAGCTGACAATTCGTTCATGTACAAGTACCAAGTTGATCTTAATCAATGGCCCTACAACTACAACATATATATGTTTATTAGGTAATGGGTTACACTAAAGAGAGGCTGTTGTTCTCTTGTCGATCAGTCCAATCCGTAGCTCATATGATTATTGATGGGTAGATTTCAATCCCAAGATTTTGATGTAGAAATTTTACCACTAATATGCGCATAATTAGGTGATGGATTGATAACATTATTCAGTAAAATTTGACAAAGACAATTTTCATAATATAAAGATATTTTAAAGCGGATGACGGAAAATATATGTGCCGTAAATATGAGAATATTATCTCATTCAACTTGAATTCTTGGGATTTGTTCGGCGAATTACCACTTGTATGGCTGAAAGGGGGACCTCTTTGAGCTAGAAGGCGTGATTTATTCCATGAATTCTTGGTAAGTTGATGATGCCTTCACCTAACGGCCTTAATAAAAATCCGGAGACATGAAATATCCTTAAAGATATCCTGAAAACTCAAATCTCAACATATCATTAAAAAAGGATTTTACTTTACACAAAGTCAAGCAATTCTCATCAAAGTCTGCTGCCACATTGAGGCAAAGACAGCCATGATTGTGAGTTCAAATTCTCTAAGGTTAGGGTTGCACATATTCTCTCATCGAGAAGAAAGACATATCATTCCCTCACTCATAATAATTAGCTTTTTGAAATTTGACAAAGATAGTGGATTTGGGCATATGATGAAATCATTTATTGCAAAAGCAAAAACCACTTCGTATTGTTTCCACTTTTAATATAAAACGACATTCAATTCTAAATATTGAGACATTTATCGGATGAATTAATTATATTAGATTTTAAATTTTACAAATATTTATTGGTGTCAAAGTTAAAAGTAGAATTTGAAATTTCTGAATATTTACGAATGAAAAAAAAAATATCACTAAAAAATAATACTGAAAATTAATATCAATAAAGAATAAAAACGGTAAATAGTATGTCTAAAGGGTATGCCCCATCATGCCCCAAAAAAAAGGGTATGCCCATAAAATCATTGCCAATGTAAGAAAGAAACAATTGAAATTGGACCACCAAATAAATGAAAAAGATTTGTATATTTGTGCTCCATTTTCTTCTCTTAAAAAAATGTCAAATGAATTTGTGACGCCATAGGCAATTTGGGTTTTGGGGTTGAGAGGTTGGGAGGGGATCTACAATTCCATTTTGATGTCCTTTCTCTAATTTATTGACATGTTTCTACTAATTTAACAGAAGATTAACTCTGTTAAATTTATTATCTTTATAAAAAAAAAATAGAAGAAGAAAATTCTTGGTCCATCACAAATACTCGGAGAAAAAAAATCCACCACAAATACACCATCAGCCCCCGCACCCCATGACTAACGTTGGAGGTCCAACCCGCCCAAATCAAGTAGGCAACCACCCTCAACCAACGAACCCAGTGGCAGAGACCCATCTATGTACGCGGGATAAGAATAACCCTGTAAAATATCCAGACCCAATATTCGCAAAAAGTTTTTCGGGCTTCCATAATTGGACTCTTTAGAATATACATGTCAGGACCCGACCCTCCTCGGTCAGGACCCGACTCATCTAGTACCATATTGTCCGCTTTGGGCCACGCCCTAACGGTTTTGTTTTCGGGAGCTCATGGTGCAACTTCCCGGGGGGTCACCCATAATGGAATTGCACCAGCCTCAACTCGCTTAACTTTGGGGTTCCAATCTCCCCCAAAGCCACTTGAGCTCCCAAAAGGTCTAGTGCTAGATAGGTGTGTGCCTACACCTTTAAGGCACACCACCATCCTCTCCCATACCATTCCCCCTCGCAGGAATGTGGGATTGTTCACCCTTCCCTCCAGGACACGGATCTTACAATCCACCCCCCTTAGAGCCCAGCATCCTCGCTGGCACACTTCTCGGTCGGGGTCTGGCTCTGATACCAAATTGTCAGGACCCGACCCTCCTCGGTCAGGACCCGACTCATCTAGCACCATATTGTCCGCTTTGGGCCACGCCCTCACGGTTTTGTTTTCGGGAGCTCATGGTGCAACTTCCCAGCGGGTCACCCATCATGGAATTGCACTAGCCTCAACTCGCTTAACTTTGGGGTTCCAATCCCCCCCAAAGCCACTTGAGCTCCCAAAAGGCCTAGTGCTAGATAAGTGTGTGCCTACACCTTTAAGGCACACCGTCATCCTCTCCCAGACCATTCCCCCTCGCAGGAATGTGGGATTGTTCACCCTTCCCTCCAGGACACGGGTCTTACAATACAAGTGTAACACCCCGGAAATTCGAGGATTCCCATATTGTACTTTAATGTGTGATTGGACGATTTTACCCTTGTGAATGGTATGGTCAATTGATGACTTTTTGATTGATGAACTAAATGAACTTTGACCTATGACCGTGACGTAGTTCGGGACGTCACGAGTTCATAGACAGGTGGCACGTCCAATTCGGACGATCAGGGTAAAAGTTATGACTATCGGAAGTTCAGGGGCATTACCGTAATTTGGACTCTCGGGGAAAAATGTTGACTTTTCTTTTGACAACTAGTTTTCAGTTGACTCAAGGACCGTTGGGTAGGCCTCAACGTCCTGAGTCCGTAGACAGGCGGCACGCCGAAATCGGACTTCGTACGAGGAAGTTATGGTCAGAAACGTGAATTCGGGAAGTTCGTGTCTCGGTTTTCATGTCGAATATTATATTCAGGAAATCTGATTGGAGGACACCTGGTGAGTGACAAGTGTCACTCACCCATTGGCTAGATTGGATCAGATCCACTATTGGATTAATTAACATTTAAATCAGCTTTAAATTCCAGCCCTTGGATTGAAAACCCCTGATCTAATCTGAGCCCTTGATCTAATCATGGAGATCAAATCTGGGCCGTCCGTTTCCTTCCCTCCATTTCTTTATATTTCCTACCCGAATCGCACACTCTGTCCATTTCGATCAAGCATCCCAGCTAATCACCCACTCACCGTGTCTGCGTGTTGGGGGACTCCTTGGTGAGGCTGAACGGCGGCAGTGATCACGGCGGAGGACGGCGGCGAGGAAGGGAGCAGGGGAAACCGTGACGGTTTTCAAACCCAGATTTTGGTAAATCCATTTCCCACGTTTAGTTTTGTTTTTGATGGATCCTAATCGACTCTAGGGACTGCCAGGAACCTTCTGCGATTGAACTCGTGGCCGGGCGGTGACTAAACGGCGACGGAAACCGGTTCTGTTCTTCGAGGTAGGCCCTCGATCCTATCGGTTTTTCTCCATTCTATTTACACTGAACCAATCTAGGGACTCAGACGAGTAGTTAGGAATTGAAAGGAACGAAAATGATCCAGAAATGAAGTTATGGCAACCGGGTCATGATCGCGGGTCTGATCGACCCGAGTTGCAGGTATTCGGGTCAACCCGTCTGAGGACAGCGGTGATGACGTGGCACCCTATCAGTCCGTCAGATGACGTGGACCAACCGTGAGCCGACACGTGTCATATGTCAGTGCACAGTCAGCACTGACATGTCAGTGACGTGGACCAGTGCCGTGCTGACACGTGGCACATGTCAGATCTGACACGTGGTCTGACAGATCAGTGAGGTGGACCAATCGGATGTTGACACGTGGCACCTGTCAGAGTCTGACACGTCAGACCTGACAGCTGTCAGAGTCTGACACGTCAGACCTGACAGCTGTCAGATGACGTCATGCTGACGTCAGCAGTGACGTCAGCGATGACGTCAGCAGGAACTGTTCCTGCGTTGACCGACGCGTTGACCGGCGCGTGGGGGCGCGTGTGAACAGTGTTTTTGGTGGGACCACCACCACTCTTTAGGTTTCGACGATCCGGATCCAATGGCGGTGGTTTCGGGTCGATCGGAGATCATTAAGTTGGTCAAATTAAGGTTTATTGCCTTGGAAAGCGCATTCGGGCGGCTTTCCCGGGCTGGTTTCGACCTAGGCTTTCATGGTTGAATGTTAGGGGTTTGTATTGACCTTTACGAATACTTTGGACTTGACAGGGATTGTACATTTGTACCAGGACGAGGGTATACGTTCGGTTTCTAGCAGGATTGTACTGTGAGTGGACCATTTTCTTAAACCCTTGCGTGCATAAATGTTTTCTGGTTATTTATACTTATTCACATGCTAAAACAATAATGGTTTTGAGGATATGGAAAATATGGTTATGGCATGTTTCACGGTATTTGGGCTTGAGACCCGTCTGATGAAACTTAATGATTGGTTCGGATTTTATCTATGTATATATATGCCTTGCATGTGGATATCAACAAAATGCATTTGTTACTGCACTGTATAGATCCTTCCATATTATATTGTCTCCTCCGGCGAGGTACCCCGGAGAGGTCACGGGCGTCTAGTACGTCCAGCGTCTATGACGCTAAGCATCAGGTGATGCTGCATCAGGTGATGCTGTACCCGAACGGGGTTCGGGGATTTAACTCGGAAAATTGAGACCCGAGTGGCACGCGTAGCCTTGTGATTGTGACCTTATTGGACGTCAGGGACGTCAGACATCAGGGATGTCGGGATTGGAGTGTATAGTGCAGCAACTAAAATTATACTTATGGTTTTATTATATGCCTTATGGTTCATATTATATGGTTTATGATTTTGAATTATGATGCACGCATGTTTGAAAAACGGAGGGGTAAATTATATGTTTTACTTATCAAACGATTTCATAAACTTGAGTTTCGCTCCACTCACCCTTAATGTTTTGGTAACCCCTCCAGGTCGGGAAACTGAGGTAGAGGAGGAACCAGAGGCTGAGGCATAGATCTACTTCTGCGTACCTGATCCCCTGTTGGGCGGTGTACCCGCAGGTTTACTTTAGAGTCGTGCTCGCAAATTTGTAATTTTGGATTTCATCCCTTGTCTGACATTCGTTTAATTCGGATTTGATGTATGACTTTAATTTGGTTATTTATGCATTTAAATGTTTTGAGGTTAAAATTGGTATGAATTATTGGGTGTCAGACGGGAGCAGGGCACGTCCCCTTGTGGTCCCCGTGGGATCGGGGCGGGTCCTGTCAACAAGTGATTCTAGATTAATCTTAAAGTGCATGAATTCAAGATGCAAGTAGAAGGTTCATGAAGGAAGTAGATGGAAAATCCATAAATGAAGTAGATGGGTGGATGAAGCATTAATGAAGGCATTTAGATGGTTCCTCCTGAGCCTATATAAGGAGAGGTCATTTTCTCATTCCATCAATCTCATCCAAGAGAAACATATTTGTCCAAGTAGAGAGTGAAGAGTACCCACTTCAAGTTGAGAGTGTTGAGTGTTGTAGTGTAGGTAGGAAAATAAGTGTGTGAGAGAGGGTTTCCTTCAAGTGGTGTTCTTGAAGTTATGCATCTGTTTATACCCATAATTCCATTAGTGGAGATTCTTATTGTTTTTCCCCCATGGACGTAGGCATCTTGCCGAACCACGTTATATATGGTGTTCTCTCTTCATTGCTCTTTTATTTCCTTGCATATTTATCCTTTGTGGTTTGAATTATTATTTCCATTATACTACTTTCCCCAACAGTGGTATCAGAGCCTCAGGTTCGTTGAGAGTTAGAATGAAAGGCTCAAGGAGTACCATGGTTTGACTCAACCACTCAAATTGGATTACATGGAAGCCGAGAATGGAGGACATTCTCTATTGTTAGGATTTGCATGAGCCTATAGAAGGAGAGGAAGGCAAGCCGGAGAATATGGGAGATGTTGAATGGAAGAAGTTGAACCGCAAGGCTATTGGTCACATTCGTGAATGGGTGGACGATAGTGTGTTCCACCATGTGTCCAACGAGACTAACGCCCATGCTCTTTGGTTGAAGTTGGAGTCATTATTCGAGCAAAAGACCGCCTCCAAGAAAACGTTTCTCATCAAGGAGCTTGTCAATATGAAGTATAAGGGGGGCGCAAGGGTGACTGAGCATCTCAACAACTTCCAAAGCATTGTCAATCAATTGGCAACGATGGACATGAAGATCGCGGATGAGCTTCAAGCGTTGTTGCTTCTTGGATCTTTGCCCGACAGTTGGGAGACCTTTGTCATTACTATAAGTAACTCTGCTTCTAATGGTGTGTTATTTATGGATAATATTAAAGATAACATGTTAAATGAAGACACTAGGAGGAAGTCCTCAAGTTCTGATAGTAGCCAAGTCTTTGTGGCGGAGAGTAGAGGAAGAAGCAAGAGTAAAGGTCCCAGTCGAGATCGTGGAAGAAGTGCAAGCCGTTCGAGGACACGATTCAATGGAAGGTCTCATAATTGTAATCTCTATGGCCACATGATGAAGAATTACAATAGACTAAAGAATAACAAGAAGGATGAGAAAGATGGCTCAACCTACCAAAAGAAGGAGGACACAACCAATACTGTCGCTACCGTGTCCAGTCAAGCTTGTGAGTTGTTGTCTATTGATAGTGAATGCCTACATGCCGATGAAGATAAAAGTATTTCTTGGGTAGTTGATTCTGGAATATCTTTTCATGCCACGACGTACTCAGAGTTCTTCACCACATACAAAGCCGGAGACTTTGGGGAAGTGAAGATGGGCAATGATAGCTATTCCAAGATATCAAGAATAGATAATGTTTTGTTCGAGATTGATTTGGGCAACAAGCTATTATTGAAAGATGTAAGATATGTTCCTGGTTTACGTCTTAATCTAATATCAACCGGCGTGCTTGACCAATAAGGGTTCCATCATCATGGAGGTGATCGAAAGTGGAGGTTTACCAAGGGATCGCTGGTCGTTGCTAGAGGGAAGTTGTGTTGCAACCTCCATAAGACATATGGAAAGATTTTCAAAGGAGAGTTGAATGTCACGGATGATCCTTCTCCAAATCTATGACACAAGAGGTTAGGCCACATGAGTGAGAAGTGATTGCAAGTTTTGGCAAAGAAGTCTCTCATTCCTTTTGCCAAAAGTACCTCACTTGTAACGACCCGTCCTGAATTCCGGAATTAGATTAATAACTAATCATGATTAGTGGGGTTAATCGGGGATTAGTTGGGCGAAATCGGACAAACGATGCAAAATGACCGTTTTGCCCCTAATCATGGGTAAAACATTGACTTTTAATTCGGGAAGTCAAAAGGACTGTGACCAATGACCGTGACGTATTTTGGGACGTTGTGAGTTCATAGACAGGTGGCACGTTCGATTCCAACATTCAAGGAAGAAGTTATGACGTTCAAAAGTCGAGGGGTATTTTCATAATCCGGAAGAAAAGGGGGAAAATGTTGACTTTTTGATTGACCACTATTTTTCACACAATTCGAGGACCGTTAGGTAGGTCTTGATGCCCTGAGTCCGTAGACAGGCGGCATGCGTCAATCGGAGTTCAGATGACCGAGTTACGGGTCTAGGAAGAGAAAGGTATTTTGGTAATTTTGTGCAGAAGGAAAAAATGGTAATTTTGCAAGGAGAGTACTGTTTGAAACCCGTGGGAAACAGGGCCGGCACCACCGTGCTTGGTGGTTCTGCTCAAACAATTGTTTAACCGTGTTAGTGGCTGGACAAGGGATTAGTTTACTAGCTTTGAGGCAATGGGAGTGAACTGAAACAAACCAGGCAAGGCACCATTTTATATTGAGTTTGGGTCTGTTTTGCGGGAAACAAATTTCAGTGGGACTGAGGGATTCCCAAGGGTGTTGGTTGCACGGTTCAATTAACAGAGAGCTGGGGAGTGAGAGAGGATCATTCTGTTAAGGAAAGGCTGAGAACTTGAGATAAAATAGAGATTGGAGAATTTGGAAATTGGAGGGAAAAATCGAGTTTTGATTTGTGAGGCGATTTGGATGAAACCAAGGATCGAAATAGCTTTCTAGGACCATTTAGAGTTCAACCGTACCAACATTGAAGGGAATCAATCACGGTTTCGCAAGAACCCAAGTTCCAGTTTTGAAGAAATTTCAGGCTTGAGGACGATCAACTACGGGTAAGTTTTCCTGAAATTGATTATGGTTTAGGGTTCATTTAGGTCCTATGAAGCTTCTGTCTAAGTTAAATTGAAAACTGGGTTGATTCGGGTGAGTTTCAGAGATTGACCCGTTTGTTTGATCACGGGTGGATTGATCGATTTAGAGCTTGTTGAGGGTAATTAATGAATGAGAACCTAAATTAAAATGTAAAGGAAGGGTTTAGGTGGAAGAAGGAAAGGAATTAAGTGAGTTTTGATATGGATTTAACCGGGTTGTGTCGCGGGTTGAACAACCCGTTTGCAGGCTAGTCGGGTGAAAAAGGTGACACTGTAGCATTACTGTAACAGGTGCGTGAGTTTCACACGCAGGCACTGACACGACCCATCCCAATCCCCCCGGGATTACCATGGAATGTGACGTGCTCCCGTCTGACAAGAGGCGCCAGACAAGGGATAACCGATTGCCATTGCCCAAACGGGCTTCCAGAGTGCGTAAGGATCGATGGAGGAGGTGTGCGATGCTCAAGTCTCTGCTGCAGTCGTATCCGGAATCAACCTGAAGGGCATTGAAAACAAAAGCTGTGAGTGGACGAAAATAAACAAGTCTGTTTAAAACATTTATAAGACTTTTATGCCCCTCAGTAAAATCATATGCATGCACCAAAACCAATAATCCCATATTTATTTAGAAATAACCATTAGGGCCTTAGCCCGGAAACCAAAGCATAGTTTCAATTTCCAAAAGTAAATCCAAGAGTTATTTCATAAATCCAGTAATATGAACCATAAGGCATATAATATAAACCATAACCATTATTTTAGCCACTGCACTATACACTCCAATCGGACATCCCTGATGTCTGACGTCCCTGACGTCAATAAGGTCACAATCACAAGGCTACGCGTGCCACTCGGGTCTCAATTTTCCGAGTTAAATCCCCGAACCCCGTTCGGGTACATCATCACCTGATGCAGCATCACCTGATGCTTAGCGTCATAGACGCTGGACGTACTAGACGCCCGTGACCTCTCCGGGGTACCTCGCCGGAGGAGACAATATAATATGGAAGGATCTATACAGTGCAGTACTAAATACATTTTATCGATATCCACATGCAAAACATATAGGTATACATAGATAAAATCCGTCAAAACCATTTATAGATTCCAGCATGTGAACATATATAAAATGTAAACCAGGAAACATTTATTCAATTCCATTTTAGGGTCCCCGACCCGCAAACACATGTAGAAGTCAACTGGGCCCCTGGCCCGATTTCACAAGTTAACTGGGCCCCTGGCCCGATCCACATGTTAACTGGGCCCCTAGCCCGATTTCATAGTTCAACTGGGCCCCTGGCCCGATTTTACATTATTTAAATTCGTAACCGTTTCATGAAATCATATCCAACCACATTTATGGAAATCGGTGCAAATCCAGAAAACCTCGGTTTTCGTGCAAATACGTAATTTACCTCGAAATACGTGAAATCATTTAAAATTCACCGATATCCAAAGTAAATCATTTAATCATAATTATAACAATCATAAAACAATTATGCATGCATCGAATTTATGAAACCAATGTCCACTCACAGACCGTTTAACCGAGCGCCTCGATACGCGTGCCATAGGCCTTCCCGGGCCACCTCACTATCACCGGGACTCCCAATCCTCGGGATTCGCACTCACGCGCCCCCACGCGCCACCGCAAGCGGCTGCGCGTGGAAGCCACGCGCCTGCTACAGTACCCGCACAGTCATCCCCTTCACCCGAATGACTGGTAAACGGGTTGAAAAACCCGCGATAAGACCCGGTCCAAATCCTAGCAATTCGACAACGATTCCATCAATTCAAAATTCCATTAGCATCGAATTAGATTCAATTAGGGATCTGTGGACTAAATTACACACAATCATACCTCAAACCTTAAGATCAAGGATGATCACACGAAGAACAATCCGATCGCTGTTCATCATCCGAAATCCTCCCATGTCAATCGATTCTTTCAATTGATGCATCCATTAGCATCGTGAGGTCATAATGAACTCAATCCCCAGTCCAATTGCATCACTCCAAGCTTCAAATCCCACGACTCAAGCTCGAAATTTCTGAAGCTACAGTAGTTCTGTTCTTCCTCAAACGGCCCTCAATCCGCTTCGTTCCTTCGACGAAAATGATCGTGGCAATCCCAGAAGACTCAAACCAATCTCCAATTCGATCGTCAAGGCCCAAATCTTCCAATTCGATTTTCCCCCCGAATTTCGGAATTTTCGAAATTCCAGCCCCCAGCTCTCAATTAGTCCCTCGTGTTTTCCCAAATCATTCCAGTCTCAATTCTTGTCAATTTCGTTCACAAAATCAGTGGATAGAGAGGAGATTAAGGGTAGGAGAAAATTGAAGTTTGGTTGTTCACGGTTGAAGAAGTTTGAAGGGATTAATGGAGGAATAATTCAATTAATTAATCAATAACACAATCATAATGTTCCCCCATGTTACAATTATACTAAACAATTCAGGGATAGATCGCACTAGCCATCCACCCAGCTCAATCATGGCTCCAACTCACGGCTGTTCAAAATCACAGTCCAAATTACCATTCTGCCCTTGTGCAGAAAATTACCAAAATGCCCCTCACGCATCCTGACCCGTAACTCGGTCATACGGACTCCGATTGATGCGTGCCGCCTGTCATTGGATTCGTATCGACGATACCTACCTAACGGTCCTTGGCCCCCGGCCATCGGACCTCCCGATCAAAAAGTCAACATTTACCCATACATCGTCCAAATTACGAAAATGCCCCTGGACTTCCGTACATCATAACTTTCACCACGAACGTCGGAAACGAACGTGCCACCTGTCTATGAACTCGTGACGTCCCAAACTACGTCACGGTCATCGGTCAAAGTCCATTTGACCATCCGAATTAAAAGTCAACATTTTGCCCACACCCAGGGGCAAAACGGTCATTTTGTACAATTCGTCCGAAATCGCCCAACTAATCCCAGATTAGTAAATCACAATTAAATATCATTAAATCCCGATATTCGGGACGGGTCGTTACAGGCACTCACGGCGGCACGTGGGGCACGTGGGGCCGATTCTCAAGATGAGTTCAACACGACTTTTTTCCTAAACATTGTAACGAACATTTTAGCGTTGATTTCAAATTAATCGGACACGGTTTCGATGTTGTTTCGAGGGTCCGAAAGTTTATGTTACGTTTTTAACTAACGTTTAATTCCTGAAAAATTATGGGAAATTAGTATGCTGTTATTTGAGTCCTTAGTGACACTAAAGAATGATTTCGGATAGGATTCGAGATTTCTGGAAAATGTCAGAAATTACGGGAACGCGTGCAGCACGAAAACGAGCAATTATGGACGGTCTGTGAGTGGACTTTGGTTTTGATAAATTTTGTGCATGCATAACTATTTTATATGGATTGTGATTGTGATTATATGATATTGATTTGGATATTGGTGAATTATATGGTTTTCACGCATTTCGAGGCGATTTACGTGCTTGCACGTAAATCGAGGTTTTTCCGGTTTTCCACTGATTTTCCATACTTATGGCTTTGGATATGATTTCATGAAATGGTTTTGAAATTGGAAAGATAAACTCGGGCATGAGGCCCAATTGTTTTGGAAACCTCGGACTTGGAGTCCAATTGAGTTACGTAATCGGGCCTAGGGCCCAATTGCTTTATGAAATTGGGCTAGGGGCGCAGTTATTTACGAAATCGGGCCGTGGGCCCAGTTGATTTACAAAAATCGGGCATGAGGCCCAGTTGGTTATAAATGTGCTTATGGCCGGGGACCCTAAGTGGATTTGAATAAATGGTTTTGGATTTGATAAATCAGATGTTTGGGCTTGTGATGGTTTTATGGAAATTCTAGGCAGGGCCCTTGAGATGTTTGAAATGATTGATAAACTGTTTTCCATAAACCATCTTGATACGAGGATATGTGATGGTCTCCTCCAGGTGTCTGGGACACTGGGGAAGTCACGGTGCATTGCCTGTGAGGGGTCATTATACGGAGCTACCAGACCGTATGATGACTCAGGAGCAGGATTGCTATGATTAGACGTCTGGGACGTCAGACATCTAGGATGTCAGAGATATGGACCCGGAGAGACCCCGGGCAGCACGCGTTGCTTATTATTATACCGTGAGATATGACGTCTGGGACGTCGAGCGTCTGGGACGCTAGGCATCTGGGATGCCCAGGATGGTTTAAACATGTTTTTCCAGGAAATTACATTTATGGTTATTGTTTTGGGCGATGACCCACTTGGAATTGGAATTGGTATTCTCGATGTCGGATTTATATAATATATGTTTGGTTTTCGGTATTCACGGTTTTGGGTAGAGACCCACATGATTTGGTTTTACGGTTTCTGGGCTAAGGCCCTAATGGTTGTTTTTAGTAAATAGTTACTTACTGGTTTTCGATGCATGCATACGTTTTAATGAAGGGCATAAATATCTTGTGAAATGTGTTTTACGAACTTATTTATTTTCGTCCACTCACAGCCTTTGTTATTTTTAATGCCCTTCAGGTTGATCACGGATGCGACTGCAGTAGAGAATGGGACATTGCATGCCTCATCCATCGATCCTTGCGCACTCTGGAAGCTCGTCGGGGCAGTGGCTTTCTGTTATCCCTTGTTTGACACTTTGTGTCAGACGGGAGCATGACATATCCCACGGTAATTCCGGGGGGATTCGGATGGGCCGTGTCATCACTAGACTCTTGTGATTATTATTTATATGGCAATCAACATCAAGTTAGTTTTTCTGGTACCTTCACAAGAAAACAAAATATATTAGACCTAGTACATTCCGATATTTGTGGCCCTATGAAAGTTGAATCACTAGGTGGTAATAGATATTTTGTCATTTTTATTTATGATGCTTCACGAAAGGTTTGAGTATATTTGTTGAAATAAAAAGGCAGGTATTCCAAACCTTCAAGCAGTTCTATGCCATGGTGGAGAGGAAGACTGGGAGAGCCCTCAAATGTATTCGTAGTGACAATGGCAGAGAGTATACTTCAAACGAGTTCAGAGATTATTGTTTAAAGTATGACATTAGGCATGAAAAGACAATTCCTGGAACCCCACAACATAATGGTGTAGCTGAGAGGATGAACCATGCCATTCTAGAGAAGGTCGGGTGCATGCTGAAGACAACCAATCTATCAAAGCGTTTTTGGGCCGAAGTTGTGTCAGCCGCTTGTTACCTTATCAATCGATCACTAAGTGTACCGTTGAACTCTGAGACTTTTTAAGGCGTATGGATCGGTAGAAGTGTTTCATATTCATACTTGAAAGTGTTTAGGTGCAAAGCATTTGCATGTGTATCCGACGAGAAAAGATTAAAGATAAATGACAAAGGCACACCATGCATTTTTCTCGGGTACGGTAATGAAGAAATGGGCTACCACATGTGGGATCCAAAGACCAACAAGCTATTCAGAAGTAGAAATTTACACTTCTTTGAAGATCAGACCGTGTCAGATCTTGATAAAGAGATAGTTGAGAATGCAGGCCAACTCACCTATGATTCCTCACCGCTGCAACAAGAACCCAGTGGTAGAGCTCAAGAGGTTATACATGAAGACGTTCCTGATATGGCTGAAGCACGAGATGCTGAGATAATGTTTGAACCTGAAGACAATGATTAGGAGGATCAAAATCAGGGGGAGCCAAGCCAAGGGGAGCAACTAGAGATTTCTCAAGTACCAGTTCGTAAATCAAACATAGTGCCAAAACCGAATAGCAAGTATCCTTCTTCATAGTATATTTTCGCAATCAGTGATGGGGATGACTTGTATTCCAGATACATTGTAACGACCCGTCCCGGGAGTCGAGATTAGGGAAGTGCTTAGGGACGGATTAGCTGAGTTAATTGATGGTTAGTTGGTTACTTTTGGACTTTGGGCGCGGAATGAAGGTTTTGCCCCTAGAATAGGCAAAATGTTGACTTTTAGTTTGGACGGTTAATTGGGCAGTGACCGATGACTGTGACGTACTTTGGGAAGTCACGAGTCGGTAGACAGGTGGCACGTCCGATTTGGACAATCGGAGAAAAAGTTATAGTGTTCGGAATGCTAAGGGCGTTACCGTAATTTTCGTTAAATAGAGGGAAAATGTTGACTTTTTGCTGGATTCTTGGTTTTCACGTAGACCGAGGACCGTTGGATAGGTCTCGGCGTCTTGAGTACAACGACATGCGGCATGCTTTCATCGGACGTAGGAAAAGTGAGATACGAGTCTAGACGACGAAGGGCAAAATGGTAATTTGGACTCACAAGGGGCATTTTGGTCTTTTGGTGCCTTGGGATTTGTGCAAAGGAGATGAGGACAAGTGTGCAGTGTGTGATTGGATATTTTGAGATGGGACCGTGGGATTGTGGACACGTGGGGTGTGTGTAGTGGGTTCTAGCATTTTGCACGGTGAAAATTTAAAAGGGGTTGCTGTTTGGTTTGAGTCGTGTTTGAAGAGGAAAACAGAGACTGAGATTGAGGGAGGTGTGATCCTTGTGAGTGTGTGAGTGTGATCAGAGGGAGGTTGAGAGTGCAGGGTTGTGTTGAGAAGACTGAGAGGTGAGTGTTTGTGTGTGAGGAGTGTGTGAGTGTCTCAGGGAAATAGAGAGGTGTCGAGGGTGTGGTGCAAGCATCAGTGATCAAATTGATCCAATTGGGCTCGAGAGGAAGCTAGGCAGGCTGTGGACAACTCTGTGGACGCAGAGGATCACGGCGGCGAGTACGGCGGAGGTGAGAAAGACGGTAAGTCCCTGTTTCCCCTGTTTTGTCGTTTTGATTCAAACTTAAAGTCGTGACTTTTGGGGCTGAGTCGAGGGATTCTATGAGTTCTTTGAGACTAAGTAGGTCCCTAGGAATCGTTTAAACTTGAAGCCATGATGGGGGGATGCATGGTTGGCCGGGAACCGAAATAGGGGTTTCAGACAGGTTTTGTTCGAGTTTGAGGACAACAGGTTAGATGCTGTAATGTTTAGTTTTTAGGTTTGGGAATAGTTGCTAGGAAAGGGACGAAACTAATGGGATTGGAAGGACTGAAATCAAGTAGAAATTGAGGGAGAACCGGTCACGCCGGTTCGGTTCGGTTGAACCGGCTAGCCAGAGGTTGAAGATGACCCTGTAGCAGGAGCGTGAACCCCATGCGCAGCCCCTTTGGGCGGCGCATGAGGGCGCGTGGGGCAGAGTCTGGGGAAGTGTGTAACATGATTCTTACTCTAATTGATGTAACGAACATTTTAGGACAAGTTTCGAGTCAATCGGACATCGTCTCGATATGTTTCGGGTTGTCCGAAGGTTTTAGAGCTCGGTTAAAAATAGTTAACAATACGGGAAAATTATGAGGCTTGAGTATGACCTTTGTGAAGTAGTTAGTGACCTCGTTATGGGATTTGGACAGGTTCGGGAAAGCCGAGGATAGCAGAATGGCCGGGAATGGGCTAAGTGCGCGTGTATCGAGGAGACGTCGGAATGGTCTGTGAGTGGACTTTGCTTTCTAACTCTTGATGCATGCATATATGTTTTAATATGTTTTCATACGTGATTCTATGATTTGCTTTATGATCTTGATGGTTTATGGGTTTGCACGATTTTCGAGGTATTTTACGAAATTTCACGTTTTACGAGGTTTCGATTTCTCTTGTGATTTGACGATGGTTTTAATGGTTTGATTTCGGGATTTGAAATGTGATTTGATGGCAATGATTTGATAAGGATTTCGGAAAAGAGCTTTCGGGCTTGGAGCCCCGTTTATGTGATTTCGGAAATTGTGTTTCGGATTTGGTTTTGAGACTTGAAAGGGAAAGTCTGGATTTGGGTTCGGGATGATGGTTCTGGATGCTAGCTTACGGAATCATTGTTGCGAATTCGGAGAAGGATTTTCTGTGGTTTTCACTGTTGATTGAAAAATGGTTTTGGGTTTAAAGACCCGGAAAAAGAAAAGAGAAAAACCCACTGGATCTGGTTTTGAGTTTAAAGACTCGGATTGATTTACGGGGGGAGGGCCCTGGACTGATGTGTTTTGAGTTTAAAGACTCGGTATGACTTTGAGTTTAAAGACTCGGTAATTATGATACCCCCTGAGGCCTGTGATTGTGTTTTGAGTTTAAAGACTCGGATATCCCGGGAAGGCCTGGTTATTGCACATTGTGTTTTGAGTTTAAAGACTCGGGCGCACGTGAGATCCAGTAAACTTGTATGATTGATGTTTTTCACTGGTTTTTCGATGTTTTGGGGCAGTGACCCGGATGAAATGCTTTTTGATGGTTTGGGACTGAGTTCTCGAAAATGAAACTGAGTTGAGGATGAGGCCTGGATTTGAATAACGGATTTGTTACGGGTGTTGATAATGGTTTTCGTTGATGGTTTTTTGATATGAATGTTTTCATGACTTGAATGGATATGCATGCATTGGTTTTTACGTGGAGGGTAAAAATGTAAGTGTTTTATTGAACTGTTTTCTAAATCATACTTTATTTTTGTCCACTCATAGTCTTTTCGTATTTTCGATACCCTCCAGGTTGTTGCGGCACGGGCTGTTGATTGAGAGAGATAGAGACATCACACCCGCGAGCCACAGTAGATTCAGCACGCCCTGGGAACTTCGGTTGCTGTTAGGCGGTCGAATCGAGAATCTCTTGTCCGACTTACGTGTCACATGGAGGTTGGACGTCAGTTTAGCCTTCGTGTCATGCGTAAGTTAGACGGGATAGGGATTGAGCCCTTAATCCCGGGGGATTAGGGGTGGGTCCTGACATGTATCTATTGACTGGCGATGGAGAGCCTGAAAATTTTGAGGAGGCAAAGACTCATGCAGACAATAACAAGTGGATGCTGGCAATGAAGTCTGAGATGGAGTCTTTATTGAAGAATGACACCTATAAGTTGGTGGAGCTTCCTAAAGGCAGAAAAACACTAAAAAATAAGTGGGTGTTCAAGTTGAAGAGGGACGAGATTGAGCAGTTGACAAAGTTCAAGGCTCACTCCGTTGTCAAGGGTTTTGGGCAGAAGAAGTTAGAGTATTTTAGTAAATCTGCTGGAATGGACTTCAAGTCTAGAAGTCACCTCATTTTGACCCGGTTGGCATGGAAGGGGAGATTGTCAAATATCCAGGTCCAATATTCACAAAAGGTTTTTTGGGCTTCCATAATTGGATTTATCTAGAATATACAAGTGATTCTAGATTAATCTTCAAGTGCATGAATCCAAGATGTAAGTAGAAGGTTCATGAAAGAAGTAAATGGAAAATCTATAAATGAAGTAGGTGGGTGGATGAAGTATTAATGAAGGCATCTAGATGGTTCCTCCTTGACCTATATAAAGAGAGGTCATTTGCTCATTCCATCAATATCATCCAAGAGAAACATCTTCCTCCAAGTAGAGAGTGAAAAGTGTCCACTCCAAGTTGAAAATGTTGGGTGTTGTAGTGTAGGTAGTAAAACAAGTGTGTGAGAGATGGTTTTCTTCAAGTGGTGTTCTTTAAGTTGTGCATCTCTTTGTACCCTTAATTCTATTAGTGGAGATTCTTGTTGTTGTTGCCTCGTGGACGTAGGCATCTTATCGAACCACGTTATATCCAGTATTCTCTCTTCCTTACTCTTTTATTTACTTGCGTATTTATCTTTTTGTGGTTTGAGTTATTATTTCCATTATACTACTTTCCCCAACAAACCCTTCATTCCCTTCCATGTTTTTTTTCTCTCTGACCCAATGTTACCTGGTTAGCGGGTCATTTTGGCACCGTGAGTTTTGGTATGAGGTACAATAGATTAGAGAGATCCCCGTACGTTGGGTATGTATAATCAACGTAGAATTTTGGGTCACAATTCATTTTTTATTCGTATTTCGAGACACTTAAAATTAATTTAATATAAGATAATTTACTACACAAATTTATGTAGCTAAACACTAAGAAAAGAATTATATTACCCCAAAAACAATAATATAAAAAGAAATTCCAAACTTCCCAAGTCATCTTTTATCTTCAATTTATTTTGAATTTCTGTGTCGATCGATTTAGTTATCTGAATCGGAAACGTACCCCGTTTGAGATCGGGTGTTCTAGATCGCGGATTAAACCCATTTCACCAAACCAAGTAACTTTGCTCTGATCTCCTTTCAAAGTGATGATCTAAATATCAGAAATATTGGAATTTTTGTTTATTATTATTATGCAGATGACTCTTATGAAATATATAGGACTACTGTTGATACAGGGAGGGAGAGGGTAGTTTCGACGCACTCAGTGAGATAGATGGTCGCTGCGACGTCGTTGGCGAAGGAGCTTATCGAAAAAGAGTAGCTGTCGGTGACGGATAGTGAGGGTTACCGTCGTGCGAGAGGGTTGCCGTTAGTGAGAGAGATGGCCGCCGTCAATGAGAGTGACTTTCAGGCTTGGTGGTTTGGTGGTTTGGCGGCTGGGTTGCTCTTTATAGCTGCTGCAAGTGAATAAGACACATGTCAAATGACAAGAGAAGAAACATGGAACAGGACACTGAAAAGGGGACAGCGGATCCCTTCCCTGGTAGGATATGGAATAGACTTGTTTGCTGCCTTTCCGTTAAACACGATTTTTGTCAAACATTTATGCTTCAAGATAATATATGTCCACGGAATCCAGTAAACCTCGTGCACACATTTTACTTTTACTTTTTACCTTTTCCCTCGTCGATCATCATTACAACAAATAAAGTAATTTGTTAGTGTCACATTTCTTATAATAACCCCACGGAGGATCCAACTTAAAAGACTTTGTTGTTTACTCAAAAACAAAAAACAAAAAAGAGAAAAGAAATTGTTGTTTAGGTGGTGGTGTTATACAGTATTTACTTTATTAGTGAATAAAATTTCCACCCATAATTTAAGAAATTGATTTTTACACTATATTTTTCTATTTCTTAACTTCTCTATTTATTCTAATTGTAATTGTCAAATTGAATAAATCAAAACAAAATTAATGAATGACGAGTGCAAAAAAAAAAATTCATTGTAGAGTAAAGTATCCAAAATTAAAAAAAAAAGTAAAGGAAAAGAATTGATATCAACAACATGAATTGTGCTTGCTAATGTGGGAGTCATAATATGAAGCTCTAATTTATTCTCAGATTTAATAAACGCGATCTTGCTGAAGGTCGTGCTTTGGTAGATGGTATGTGATTTTGTTAGTAAGAACATTCGAGGTGGAAGGTAATAACTCTCAGCTTATTGAAGCCATTAATCGTCTTCGCAGACCTTCCAAGATTTAAGATGAGAGTTTTGGGCCAACTTGTTTCTACTTGACATCATCGTGGGCTCAAATTTCAACTGGTTGATTAGGGTTACATTTATGTTTTGGGCTACCTTGGGCTAGCCCAACCCTATCTCTTTTCTTATGCGGCTCCAGTGAGCTCTACTCCACTGCAGCAAATTAGACGGCAAATGTGAAACCTAAAAGAGTGTTGCTTCTAGAGGGTCCTCTGAGTCAATGGCATATACATCACACGGGCCGCCCACAGCCAAAACTTTACATTATCACACATTATTTGCGTTAAATCACATATTATATCTATTATAAGTTTCCAATATTGAACTTAAATGGAACAAAATTATTATTTTCATTCATATAAATCAAACACAAAACCTCATAATATCTCATTTATAAAAAAAATAAAAAATAAAAAAAATATTAAAATGTAATGATATTCGATCTCAAATGAAAATTAATTTTTATATAAAAATTACATCATTGAATTTGCATTTCCCCCCTAAAAAATCACATGATTGGATTGGCATCTCCACTTTTGCACCAACAAAAGCCAATATGAGCATAATTTCAGCTTCTAGTTGATTAGGGTTAATTGTTTGGTCTAATAAACGCGTTCAATGACTTTGTTTTGGCACTCACAGTCACACGAGACATACCCTTCTTCTTTTTCTTATATTATCAAACATAAGAGAAAGATGGTAGACATTGGACAAACTAGTGGAGGACTAAGGCACCAAGCTATCAAGGCCAACTCATATCTTCAGTTCAGTCCTTGTTTATGTATGTCCCAGCCTTAAAAGTACCTTCCACATGTGTGATAAGGTTGCTTTGGTGCGCGCATATTGTGATGTTAAATTAGAACACCTTAAAATTATGTTTGGATTAGGAATTTTATGGTAGTAAGAATTTATGTTTTTTTTAGACATCGAAAGTATATTTACAAGGAATGAGGAAATTCATACTACATACTATATCATCGGTGTTCTATGTCAAAATTTTCACTAGCAGAGTTAGATCTACCTGACAAGAATTTATGTTAAATTAATACAAATGGAGAATTTTAAAGTAATAAAGGATTTCAAATGATTAGATACATGTGTTTAGATGAGATTTGTAACATCTTGATGGATGTTTTTTTTTTTTGAAAATTCCTTAACTAGTTATTTTGCTATTCTCGTTTGTGTTGATATTTATTGACCAATTACAAATAATTTATCTATATATCGATAAAATACATATAACTTATAAAAATAAAAATGACAGACATCGATAAAATATACATAATTTATCCAAAAATTATCTGAGTGTATCCAAAAAATTTGTCAATACATTTATTTATTATTTGTCAAAATCAATACATTAATTACATCTTCAACAATACAAGGGTAAGGAAAAAAATATTTATATGGGTAACATGTATCTTAAGATTAAAAGTAGGATTTAAAAGTTCCACTAAAAATGCTTTTAACACACATAAGAATCAAACACCAAAATCAAAGTAAAACGGGCAGGCTGAGAGCCTGAGAGCAAGTTTTGTGCCTATATACCCAGAATCTCCCCTCTCTCTCTCACGCGCGCGCACACCAAAATCCTCGCTGTGTGGCTGCAAACGCCCTCCAAGATTTCCTCTTTGTTAACTTCACTATCTCCCAATTCTCTCAGTCCCACTCATCATCTCCAAGAAAACCCATAATCCCTCTTCTGTTTGTCGCTGTTCCAAGCTTTATATAGCTTGTTCTCATCTGTGTATCAGTTTCCATGCGTTGCTAGACAAACCCAACACCGCCATGGTTTGATTAATGCTTTTCGATTTCACCATCCCCACGCCGGAGCACAAAGTTCAACCATGCAAAATCCTTCGATAACAACCCAAGAACCCGGTCCCCTCGGCTACTTTGTATCCCAATTGGGTCGCTTGGCCTTCAGTTCAAGGTTTCACAACCTGGGCTCAGATGGGCATGCTGCGCTTTTGTCTAATTTCTTGTACTTTGATGGCTTTGGGGGTCCGAAATGGCCCAGGGTCGGTGCTTCAGCTTCGCTGAGTTTGACCGGTAAGGGAAGTTCGAGCATTCGGAGAATTGTGACCGAGTTTAATAGAGCTATTAGGTTCCACTGTGAGAAATTCCCAATTGGGTTCGCTTCGGTTCGGGTTGGGTCGGAGGGTGGTAATAGATCGGACAATGGTGTTGGGGACAATAACAATGTTTTTATTGAAGATGGTGGTGGTGCTAACGATCATGGGGTAGCTTTGAATGGAGCGGAGGCACATAGACCGAAAAAGGTGCTGATTTTGATGAGTGACACTGGTGGCGGTCACCGGGCTTCCGCAGAAGCTATTAAGGCCGCGTTTAATGAGGAGTTTGGGGATGAATATCAGGTCAGTTACTATGGATTGCACTAAAATGATAACTTTTATCATATCAATTTTATTTGATTGCTTTGACTAAATGTGGAGAAGAATGGAAAATGCAATTCCTTGATTCCGTAGAATTTTAGAATCATTGAAAATTTGACATAAAAATTTGCAATGGTCGTCGTTGACTGGGAGTCGCGCAGTAATGTAATGACATAACAACGTAAGCTATAAGGTCCAAAAGTATAATTTTATATATTTTGACATAAAGTTTAATCATCTAATGAGAACGCGTTGGGGAGAAGGAAAGTGGATGTCTAAGTACATATTTGTTGATCATATTTTCTGTTAAGAGTGCATGTCGCAGGTGTTTGTTACTGACTTATGGTCGGATCATACGCCTTGGCCATTTAATCAACTACCCAGGAGCTATAATTTCTTGGTGAAACATGGGCCATTATGGAAAATGACATATTATGGAACTGCTCCGCGTCTGGTGCATCAATCTAATTTTGCTGCAACTTCAACATTTGTAGCTCGGTGAGACTCTCTTTATAGCTTAAGGTTAATGATTGTAAGTGATTAGTCTGTTTAATGCCGGGTTATTTATTGGGCATTTTTTTTCTTAATCGGATGGTTGACCCCCCATATTTTGACACTCCTTATAATACATTCGGTGCTTAAATGGTTGTATGAAGTAATATGTACAGTGAGTTGGAGCTTTTGTGTTTGCATCAGCAGTTGGCTGCAACTTTTAGTGATCAAATTCACATCCATGAATTTACAACATATTAATCATGTATCTATGCACTCTAAGTTAGACAGAAAGGTCATTTGAGCACTTGATTTTATGTTGTGCGTGTAGATTTGAAACCCTATGAGGAAAACATCTCACAAAACACAGGAAAATGAGCAAATTTTTATTACGTTATGTTAAGTTATTGTTCAAAGACTGCTTTTTGGCAGTATGACTTAATGATACCCTCTGATTCTGTTTTGTTTTGCAGGGAGATTGCCAAAGGACTGATGAAATACCAGCCAGATATAATTATCAGTGTGCATCCGCTCATGCAACATGTACCACTTCGTGTCTTGAGGGGAAAGGGTCTATTGAAGAAGATAGTTTTTACCACGGTTGTCACAGATTTAAGTACATGCCATCCTACATGGTTGGTTCTCCCCATAGAGCTCTTTGTATATTACCCTTTTCTGAACATAGCTTTGATATTTACATCTTGATTCCAGGTTTCATAAGCTTGTAACGAGATGCTATTGTCCAACAACTGAGGTTGCAAAAAGGGCATTGAAAGCTGGACTCCAGCCGTCCCAAATCAAGGTTTATGGCCTCCCTGTGCGGCCGTCCTTTGTCAAGCCTGTGAGACCGAAGGTTGGTTGCCTATCTTATTTTGATCAACTAAGTCTTTAACCTGCTATGACTAAAAGCAATTGACAATTGGTGTGATTATATATAGCTCATGCCTGTTGATAGGAATTGAAATCTTTAGCTGTAATCTGTCAGTTGAATTTTTATGATTTAGAGATTATATTCTCTCCTGTAAGTAATGGTAATGCATAAGATGATATAATCTGGACCAAAGATGAAGCATGAGCGTATAAATTTGAAATAAGACTGAAAAACATAAAATCATTTGACTAACTCAGTAACTTTGTTGAGGGATGAGGATATAGTAGGTACGGGAGTCTAGGGTGGGGGGTCTCACACATGCAGTGTTTAGATTACACTTATTCCATGATTGTAGATGGTGGTTTTAAATAGATGTTGACTTTGGAATGCATTATTTATTTACACATAGGCTGTACTTCGGAGAGAATTAGGAATGGAGGAGGATCTTCCTGCTGTGCTGCTAATGGGAGGAGGAGAAGGAATGGGTCCTATCGAGGCTACAGCACGAGCACTTGGGGATGCATTATATGACGAGAATCTTGGGGAACCTGTAGGCCAGGTTCTTGTCATATGTGGCCGAAACAAAAAGCTTGCGAACAAGTTGCTTTCAATCAACTGGAAGATCCCCGTCCAGGTATGTTTGTACCCTCTGAAGTTTGACTCCCAAGCACATCATTTGTCATTGTTTTGCTTTTTCAGATCTGCATCATATGGTTTAATTGTCTGCCAATGATTTCTGTCTAGTCACCTCTTTTACATATACCGATGCCACTAAATCCCTAAAAAAGAATCGTCTTTAATTTCATATGTGATTTAACTCCAACAAGAGATGTCTCTAGGAACACATCAGCTAATACATTTGTTTGCCAGGCTTATGTGTATCGATAAGCAGAAGTTATTAGCTGACATTGATTATATATATATATTATAGGTGAAGGGTTTTGTTACTAAAATGGAGGAATGCATGGGAGCTTGTGATTGCATAATTACAAAGGTATATTTGTCACAATCCAAAAAACGTATTACACTATTTTCTAGTATATTATTAACCAATTTTGTTTCTACTCGTTTGAATAGGCGGGACCAGGGACCATTGCAGAAGCCATGATAAGAGGCCTCCCGATTATTCTGAATGATTACATCGCCGGACAGGTAACCATTATTAAACTCGTTCTTGTGGCCAGCCATAACTTAATTTCACTGCCTACGCCTTGACTTTGTCTTTCGGTTATAGGAAGTTGGGAATGTACCATACGTTGTTGAAAACGGGTGTGGGAAATATTCAAAATCTCCGAAAGAGATAGCAACCATTGTTGCCCAGTGGTTTGGCCCAAAAGCTGATGAGCTCAAGGCCATGTCAGAAAATGCATTGAAGCATGCGAAGCCTGATTCTGTAGTGAAGATTGTTCATGATCTTCACGAGCTTGTTCGACAACGAAGCCTTGTACCTCAGTATTCATGACAACTTAACCCTATGTTCCCACAACCAATTTTGTTTACGAAGTCCTCGAATTGAGCAAAATGTACGCTGTTCTTCTTATGCCCTTGCTCATTTCAATGCCTTGTTATTACTGTCTTTCAAGTATAATAATTATTAATAATATTTCGCTTTTAGATCTGTCTCTGATACCACCAGCTCTATAATTGGTCATTCAATCAATTTCATGCTTGAAGAACATTAATTTGCTGCAGTTGTGTTTACATTGTTCACTACTCATACATACTTTCCTTGGATAACAAGTCTTCTACTTTCTCATCCCCTAAGCTTTTCATTGCTTTAATGGCTGCAAAAAGGTGATCGTAGCAAGTGAAAAATCAAGGAGGATCGACCAGCAGGTGATGCTGAAAATTTCGTGCTCGAATATTCTCCCACTAATATTTTGAATTTTAGGAAGACATGTTTTACGTTTTGTTAACCATATGGCTTTAGTTTTCATGTTTCGATTTTATACTTTATATTTGAGAAAAGTTAAAAATATACACAATTTCATTTTTGAGATTTTGTTGTTATCGTTTTGTTTTTAATTTCTTCCTCTTCACATTAATTCTCTTCTTCATTATTCTTTTCCTTGTATATTTTTTCTACATCTCAAGTCTAAAAATTAAAAAACGGAAGCCATGAGACTACACATTTTTTTGAAGTATAAAATAAATTAAAACAGTGATCCGCTCCTAAAGCGATCCACACCCAAAAAAATCAAAACTTCCAAACCATAGGAACCACGGCCGGTTCAAGGTTGGTTCAATACCTTCAAGGTCTAGAGCAAAAATTTAAAAAGTAATTCTCTAGCTTACATTATATAGAAAAGACAATTATATATATGTTACTTTATATATATTTTTTAATTCATCTTTCTAGTTAATTCACATAAAATTTTCAATAATTTGAATGCTGTAGTTATACATACATTGGAAAATAGTGAAATTTTATCAAATATTAATATATATATATATATATAATATATTTGATAGTTTTTTAATTCAATTTAAATAGTTATTTTTATCAATTCTAGTGGTAACTCAATTTACATTCAATAGCCAAAAATGAAAAAAAAATAAATATAAAAGATGTTTCTATATGAAATAGAGTTCTATTTAGTATACAAGATATGTCAAAATAATACTCAACACAAATGAATTATATATCAACTAAAATAATCCTTATCAATATTTTTTAAGAATATAAACCCACTTTATTAATAAAATATTAAATTAAAAATATTTTAACTCAATTTAAATATGTTTTTTTAAAAAAAAAAATTAGACATTTATTTAAAAAAAAATTCCCATGAAAATAATAATTTAAATTTTTTTTGAGCCCTCTTGGTCTTTCTTGGGCGAAGGACGGTCGTTTTGGTTGCCTTAGGTCAAGGCCGGCTCTGAATTGGGAATAATATTGTTCCAAGTATCATTTATGTCAGCATACTAACTAAAATTTACCAAAATCAACTATGAAATTAACTTCACAATAAACATGAGAAAATTTAATCGTATGAAAACAACTCCTTCATTGTCTAACAAGCCTGACACTACTTGAAATTGTAAAAATGCCTACCCACGATATGTCGATATATGCATGAGTAGCCCGTCAGATTTAGTCAGGGACAAAAAGAATAATATCTGTTCTAATTGTTATTATAAAAGAAAAATAAAATGGTAGTGAAAAGTGCGGTAGTTTAAGATTGCCACCTTTAAGGTAGTTGGTTGATAGTGTTACCACCTGTCACTCTCACAGACTTGTTGCTGACACATTAAGCCAGTGCTTCAATGGAAAACCTAGAACTTGAATGCATTGTTTTCCCAAGAAGTTAAAAAAGTCGTTCTCGTCTCTCTTGGGAACCTCCACAGTCACGTAATTACCCAAACAACCAAATTGTGGTGCCAAAAAAATGTTAAATGCAACTCTAAAACCCTCAAGCTAAGCGTGTGGAGATTTTAAGCCAAATTGAGATTAATCCAGTTCGAATTTTGGTCAGAATTCCAGGTTCTTGAGTTTCAGTGGTGATCTTGGTCATGGGTTGGAAATACAATGCGGGTTTGGGGTTGATTGGCACCGTTGTTTTCATTTGGGTCGCTTCTGCAGAGGTCACTCAGGTTTGGGTTCATTTCAAGTTTGATTCTTTTTCTTTTTCAATGAATTTACCACATTTTACTTTCAGTCAGAACTTTGGGTCTATGAATTTACTGTTCCATTTCTATATTTCTTTGAAGATTTACCTTGGTTACAGCAGATTCTGTTTATTTTCTAAAGTACATAAATATAAATTGGAGGCTGTGTTTTTCTATTGCTATGATTTGAAAAGATGATGAACATGCAAGTACACTGATTTTCCAATGCAGAGGATTTTCAGAGAGTACAAACAGCCGTTTGCACTTACTTACCTGGGAGTGTCTCTAATGGCGATTCATCTACCTATATCAGCTTTGAAAGATTGGATTTGCAACTTACTGCACAGTCTGCACCCAAACATGTTTAACATCTTGTATATTGAGAATACCGTAAGCACTTCAGATGTTAGGAGCTGTCTAATTACTGACAAAGATCTGAGTGACAGGGAAGAAGGGCAGCCTGAAATCAGTAAGAGAGGAGGAGATAACCCGCACTTTCTTCAACGAAGAAATCAACTTAGTCCAGGGGACATTGCAAAATTTGGCTTACTACTAACTCCTGTATGGTTTACTACAGAGGTAACATGAGTCATTTTAGATTCGCATTTAAATTACTCAATGAATTGCATTAACAGAAACAGAAATCTTCATGGATTTTTAATTTGTTTTCATATGCATATGTTGATGGTATGGCTTGGCCATTCATCAGTGTCATCAAGGCATCTTTTAATATTGTAAGTGACTTCGTGAAATTGCTTTGATCTGGGGCAGTATCTGTCAAACTCGGCTCTGGCAAATACCAGTGTTGCAAGTACAACGGTCCTAACTTCTGCATCTGGGATCTTTACACTTTTCTTTGGAGCTCTTCTTCATCAGGAGTCCGTAAATATTCCAAACATGTTAGCTGTTTTTGTCTGCATGTCTGGTGTTGCCATGACCACAGCTGGAAAAACTTGGGCATCTGATGAACTGCTGAGCAGCTCTGAGTAGGTGTTTAATTGTTACCTCAGCCAATAGTAATATCTTATTGTCCAAGTTTTTAGCTTTTTCCGTTTTTCGTAATTATTTCCTGTTAAAAATGAATGCTTATCAAAATTTACTCCAAACTCTGCCTATCCTAATATGAATTTAGATTTTTTAACTTTTTTTTTTTTGTAAGAGTTGAAAATACATTTTGCACATACTTAGATTACTGAGTTCCTTTCTGAAATCACATCTTGATCTTGTGGCCAAGGACTACAAAGCACTCTATAACAGGAGATATTTTTGGTCTTCTATCAGCAGCATCATATGGATTATTCACAGGTAGTAGTGTATGACATTCCATTTAGAAATCCAGAGCTACCCAAATTTTGTTACATATAAGTTGTGTCAACCGATACATCTGATGGACGATTGAACTATTTTTGGATTCTGCGATCATTAATTTGGTAGTCCTATTCATACAGTGTTACTGAGGAAATTTGCTGGATCAGAAAATGAAGGACATAAGGTTGATGTGCAGAAACTTTTCGGATACATTGGTCTCTTCACTCTGCTGGGCCTATGGTGGCTTGGTGAGTAGAGTAATGGTCTACTTATTGTCTTTGTCATCCAGTTTCCGAGTTTAAGTTAGACTATACTAGCATGTCCTTTTGTGATCCTAAGATGCAGATATTTATAAGACAGTTGGAAAGAAAAGTGAAAAAAAATATTGAAGTCTTAAGCTCATACGTGGTTGAAGTTTAATATATGTTCTTGTGTGTCATTTTATTTTTCTTCGAGTTCTGTCTCTCACAGAAATGTTTTCCCATGTAGTGTGGCCACTCAATGCCATTGGGATTGAATCTCCCTTTGAGTTTCCACGGTCGGAATCCATTGGGGAAGTTGTGCTGTTAAATGGCTTTATGGGGAGTGTTCTTTCGGATTACTTTTGGTAAGTAAACTACCTCCATATCCATTTGGCAAAAATGTACTTTCAATACTTGTGTGATACTTTTTCTGATATCTGTGGTCTCAACAGTGCTCTTTCTGTGGTTTGGACATCTCCATTAATTGCAACATTGGGAAATACCTTGACAATTCCCCTCGCAATGGTAGCTGACATGGTAATTCACGGCCGGCATTATTCTACAGTCTACATCGTTGGCTGCATTCAGGTACTATGATTGTATTGTGAGCATACAAGTTTTCAACATTCTTATGGTGAAAAAATCAGGCTTGAACAAGTTGAACTTCTGCATTCCAACTTGTAACCTCATGTTGGTTGGGACCGGGGCAGTTCATTAATAGTAACCTTGAGACTAACTATATATAGTCAGTGTTTCCGCAGAGTAAGAATTACACTAACTAGATTTCGTCGGACTCAGGTTTTTGCAGGATTTGTGATGGCAAACCTTTCAGACAAGTTTTCCAGCGAGGAAGAGCCGCAATAGTGATGTAGTAAAAAGCTTAGAGAGAACAAGGGAGGTTGTAGTTTGTATGTAAACTGGATGAATGCTAGTAATTAGAAGTACAAATCGGCAGCTACCCAATGTTTTGTATACATCATACAGAGAATAATATGTTTCTTTTTTTTGGTTGGTTTCAATATGATCAAAGCATGAGACTTTCGCGAGTTTTCGGTGTACTTCCATATGAGACTTTCTGAAGAAGTGTGCCTATTATTTTTCTTCGTTAATTTGTAGCAGTTAGAATAGTCAACATTGACAAGGATTATAATGCTTAAGATATTGCGAGTTAACAAACCGACCTTAGCTCAGTTGGTAGAGCGGAGGACTGTAGTTGTTATAGCAGGCATCCTTAGGTCGCTGGTTCGAATCCGGCAGGTCGGAATTTTATTTTTGGTGGTTTTTGGGAGGTCGAGTTTGGGCTATAAGTTTCAGAAGTGGTCATTGGGCCAGTCCCATTTACTTTTAAGTTTTTCCTTTTCGGGGTTTTAGACGAATGACAAACATCGGCGATCGAAGATCAACACCAGCTTTTTAATTAACCAAGAAGCCGACCCGTGGCATTGAGACGGGTGTTCGTTTTCTGGTTGGATCAAATCGAAGGTGGCTGCGAGTGCGACTCTTGCTAAGATCCTGAGAGTGTATTAGAAGAAGGAGACAATGGAGAAAGGAAAGGGAGTGATGGGAGCAGGTCGAAGATGGGCCGTTGACTTGACGGACAACTCAACGTCTCCTTCTTCTCGCGACGTTCCTGATCCTCCTGGCTTCTCTCGCGCCTCACTCGAGCAGGTTCTTTACCTTTTTCTCCCCTTAGTTTTTCATTCGATGTGGATTTGGATTTGGAGTTTAGATTCAGTTTCAATCAGTTTGATTGGATTGGGGTATTGTTTCTCTGTAGGACGATTCAACTGTGAGTCGCCAGAAGAAGGATGCTGAATCTACTTGGAAAGCTCAGGTATTTAACCAATTATAATTTAGAATTTTTCGTCTGACTTTGTCTTTGCTCTTTAGACTGATTTAGAAATCATTTTGAAGGTTACATCTTACCTTGATCATAATTCCCAAATCACCAAAAGCATGATTTAGGGTTTGCAATTTTAGCTATTTTGCTATTGAATCTTTTTCCCCACGTGTTGATAGCACTATAACATAGTGATATTTTTGGATTTGTGATCTGGTGGTTTGTTCATGCTTGAGCAGAAAGCTTGGGAAGTTGCACAGGCCCCATTCAAGAATTTGCTAATGATGGGCTTCATGATGTGGATGGCTGGGAGTACAGTGCATTTGTTTAGCATTGGAATCACGTTTTCTGCTCTTTGGCAGCCCATAAGTGCCCTACAGGGTGTAGGAAAGGGTAAGATGGCCGCTATACTTTCTTCTTTCATACAACTATTATTGTTTCTTCACTTATCCATCAGTCTTCATGCTGGAATCCCTCAGTTCTAGGGAAGCAGGAAAAAATTATTCCCTGCTTGCCATGAAGCCATGTGTGTTATGCTTTCTTGCTCTGTATCATCATATGAATCTATTGTTCCATTTACCTATTTCGCACTAAATTTATGAAACCCATTTGGTTAGTCAATGCGACTATCTACTTGTCATAAATGATCTTGTTTGGCACGATTCATCGCGTAGGTGTTTCAGCCAAAACTTACTTTCGTTTCCATTTTCTTTTTCCTGTTAACTGTAGTGCACATATGTCTTATTATCACCTTCAGTTTTTCATGCAAATTTTTATGTTTGTTAGTTATATACTTTATGTTGGCAGTTGATTCATGCTTTCTTTTAATAATTTTCTGCAGTTTTTGAGCCCTACAAGGACAGCAGAGTAGATCTTCTTGGCCCAAAGTTGCTATTCATTGCCCTGAATTTGGGGGGTTTAGCACTGGGTGTCTGGAAGGTGAATTATTTTGTTCTCCTTTAATTGCTGTTACCCATATTGGTTTACCATTAGATATCACTGTGTTTTTTATTAAATTTTTATTTATTTGGCAGCTTAACACTTTGGGGTTGCTTCCTACACATGCATCTGATTGGGTTTCATCCTTACCTCCTCCTCAGGTAAAATTCTTATTCCTAAGGCATTTGAATTTCATTTATAATGTGGTATTTCTCATTATATTTTGAGGCATGTTGTTTGTTCTAGAAATGTCAGAATCACGGAATGATTGTTGACTTGCATTCAACTTGTTTATGATAATGTAGTTTGATTTAGAAGACAGTTAGTTCCTAGGAAAGGAAGTTTCTTGTAATGGAGAACTCACATTGCCTCTCCCTTCCTGCCTCATTCTTGGAGGGAAGGAGAATTTTATAGGCGACAGCACATGATAAATAAACAAACAGGAAGCTGTGTGAGTTAGGTGGAGCCGTGGAGGTAGTTAGAGAGGATAGTTGGAGCTATCGAGTGAGTGGATGAGGTTTTCGCCATGTTAGGAAGTAGTAACTGGCTGGAAGAAATTACAATCTGCATAATCTCTAAGCTTAACAAAGAATTGCATTTGAATAGTTTTGGTGAAAGTGTACAAGAAAATTCAGGCTTCCATTGGGAGAACTATGTATTCATTCTTACTGTCTAGACGCCCAAGCCCATATGCTGTATCCCGTATCCATTACGGCCAAATCATATCACGCACTATACAACTACACGTCCAATTACAATGAAATTCCGAATCTAAGCTTCTTGATAGCTTGGAAATTTCATTTAAGATATCAAAAAAAAGCTTTATATTACACTTCTAATGCATGTCAGTTTGTTATCATCATCTTTTTCATTTGTAATTAACCCAAATCCTCAGCAGGAGTTGGTTGTATTGTTGGTGGCTTCTTCTAGCTGCGTTTGTTACCAGAACTTATGCAGAGTTATCAAGCTCTTTTAACTTCTTTTATGCTTCTATTTCAGGAGGTTGAGTATTCGGGTGGTGGCATTCCTCTATACTGAGCTCAAAGTTTGATTAGGGACGGCTGTCAATCTCATTAAGGATGCACTGCACTTCCACATGCAGGATGAGCAAATGACTAGCCTGGATAATGTGATTCTTTCCAGTTATGAATTGATATAACTAAATTTTGTGGGCATAGACAAGGGAGTTTGTAGTACTTGTTTAAGTGACTCAATAGGATTACCACAAAATCCGTACTTTTAATACTTTGGTTTATGCCAGCAGTTTTTGTAGTAGTCTAAATTAACTTTAATGGGTTAATCGGTTTCCTCTTCTAATCCTAGGTGTTTTTCGATAATCAGGTGTTTTTCGATAATCCTAGGTGGTTGTCGATAATCCTAGGTGAATTTGTTGGTTCCCTAGCTTTGTCCTACAAATGCAAGTGTTCTGAATCGTAACCAATGTTACTCTACTTCTAAGATGGAAAATTCCTCATATGTTCTTAGAAATTCCGTCGAAAATACTGTAAAACATATGGCACTAATTTGAAATACCATCTATGTTTCGTTTAGGATGTCAAATATGTCGATAGTTTGACAACCGATCAATATTTTACTTATGTCGCATAGTTTCATGTTTTGACAACCGATAAATATCTCACATTAAGATAACACATCATCGATATTTCACCCGATTATATGACGACATGTCCATACTTTATTTGTAATTGTACTTTTGTTATGACAATCAAGGATGAAAATATCGATATCGACGGATATATTGCTAATCAAATTTACGGATATTTCGCCCCAAATATTGATATCGATATCGTTTACGGTCAACAAAAATGACGGAAATTAGATCTAAAAGTTGGAAATTTGGAATGAAATTTTGGGAAAATCTTAAGTACTCAATGATGGTTATATATGAGTAATAAAATTATAAAATGACTTTGATATAATAAATATATGATGAATAATATGATGTAATATGATTCTGATGATAACTAATAATATAAAATCGGAAGTGAGTTACTATAATTGAAAGTTAAAATAGTTAAAAATATAACAATAAGCATAATAATTTAGATTACATTTACATAATAATTTAGAGAATTGGGGAATTTGCATTTACATAATAATTTAGAAAATTAGACATTAATTAGTGAAAATTGAATGTAAAACGAATTTTTATTAACCGTATGCTAATCTCATATTTTCTACGAATTCTTCCATTCAATATTTTTTTTTATTTTCTTAAAACGAGTTGTTTTTTTAAACAATTGTGCACTCAATCCTTATTATTGTTTCTCTTTTAAAATATCATACTAATTTCAAAATAAAAAATTTGAGGAACTATTTTAAAATATTATACTAAATTCGATATAGTTTTGATAGTGACTAATAATATAACTTAACAATTATTTTAAGGTGATTAACACTAAATTAACAATATTTGTAAAATAATTGATAATAAAAATATAACTTTTGAAATAAAACAAGTAAAAATATATTAAAATAAAATAAGAATAAAAATAGATAAAATAATAATAAAAATAATATTAATAAATTAAGATTGTTGAAGGACAATAGAAGTCTAGAACTTTCAACTTTCATCGAGTCCGTCCGTGAAGATATTTGTTGCCTGCAAAGAGCCAAAGACCGAGAAAGGGCAGAGAAGAGAGGTCGAGGAGGACCTGGAGACGGTCGCTTCAGGTCTGAGAAAGAGAGGCTGACGTCGATTGGTTGGCTGGGTGCTTCGATGGACGGTCGCTTCAAGTCTGAGAAAGAGAGATCGACGACGACTGTTAGCTGGGTGCTGCTCCTCCGTCGGCTAGGTGCTGCTCCTCCTTCGATTGGGCGTTGCTCCTCCGTCGACTGGGTGAGGCCATCGAGGTTGATTGGTTGGATGCTGTTGCTAATTAATGCGTTTGTGATAGAGAGATGGGCGGCACTGTGAGGGTGTTAATTGAAAAGGGTGGGAGTTGGCTGCTGCTGGTAGTTGACTCAATTAATCCTTGAGGTTAGTAGTCAAATTCTAACTGCAAAGGTCAGTGAGTGGTTGCTGGAAACTCAATTAATCATCTCAAATTCCGTAAACTCGTGAATGACATTATTTCTTCTTTGAATTTTGGTGCTTGTTGGAAATGTTGATCCGTTTTCTGATTTTGGTGCTTACTGGAAGTTATTCTGATTTTGAATTTTGGTTCATCCGTGAATATTTCTGAATATGTTCATTCGTGAAAAATTTTCATTTTGAATTTCTGAACTATCGTTGCAAATCCTTGATTTCGGGGAATATCGGAGAATATCGCCGATATTCTTCGATATTCTCCGAAATCAACGATTTTGGGGGAAGATTTTCCTTCACCCCCGTCTTATATGCCACTGGACGGAAAATCCGATATATCAGACGATATATCGACGATTTTTCCGATATTTTCTTCAATGATGACAACACATCATCAACAACATATTGATATGATGTCGCGCTTCTATTGTAATACAACATATTGATATCATGTGGTTCGTGACATCAGTATGACTACGAAGAAGAACGTAGTAATATCTCATGTTAATATGTTAAATTTTATTAATCTCATTCAATCTCACTGAATAGTATATAGATATTTTTATGTGTATTGTTTATCAATAACTTGCTCGTAAAATCACACCCTCACGTGATCTACGCTGATCACGTGATCCGTGCTGATCGGAAAGGAAAAATAATCAAAATTTAGAGAAAATTTAAAATTATATCCACCATTCTTTCTTTTTATTTAATAAGTAAAAAAAAAAATCTGTAAATTAAGGTTTTTTTAATTTTTTATCATCTACCTGCCTACTCTCCGGTAGCCAACGACTCAGAGGCTGACGTCTTCTCATTTCCTTCTGTCGTCGACCTCATTAACAAAATCTAACGCAGCGATGGAGCTCACAGCACAGGAGCTGATCCAATACAACGGCACCGACCCATCGAAGCCCTTATACGTGGCAGTGAAGGGCCGCATATTCGACGTCACCAACGGCAAGTCGTTTTACGGCCCCGGAGGGCCGTACGCTATGTTCGCGGGCAAGGACGCCAGCAGAGCTCTGGCGAAGATGAGCAAGAACGAAGAAGACGTCGTTGCCTCCATCGAAGGCCTTTCCGAGAAGGAGATCGGCGTCCTCGTCGACTGGGAGAAGAAGTTCGAAGCTAAGTACCCAATTGTTGGCCGTGTTGTTTCTTGAAAACTCTCTACCATCCATCAAATGCTTATCGCTAATATGTTTAATTTCGTACAAAATAAGTGTTTATTTGAATGATTGCCTCTGGGTGTGTGTGACTCTATCGATGTATGTGTATTGGGAATTGTTGTGCATTTTTAGCCATGGATGAATAAATAATTATGTTTGTGTGAATTTGATTTCCTTGTTCATCGCCTTACCATCTTATGTACATGATTTGACTGAATTGTGGGTTTCAGGCTGAGAATTGTGAAAATTTGTGCAATTTGACCCACCTGTTCATTTGTGTTTGTGCTCTATAACCCTCATTTTTGATGTTCTAGTGCACCTATTTATGTGATCAAGTATCTGGGGTTTGCATTGGTTGATCAAGTCTCTGGATTTTTCTGTACTGATTACCAGTGTTGTGTGTGGTTTTGGACGAGATTCTAGTTAGTTGATTTGGGGTTTGAGTGAAATGCTTTTGAATTATTCTAGTTTTCAATTCTTGTGCTGCTCCAATTCAACCTCATTGACATTGAGAATGTTGACAATTAAAGCTTCAGGATGTTGCAATTGCAGGTTTTGACCTTTATAATGGTCATATCAGTTCATCTTTGCAGCTCCTTTTCCTTCTGGTTTCCTTTACCAGGAGGAGTTGAGGGCATGACTGTTCTTAGTCTTGCCTTAAGCCATTGATGATCAAATGCTTGGTTGCTTGTGTTGTCATTGCCGTTACTTTTTGTCCCTTCAGATACATACTTTTTGATGGAATCAAAGTCGATTTCTGCCAACCCTTTTAGTTATCTTCCCATAGGCCTTGCTTCATCATGAAAATCTCACTCCACTTCTGTCATCACTTTCTCAAGTTTTTAGTGTGGATCATGTATGCAGAGTGCTCATAGTGCATTTTGGTGTCAAATGTGCAAAAAGTTAGTGTGTATCACATAATCTCTCCTCACTATTGTTAAGTATCGCATAATCTCTCCTCACCATTGTTGAATTTAACGAAATGTATCCTTAACAGTACTCACCTTCTCAATGTCCATAAGATACCTGAACTTCGAATTCCCCTTCCCGGTTGATCAAATTTGCCCTTTTACCTTCATTTTATCTTCGTCTAATAATAGTGCTTCTCTTTTCAATTTCCAGCAGAAGAAATCTGAACTTCGAATTCCCCTTCCGGATTGATGAAATTTGTCTTTGTTCAGTTTATGCTTTATGATTGTTGTCATTCTCCACATGTGATGTGATACATGTGATCAAATAATGGCCACATTGGAGTCTCTCATTCTCTCTTTCATTATGCACCACCAAAGGATGATATTGATATGTAAATGCCTTTTTCTTCGGCTTTGTCTAAAACAAACCTTGGCAATAGGTGCATTGGCACAGGGCACTATGTATCACTGATAATAACCCTTCTTTTGCAAAGCGCCAACAAACATTTTTTTCAACCCTACTTTTGTAAAGCTGCTCCTTGACCTAAACAACATAAAACGTTTTTTCTTCGTTCCCTTCATAAACTCGGCATCCTAAAATTCACTTCCATTTTATTTCTCATTTATCCTTTTATTGCGGAAATGAGATAATTAGTATCATGACCTTTTCGACTGTGTTACTTAAAGTAGAACATTGGAGTCACTAGTGCTGGAATTGTATTCTTATCCATTTCAATTTATAATACGTATATTCGGGTCATTTTCAGGTCAACCTGTTATGGCCCTTTTAATAAACGGGTGAGTTTCGGGTCAACCTGTTAACCCGTTTAATAAATGGGTAGATTTCGAGTTAACATGTTAATCCGTTTAATAATTAGGTTAAACGGATCAAATAGGTCATAGGTTAATTGAGTTTTGAGTACGACATGTTTATTAAATGAGTTAAACGGGTTACGCGGGTCAACAGGTCGGGTTTAGGTTGGACATTTTTGACACGATTATTAAACGGGTCGGGTTCGAGTTGGACATAAATGGGTAAAACAGAGTTCATGGCACCACACGAATCCGACACGATACGACCCATTGCCACCCTACTTGGGGGCATCAAGTCATCAACTGTCACCTAGCTGTTCGATGGACTTGATCATTGAGTGATCAAAATTTTAACCGTTCGGATCCCTTTTCAAACAGGGAAATGGATTTTTTTTATCTGAGGTATTTGGAGATGAGGGAGGCAACCCACCAAATTCAAGAACATTATGAAACGTCTGAGACCCGCATGAACCCAACTAATATTTGGGTCCTGCATCCTATCAGTAGGAGTAGACAGATCCAAAGGGGAAGTAGATAAGTAAAGTGCTTTGCTAGTTTGCTTGCGTGCTACAAAACCATGGAGTTCGCATTACTATTGTTCTTTTTCCTTCCTTTGTTTAAAAAAAAAAAATTAAAACTAAATAATAATAAATTAATAATTAGCAGACTTCATGCGAAGTCTCGATGAGTCGGCAAGTGACATACAAAATCTGAAAATCTTAAGTTTATGCTGTAAAGTGTAAAGGCACCTCCTTCGTCCTCCCCTTCTCCAAGTCACCCCCAAAACAGAGCCCAGAATCAAGCTCAAGCCCTGCCCTTCTCTTCTGTTTCTGCTAACCATACCCGAAGCAAATCCAACCCTTCTGTTCTTGGATCTGCTTTCTCAATTCTAATTGATTATTATTATTTTTTAATCTATTAATCTTGATAAAGTTTAATTTGTTTCCTTTGATTCGTAACAAATCAGAGCTTGCTTTCTTCAATCTCCATCAAAGATGTCGACACGAAAGCCTTCCTACACAAACCCAAAACCCTGCTTGCACCTTTCAGCTTACAAGCTCAAACATGGCCTTGGCGGCTACAAATCCCTCCAAAAGTGCCTCAGGACCACCCCAAATGGAAGGACAAGTGTTGAGATCCCTAGCTCAAAGATACCCAGATGCAATTCCTGTAATGATTATCGAGGTAGATTCTATATTTGCTTGATTTGCTCTTCAGTCTCGTGCTCAAGCCACGCCCTTTTGCACACCCAATCTCAGATTGGCCACGATTTGGCCGTCGACGTCGAAAGGGCTGAGCTTTTTTGCTGTGCGTGCTCTGATCAGGTCTACGATCCTGATTTTGACAAAACCGTGATGTCTAAGCACATGTTGGAGTTGCCTTGTAGCACGAACAGTGCAGATAGTATAGGAGAGAGGCTGTGTGAGAGGAAGAGACTGGGTTCAGGGGTAGAGCTAGTTGATTTTAAGAAGTCCGAAAAGTCGGGTTTGGTGAGGGATCACAGGGCTAAATCATGTTATCCGTTGGGTTTGAGGGGTTTGAATAATTTGGGGAATACTTGTTTCATGAATTCTGTGTTGCAAGCATTGCTTCATGCACCTCCTCTGAAAAATTACTTCTTGAGTGATCGGCATAACCGGAGAACTTGCCGAAAAAGGATGGCGAACCGGCTTTGTTTGCCGTGTGAACTTCATGGTATCTTCTCGGCTGTGTATTCCGGAGATCGGATTCCTTTAAGCCCGGCTCAGTTCCTTTACAGGTCTGACATTGCTCTGCTTTTGTGCTCCTTGGTTTCAGCTTAATTTTCCAAGTTAATAATGCTCGATTTGGTGATTTATTTGTATTGGATAAGCATCTGCTTGATTTTTATGTCTTATTTTAGAACGTGAAGGTGACGTTTAAGTTTTAACAACCCATAAAGTCATTTTCATGCAAAATGAACAATGTGTATGTCCATGGCTCTTAGTTGGGGCTCTTAGTTGGGTGCTACAAGAAAGATACTGAATAATCATCTGTGTTTACATGCGTATTCTGAAATCTGTGACTTCGGGGTTTTATGTGGTTGGATTTTGTTCGAAGTTTGAGATTTTACGGCTTTTACATTCATCTAATTAGAAGGCACATGGAATTGTAGAAGTTTTTATGTGATGTGGAATCAAATTCTTATTTTTATGTGATTCTAAATGTCTTGATAGTTCTCATAATGCATATTGCTTGATTGATGTTCGGAATGTATTACTTTGGAACTGATTGAAATTGTCTTTTACTTCAAGTTGGTGGCAGCATTCAGAAAATCTGGCAAGTTACGAGCAGCAAGATGCTCATGAGTTCTTCATTTCAGTGTTAGATGGGATCCATGAGAAAGAAAGCAAAGCAAGGAACCAAACTAAAGGTAATCATTGGATGGAATCATGGTCTTGCTTCTTATGTTTTGATCTATTGAACATTTTCTATTATATAATTTATATCTAAAGAAGTTTAAGAATTTAAAAGCATTGGATGAGTTTTTGTAGAGCTATAGTACATTGTTTGAGTAATAGATGCGTGCAAATTGTTGTTTTTATTGGTTCCCTTTACTTATGAAGTTACCATCGACTTCACAGATAGTGGTGATTGCCAGTGTATCGCTCATAAAGTATTCTCAGGACTTTTGAGGTCTGACGTTACTTGTATGACTTGTGGATTCACGTCAACCACTTATGACCCTTGTTTGGACATATCGCTCGACTTGGACACAAGCCATTGTTCTTCGTCAGGTGCATCTAGTAAACGGGGCAAATCGAATGACGATGGCAGTTCATCTACTCTTCTAGGTTGTTTAGACTTGTTCACAAAACCGGAGAAGTTGGGGTCGGACCAGAAATTGTACTGTCAGAACTGCCAAGAACTGCGAGACTCATCAAAGCAAATGTCCATCAGAAAGCTTCCGTTGGTCATGTGTTTGCATATAAAACGGTTTGAGCACTCCCTGGTCAGAAAAATTATGAGGAAAATTGACAGCTATTTACATTTTCCTTTCTCCCTCGACATGACCCCCTATCTATCATCTTCAATAGTCAGAAACAGATTTGGAAATCGAATCTTTGCTTTCGAGGGGGATGAGTCTGATATTTCTACAGAATTTGAGATTTTTGCAGTAGTTACTCATTCTGGGACACTAGATTCTGGCCATTACTTGACTTATTTACGCATACAAGACCAATGGTACAAATGTGACAATGCTTGGATTTATGAGGTTGACGAGGGGATTGTAAGAGCTTCACAGTGTTACGTGATGTTCTACGCGCACAAGATGCTCTACTCCAAAGCAAACGAAGATTTGAGCCACTTGCCCATTTCCTCTGTCGAGTGCCAATTCACAGCATTGCAGGTTGCTGCTAGATGAAATGTTTGAATGCAGAAATCTGAAGGATTTCAGCTGAGCTGAGCATTATTTTCCATCTACATTCAAGGCAGGTTTTGTACCCCGTGAGATTGAGGACTTCAAGAATCAGATCCCTTTTAACTTGACGATGCTTGGGAGGTCGGGCCAGGCTTCACCAAACTGCAGAATTCTGAAGAACACGATGTGAAGCAGAGATACCAATCCAAATTCTTCCCGATATACAGTTAATGATATGATATCTTAGCAACTGGATTTTGATCAACTGGATTTTTTAGCACTGTTTTGAGAATGGATTTTGAGAGAGAATGAGCAACTGGTGGAACTCAGCTGTTCATGTTGGGTTTTTTGTGATCTTAACAATATTCTTGCTCTCAGCATTGTTTTGACTGTAGGTCAGTCATGTACAGAATACATCTTTGCAACTAATTAATATTTGTTTGGGGTTCTAAATTTTGCTCTTCCACTTTCCAAAATTACGAGCGTAATTAATTTGGTTAAAGATAGCGGCGGGGTTCAGTTAAGGTCCAAGATTTTTATTTATTTTAAAATTGTGTATTGAGTTGTTTATTAATTTATTGTTTGTTGAAGTTAGTTTGATCCATTTTAATAAATTTTAACCCGCCTTATATCCTAAATAAAATTAATGTAATTGAATTTTAGATAGTGATATTTGTATTTGTATTGCTTGTTGATTTTTGATTATTGGATTGTAATTTTTGTTATTAAGTTTTTATTTATGTAGAGATATATTTGAACTATATACTCGATACGTCTCTCTAATTAAGTATATATATTTTTTATTTATTAATAAAATTTTATTCGTATCGTCAATTATTTCGATTTTTGTACATAAATTTAGTCAAATTTGAATTTAAAAACTATTCCTAATTAGAGGCCAAGCTGAGGAGTGATGATGGTAAATCACCTTTTACTCGAACGCTCTTTTTTTTTTTTTTTTTTTTTTGCGTAATGGTTAGTCATCCTGAATTTTTTTAGATACTTTCTCAATTGTTGTTCCAATCAAACCATCAAACTTTTTTGGAAAAAAGCTTTTGTTCAGGCTCCAGCATGTTCACCAAAGGCTAGACAAATTATGGAATTCTAAGGGTTTGCAATATAAAAAATTAAGATGGTTATTCCATTTCAAGATGCTTTAGGTTTTCTTGTTAACCTAATAATCCAATGGATTTGTTAATTACGTAATCAGATTTGGTTTTTTCCAAAAACAAAAATAAAAACAAAAACATTAAAAATAATAATTAATAAGGGAAATACTATGTAGATTATGATCCAGTTTTAATCAAATCAAAAGAGCTTCACTGCTTCAGTTTCAGAGGCGTGGCATCTTGTGATTGGTTGGTTGTTAGCCCCCCTTCACCCCTTGTGATCTTCAGTGACGTTTTTACTCATAGATTTTTGTTTGGTTGTTGAGGCATAGATGTTAAAAGTTAAAACCCTCGACCAAAATGCAAAGTTTTCCCACACAGCGGCTTCACTTCACCTTATCACTGGTGGAAGCTAGATCCTTACGACTCACGTCCGAACGGTAGTCACCCACGTGTTATAAAATTATAACTAGATAAATTCAGTGGATGCAACGAGGTAACAAAAGATCCATATAGGAATTCTATTCCTTCAGCATTTCTTCCGCGTAAGTTTTTACATTCAAAATCAATAATACAATATTCTTTAACTCTCACTAATTAAAAAAAAAGGACAAACTACATAAAAGTAATTAAATTATAGAGTCGATTTCAAAAAGTAGCTGGACTAAAAAAAGTTTCAATTTCGTACCTAACATATACTCTCAATTTCAAAATAGTGCTTCCGTCACATATTTCGTCCGAATATCAATTAAGTGCTTACGTGGCAAATAGTGTTTGCCACTTAGCATCTGACAACATCTGATGTGACAAAATATCAATGGGCATTTTGGAGATTAATCGATTCTGCTGATTGACTCCTCCCTTATATCGAACGCGCGCAAAATTCCCCTAGAGCCCTAATTCCCAAATTTGAAATTCCAATTCGATTGGCCTGTCTAAAAATCGTGAATCGGGCGCCATTGATGTTTTGAGATCGCAGTTGTGTACGAACGTTGCGAAACCTAGAGGAAAAAGAAATTTTGAGGTCGCAGTTGAGGTACATTGCTTCTGATACTCTTATGGCTGAGGACGAAGGTTGCGAAACCAAGAGAATGTGAAATGAAGGAGTGGCGCGTGAGGTCACGAGGAAGAAGACAATCTAGATACAGTTAGTGCTTCTCACCATATTAACATTTATGATTTGTATTTGATAGGTTTTAGTTTAAAAATAGAAAGATGGATGCTTTGATAGTTTTTAGGAATATTTTGGTTTGTTTATTGATTGATGCCCAGCTAGTGGAGAACGAAAAATCATATAATGGTTTCTTTGTACTTTGTTGCTGGAATATAGAATGGTTGATGTCATTCAACTTTGTGCTTTGTTGTCGGAATCTAACTTTAGATAGGGGACCACATGTGTTTTATGACTTTATGTGTTTTGTACTTGTATATTGTTATGTTGTAGAAAATTATGGCTGATTTGGTGCATATGAAAGTAAACTAAAGCCTAGGGTTGGTGGTGACTTTAAGTTATTGTGAAATTGTATGTAAATCGGGTTACTTCACCTTAAAGATATTCCATGGTGGGAAGTGGGCTGCTAATAGATATATAGATGGCGATGTAGATTACATTTATTATTGTGAGAAGGATATGATGTGTATGTTTGAAATTAACTGAATGGTAAATGTGGTATTATCCTATACCAATACGAGATTAAGAAATGAGTACGTGGTAAATTTTTGGATGACTCGGATGTGTTGAAAATATGTGAGGTGGTTCCTAATGTGGAAGAGATTGAAATATTTTTTACGCATATCAATGTGGATGACCCAAAAAAGTTTTTAAAACCAATTAGAAGAAAGGAAAAGGAAAGGTTGAGGGTTGCTAGTGAACAAGGTGAGGAGACCACGTAACGACCCGTCCTAAATTTCGGGGTTAGATTAGTGAGTAATCATGGATTAGCATGACTAATCGGGGATTAGTCGAGAGATTGCGGACGAATGGTGTGAAATGACGATTTTGCCCTAGAAATTAGGCGAAAAATTGACTTTCGAACTGAGTGGTCAAATGGACTTTGACTGACGACCGTGACGTAGATCGGGACGTTACGAGTCCGTAGACAGGCGACACGTCAAAATCGAAGATTCGACGGAAAAGTTATGAGTCTAGGAAGTTCTACGATATTATTCATGCAAATCGAGACATCCCGACACATGGCATGAAGGTTCTGGAAGGACCCACTAGATGAGTGACAAGTGTCACCTATCTGATAGGCCCATACCCCAATTAAATGGGTCATTATCCCCTTCATCGATCATTTTTCTCAGTTTTTCCCCAGAACCCGTGAACCTTCTGGAACACGTATGCCCACTCCTACACTAGCCCCTTCAATCCTCATCTTCTGCGTTTAGTGTGTGAATGAAAAAGAGAGAGTGAAGTGAGACGATGATGGTGGTGCTAACAGTGTTGACCGTCGTGCACAGTGGCCCAGTTCGGAGGTAAGGAACTTAAACTTTGTTTTTGGGTTTAAAAATGGTGCAATTGATTTCGGTGGTTATTGATCGTTTTTGTAGATTGGATGATGCTCCTGAGGTCGAGATGAACGTGGTGGTGGCCACGGCGGAGCTCGCAACGGTGAGAAACCATGAAATGCCTTGTTTTCGTTTAAAAATGGTAAACCGTGTTTTGGAAGATAAAAATCGAATTGGTTGCTTGGATGAGGTTTTGGAAGTCGAAAGGAGGCTGATGGACTTGGAATCACGACCAATGGTGGCCTGAATCACGAGAACACAGAGGAGGAAAACTGGGTTTTGTTCTTTGAATTGGAAGGTATGATCCATACTTGGTTTTCATGTTTTGACACCGTAGATCGATAGGGAATGACTAGACGAAGCTATAGGAACTGGAAGGAATGAAAAAGATAGAGAAATGAGGGAGAACCGATCTCGCTGGTTCAGTCGAATCGGATAACCAGTGAACTGGTCTGAACCGGGTTCGACTGGAGGTCAGGGACTACACTGTTCCGACGCGTGGGTTTCACATACAGTGGCGGGGGGGGGGGGGGGGGGGGGGGGGTGGCGCGTGAAGGCGCGTGGTCCCGTATTTCGAGGCACGGTAAACATGTAATTTTAATTTTATCCTTTCGATGTAACGAACATTTTGGGATAAGTTTCGAGTCAATCGGACACCGTTTCGGGGTAGTTTTGGATGTCCGAAGGTTTATGATTTATTTTAAATACGTTTAAAAATTCCGGAAAATTAGGGGGATTTAATGCGAGGTTAATTGAAGTAGTTAATGACCTTCAGGTATGGCTTGGACAGGTCCGGAGGTTCCGGTGATGGTGAATAGCCTCGGAAAACCTTATGACGCGCGTATCGAGACGGTAGTTAGGACGGTCTGTGAGTGGACTTTTGTTTTCTAAATATGATGCATGCATATACGTTTTATATGTTTTATCTATGTGATTTCTATGATTATGATTTTGGTATTTATGATTTTCATATTTGCACGTATTTCAAGGTTTATGGTTTTATACTGTGGTTATACATGCTTGTGGTTTCGGTGATGGTTTGATGAAATGGTTTTGGATTTGAAAGGATGAACTCGGGCATAAGGCCTATTTGATTTGGAAACTATCGGACTTGGAGTCCAGTTGATTTAATGAGATATCGGGCTGAGACCCAGATGGTTTACGAAATCAAGCATGAGGCCCAATTGTGTTTTATAAATGTGATTTTGGGTCAGGGACCCATTTATGGATATTGGATTTATGGATTTACGATGATTTTATGGAAAGTCCGGGCATGGACCCTTTGAGATGTTTTGAAACGGTTTTATAAGGATGTTTCCCATTTACCATCCTTAGATGAGGATATGTGGATGGTCTCCTCCAGATGTCTGGGACACTGGGGAAGTCACGGTGCATTGCCTGCGAGGGGTCATTGCACGGAGTGACCAGACCGTATAGTTACTCAGGAGTAGGATTTCTATGATTAGACATCTAGGACTTCAGACATCTGGGACGTCAAACATCTGGGATGTCAGAGATATTGACAGGACCCATCCCAAATATCACCTCGATATCCGGGACGAACCCTGCCCCCGTCTGACAATCACACTTAAAGTACCAAAAGAACCTCAATATAACCATAAGTATAACCATCAGACCAGGGAGAAAATATAATACAACTGTAATATAGAGCATAGTGTTATAAAAAACAGGCACAAACGTCCTACTAGGCTATCCACGCAACGGAAAACGCCGCAAAGCTCTATGCCTCTGTCCCTGCCTCAACGATCACCCCGACGCTTTTTACCACAACCTGGAGGGTAATTGATAGGTCCTCAAATAAGCGTTATTTTATATTATTTTATACCCTTTATACTTGACTTTTAATATTAAAATAATAAATAATTAGACAAATTAATTTATTTTGTGATATTTTTGTAGAAATAAATAAAGCTTGGAATTTGGAGCATTTTGGTGAAAGAATCGTCCCGATCGGAATTATAACGAAGAAATTATGGACGAAATATGAGAAACCACTGAAAATCGCAAGGAAATTCGGTGGGAAGCTGCTGAAATCCAGCAGCCCAAGCCAAAAATCCAGCAGCCCCCCAATAGTTCCCAAAATCAGCATATTTGCCCCAAAATCAGCATCTTTTCCCACCCAATCTCATCATTTCCATCACTTCTTCATGTACTATTTTATTGCTATTTTTATATTTTAATTTTGTATTTTTAATTAAACAATTGTGGCATTCCCTCTATAAATAGGGAGGTCATTTCATGTATTTGGAGAGTCCCCAATTAGTTTCATTCTTCCATTTCTTTCATTTTTCTTAGTTCTAGTTCTTAGTTAGTTCTTTTGTTTCTCTCTTTTGAGAGATATTTTTGGGGACCATTTTAACTTCTTGTAGATTTTCTTATTAATTAGCTTCCTTTTAATTCTTGTTCTTAATTTATGTTATTTTTATTTTTCTTAATTTCATTTCTTCTTTACTTTGTTCTTGTGATATTTTTTTGAGATCTCTTAAATACATTTTTATGCTTTCCTTAAGAAATACCTAGGCCAAGTAATTCTAAGGCAATTCAAGAGTTTTAAGACCGAATTCCTCGTATTTCTTCTTCCATCTTCACAAGTTTCCTGCCGCTGTTCGGTGATTCTTGTGAAAATCCATGCTTCTCTACTTAAATTCTTGTTATTGTTATTGGTTTTACTTATAATTCAATATATGTGTTGGTATTTTCTTTCTAACATTTGTAAGTAAGAATGCAATCTCCATGTGTTTTACTTTTTGAGTTTCTTTTACTTCATATGTTTTAGTACTTAAACTTCAATTCGAAACTAAATGTTGATCCGCTGTTTGGGGCATTTAGAATAGAGTTGAAGAGATTTAATGTTTGATCGCTGTTCGGCGCATTAAATCACTTACTTAAGGTGGATCATATTGTAAGTAATAATCCGCTGTTCGGTGCATTTATAATATGAAAAATGTATGCATGTATTTGAGATGATTAATGTATGATTTCGTGATTGGTTCAATATGAGCATGATGTTAGAGTGTTGGTAAAAATATGTGTTTGAAGAAAGTTCACTAGTACAAAGGTTAAGGTAGAAGTAAAATTAAGTATTTAATTATTTTTACTTGTTTTCTTTATTTTATATTTACAACTCTTTTCAAAATTCCCCTTTTCAATTCTTTATTCTTTATTCTTTTATTCTTTTATTCTTTTATTCTTTTTTATTCTTTATTCTTTTATTATTTTATTCTTTTATTCTTCTTTTCTACTTTTAGTTTATTATTCTTTGATTCTTTCATCTCTTTATTCTTTTATTCTTTAATACTTTTAGTTTATTATTCTTTGATTAATTAATTCTTTAATTCTTTAATTCTTTAATTCATTAATTCTTTAATTGGTTAATTCTTTAATTATTTAATTATTTAATTCATTAATGTATTCATTATTCATTTATTCATTACTCTTTCCTACTAACACATTATTAATGTTCCCTAATTTCCCCGGTTAAGAACGATCCCTATTTACCAATACTACATCTACACAAAAAGGGTTTAAATTGCATAACACTCGAATTACATGTTTAATTTAATGCGTAGTTTGGGCGTAGTCAATTTTTGGACACTTAAAGTACCAAAAGAACCTCAATATAACCATAAGTATAACCATCAGACCAGGGAGAAAATATAATACAACTGTAATACAGAGCATAGTGTTATAAAAAACAGGCACAAACGTCCTACTAGGCTATCCACGCAACGGAAAACGCCGCAAAGCTCTATGCCTCTGTCCCTGCCTCAACGATCACCCCGACGCTTTTTACCACAACCTGGAGGGTAATTTAAAACCAGAAAAACGTGAGTGGACTAAAAGGAAAACAAAAGTATGAAAACAATTTATGAAACAGAACAGGATTTTCCCTCCATTTTAAAGAAAACATGCATGCCTAAATAAGTACTAGAAAACAATGATATAAACAGTAATTAAGCATTCCAAAAGCGTATTATAAAAGCAAGATGTACCAAGAGTAATGTCCTGATCAAACCTGCTGGGTCTATCCGAGTCTTTAAACTCAATCCAGGCCTCAAATGTAATCCGAGTATTTAAACTAAATCCAGGCCTCAAATGTAATCCGAGTCTTTAAACTCGCGAGTCTTTAAACTCAACAGGCCTATGAGGGTAATATCGTAATATTCGAGTCTTTAAACTCAATCCGGGCCAGCCCCCGTCATATATAATCCGGGTCTTTAAACCCAATATCCAGATCCAGCAAATCCAATCTAAGTCATTTGAAAACCATTTCTAAATCTATATCCAAACCCGAATCCTAAACCACTGATCTGACGCCATTCTGGCATCCAGAACCGTCATTCCGAACCCAAATCCGGAAATCCACTTTTCAACTTTAAAACCAAATTTTGTGTTTCAGAAATCCGATTCTAAAACCGAAAACCTTGTTTGTCAAATCATGTTTCAAAACCCATTTGTCATCATATAAAAATCAGTAATAAAAAGCATGGCATGGAAATCACATATATAAAATTTCTCGGAAAACGTGCTAAAACCTGTAAATGCCTCGAAAAATGTGCAAACAGGTAAAACAAATATGAGATAGGCAATGATCATGAAAACATGCTTAAAAACATAAAACATGTAGATAAAAACAGTTAGGTATGCTCGTTAAAAGAGAAGGAGTCCACTCACAAATCCGTACGCGTCAATCGCGCTCCGTACGTTCCTCAACCGTCTCAAAAGTGTCCCGTCCTGTTAAAAGTCACACAATCGGGTCACAATTACTTTAAATATACTAGTCCTATTTTCCCCAATTTTTTGGAATTTTAAACGTAATTTAAATTAAAACCGTAAACCGTTCGAATCCTCGAACTAACCCAAAACGACATCCGATTAACCCGAAACCTGTCCCAATCGATTCATTATAACATTTAGACTCAAAACCATGTTGGAAGGTTCCTCAGACTCTGTCGTACGCGCCCTCACGCACGGCCCAAAGGGGCTGCGCGTGGGCTTCACGCTCCTGCTACAGTGTCGTCTTCAACCTCGGGTCAGCTGGTTCAACTGAACTGAACCGGCGTGACCGGTTTTCCCTCATTTCCTACTCAAATCCAATCCTTTCAATCTCATTAGGTTCATCCTAGCCTAAGCAATTGATTCAAATCCTAAAATCTAGACATTCAAGCCTTTAAACTGTCGTCCTCAAGCTCGAAACATTTTACCCGAAACCTCTGTTTCTGTTCCCGGCCAACCAGGCCATCCCCCAGCACGGCATCAACCTTAATCGACTCCTAGGGACCTACTGAGTCTCACACAACTCACAGAAACCATCGACTCAGCCTCAAACGCCACGACTTTTGAATTGAACAAAACGGGAAAAACAGGGGAGATTGGGCTTACCGTCGATTTTACCTCCGCCGTTCGCACCCCCGTGCACCTCTGTGTCCACTGGGTCTCCCTCAGCCGTCCTAGCTTCCTCTCAACCTTGATTGGATCAACACATGACACAACCACCACCAGCTCCCTCGACACTTCTCTGTTTCCCCGAGAATTCAAACCTCACACCCTCATTATTCCTTGCACGAATTCCACTCCCAATCCACTCACCAGTTTCTCTCTTTTCCTTGCTCACTCTCACCCAGTCACCAAACCTCACACACTCTCAGGATCGATCAGCAACCTCACCGTCTCACTCTCTGTTTTTGCAAAATGGACGATTGTACGGGTTTAAGTTTGGACAATTTGTGACCGTGCACACCATAAACTCTCCTAGCAACCTCTAGTCCTCCCCCACGTGTCCATCATCCTGTGGACAGCATCAAAATATCCAATCACATTTTCCCACATGGTCTTATCTGATTGGCCCAATGTGAAAAGACCAAAATACCCCTAAGTCCAAAAATTACCATTTTGCCCTTCAACTTCCCAGACCCATAACTAATCCGTCCGATGTCCGATGACAGCGTGCCGCCTGTCGTTGTACTCAAGACGTCGAGACCTATCTAACGGTCCTCGGTCTACGTGAAATCCAAAGGTCCAACAAAAAGTCAACATTTTCCTATATTTAACTAAAATTACGGTAACGCCCTTAACCTTCCGAACACCATAACTTTTCCTCCGATTGTCCAAATCGGACGTGCCACCTGTCTGCGGACTCGTGATGTCATAAACTACGCCACGGTCAATGGTCAATGCTCGTTCAACCAACAAATCAAAAAGTCAACTTTTGACACACTATTCACAAAGGCAAAATCGTCATTTTTATACAAATCTTGTACCCTTCTTGAAGGTACGGGTTGTTACAATCTACCCCTATAAAAAGAATTTTGTCCCCGAAATTCAGTGAAACCAGTAAGGGTACCTCTCTCACATTAAGGCTTCGGGTTCCCATGTAGCTTCTTCCACCTGATGATTCCTCCACAAAACTTTAACTAGGGGAACCGTCTTCCTCCGTAAAACTTTATCCTTCCGATCCAAAATCGCTACAGGCTGCTCTTCAAAGCTCAAATCTTCTCTAAGCTCAACAGGTTGCGCCTCCAAAATATGAGAATCATCCCGAATATACTTCCGAAGCATAGATACATGAAAGACATTATGTACCTTTGCCAAGTCTACTGGTAAGGCCAATCGATAAGCAACAGGACCAATCCGCTCTAAGATCTCATAGGGTCCGATGTAACGAGGACTTAACTTCCCTCGCCTGCCAAACCGTACGATCCCCTTCTGGAGTCCCATGCAGCCGAATTATCTCATCAATAAACAACTGTGCAAACTGGGCCATCTTGAAGTTCTCCCATACTGGCAAGAAATGAGCAGACTTCGTAAGTCTATCCACGATCACCCACACGCCATCATGTCCCTTCGGCGTCCTGGGAAGCTTGAATACGAAGTCCATCGTCAAGTGGTCCCATTTCCACTCTGGGATCGGCAAGGGTTGCATTGCTCCGTAAGGTCTCTGCCGCTCGGCTTTCACCTGTTGACAAATCAAGCATCTTCTGACATACTCCGCAATCTCACGTTTCATATCTGACCACCAGTAGTGCTCCCGAAGTGTACGATACATCTTGGTCCCACCAGGATGCATTGCATAAGCTGAACAGTGAGCCTCATCAAGTATCATCTTCTTCAGTGATTCGTCCTCAGGTACACACAATCGTTCGTCCTTAACCAAAGCTCTATCCTCGTGAATCTCAAAGTCCTGTCTTTCTCCCGCCTCGACCTCAATCTGAATGATGCCCAAAATGGGGTCCTCAAACTGAGCATCAATAACCTGATCAATCAAAACAGGTCGTACGTGGAAACTCACTAGTAGCGCTTCCTGGCTATCCACAGCCAAATCTACTCCAATCATGCTAAGTTCAACCAAAAAAGGTAACTAGACTGTCCTCAAATGCGACAAAGAACTAGCTGACTTCCTACTCAAAGCATCGGCTATCACATTAGCCTTCCCTGGGTGATACTCAATAGTACAATCATAGTCCTTAAGCAGCTCTAACCAACGACGCTGTCTCAGATTCAGTTCTTTCTGAGTAAACAGATACTTCAAGCTCTTATGGTCCGTGAAAATTCTGCACCTCTCGCCGTACAAATAATGTCGCCAAATCTTCAGTGCATGAACTACTGCTGCAAGCTCCAAGTCATGAGTAGGGTAATTCATCTCATGAGGCTTCAACTGTCGGGAAGCGTAAGCAATCACGTTCCCGTGCTGCATCAACACACAACCCAAACCCTGTAAAGAAGCATCACTGTAAATCTCAAACTCCCCACTATCGTCTGGAAGGGCTAACACATGAGTAGATGTCAACCGCCTTTTAAGCTCCTGGAAGCTCTGCTCACAGCTCTCATCCCAGTCAAACCAGACTCCATTCCGAGTCAGTCGTGTCAACGGAGCAGCAAGAATGGAAAAACCCTCAATAAAACGCCGGTAATAGCCTGCTAACCCCAAAAAGCTCCTGATCTCAGTCACCGTCTTGGGCTGTTCCCAATTCGCTACCGCCTCAACCTTCTGGGGATCCACTCTAATGCCCTCGGCTGAAATCACATGCCCCAGAAAACCAACACTGGTCAACCAAAACTGGCACTTACTCAACTTCGCATACAACTGATACTCTCTCAAGGTGTTAAGCACTACCCTCAAATGTTTCTCGTGCACCTTCGCACTCTTCGTATACACCAAGATATCATCGATGAACACAATCACGAAACGATCCAGGTATGACCAGAACACTCGGTTCATGAGATCCATAAACGCTGCTAGGGCGTTAGTCAATCCAAAAGGCATCACTACAAACTCATAGTGGCCGTACCTAGTCCGAAAGGCTGTCTTAGGTATGTCCTCTTCTCTGATTCGGAGCTGATGATATCCAGAACGAAGATCAATCTTCGAAAAGTACTGGGCTCCCTTGAGCTGGTCGAACAAGTCATCAATCCGGGGTAGGGGATACTTGTTCCTAATGGTTACCTTATTCAACTGCCTATAGTCAATACACAATCTCAAACCTCCATCCTTTTTCTTGACAAACAATACTGGCGCTCCCCAAGGCGATACACTCGGTCGAATAAATCCCATATCGACCAACTCTTGTAACTGTGCCTTTAATTCCCTCAATTCGGCAGGTGCCATGCGATAAGGAGTCTGAGAGATAGGCTGCGTACTTGGAAGTAGATCAATCGTGAACTCAATGTCTCGGTGAGGGGGCAATCCTGGCAACTCCTCCGGAAAGACGTCGGGAAATTCCCGCACAACTGGTATATCCTCCGCCCTCACTGGAGTAGTACGTGTATCTACTACGTGAGCTATGTAACCCTGGCACCCCTTCTTCAACAACTTACTGGCTTCCAATGCTGAAATAACACCCGTAGGGAGTGCACGCTGATCACCCTGGAACGTAGTCTCTGGTAACCCTGGACTCCGAAAGCTCACTCTTCTATTGAAGCACTCGATAGAAGCATGATGTCTAGTTAACCAGTCCATACCCAGAATAACATCGAAGTCATGTAAGTCCAACAATAACAAGTCTGCCACTAACTCAACCTCACCTACCAACACTGGACACTCTCTCAGAACCTGAGTCACCACCAACACCTCACTAGTCGGCGTACTCACCCCCAAGGCACAATCCAAGGTAGACACCCCTCTCTCCGTAACCAAACTACAACTCTGGGCTATAAAAAAGTGAGTAGCCCCGAGATCTATCAAAGCAAAAACAACATGGCCAAGTATGGTAAGTGTACCTGTCACCACTCTGGGTGCTGATCTGGCCTTCTGCTGGGTCATAGCAAAAACTCGCGCCTGAGGGCCTGATGACCGACCGCGTCCTCTCGAACTACTCGTGGCACCACCGCCACCTCTAGGGCCTGCCGCCCTTGACACTGATGCAGTACTCCGCCCGGGCTCTGCCGCACCTCTGCCTGCTGCACCTTGCTGGGGTAACAACGGGCACTCACGCCGAAAGTGGCCTCACTCTCCACAATAGTAACAGACATCTCTACCGGGTCCACCAGTCTGCCTCCCAGTAGAAGCAACAGAAGTCGCACTCGCCTGCGGGGTCGGCTGTGCTCTAGCTCCTCGAAATCCAGACCCCTGAAAACTACCTGGCCTGCCAAACCGGGCACGACCGGCTGATGAAGTACCACCATAGTTGCCTCGCTTTGGGTTTCTTTGACTCGACGCTCCAGGAAAAGAATGCTCATGGCGTCGCACACTGCCCGAGTACTGTGGCCGTGCAGGCAAACTAGCCTCTACTCTCACTGCAGCGTCTGATAGCTCCCTGAAAGTAGCAAATGAGCCGACTGTCACAATGGCTCTAATCTCTCCTCGAAGACCCAACTCAAACCGATGACACTTCTCAGCCTCGGTAGCCACAAATGCAAGAGCGAAATGGGACAACATCTGGAACCTCTGCTCATACTCGGCTACTGTCATGCTCCCCTGTTTCAGCTGAAGAAACTCCGCCTCCTTGGCATCTCGGAAAGAGCGGGGATAGTCCTGATCTAAGAACCGCTCCCGGAAAGTCTCCCAAGTCACGGTATGAGCGTCCCAACCTGACAACTCCAGCGTATACCACCACTCATATGCTGCACCGTCTAACAGAAAAGTAGCCAACAACATGCGAACCTCTGGAGGGCATCGCATCACTCCGAAAATCCACTCAAGTCGGGTGATCCACCGATGGGCTTCCTCTGGGTCTGCCCCACCACTGAACGTCGTAGCCTCTAGGCGCTGAGCTCGCTCTATAGAAGCACTCTCTGCTTCTCTCGCCGCGTCTTCAGGTCGTGGATGGGGATCACGTCTCGGAGGCATGTTCAATCATCCGCTGAAAGAGGCATAGAGTCAGTAAAACGACCTAAATACGACCGCGTACAGACACAATCGACAAACCTATGCTCTGATACCAATTGACAGGACCCATCCCAAATATCACCTCGATATCCTGGACGAACCCTGCTCCCGTCTGACAATCACACTTAAAGTACCAAAAGAACCTCAATATAACCATAAGTATAACCATCAGAACAGGGAGAAAATATAATACAACTGTAATACAGAGCATAGTGTTATACAAAACAGGCACAAAAGTCCTACTAGGCTATGCACGCAACGGAAAACGCCGCAAAGCTCTATGCCTATGTCCCTGCCTCAACGATCCGCCCGACGCTTTTTACCACGACCTGGAGGGTAATTTAAAACCAGAAAAACGTGAGTGGACCAAAAGGAAAACAAAAGTATGAAAACAATTTATGAAACAGAACAGGATTTTCCCTCCGTTTTAAAGAAAACATGCATGCCTAACTAAGTACTAGAAAACAGTGATATAAACAGTAATTAAGCATTCCAAAAGCGTATTACAAAAGCAAGATGTACCAAGAGTAATGTCCTGATCAAACCTGCTGGGTCTATCCGAGTCTTTAAACTCAATCTAGGCCTCAAATGTAATTCGAGTCTTTAAACTCAATCTAGGCCTCAAATGTAATCCGAGTCTTTAAACTCCCGAGTCTTTAAACTCAACAGGCCTAAGGGGGTAATATCGTAATATCCGAGTCTTTAAACTCCCGAGTCTTTAAACTCAATCCGGGCCCACCCCCGTCATATATAATCCAGGTCATTAAACCCAATATCCAGATCCAGCAAATCCAATCTAAGTCATTTGAAAACAATTTCTAAATCCATATCCAAACCTGAACCCGAAACCACTAGTCGGACGCCATTCCAGCATCCAGAACAGTCATTCCGAACCCAAATCCGGAAATCCACTTTTCAACTTTAAAACCAAATTTTGTGTTTCAGAAATCCGATTCTAAAACCGAAAACCTTGTTTGTCAAATCATGTTTCAAAACCCATTTGTCATCATATAAAAATCAGTAATAACAAGCATGGCATGGAAATCACATATATAACATTTCTCGGAAAACGTGCTAAAACCCGTAAATGCCTCGAAAAATGTGCAAACAGGTAAAAAAAATATGAGATAGGCAATGATCATGAAAACATGCTTAAAAACATAAAACATGTAGATAAAAACAGTTAGGCATGCTCGTTAAAAGAGAAGGAGTCCACTCACAAATTCGTACGCGTCAATCGCGCTCCATACGTTCCTCAACCGTCTCATGAGTGTCCCGTCCTGTTAAAAGTCACACAATCGGGTCACAATTACTTTAAATATACTAGTCCTATTTTCCCCAATTTTTTCGAAATTTTAAACGTAATTTAAATTAAAACCCTAAACCGTTCGGATCCTCGAACTAACCCGAAACGACATCCGATTAACCCGAAACATGTCCCAATCGATTCGTTATAACATTTACACTCAAAACCATGTTGGAAGGTTCCTCAGAATCTGTCGCACGTGCCCTCACGCGCCGCCCAAAGGGGCTGCGCGTGGGCTTCACGCGCCTGCTACAGTGTCGTCTTCAACCTCGGGTTAGCTGGTTGAACTGTACTGAACCGGCGTGACTTGTTCTCCCTCATTTCCTACTCAAATCCAATCCTTTCAATCTCATTAGGTTCGTCCTGGCCTAAGAAATTGATTCAAATCCTAAAATCTAGACATTCAAGCCTTTAAACCGTCGTCCTCAAGCTCGAAACATTTTGCCCGAAACTTCTGTTTCGGTTCCTGGCCAACCAGGCCATCCCCCAGCACGGCATCGACCTTAATCGACTCCTAGGGGCCTACTGAGTCTCACACAACTCACAGAAACCCTCGACTCACCCTCAAACGCCACGACTTTTGAATTGAACAAAACGGGAAAAATAGGGGAGATTGGGCTTACCGTCGATTTTACCTCCGCCGTTCGCACCGCCGTGCACCTCTGTGTCCACTGGGTCTCCCTCAGCCGTCCTAGCTTCCTCTCAACCTTGAATGGATCAACACACGACACAACCACCACCAGCTCCCTCGACACCTCTCTGTTTCCTCGAGAATTCAAACCTCACACCCTCATTATTCCTTGCACGAATTCCACTCCCAATCCACTCACCAGTTTCTCTCTTTTCCCTGCTCACTCTCACCCAGTCACCAAACCTCACACACTCTCAGGATCGATCAACAACCTCACCGTCTCACTCTCTGTTTTTGCAAAATGGACGTTTGTACAGGTTTAAGTTTGGACAATTTGTGACCGTGCACACCATAAACTCTCCTAGAAACCTCTAGTCCTCCCCCACGTGTCCATCATCCTGTGGACAGCATCAAAATATCCAATCACATTTTCCCACATGGTCTTATCTGATTGGCCCAATGTGAAAAGACCAAAATACCCCTAAGTCCAAAAATTACCATTTTGCCCTTCAACTTCCCAGACCCATAACTAATCCGTCCGACGTCCGATGACAGCGTGCCGCCTGTCGTTGTACTCAGGACGTCGAGACCTATCTAACGGTCCTCGGTCTACGTGAAATCCAAAGGTCCAACAAAAAGTCAACATTTTCCTCTATTTAACCAAAATTACGGTAACGCCCTTAACCTTCCGAACACCATAACTTTTCCTCCATTTGTCCAAATCGGACGTGCCACCTGTCTACGGACTCGTGACGTCCTAAACTACGCCACAGTCAATGGTCAATGCTCGTTACCAAAAAATCAAAAAGTCAACTTTTGACACACTATTCACAAGGGCAAAATCGTCCTTTTTATACAAATATTTTACAAAATTACAATTGTACCCTTCTTGAAGGTACAGGTTGTTACAGATATAGACCCGGAGAGATCCCGGGTAGCACGCGTTGCTTAGACCGTGAGATATGACGTCTGAGACGTCAAGCGTCTAGGACGCTAGGCATCTGGGATGCCGAGGATTGGTATTTGGTAAACATGAATTATTGGATTTATAAAATGGTATTTCTGTGATAATGGATTTGGGCAGCGACCCATTTGGATTTACGGATTTCAGTGTTTTACGGTTTTGGGCTGAGTTCCCACATTTGATTGGTTTTATGGTTTTGGGCTAAGGCCCTAATGATTTGAGAAAAGGAAATGGATTTGGTTTTCCTAAACGATTTTTATTATGTTTGAATTAACTGGTTTTGTATGCATGCATGGTTTTTAAGTGAAGGGCATAAATGTCTTTTATGCAACATGTTTTATTAAATTATTTATTTTTGTCCACTTACAGCTTTTCTGGTTTTAATGCCCTTCAGGTTGATAGCAGATGCAGACTGTAGTAGAGACCGATACCTCACATTCCTCCGCTGATCCTGGCGCACTCTGGGAGCCAATTGGGCTCAGGATTTTGGATTATCCCTTGTCTGGCCTCCGTGTTATCTCGTGTGGTACGTTGGTTAGACGGGAGCATGACACATCCCGTGTTAATCCCGAGGGGATTGGGATGGGTCGTGTCAGACCAAGAAATCAAATTTTGTCATTGAGAAGTTAGTGGATGCGACTGAAGTGGTGGGGGCCAAGACAGAAAAAAAAAGAGTTCCCAGTCGACCAGATAAGGGTAAGGCTTTAGTGGTTGTAGGTGGGGTGCCAACTCAAAGGCAAGAAACAGAAGTTGTTAAACAAGGTGAAGAAACTGTGGCAAAAACAGACAAAGGGACGTGGAAACTAACTAATGAAGAAGAAAAGATTGACAATAGGATAAGGGTTGAGTTGGAGGATTCTGAAACATCAACATGTTCTGGTTTTGCTGACAGTGGGGATGAAGCCATTCTTGTATGGGAGAAGAGGTTGGATAAGGAGTTGCTAGAAGCTTGGGTGCAAGAGGAATCACATTTGGATGATTTTTTCATTGATATTGAGGAGGCTGCACCTGAAGCCCCTAAGTCCACGACAGCAGAAGCTCCTGATTCCTCAGTACCTAAAGCCCATGAGTCCTCAACAACAACTGAACTTGGAACCTCAACAGCAGCTGGAAACATTTCATTGGATGCACCAACTGATCATGCTACAACTTCAGCACTTGCACTACCTAGACCCGGATCTACATCAGCTACACCACCAAAACCATTTGCTACATCACTAGGACCTGGATCTACATCAGCTGCACCACCAGAACCATTAGCTGCACAACCAGAGCCATAAAATGCACCAACAACAGCTGGACCTCCTCCTCATGCTACAACTTCAGCTAGTCCATATGTGTTGGTGGAAGAAATAGAGGATGTGCAGCTTGAAAAGGCGGATCAGATTGTTCAAGATACCTTAGATCCAGCTGTGGATGAAGAGGAAGATTTTGTGAAAGGGAAAATTGGCAAGAGGTTTACAGAGTACAATCCCCATACTGATGGAGTCAGGCCAAGTTTAGATACGGGTATGGTGTTTAGTGATTGTGTGGTATTCAAGCAAGCAATTAGGGAGTACTGTCTATCAACTGGAACAGATGTCAAGTACAAGAGAAATTCAAGGTACAAACTGAAGTGTGAGTGCAGAGCAGATGATTGTAACTGGGAAATATATGCCTCTAGGGTGAATTCTAGTGACAATACATTAGTTGTCCAGCACTACAATCCCATACACATATGCTCCAGAATATTTGAAAACGGACAAGCCACATCAACTTGACTTTCTAAAGCCTTTCTGCAAAGAATTCAATCAAATCCGAAGATGCCCATATTAGCAATTGTGGATATGGCCTCTGCTGATTTTGCAATTGAGATCATCCATATGAAGGCCTATATAGCAAAGTAGAAGGCTATGGAGTTAAAATATGGTACTACATCAAAGTAATATGGTATTGTCACGACTCGACCTTCTCCAACAAGATATTGTCTCTTTTGGACCCAGCCCTCATGGTTTTATTCTCGGGAGCTCATGTGCAACTTCCCAGTGGATTACCCATCTTGGGATTTGATAGGTCTTCAATTAAACATTATTTTATATTATTTTATACTACTTGACTTTTATTATTAAATTAATAACCAATTGGAGAAAATAATATATTTTGTGGGATTTTTACAGAAATAAATAAATCATGAAATTCTGAGCATTTCGGCGAAAGAATCATCCCAATCGGAGTTTTAAAGAAAAGATATGATTAAAAGAAAGGAGGCCACTAAAATTTGTTTGGAATTTCGGTGGGAAGCTGCTGAAATCTAGAAATCCAGCCAAAAACATGCAGCCTAAGCCAAAAACCAGCAGCCCTATTTCTTCATTTTCAACCATTTTGGCTGATTTTTCAAACATCTTTTTCCCCAAAATCAGCATTTTTTCCTCAAAATCAGCATATTTTCCCCAAAATCAGCATCTTTTCCCAAAAATCAGCCAATCTCATCATTTCACTTTTGAATTTTTTATTGTAAGTTTTATTTATTTTTTTTAGAGTTTTATTTGATTTTCTTTTATAAATAGGAATGTCATCTTTATTGTAAGGGAGTCCCCCAATTGTCCACATTTTGTTTCCTTTTTAGTTTTAAATCTAAGTTTTTCTCTCTTTTTTCACTCTTCATTTAGTTCATCTTCTTTCTATTTTGTTCATTATTTTTGGGGACCATTTGTAACTTCTTGTAATTTTCTTCTTAATTAATTATCTTAGTTTCATTTTCTTTATTTTGTTCTTAAAATTTCTTAAACTTATCTTTAATTACATTTTTATGCTTTGCGTAAGAAAAACCTAAGGCTAGGTAATTCTAAGACAATTCAAGAGTTTTTAAGACCAAATTCTTCGTATTTCTTCCTCCATCTTCACACGGTTCTGCCTGCTGTCAGGGTTCCTTGTGAAAAATCATGTTTTTCTACTTAAACTCTTATTATTGTTTCGGTTTTACTTATAATGCAATATTTGTGTTGGTATTTTCTTTCTAACATTTGTAAGTATGAATACAATCTCCATGTGTTTTACTTTCTGAATTTCTTTTACTTCATATGTTTTAGTGCTTCATACTTCAATTTGATGCTAAGTGTCGGCCGCTGTCGGTGCACTTAGCATTTGATTGAAGAGATTTTAATGTCGGCCGCTGTCGGTGCATTTAATCACAAAAAACAGGTAAATTATATTATAAGTGTCGGCCGCTGTCGATGTATTTATAATATGAAAAACATATGCATATAATGAAGATGATGAATGTAGGATTTCGTGATTAATTCAATATAAGCATGATGTTAGAGTGTTAGTAAAAATTGTATTTAAAGAAAGTTTATTTTAGGAGTAGTTTTAAATAATTTTATTGTTAAGTTTAATTTAATTCTTAGAGTGTTAGTAATAATGTTAGAGTGTTAGTAAAAATTGATTCAATACAATAAGAATGATTTTTAATTTCCCCAGCAACAGCGCCAAAAATTGACAACGCCCAAACTACGCATTAAATTAAACACGTAATTCGAGTATTATGCAATTTAAACCCTTTTTGTGTAGATGTAGTATTGATAAATAGATATCGTTCTTAACTGGAGAAATTAGTGAACATTAATAATATGTTAGCGAGAAGAATTGTCAGGACCCGACCCTCCTTGATCAGGACCCTACTCATCTAACACCATATTGTCTGCTTTGGGCCTCGCCCTCAAGGTTTTTTTTTTTTTTCGGGAGCTCATGGTGCAACTTCCCAGGAGGTCACCCATCATGGAATTGCACCAGCCTCAACTCGCTTAACTTTGGGGTTCCAATCCCCCCCAATGCCACTTGAGCTCCTAAAAGGCCTAATGCTAGATATGTGTGTGCCTACACCTTTAAGGCACACCATCATCCTCTCCCAGACCATTCCCCTCGCAGGAATGTGGGATTCTTCATCTTTCCCTCAAGGACACGGGTCTTACAATCCACCCCCCTTGGAGCCCAGCGTCCTCGCTGGCACACTTCCCGGTCGGGGTCTGGCTCTGATACCAAATTGTCAGGACCTGACCCTCCTCGGTCAGGACCCGACTCATCTAGCACCATATTGTCCGCTTTGGGCCTCGCCCTCACGACTTTATTTTCGGGAGCTCATGCTGCAACTTCCCAGGGGGTCACCCATCATGGAATTGCACCAGCCTCAACTCGCTTAACTTTGGGGTTCCAATCCCCCCCAAAGCCACATGAGCTCCCAAAAGGCCTAGTGCTAGATAGGTGTGTGCCTACACCTTTAAGGCACAACACCATTGTAACCACCCGTCCCGGAATTCGAAATTAGATTTGTAACTAATCATGATTAACGGGGTTAATCGGTGATTAGTTGGGTGAAATCGGACGAACGATGCAAAATGACCGTTTTGCCCCTAGTCGAGGGTAAAACGTTGACATTTAGTTCGGACGGTCAAACAGACTTTGACCGATGACCGTGACGTAGTCTGGGACGTCACGAGTTCATAGACAGGTGGCACGTTCGAATCCGACATTCGTGGTGAAAGTTATGACGTTCGGAAGTTCAGGGTCATTTCCGTAATTTGGACGAAGTATGGGGAAAATGTTGACTTTTTGATCGGGTGGTCCGATGGCCAAGGGCCAAGGACCGTTAGGAAGGTCTCGAAGCCCTGAGTACAACGACAGGCGGCACTCGTCAAACGGACATCGGGTGACCATGTTACGGGTCACGGATGGTGAGGGGTAATTTGGTAAATTGTCAATTGAGGGTAAAATGGTAATTTTGACTGCTATTTTGTGCAACAGCCGTGTTTGGGCTTAGTGCATCTTTTCTGTATTGAAAACAGAGAGTGGGACTTGGCGTACAGAGCGTGAGGAATTGTTTAACCATCCTTGATCAGTGTGTGTGAGTGTGGTGTGGAATTTTAAGCCATGGTTAAATTGTTTAAGGCCTGGGTGGAGCTGTACAACGGTGTGCAGTGGTGGAGTGCGGCTGGTGTTCTGAAATTGGGAAGAAAGCAGAGGCTGCTTCCCACGTTGATCAAATTCCCGAGACCATGATGAACTGAGGACGGTTTGGGGCGAATTGTTGTTGTGTTGGTGCGGGAACAAAGACAGTAGTCAGGGCATGAGTGTGCTGGTTGAGAGGAGTGCGGGAAACAAGCCGGGGAGAGTGCCATTGAACTGGGAAAACAGGGACTTTGTGCAGGGTGTGATCGTCCCATTCAAGGCCAATTTGAGTGAAATTGTGAGCGAGAAAGGGATCTTGGAGGCGAGAACACAGTTATGGGAAGAGAGAAGGAAGAAAATGAGGAAACTGGGAGAGGGAGTTCCAAAAAACCCCGAAACTTGTCCTTGAGGGAATTTAAATCCAGTTTCAAAATGTAGGCCAGCCCAAGCAAAATTGTAGCTCGAATGAGTCTTCTGGAACTTCATGGGGTCGATCCAAATCGTTGATTGCAAGCTTTGAAGCACCTGGAGCCATGGTCGGTCGTCACGGATGGCCGGGAAATCGAGCCTTGTGTTCGTGCAAATTGAGGTAAGTGTTTGTGAAATTGGATTTCAATTCATCCTTACCATGAGGTTATGATGCTAGACTACAAGCTAATTGAAGACTTCCTTGGTTATTAGACAAACTCGGACAAGGAGCTCGATTTGGAAACTTAGGTTGAGTCGAGGTAGTTCGAGGTTATGACGACGGTAATGAGCATTACAGATCCCTAATTCAATTGGTTGCGAAGCTAATGGTGTGTTAAATCGTTCAAAATAATGTCGAATTGAAGGATGCTAATCGGGTCCTCACACGGGTTGAACAACCCGCATTGCAGGTTGGCGGGTGAGAACGATGAACTGTGCAGGGGTACTGTAGCAGGCGCGTGGGCTCACGCGCAGCCACTCACGGCGGCGCGTGAGGGCGTGTGGACCCGAATTTTAAGGTGAGTTCAAAATGGATTTTGTCCTATATGTTGTAACGAACATTTTAACGTTGGTATCGAACTTATCGGACACCGTTTCGATGTTATCCCGAGGGCCCGAATATTTATGTTACGGGTGTAATTAACGATTAATTCCCGGAAAAATTATGGGAAATTAGTAGGTTGTTATCTAAGCCCTTAGTGACACTAAAGTATGTTTTCGGACAGGATTCGAAATTCTGGAAAATATCGGAAATTACGGGCATGCGTACGGCGCGAAACCGAGCTTTAAAAATTGGAGTGTGAGTGGACTTGCTTTCAAAATTTAATGCATGCATAAATTATTTCTATGATTTTATGATTATGATTATAAGTTGTGATTGATTTTGATTCCCGTATTTATACGTATTTTTACTATACATGTGGAATTACACGTATTTCGAGACTATGGTCACTCGTGTGCTTAATGATGGTTTAACGAAAGAAGTTATATGAAATGGATGGTAAAATGATTTAAGACGGTTGTTTATGATTTGCGAGTGTGACCTACGATTTTGACACGTTTTTCGAGAACGTTCCGGATTTGCACGTTTTACGAGATTTTGTGTTATTGTGATTTGATCACTGTTGATGTTTGAATTGGGGAATTGAAATGAGACTGGTGATTTTGAGGAATTTAAATGAGGGATTTGAGTATTTTTTGCTTGGATCGTGATTTTGGTAATTATGATTGTGGTTCGGATGTTTTGATAATGAGATTTGAGAAATGAAGTGATTTCAAGGAATTAAAATGGATTTTGGAAAACACGATTTCGGGCTTGATGCTCGTGGCATAAAAGTAGTTTTAACGAACGAGATTACGGTTTTCGGAAATTTTAAGTGGATTCTTGGTTTGGGTTCGGGATGATGCTTCCGGATGCCGGCTTACGGAATCATTATTGCGAATTCGAATTCGGGAATGAAAAAGGATTTAATAAAGTGATTTGGTCTGTTTTTGCATGCCCCGTGTTTCATGATGATTTTATTATGTTTGTAAAGTATGATTTGGGGAAAATGAATGTGGAGTTTCGGACCATGGGTCCTGTTGTGAAAAATGTGATTTTGGGATGGATCCCACGTGGTCGTGATTGATGAACTGTTTTGGGGTTTAAAGACCCGCTGAAAATTACTTTGGGTTTGAAGACCCGTTGTTGTGTTTGAAAACTGTTTTGGGTTTAAAAACCCGGTGCTATTGCTGGAGCACGTTTTGAGTTTAAAGACTCGGTTAGTTGATGACGGGGGAGGGCCCTTAATGAGTTTAAAGACTCGTGAGTTTAAAGACTCGGTTACTGTGATACCCCCGAGGCCTATTGATTATGTTCTGAGTTTAAAAACTCGTTGATATCCCGGGAAGGCCTGTTTATGCGCATGGTTTTGAGTTTAAAGACTCGGGCGCACTTGTTATCCAGCAAAATGATTGACTTGTGATTTATTGACGATTTCTGATGTCTCGGTTGAGTTGGGCAGTGGCCCGGTATATGGTTGTTGGTTTTGGATCATGTTGTGCATTTGGTTGATTTGTGGTTTTGGGTTGAGGCCCGGTGTCTATGATTGCGGGCTAAGATCCGATGGTTGAGAAAGCAAAAAATGATTTTGAGATTCATACGAGTTTTCCTTATGTTGGAATTTAATACACAGTTTTTCTTATGTGGAAAATGTTAACCGATTGCGAAATGATTTTTGTATGCATGCTTTGGTTTTTACGCGGAGGGTAAAAACGTTTGTTGTAACTGTTTTGCTAAACTGATTTATTTTTGTCCACTCACACCTTTTGGTTTTACTGACCCTCCAGGTCGTTGCGCGTTGTTCGAGGCTGTACGAGGGGCGGAGGCATGAGTAAGTTCGTGTGGCTATCCCTGGTTTGGCAAGTACTGAGGGTAACTTGGGATTTTCAGTCATCTTGCCAGACGGGATCAGGATCGGGCACGGTTATCGATGCCCCTTTCGGGGGCGGTCCTGACATTTTGGTATCAGAGCACTAGGTTGCTGATTCTGTGGCCACATCATGCCTCTAAAGCGTAAGCCTCGTGCGCGACCTGATAGTGAGACGAGTAGGCGAGGGTGTTTGGGACCTCGTGTCAAATTTCGGTTGAGATTGACCCTGGGTTGAGGGTCAGATGTCGGGTAGTGTACACAGCAAACGGTGATTACCTAGACATAGAATTGTGTGGGTCGCAAGGACGAACAAGACGGGTGGCTGGAAGGCCGCATTTCTGGGCAAATTGTACTTTCTCTTAGGCCCTATTGGTCGAGTAAGAAGTGGTTGAGCATTGGATATTGCTCGGGGATTGGGTATGTCAGTGATGACATGATTGGTTTGGTATGAGATTGGACTCAGGAGGAGTCAAGATGTGGATGTGGGACTCACGATGAGTCAGGACTTGGGGTTAGGAACGTGAGGTGAGTCATGATATGGTGTCAAGGCTCGAGATGAGCCAGAAGGGCGGAATGAGGATCAGCTGGCACTTAGGATGCCAAGGACCAGTTTATGGTCAGGTATTGAAGGGGTTAGGAAACTATGGCTTGGTTTTGTGGAACGGTGGTTTTGTGGAGTTTAGCTAATTGTCGTGAGTGCTTGGTGTAGTGGTAGTGGTTGAGGACCAGGGAGCGTTCAGGGAACGTTCATTATTTCTGATGTGGATTGTCAGAATGGCGGTACCCATGGTTGCGAGGTACGGGTGGTGATGCGGGATCGTCGCTCGGTATGAGCGGAGATCCAGGGCTAACCACTATGCACACGGTGTGCTAGCGTGGGTGGATGTATGGTGGCGCTGGTACTAGCGCTGGTGCTAGTGTCAGTGAGTGAGATTGTGTTGAGCCACGAGTTGGGGTGTGACTCTGTCATGATGAGAGTGCGTTGGTATTTGAGATTCAGTAATGGTTGACTCATGGACTGGATAGGATCCAACGGAGATTATGAGGTATTAGGGTAAGTCCCAACAGTGACGAGGTGACAAGAGTTGAGTAATTCCCAGCCGGAATCGGTGTATGTGCATAATTAGTCATTAATTGACGTAAGGTCTGAGTCTTGGGCTGATTGTGGGCACGTGGTTGTCCAAGTGAGTTACGGATGTAGGGAGTCCGGCGGTTGGACTTGACACCCTATTGGAGTGTGCCTATTTCCAACGTGGGGGGAATCTTAGCTCCAAGGAGAGTTGTGACTGTGGGACGAGAGGAGTGCTCGTTTCCGCGTTGGTATTAGGTATTCCGAAGTCATCAGGGGATGATTTCTTATTTTCTGCCCTGGCAGATGTTGATCACGGATATCAGTGCGATGAGCGCGTATTGGGTGGTGGACCCATGTATGTTTTGGGGTCCTCAGGAGGAGTTGCATTTCTTTTCGAAGTTGGGAAAACGGGATTCCCATTTTCTGCTTGGTGGCAGACGATGTTGGATGTTCGGTACGGTGGGTGCAGCAAGTTGTGTTTGTACTCACAGAGGATGGATGTTGATCATCCTTGGTCTCTCCTAGGTGGAGTGGCAGGGATCGATATGAGGTAAATGGAGGGGATCCACAGAGTGGATATGTTATGTTGTTGAGTGATTGATTGGGGGAGGAAGTAGTTGAGGATTGTTGGATTGAACTTCTTTTCGAAGTTAATCCGTGCTCGAGCGAGTGGGAACGGTTATGAGATGAACTCGAGGCTTGACGTGTGGATGAGTGGATATCCAACAGGGTCTAATTGGTCAGTTCTAGATATCCGCGATTGGGATTGGCTTCTTTTCGAAGTCAATCAGAGGTAATGTGGTAACCGTTTGAGCAGGTATCCGATAGATTCTGAGTTGATGTGCCTCGGTATTTGTGAATAAGATTATATGCCCATTCGGCATGACTGTATACGCCTTGGTGAGCGTGCTTGGGTTGGTACGTCTTGGGTGACGTGTTTTGGAGTCGATGTTGTGTTACTGGTCGGGTGACCATGGGATCCAGAAGGGATGATAAGTGGAATGATCGATCTGTCTAGTATGAGATTGGACAGGATAACCCCAGTATCGAATCATGATTGACTGCGGGCCATGCAGTGGACTTATTGGGGTATGGATGTACGTATCTTGCACGGTCTACAAGGATCGGTATTGGACTGGCCGTGTGGTGCTTGGTGACAGCACATGTGAGGTCCCAGTGGCGTATGGTTATATGTGTTGATGGTCGGCTTAGTTCTGACACCATTGGATTTGGTGGTAGGGGTGAACTGGACCTTGAGTACTATGCACTGGGCAGAGTTAATTTTGTTGGGTTCAGTGAATTCATGAGCATGCGCTCTTAGCCACGGATGGCTAGTGAACCCTAGTGTGGAGTTGGGCGAACACTGATGGGCTAGTATTCAATGTGTGTCAGTTACACCACCTGATTGAGTATGATGAGGGTATACGTACACTCAGGATGAGTAAGTTGGTGACTGCGTCACTACGTGTGGCCTTGCGTGATGTTATCACACCGAAATGATTCCAGCGTTGTGGATCGCTGAGGGAATTGACGGTTATGGACTTGATATGGATATACGTCGCATGATTGGGCTGCCCTGCGAGATGAGATCACGTAGTTGATCTTACGCTACTTGAGCGAGTAGCAGGATGAGGTGTTATCACCGATTGGCTGATGGTTGGTGCTTTGTCGGGGTGGTGAAGCTTAGAGGTGACGGTTTGGCTGGTAGCGTCAGCACGGACTGACAAGTGAGATTTGGTGACTCCCAGCGGGAGCAGTCAACAAGTGATCATTTTCACTCGAGGTGGTCGAGTGTGGTCGGTACGACATTAGACGGCGATGGAGCCTCTGGGTACGGATGAGTTTAGCTGGTGTACGGGTGTACACGTGTTGTGGGGTCAAGATGTTTTCCACGTGGTGGATGTGGAATGAGCATAATTGGAATTTCGAGAACGAACTGGTTTTTGAGGGAAGATCGGTTGAGTTTTGATCGGTTGGAATTTCGAGGACGAAATTCTTTAAGGGGGAAGATTGTAACGACCCGTCCCGGAATTCGAGATTAGATTTGTAACTAATCATGATTAACGGGGTTAATCGGTGATTAGTTGGGTGAAATCGGACGAACGGTGCAAAGTGACCGTTTTGCCCCTGGTCGTGGGTAAAACGTTGACTTTTAGTTCGGACGGTCAAACCGGACTTTGACCGATGACCGTGACGTAGTCTGGGACGTCACGAGTTCATAGACAGGTGGCACGTTTGATTCCGACATTCGTGGTGAAAGTTATGACGTTCGGAAGTTCAGGGTCATTTTCGTAATTTGGACGAAGTAGGGGGAAAATGTTGACTTTTTGATCGGGTGGTCCGATGGCCAAGGGCCAAGGACCGTTAGGAAGGTCTCGAAGCCCTGAGTACAACGACAGGCGGCACATGTCAAACGGACATCGGGTGACCAAGTTACGGGTCACGGATGGTGAGGGGTAATTTGGTAAATTGTCAATTGAGGGTAAAATGGTAATTTTGACTGCTATTTTGTGCAACAGCCGTGTTTGGGCTTAGTGCATCTTTTCTGTATTGAAAACAGAGAGTGGGACTTGGCGTGCAGAGCGTGAGGAATTGTTTAACCATCCTTGATCAGTGTGTGTGAGTGTGGTGTGGAATTTTAAGCCATGGTTAAATTGTTTAAGGCCTGGGTGGAGCTGTACAACGGTGTGCAGTGGTGGAGTGCGGCTGGTGTTCTGAAATTGGGAAGAAAGCAGAGGCTGCTTCCCACGTTGATCAAATTCCCGAGACCATGATGAACTGAGGACGGTTTGGGGCGAATTGTTGTTGTGTTGGTGCGGGAACAAAGACAGTAGTCAGGGCACGAGTGTGCTGGTTGAGATGAGTGCGGGAAACAAGCCGGGGAGAGTGCCATTGAACTGGGAAAACAGGGACTTTGTGCAGGGTGTGATCGTCCCATTCAAGGCCAATTTGAGTGAAATTGTGAGCGAGAAAGGGATCTTGGAGGCGAGAACACAGTTATGGGAAGAGAGAAGGAAGAAAATGAGGAAACTGGGAGAGGGAGTTCCAAAAAACCCCGAAACTTGTCCTTGAGGGAATTTAAATCCAGTTTCAAAATGTAGGCCAGCCCAAGCAAAATTGTAGCTCGAATGAGTCTTCTGGAACTTCATGGGGTCGATCCAAATCGTTGATTGCAAGCTTTGAAGCACCTGGAGCCATGGTCGGTCGTCACGGGTGGCCGGGAAATCGAGCCTTGTGTTCGTGCAAATTGAGGTAAATGTTTGTGAAATTGGATTTCAATTCATCCTTACCATGAGGTTATGATGCTAGACTACAAGCTAATTGAAGACTTCCTTGGTTATTAGACAAACTCGGACAAGGAGCTCGATTTGGAAACTTAGGTTGAGTCGAGGTAGTTCGAGGTTATGACGACGGTAATGAGCATTACAGATCCCTAACTCAATTGGTTGCGAAGCTAATGGTGTGTTAAATCGTTCAAAATAATGTCGAATTGAAGGATGCTAATCGGGTCCTCACACGGGTTGAACAACCCGTATTGCAGGTTGGCGGGTGAGAACGATGAACTGTGCAGGGGTACTGTAGCAGGCGCGTGGGCTCACGCGCAGCCACTCACGGCGGCGCGTGAGGGCGTGTGGACCCGAATTTCAAGGTGAGTTCAAAATGTTGTAACGAACATTTTAACGTTGGTATCGAACTTATCGGACACCGTTTCGATGTTATCCCAAGGGCCCGAATATTTATGTTACGGGTGTAATTAACGATTAATTCCCGGAAAAATTATGGGAAATTAGTAGGTTGTTATCTAAGCCCTTAGTGACACTAAAGTATGTTTTCGGACAGGATTCGAAATTCTGGAAAATATCGGAAATTACGGGCATGCGTACGGCGCGAAACCGAGCTTTAAAAATTGGTGTGTGAGTGGACTTGCTTTCAAAATTTAATGCATGCATAAATTATTTCTATGATTTTATGATTATGATTATAAGTTGTGATTGATTTTGATTCCCGTATTTATACGTATTTTTACTATACATGTGGAATTACACGTATTTCGAGACTATGGTCACTCGTGTGCTTAATGATGGTTTAACGAAAGAAGTTATATGAAATGGATGGTAAAATGATTTAAGACGGTTGTATATGATTTGCGAGTGTGACCTATGATTTTGACACGTTTTTTGAGAACGTTCCGGATTTGCACGTTTTACGAGATTTTGTGTTATTGTGATTTGATCACTGTTGATGTTTGAATTGGGGAATTGAAATGAGACTGGTGATTTTGAGAATTTAAATGAGGGATTTGAGTATGTTTTGCTTGGATCGTGATTTTGGTAATTATGATTGTGGTTCGGATGTTTTGATAATGAGATTTGAGAAATGAAGTGATTTCAAGGAATTAAAATGGATTTTGGAAAACACGATTTCGGGCTTGATGCTCGGGGCATAAAAGTAGTTTTAACGAACGAGATTACGGTTTTCGGAAATTTTAAGTGGATTCTTGGTTTGGGTTCGGGATGATGCTTCCGGATGCCGGCTTACGGAATCATTATTGCGAATTCGAATTCGGGAATGGAAAAGGATTTAATAAAGTGATTTGGTCTGTTTTTGCATGCCCCGTGTTTCATGATGATTTGATTATGTTTGTAAAGTATGATTTGGGGAAAATGAATGTGGAGTTTCGGACCATGGGTCCTGTTGTGAAAAATGTGATTTTGGGATGGATCCCACGTGGTCGTGATTGATGAACTGTTTTGGGGTTTAAAGACCCGCTGAAACTGCTTTGGGTTTGAAGACCCGTTGTTGTGTTTGAAAACTGTTTTGGGTTTAAAAACCCGGTGCTATTGCTGGAGAACGTTTTGAGTTTAAAGACTCGGTTAGTTGATGACGGGGGAGGGCCCTTAATGAGTTTAAAGACTCGGTTACTGTGATACCCCCGAGGCCTATTGATTATGTTCTGAGTTTAAAGACTCGTTGATATCCCGGGAAGGCCTGTTTATGCGCATGGTTTTGAGTTTAAAGACTCGGGCGCACTTGTTATCCAGCAAAATGATTGACTTGTGATTTATTGACGATTTCTGATGTCTCGGTTGAGTTGGACAGTGGCCCGGTATATGGTTGTTGGTTTTGGATCATGTTGTGCATTTGGTTGATTTGTGGTTTTGGGCTAAGGCCCGGTGTCTATGATTGCGGGCTAAGATCCGATGGTTGAGAAAGCAAAAAATGATTTTGAGATTCATACGAGTTTTCCTTATGTTGGAATTTAATACACAGTTTTTCTTATGTGGAAAATGTTAACCGATTGCGAAATGATTTTTGTATGCATGCATTGGTTTTTACGCGGAGGGTAAAAACGTTTGTTGTAACTCTTTTGCTAAACTGATTTATTTTTGTCCATTCACACCTTTTGGTTTTACTGACCCTCCAGGTCGTTGCGCGTTGTTCGAGGCTGTACGAGGGGCGGAGGCATGAGTAAGTTCGTGTGGCTATCCCTGGTTTGGCAAGTACTGAGGGTAACTTGGAATTTTCAGTCATCTTGCCAGACAGGATCAGGACCGGGCACGGTTATCGATGCCCCTTTCGGGGGCGGTCTTGACAACCATCCTCTCCCAGACCATTCCCCCTCGCAGGAATGTGGGATTGCTCACCGTTCCCTTCAGGACACGGGTCTTCCAATCCACCCCCTTAGGGCCTAGCATCCTCGCTGGCACACTTCCCGGTCGGGGTCTGGCTCTGATACCAAATTGTGAGGACCCGACCCTCCTCGGTCAGGACCCGACTCATCTAGCACCATATTGTCCGCTTTGGGCCTCACCCTCACGATTTTGTTTTCGGGAGCTCATGGTGCAACTTCCCAGGGGGTCACCCATCATAGAATTGCACCAGCCTCAACTAGCTTAACTTTGGGGTTCCAATCCCCCCCAAAGCCACTTGAGCTCCCAAAAAGCCTAGTGCTAGATAGGTGTGTGCATACACCTTTAAGGCACACCACCATCCTCTCCCAGACCATTCCCCCTCGTAGGAATGTGAGATTTTTCACCGTTCCCTCTAGGACACGTGTCTTATAATCCACCCCCCTTTGGGCCCAGTGTCCTCGTTGGCACACTTCCCGGTCGGGGTCTGGCTCTGATACCAAATTGTCAGGACCCGACCTTCCTCGGTTAGGACCCGACTCATCTAGCACCATATTGTCCGTTTTGGGACTCGCCCTCACGGTTTTGTTTTCGGGAGCTCTTGGTGCACCTTCCCAGGCAGTCACCCCTCATGGAATTGCACCAGTCTCAACTCGCTTAACTTTGTGGTTCCAATCCCCCCCAAAGCCACTTGAGCTCCCAAAAGGCCTAGTGCTAGATAGGTGTATGCCTACACCTTTAAGGCACACCATCATCCTCTCCCAGACCATTCCCCCTCGCAGGAATGTGGGATTGTTCACTGTTCTCTCCAGGACACGGGTCTTACAAGAATAATGAATAAAAGAATAATGAATAAATTAATGAATTAAAGAATAAAATAATAAAAGAATTAAATAATAAAAGAATCAATAAATTAAAGAATAAAGGAATAAAAGAATAAAGAATTAATGAATAAAAAAATTAAAAATAAAAAAATTAAAAAATTAAAAAATTGAAGGGAAGTTTGAAAAGATTTGTAATCTAAACTAAAGAAAACACTAACTAAGAATTAAATTAAACTTAACAATAACATTATTTAAAACTGCTCCTAAAATAAACTTCCTTTAAAATACAATTTTTACTAATACTCTAACATCATGCTTATATTGAATCAATCACGAAATCCTACATTCATCATCTCCATTATATGCATACGTTTTTCATATTATAAATGCACCGACAGCGGCCGACACTTATAATATGACTTACTTTTTGTTTATGATTAAATGCACCGACAGCGGCCGACATTAAAATCTCTTCAATCAAATGCTAAGTGCACCGACATAGGCCGACACTTAAGCATCAAATTGAAGTATGAAGCACTAAAACATATGAAGTAAAAGAAATTCAGAAAGTAAAACACATGGAGATTGTATTCATACTTACAAATGTTAAAAAGAAAATACCAACACAAATATTGCATTATAAGTAAAACTGAAACAATAACAAGAGTTTAAATAGAAAAACATGATTTTTCACAAGGAACCCTGACAGCAGGCAGAATCGTGTGAAGATGGAGGAAGAAATACGAAGAATTTGGTCTTAAAAACTCTTGAATTGCCTTAGAATGACCTAATCTTAGGTTTTTCTTACGAAAAACATAAAAATGTAATTAAAGATAAGTTTAAGAAATTTTAAGAACAGAATAAAGAAAATGAAACTAAGATAATTAATTAAAAAGAAAATTACAAGAAGTTACAAATGGTCCCAAAAAATAATGAACAAAATAGAAAGAAGATGAACTAAATGAAGAGTGAAAAAAGAGAGAAAAACTTAGAACTAAAACTAAAAAGGGAACAAAATGTGGACAATTGGGGGACTCCCTTACAATAAAGATGACATTCCTATTTATAGAAAAAAATAAAATAAAATTCTAAAAAAAATAAAATAAAAATAAATAAAACTTACAATAAAAAATTCAAAAGTGAAATGATGAGATTGACTGATTTTGCAGAAAATATGCTGATTTTGGGGAAAAGATGTTTGAAAAATCAGCCAAAATGGTTGAAAATGAGGAAATAAGGCTGCTGGTTTTTGGCTTGGGCTGTAGGTTTTTGGCTGGATTTCTGGATTTCAATAGTTTCCCACCGAAATTTCAAGCAAATTTTGGTGGTTTCCCTTGTTTTAGTCATATCTTTTTCATTAAAACTCCGATTGGGATGATTCTTTCGTTGAAATGCTCAGAATTTCATGCTTTATTTATTTCTGCAAAAATCCCACAAAATATATTATTTTCTCCAATTTTTTATTAATTTAATAATAAAAGTCAAGTAGTATAAAATAATATAAAATAATGTTTAATTGAAGACCTATCAGGATTGCACCAGCCTCAACTCGCTTAACTTTGGAGTTCCTAAGGAATCCAAAGCCAGTGAGCTCCCAAAAGGCCTCATGTTATATAGATACATGTCCATACATATGAGACACTTTACCTTTCTATCCCCGAGCGATGTGAGATTATTCACCGTTCTTCAGATGACACCGGTCTTACAATCCACCCCTTCTTGGAGCCCAGCGTCCTCGCTGGCACACTTCTAGTCGGGGTCCATCTCTGATACCATTCTATCACAACTCGACCTATCTAGCACGATATTTTCCGCTTTGGGCACATCCCTCATGGTTTTATTTCAGGGAATTCAAGTGCAACTTTTCAGTAGGTCGCCCATCTTGAGATTACACCTAACAAGACCCAACCCGGTTACCACCCCGATAACTGGGATGAACCCTGCTCCCGTCTAACAAACACACTTAAAGTACCAAAAACAACCTCACAAATACCCACAATTTACATTGCCAGAGCAGGGAGAACTTAAAATCCAACGAGTCAACAGCCATACAGAACATAGTACAGTACAAGGTAAGACAAAAATCCTACTAAAAGTTGACTACACGCACAACGAAAAAGCTCGTAACGGAAAACGCCGGAAAACTCCGGAAAACTCTATGCCTTTGCCTCTGCCTCAACGTTAGCCCCAGCGCTAGCACCACGACCTGGAGGGTATTTAAAAACCAGAAAAGTATGAGCGGACTAAAAATAAATAATAGTTTCAAAAACAGTTTAATAAACAAACCAGGATTTTGCCCTCCGTTTTAAAAACATGCATGCATAACCCAGTATCTGAAAACGACAATATAAACCATATGGAAACATTATCATCAAAACATGAAAATACCAAATATCATCATCCGATCAAACCTGCTGGATCTATCCGAGTCTTTAAACTCCCGAATCTTTAAACTCAATCCAGGCCTCAATATAATCCGAGTCTTTAAACTCCCGAGTCTTTAAACTCAACAGGCCTACGGGGGAAATATCATAATATCCGAGTCTTTAAACTCCCGAGTCTTTAAACTCAATTCGGGTCTTTAAACCCAATCCGGGCCCGCCCCCGTTATATCATAATCCGGGTCTTTAAACCCAATAACCAGATCCAGCAAATCCAATCAAAACCGCTTGAAAAACATTTCTAAATCCATATCTAAGCCCGAATTTGAAATCACTATCCCGAAGCCATTCCGGCGTTCAGATTCCGGCGTTCAGAACCGTCATTCCGAACCCAAATCCGGAGCCCCTTTTTCAAGCTTTAAAATCAAATCTCGATTTCCGAAATCCAATTCTAAAACCGAAAAAAACCTTGATTTGCGAATCATGTTTCAAAATCCATTTATAGTCATAGCAAATCATTTATATGTAAATCCCAAAATCATGGCATCAAAATCAATTCATATATCGTAAAACGTGCCGAAATACGTATAATTCTAAGAAATGTCCCGAAAAATGTGCAATTATGTAAAAAAGATATATCATAATTTGAAACACGAAACCATATTTAAAAGCATGAGAAATGATAGATTAAAACAGCTATGCATGCTCAGTTAGAAAACAAACAATCCACTCACAGTTCTCGGGCACGTCACTCGCGTTCCGTACGTTCCTCGGTTGCCTCAGGGATTTCCCGACCTGTCAAAAGTCACCAATCCGGGTCACAAACACTTCAATTAAGCTTACCCTATTTTCCCCAATTTTTCTGGTTTTTAAACGAACCCCTAAACCTTCGAACACTTAAAACTATCCCGATCTGGTGTCTGATCGATCTGAAACTTGTCCTAAAATGTTCGTTACATCGATTAGAGTGAAAACCGTGTTGAACGTTTCCTCTGAACAGTCCCCACGCGCCCTCAGGCGCCGCCCAAAGGGGCTGTGCGTGGGCTTCATGTACCTGCACTGTTCATCGTCTTCAACCTCTGTCCACCCGGTTTAGACCGATCCGGTCGAACCGAGCCGGCGTGACCGGTTCTCACTCAAATTCAGTCCATTTTCAATCCTATCTTCATTAATAGTTTCGTCCCATTCTAAGCATTCGATTCAAGTAAATAAAACACGAAAGAAGGGTCTAAATCTCACCTCCCAAAGCTCGAACAAAAGCCCAGAAAATCGCCTTTCGGATTCCGGCCACCAATTCCTCCTCCCGTCACGGTTTCGAGTTCCTAAGCTCAAAGACAACTTCCTAGCACTATTAGTAACAATAGAACGAGTTAACCACCGTCCAATAACCATTACTTTCAATTTGAACCGAAACTGGAAAACAGGGGATCGAAACCTTACCATCTGTCTGCTCACCGCCGTGAGCTCCGCCGTGGGTCTCAAGGTTCAAAAGGTAGTCCCCATGTCCTCCTCCGTCCTCTGAACACCGCCACAAACCACGGTTTGATCGATTGGGCTGCACCACCACCATGACTCCCTCTCTGATTTTCTGGATTTGCTCACCTCACACACCTACAACCTCACTTCAATTCACCTCAACACGATCACACACCTTCAGGTTCTCACTCAAACACAAAGGAACCTCACAACACTCACTGAACTGGGTCGATTACCTCTCTGTTTTCAGTTTCTGTTTCTCTCAGTTGCACCGTTTGAACTCAAGCACAAACAATATAAGTGTAACCGTGTAGTGGCTAGAACCCACTGGAAAACAGCCAGGTTTCAAACACCTGGTGGACCAGCCCCAAAATATCCAATTAACACTGTCCACTTGTCCTTATCTAATTGGCACAATTCCCAAGGAGTAAAAAGACTGAAATGCCCCTAATTGTTCAAATTACGATTTTCCTCTTCACCTTTCTAGACCCATATTTCACTCGTCCGATGTCCGATGAAGACGTGTCGCCTGTCGTTATACTCAGGACTTCGAGATCTACCTAATGGTCCTTAGTTTGCATGAAGAAAACTTGTTGTTCAAAAAGTCAACAAATTCCTCATTTTAAACCAAATTACGAAAGTGCCCTCAATCTTCCGAACATCATAACTTCCTCCTCGGATGTCGGAATCAGGTGTGCCACCTGTCTACGGACTCGTGACATCCCGAACTATGTCACGGTCATCGGTCAATGCCCAATTGACCGTCTGAACTAAAAGTTAACATTTTACCCATTCTATTGGCAAAATCGTCATTTTGCGTCGACTGTCCAAAAGTGTCCAACTAATCACCGATTATCTTCGTTAATCTATCAATAAACTCTACTCTAATCCCGACTTCCGGGACGGGTCGTTACAACACCAACCCAAACTCACTTAACTTGGGAGTTTCCAAGGAATCAAAAGCTAGTGAGTTCCCAAAAGGCCTCCTGTTGGATGGATGCTCACCCACACCTATAAGACGCATCCCCCAGATCCCATCGGACGATGTGGGATTGCTAACCATGCCCCCAAGGCACAAGTCCTCACAATCCACCCCCTTGGGGCCCAGCGTCCTCGTTGGCACACTTAATTCTGACCGGGGTTGGTATCAGATACCAAATTTTCACGACCCGACCTTCTCGAACAGGATATTATCCACTTTGGACCCAAACCTTACGATTTTATTCTCGGGAGCTCATAAGCAACTTCCCAGTGAGTCACCCATCTTGGGATTGCACCAGCCTCAACTCGCTTAACTTTGGAGTTCCCAAGAAATACAAAGCCAGTCAGCTCCCAAAAGGCCTCATGTTAAATAGATACATGCCCACACATATAAGGAACTTTACATTTCCCTCCCCGATCGATGTAGGATTATTCACCGTTCATCACAAGACACGGGTCTTACAAGTAAGTTATGGGATTACTGCCATGAGTTGAAGAGAACTAATCCTGGGACACCCACATCTTTGGCTTGTGATGTTGTAGATGGTGATCAACTCTTCAAAAGATTTTACCTATGTTTGCAGGCTTGCAATAAGGGATTTAAGGAGTGATGTAGGCCTTTTATTGGCCTTGATGGGTGTCATCTGAAGGGGATCTATGAGGGGCAATTGTTGACATCAATTGGAATAGATGCGAACAATGAGACTTGGGTTATAGTAATGGTAGTGGTGGAAGCAGAAACAAAGGATTTCTAGACATGATTCTTGGAGTTGTTAAAGGTGGACCTGTAAATGGTTGATGGTATTATGTGGAGCTTCCTTACTTATAAACAAAGGGACTTGAAGCAGCCATTGAGTTATTGATGTGTTCTGCTGAGCACATGTTCTGTTGTAGGCACTTGTGGGACAACTACAACCAAAATTTCAAGGGAAAAATATTGAAGGATGCGCTATGGGATTGTGCAAGAACTACAATATTGCAGGGCTTCCTACATGAGATGGAGAAGCTCAAATATTTAGATGAAGCAGCCTGAAAATGGTTGGTAGATAAACCAGCACATCAGTGGTCTAAGTCGCATTTTTTGAACGTGGTCGAAGACATATATGCTGCAAAACAATTACTGCGAGACATTCAACAACGTAATTATGTCAGCTAGGGATAAACCAATCATCACTGTGTTTGAGATGATTAGGTTTTTATTAATGAGAAAGATTCAATGGAGAAGGGATAAGATGGCAACTTGGCCCCATCAAATATGTCCAAATGGTTTTAACCAAATCCAAAAACTGACAGTGGATTCAGGTCATTCCAATGTTAGATGGCTCGGTGGAAGAAACTACGAGGTTCATGGCCATAGAAGAGGCCCACACTTGTTCATGCAGAAAATGGGAATTCACGGGAATCCCATGTGTGCATGGGATAACAACCATATATTACAAGGGAGGCCCATCAGTGGAGTCATATGTGGATCCAATATACTCGAATGAGACATATATGAAATGCTACAACCAGTGATTGAAAAATTGCCGAAATCGTCGATATATCGCTCGATATATCATGATTTCTGGCCGGCGACAGCTAAGAGGGGGGTGAATGTTTTTCTTCCCCCAATATCGGGGATTTCGTCCAATATCGATGATACATATCGACGATTTCGGTCGATATTGTCCGAAATTCCCGATATTGGACAGGAAGCCCCGATTTTGGACCTACTCATCGAACCCACGAGGGAAGTAAGGCAGCAAAGGACCGAAATAAAAAAAAAAAATCATACACGAAATCGTAAATCACGAATTGAACATAGAAGAATTCAAAAAGGATTCAACGAAATCGTCAATCATATACACAACAAGGATTCAAAAATTCAAAAGGCAATGATTCAATTGCCACCCACGGACGAACAGAATTTGGGAAGAAACAACAAAATTAATTCACGGACTCACCAGTCTCAGTCACCACCTTCGCAAGCATATTTTTTTTGGGGGGGGGGGGGGGGGGGCAACCAAAGAAAACCTCAAACCTAGCCCACTTATGATCTGTCGACACCGTCTGCATCTCCGGTTCTTCGTTCGCTGGCCGAAATCGCTCGAACCACCTCTCGTCTCGTCCGTCGCTCGCGCCGTCTTGCGTCACCGGCACGGTCGACTCACCTCACTCACCAAGGATGACGAGAGAGATCTCTCAGTCGCCTCGCCCCTCACGCTGCCCCTTACCCTCGCAATTTCCGCAAAGTGCTAATCGTTCGACTCGATCTGTTGAGTAAAGAAGAATTGAAACGAAACGCTGCGTTTCGTTTCATTTAATTTATTACCCTTTTTTTTAATTATTTACATATATTATTTAATTATTTGTCAAATTAAATTATATCAGTTATTATTTACTTTTTTTTAACCCTAAATATAAAAAATAGATTAAACCTTAAATTTTTTTTTTCAAAATTCAAAATTTATTATTAGGTAAAAATTATGGCTTAATTCATATATTTGGTAATCATTTATTAATAATAAATTTATCATTTATTACTAAAATATGTTTTAGTAATGTATGTTTTAATATAAAATATGGCTTAATTCATATATTTGGTAATATTTGTTTTAATTTAGAATATTTGTTTTATTTTAGAATATATATTAAAAATTATGAATATATGTGTTTTTGCTCCTTAATTTTTTATCATCATCAAAGTCTAACTTAGAATATATGTTCTTGTTCCTTAATTATGAATATGTATTAAAAAAATGAAGCCTTAAACGTTTTTTTTTTTCAAAATTCAAAATGTATTATTAGGTAAAATATGTTTTAGTAATGTATGTTTTAATATAAAATGACAAGACCCACCCCTAATCTTCCGGGATTAAGGGCTAAATCTCGATCCCGTCTAACTTACGCATGACACGAAGGCTAAACTTACGTCAAACCTGCATGTGACACGTAAGTCAGACAAGGGATTCTCGAACCAACCATCCGAAAAGGTACTGGTCTTTCTAGAGTATACCGAACTACCAAGGATCGCAGGTGTGATGTAACACCCAGGAAATTCGAGAATTTTAATATTGTAATTTAATGTATGAATTGACGTTTTAACCCTTGTGAATGGTATGACCAAATTATTGACTTTTTGATTTGTGGGTCAAACGGACTTTGACCAATGACTGTGACGTAGTTCGGGACGTCACGAGTCCATAGACAGGTGGCATGTCAAATTCGGACGCTCAGGGAGGAAGTTATGACTATCGAAAGTTCAGGTGCATTACCGTAATTTGGACTTTAGGGGCGAAAATGTTGACTTTTCATTTGGCAACTAATTTTCACTCGACCTAAGGACCGTTAGGTAGGTCTCGATGCCCTGTGTCCGTAGACAGGCGGCACGCCGAAATCGGACCTCGTATGGCTGAGTTACGGGTCTAGAAAGTGAGGGGCATTTTGGTAATTATTAAACCAGGGGCATTTTGGTCATTTTGCCCTGGTTACTGCAGCAACTGCGGGGGACCATGGACGACACCACCATGTGCGGTGGTTCAGTGTGCAATTGTTTATGCAATTGTGTGCTGGAAAGGAAGGGCTATGCTTTAGATCGTGGGCTGAACCATCCACCTGCACGGTCGAATTGATTAATGAGATTCGAAGCTTTTTCGGGGAACAAAGTTCAGTGGACAGTGAGGCTTCCACGAGCCTCTGGGACGGCTTGAATTGTTTAAAACTGATTGAGAAGTGAATGAGCTTCACTCTGCGGTTGAAAGAATTGAAAATAGGGGAGGAACCAGAGAGAAACCATTTCGGGAAATTTTGGAGGGAAATCGGGTTTTCAATTTCTGGTGATTGTTGGACCAAACCAAAGCTTGGTTTAGTCTTCTGGGAGTATTTGGAACTTATCCACATCGAAATCGAAGGCCATCAGCCACGGGTGAGCTGGGATGGTGACTGCAGTTTTTAGTGAAATCGCAGAGCTTGGGACGACAACCTTCAGGTACTTTAAGACACAATTGATCGTTCATTTTAGGTCGTTTTGATCCTATTATGCTGTCTGTGAAGTTAATTGGAAATTGAATTAGAAACCACGAAGTTCTGGTGATTGACCCGATTGGTTGATCACGGGTCGATGGGTCGATTGGGGACCTATCGAGGTTGATTAATGTCTCAGAACTTAAATTGGATAGTTAATGAACATGTTAGGATCAAATACGAGTGAAATCGAGTGGAAATTGGGGGTTAATTAACCGGGCCAAGCCGCGGGTGGCAGGCCCGTATTACAGACAAACGGGTGAAGGTGGTGACACTGTAGCTACAGTGTCAAGCGCGTGACTTTCACGCGCAGCCACTTTGGGCGGCGCATGAGGGCGCGTTGGACCTTATCTCCGATCACGATCACGATCAACATGACTTTTTTTCCTCTCATCATTCTGAACATTTTTTATGAATTAACCATGTTGATCTGAGTTAGTTTGGGAGGGTCAGTTTAGGACCGGTTGTCTCGGGAAACGTGTTGGACGGTTTCCCCGAGCCGGTTTCTGTTTCGGACTTTTTGGTTAAATGGTTAAGACTTGTAGTGACCCTTACGTGTGATTTGGACTGACAGGAATTGTACGATAATCTCGGTACAAGTTCGTACGCGCAGGTTTACCGCGGGATCGTACTGTGAGTGGGCCCGATTTCATTAAACACTTGCATGCTTAAATGTTTTTCTATTTACTTATATGTTCACATGCTGGAATCAAGAAACGGTTTTGATGATATTAAAATTATGGTTATGGCACGTTTCACGGTATTTGGGCTTGAGACCCGTCTGATGAAACTTAAAGATCGGTTGGATTTTATCTATGTATATATATGTTTTGCATGTGGATATCAATAAAATGTATTTGGTACTGCACTGTATAGATCCATTCTTATGATACTGTCTCCTCCGGATGTGGTACCCCAGAGTGGTCATGGCGCATTGCCTGCGAGGGGTCATTCTACGGAGGAACCGGACCGTAGAATGACTCAGGAGCAGGATTGCTTATTTGACGTCAGGGACGTCAAGCGTCTAGGACGCTAGGCATTTGAGATGCCGTACCCGGACGGGGTTTGGGGATTGGACTCGGAATTGAGACCCGAGTGGCACGCGTAGCCTTGAGACTATGACCTTATTGGACGTCAGGGACGTCAGACATCGGAGATGTCAAGATCGGAGTGTATAGTGCAGTGGCTAAAATCATGTTTATGGTTTTATTATATGCCTTATGATACATATTATATGAATTATGGTTTTAAATTCTGATGCATGCATGTTTGGAAAACGGAGGGGTAAATTATATGTTTTACTTACTAAACGATTTTATAAACTTGAGTTTCGGCCGACTCACCCTTAATGTTTTGGTAACCCCTCCAGGCTGTGCTACTGAGGTAGAGGAGGATCCTGAGGCTGAGGCATAGATCTACTTCCGCGTACCTGATCTCCTGTTGGGTGGTTTGCCCGCAGGATTATTTTAGAGTCGTGCTCGCAATTTGTAATTTGGAACTTTATCCCTTGTCTGACATCGATTTATTTCGGATTTGATGTATAACTTTATTTGGTTATTTATTCATTTGAACTTTTGAGGTTAAAATTGGAACGTTATTTTGGGTGTCAGACGGGAGCAGGGCACGTCCCCTTGTGGTCCCTGTGGGATCGGGACAGGTCCTGTCAGCTTGGTATCAGAGCACTAGGTTGTGGTCAGCATGCTAGACTAGCGATTAGTACTAGTTACTTTTCGAGTTTAAGTATAATGTTAACTGATCTATGCCTCTTGACAGTTGGTTATGCCTCCAAGGAGGATTCCTCATACACGAACTGACGAGGAACTGGAAGGGGAAATGGAATGCGCAAGCATTGAGCAGGCTCAGCGTCTGGGAGCCACTCCTTTCAATGGGGGATCAAACCCCGAAGATGCTCATGATTGGATCACCAAATTGGAAAGGATCTTCACGGTGATGCACTGCCCTCCGGGCGAACGGGTAACTTTGGCGGCCTTCTTACTGGAAGGAGGAGCCTACCAGTGGTGGCACGGCCTTGAAATATCGGGATGGTCTGTCCATACCACTACTTGGGAAGCTTTCCGTTCCCGATTTCTGGACCAGTACTACCCGCGATCGTTTCGCGCGGCACGGGAGGCTGAGTTCCTGTGGCTGGAGCAGGGGGATATGTCCGTTGCGGACTACGAGCAGACTTTCGGAAAACTATCCCGGTTCCCTGCATCATTCGTGAGCACGGAGGAGGACAAATGCCAAAGGTTTGAGCTTGGACTCCGAGGGGAGATCCGGGCAAGTGTGACTGCTGCTACTCATGCTTTTCTGAGAGATATGGTCGACGCTGCGGTGCGTGTCGAGGCCAGTCTGGCGGCACACCAGACACGACAGCCTACGGGCGAGGGGCGACGTCAGGATCTCCCACAACGTGGGCCAACGGGCCAGAAGAACAACAAGGGAGGGGGCTACAGGGGAGCACCCTCATCCTTCAAGGGTCGTGGCTGGTCAGGTCGACGTGGAGGCTCTCAGGACAGAGTATCAGGATACAACTCCGGGTAGCGTTCATCCTGGAACGGAGCTTCTGGTGGGAATTCGGACAGGCCGAGGCCAGTAACCTGTTTTGCTTGCGGAGAGGAGGGCCACTATGCCTGTGATTGCCCGCTGTTGTCCAAGAGCAACGACGCTGGGGGCTCTAGTGTGGTGCAGAGCACGGCTTCCCACACTAATGGAGGTCGCGGTCAGGGAGGTGACCGTGGTGCTGGGCGTGGCGCGCGTGGACGCGGACGGAATGGAGGGCCTAGGGCTCAGGTGTTTGCAATGACCCAGCAGCAGGCGAGGACTGCCCTAGGCGTGGTTATAGGTACACTACATATCTTAAACCTTCTTGTAAGTGTATTGATGGATGTGGGGGCTACACATTCTTTTATTTCGAAGAGTTGTGCTGGTATGCTTGATTGTGTGGTATCAGCCTTATATTGCGAAATGGGTGTTGGCACCCCGATGGGCATCGTGTACCTTGTGAATCAGGTGATTCGTAAGTGCCCGGTGAGAATTGAGGATGTGGATTTACCAGCGAACTTAATTATTCTGGACATCCACGACTTTGATGTAATTTTGGGTTTGGATTGGCTATCGGAGCATGGGTCGCTCATCGATTGCTGTAGCAAGCAAGTGATTCTGCGAAGCCCGGGTTTGGCGGAGGTTATCTTTCAGGGGGAACATGACGGTTCGCCTCCTGAAGTGATTTCTTCACTTACTGCTACCAAACTTCTACGGAAGGGATGCTAGGGTTATCTGGCGCATGTCGTGTCGGATCAGGTTGATACTCCGGGTATCGACGAGATACCGGTGGTACGTGAGTTTCCGGATGTGTTCCCGGAAGACTTACCTGGATTACTGCCATCGCGGGAGATCGAGTTTACAATTGAACTACTCCCCGGTACCCGACCTATATCTCAGGCACCATACCGGATGACGCCGGCCGAGTTACGAGAACTCAAAACTCAATTGCAGGAGTTGGTGGATTTGGGATACGCCCGACCGAGTACTTCACCATGGGGAGCACCGGTGTTGTTCGTAATGAAGAAGGAGGGGAGTCTCCGTTTGTGTATTGACTATCGACAACTCAACAAGGTGACACTGAGGAACCAGTATCCTCTACCCAGGATCGATGACCTTTTTGACCAGTTGCGGGGAGCACATTGCTTCTCAAAAGGTTGATTTGCGGTCTGGGTATCACCAACTGAGGATTTCGGAAGAGGATATTCCGAAAACTGCCTTTCGAACCCGTTACGGACACTACGAGTTCCTGGTTATGCCGTTTGGTTTGACGAATGCTCCAGTAGCATTCATGGATCTGATGAACCGGGTCTTCCGACCCTACCTGGATAAGTTCGTGATTGTGTTCATCGATGATATCTTGGTGTACTCGAGGAGTGCCTGTGCACATGAGGAACATCTACGGTTGGTGTTGGAGAAGCTGAGACAAGAACAATTGTACGCCAAGCTGTGCAAGTGTCAGTTTTGGCTGAGCAGTATTGGTTTTCTGGGACACGTGATATCGACGGATGGGATTAGCGTAGATCCCCAGAAAACAGAAGCGGTGACTAACTGGGCTAGACCGACAACAGTAACGGAAGTGCGGAGTTTTGTCGGGTTAGTAGGTTACTACCGGAGATTCGTGGAGGGTTTCTCCAAAATTGCTGCACCATTGACTCGTCTGACTCGAAAGGGAGTGAAGTTTATTTGGGACGAGCAGTATGATCGGAGTTTTCAAGAATTGAAGGATCGATTGACCACTGCACCTGTCCTTGCATTGCCGGATGACAGTGGAGAATTCGTGGTCTTTAGTGACGCATCACTACAAGGTTTGGGCTGCGTGTTGATGCAAACTGGCAAGGTTATCGCCTACGCATCCCGGCAGCTAAAGACTCATGAGTTGAACTACCCTACCCATGATTTGGAGTTGGCAGCGGTGGTTCATGCCCTAAAAATCTGGAGACATTACCTATTCGGCGCAATGTGCCAGATATACACCGACCACCAGAGCCTAAAGTACCTATTCACTCAGAAGGAGCTTAACATGAGACAACGAAGATGGTTGGAGCTGCTGAAAGATTATGACTGTACGATCGAGTACCATCCGGGTAGGGCCAATGTGGTGGCAGATGCACTCAGCAGGAAGTCAGCAGGATCTGTTGCACACCTGGGGATGATGTATCTTCCTTTGCTGGTGGAACTCCAGAAGGCGGGAGTTATTTTGGATACAGATGAGCATGGAGCTTTGCTGGCCAGTTTTCATGTACGACCAGTGCTGATTGATCGGATCATCGAAGCACAACTTCAGGATCCGATACTCTGTATTTACAGGATTGAGGTCGATGCGGATGAGAGAGAGGATTTCTCCATCCGGGATGATGGAGCACTTGTGAAGTTGGGCCGTTTGTGTGTACCTGCAGTGGCAGAGTTACGGGCCGAGATACATGAGGAGGCCCATAGTTCGGCTTATGCTATGCATCCGGGAGGTACAAAGATGTACCGTACCCTCCGGAACCATTATTGGTGGCCAGGAATGAAGAAAGACATTGCAGAGTTCGTGAGCAAATGCTTAACCTATCAGCAGGTTAAGGAGGAACGGCAGAGACCTTATGGGGCTATGCAGCCACTTCCGATTCCTCAGTGGAAGTGGGATCACATCACCATGGACTTCGTTTTTAAGTTACCAAGGACTCAGAGTGGAGTTGACGGAGTGTGGGTGATCGTGGACCGGTTAACCAAGTCAGCCCATTTTCTGCCAGTTCAGGAGACTGATAAACCTAACCGACTGGCTCAATTGTTCGTGAAGGAAATCATACGATTGCATGGTACGCCGGAATCGATCGTGTCTGATCGTGATCCGCGTTTCACTTCCAGGTTCTGGCGGAGTTTGCAAGCTACTTTGGGAACAACCCTACGTTTCAGTACTGCGTTCCATCCACAGACTGTTGGGTAGTCTGAACGGACCATTCAGACCCTGGAGGACATGATGAGGTCTTGTGTACTACAATTTCAGGATTCATGGGATACTCATTTGCCGTTGATGGAATTCGCTTACAACAACAGCTATCAGACAAGCATCGGGATGGCACTTTATGAGGCACTGTATGGTCGACAGTGCAGGACTCCAATCCGTTGGATGGAGATAGGGGAACAAGCGGCTGTAGGGCCAGAATTGATGGACTTGACCCTGGAAACTGTTCGGGTTATCAAGGAGAGATTGAAGGCGGCACAGGATCGCCAAAAGAGTTATGCCGACCGACGGATTCGGGACTTGGAGTTTGAAGTGGGAGATTTTGTCTTCCTGAAGTTATCTCCGTGGAAAGGGATTATCCGTTTTGGTCGACGGGGGAAACTGAGTCCGCGTTTTATCGGACCATATGAGATCGTGGAGAGGATTGGCCGGGTGGCATACAGATTGGCACTACCTCCAGAACTTTCTAGAGTTCACGATGTTTTTCACGTATCGATGCTGCGGAAGTACGTACATGATGCCTCCCATGTACTAGGGGAACAACCTATCGAACTCCGAGGGGATTTGAGCTTTGATGAACAACCAGTTCAGATTTTGGATCGGAAGGACAAGGTACTACGTCGGAAGACTATCCCTCTCGTGAAGATTCTCTGGAGAAACCAGAGTGTGGAAGAAGCCACAGGATTATTTTAGAGGCATAGATCTACTTCCGCGTACCTGATCTCCTGTTGGGTGGTTTGCCTGCAGGATTATTTTAGAGTCGTGCTCGCAATTTGTAATTTGGAACTTTATCCCTTGTCTGACATCGGTTTATTTCGGATTTGATGTATAACTTTATTTGGTTATTTATTCATTTGAACTTTTGAGGTTAAAATTGGAACGTTATTTTGGGTGTCAGACGGGAGCAGGGCACGTCCCCTTGTGGTCCCTGTGGGATCGGGACGGGTCTTGTCATGTGATGTCTCCGTCTCTCTCGACCAACAGCCCGTGCCGCAACAACCTGGAGGGTATCGAAAACATGAAAAGACTGTGAGTGGACAAAAATAAAGTATAATTTAGAAAACAGTTCAATAAAACAATTACATTTTTTTTACCCTCCACGTAAAAACCTATGCATGCATATCAATTCCAAGTTATGAAACCACTCATATCAAAAACCATCCAAAAACAAAACCCATTTGAAAACCCATATCAAAACCGTTATTCAAATCCAGGCCTCAACCTCAAATCTCAAATCAATCTCAAATCCGGGAACTCAGTCCCAAAACTCGTCACATCCACTTCATCCGGGCCACTGCCCAAAACCTTCGGAAAACCAGTGAAAAACCAGTGAAAAACATCAACATAGAAGTTTACTGGATCTCAAGTGCGCCCGAATCTTTAAACTCAAAACACAATGCGCAATAACCAGGCCTTCCCGGGATTTCCGAGTCTTTAAACTCAAAACACAATCACAGGCCTCGGGGGGTATCATAATCACCGAGTCTTTAAACTCAAAACATATACTTAGTCTTTAAACTCAAAACATATCAATCCAGGGCCCTCCCCCCGTCAATCAATCCGAGTTTTTAAACTCAAAACCAGATCCAGTGGGTTTTCTCTTTTTCCGGGTCTTTAAACCCAAAACCATTTTTCATTTGATCAGTGAAAACCACAGAAAATCCTCATCCGAATTTGCAACAATGATTCCGTAAGCCGACATCCGGAACCACTGTCCCGAACCCAAATCCAGACTTCCTTTCCAAACCTCGAAAACCAAAACCGCAATCTCAATCTCATGAATAGGGCTCCAAGCCCGAAAATCACTTTTCTGAAATCCTTTTCAAATCATCGAAATCAAATCACATTTCAAATCCCGAAATCAAACCATTAAAACCACAGTCAAATCACAAGATCGTTCGAAAACTCGTAAAACGTGAAATTCCGTAAAATATCACGAAATACGTGTAAAACCCTAAATCAGCAAGATCATAAAGCAAATCACAGAATCACGTATGAAAACATATTAAAACACATATGCATGCATCAAGAGTTAGAAAGCAAAGTCCACTCACAGACCATTCCGACATCGCCTCGATACGCGCGCACTTACGTCGTTCCCAGCCATTCCGTTATCCTCGGCTTTCCTGAACCTGTCCAAATCCCATACCAAGGTCACAAACTACTTCACAAAGGTCATACTAAAACCCCACAATTTTCCCGTATTTTTAGCTATTTTTAACCGAGCCCTAAAACCTTGGGACATCCCGAAACATATCGAGGCGATTTCCGATTGACTCGAAACCAGTGCCAAAATGTTTGTTACATCAAAAACTTTAAAAGGCGTGTTGGAACCTTCCTTGAAATCCGTGCCACGTGCCCACACGTACCGCCCAAAGGGGCTGCGTGTTGGCCTCACGCGACGTGCACTGTTCATCTTCAACCTTTGTTAAGCCCGGTCTGAACCGGTTCGATCCAGCCGGTCCAGCTGTGAACCGGCGTTCACGATTCCTGCTTATTTCGATCCATTTTTCAATCCTATTTAATCTAATACATTCGTCTCTTCATTTCCCATAATTCCAAGTAGTTAATTCGTGATAATTAGAGCTAGAGATTACCTCCCAAACTCGAAGAAAAACCCAGAAAAACCAAGAATCTGTTTCCGGCCACCAGTCGTCCTTCTAGCTACAATTTTGAATCCTTGAGCTCAATACTAGCCTCCTACAACTGTTAGGATCAAAAGAATGTCTCAAACACCTACCAAAACCCACGACTTTCGATTTGAACCGAAACTGGAAAACAGAGGACGGAAACCTTACCGTCTATTTACTCACCGCCGTGAGTCTCAGGGTCCCAAAAGCACTCCTCTGGTCTTCCTCCGTCCTTTGACTACCACCACAACCCACGATTAATCGATTAAGGGTGCACCACCACCACGATTCCCTCTCTGTTTTTCGGGTTTTTGCTCACCTCACACACCCACAACCTTACTTCAACTCACCTCAACCCGATCACACACCTTCAGGTTCTCACTCAAACACAAAGGAACCTCACAACACTCACTGAAACCGATCGATTTTTCCCTCACGACCAGAGTCTCTGTTTTCCCTTCTCTGTGAACGATTACCAACCATTTAAAATGTAACCGTGCACACACAATAGACTAGAACCTTCTAGGATTGTACCAGGTGTCACACACCTAGTGGACACAGTCACAAATATCCAATCCCAATTCCCCATGTGTCCTTATCTGATTGGGAACTCCTTCCAAGGTTGTAAAAAGACCAAAATGCCCCTATAAGTCCAAATTACCATTTTGCCCTTCACCTTTCTAGAACCACAACTTAACCGTCCGACGTCTGATGACAGCGTGCCGCCTATCGTTGTACTCAGGACGTCGTGACCCATCTAACGGTCCTCGGTTCGCGTGAAGAAATCTTATCGTTCAAAAAGTCAACATTTTCCCTCTTTTTAACCAAATTATGAAAGTGCCCTTAACCTTCCGAACGTCATAACTTCCTCCTCGAACGTCGGAATCAGGCGTGCCACCTGTCTATGAACTCGTGACGTCCCGAACTACGTCACGATCATCGATCAATGCCCAATTGACCTTCTGAACCAAAAGTCAACTTTTTGCCCATTCTAGGGGCAAAATCGTCATTCTGCATCGACATGCCAAAAGTATCCAACTAATCAACGATTAACGTACTAATCCGTCATTAATTGCCAACCTAATCCCAACTCCCGAGACGGGTCGTTACATAAAATATGAGGTAATTCATATATTTGGTAATATTTGTTTTAATTTTTAATATATGTTTATTTTAGAATATATACTAAAATTATGAATATATGTGTTTTTGCTGCTTAATTTTTTATCATCATCAAAGTCTAACTTAGAATATATGTTCTAATTGAAATAATTTTGTTATTATTTGTTTTTTTATTATTATTATTTGTCATTATCAAATTCTAATTATTTTTCATGTAACTTAGATTTCATAAAATGGCTAGTGGAAGTGCAAGTGAAAGTCTCCCAAGATCTGGACGAATTGACACAGTATAGAAATATGTCATTACAACTCCTGAAGAAAAAAAAATGGTGTCATATGTTCGTTTTGTCAACATCAGTTCTAGAGTGGAAGCATAACGCGATTAAAGTTTCATCTAGCATGTTTTGATGCGAAAAAAATGTTCAAAAATGAAAAGATGTACCTAAAGCTATTAGGGATGAGGTCAGAGCATAGATCAAAAGTAAAGATACTGCTAAACAGAATAAGAATATGATTGGTGAGAACATACGAGCTGGCTTGAGAGGAGATCCAGTGGACACTTAACAGAGCATTCAGATTAATGATAGCGATGATGAAAGGGATGATGATGGATTCGCATATCCAGCAAATTTACATAGATCTGAGAAAGCAGCATATCGATTTGCTGTAAATGCATCGAGGGATGAGGCATGGCGAAGTGTTGACACTTATGGAGTTGGTACCATGCGTGGTGCTAAAGGAGGCAGTAGTAGTCGTCAACAACCTCAACAGATGCGTCGGTCACAAAGTTTGTGTGATCCATTTCCAATTTCTCCAGAACCAAAGCTCTACAAAACCGCACAAAGTCAACAAAAGACTGTAAAATCCATGTGGAAAGGGATGAAAGAGAAGTTGGGTCGATACATAAGCAAAGTTTTTATATATGAAGGTGTGGCTCCAAATAAAACCAACTCTCATCATTTTAAGAATATGATTATTGAAGCCCAACGAGCAGGTATTTAATAAATTTATTTATAATATATTTTTATTTAACTTATGAAATAGCATTAAATGCTAACTTATGTTTTGGTTTGCAGGTGAAGGTATGTCCACTCCTTTTCCATATTAAGTGAAAAATAAATATCTTCCTATGGAGTATGAAGATATGACGGCTTATGTGGAGCAACAAAAGCGACAATGGAAAACTTATGGATGTGCCATAATGTGTGATGGTTGGACCGGTCCACCGAAGTTATCCATAATTAACTTCATGGTATATAGTAAGGGCTCAACTGTATTTCTCAGGTCAGTTGATTCTTCCAAAAGCCATAAAGACTATTTGTACATACAAAATTTGTTGAAGGAAGTTGTTTAGGAGGTTGGAGTACAAAATGTTGTACAGATTGTTACTAATAATGGGTCGAACTTCAAGAAGGCTAGAAAAGAACTGATGAAGACGTATCCGATCTATTGGACTCCTTGTGCAGCCCATTGTATCGACCTAATATTTAAAGATATTGGGAAGAATGAGACAATGGTGCTCATCATAAAAAATGCTACGCATGTAACTAACTACATTTATAATCATCTATGGTTACTAGCTCAGATGCATGAATTATGTCAAGGAGACTTGGTTCGTCCTGGTGCAACAAGGTTCGCAACCAACTATATTTGTATATATAGTATAGTTAAGCATAAAGTTGACCTTAGAAGATTGTTTACCAGTGATCAATGGCATGGTAGCCCACTGAGTAGGAAAGTGGAAGGCAAGAGGGTTGGGGCTCATATCCTCGACCAAAGATTCTGGGAGTCCTTGGAGATGATGCAGTCAATATATGAACCTTTATACAACATTATTCAAATTTTTGATACATAGGTAGTCCCAACCATGCCAATTATATATGATATGTTCAATCGAATGAAAGAAATGATAACCCGTCTTAAAGGAAAGAAGTGGGTCCTCAAAATCATTCAGGAGCGATGAGAACAAACATTAGTGCATCCCTTACATGTCGCTGGTATATTTCTATCTTATTGAACTTGTTAATATTTTATTTTATTGTTGTTTACTAAGCAAATTTCATTCATGATTTGCAGCTTATTACTTGAATCCCCGATATCAATATCAAGCAGGTGTTAGGCATGACTCCTACCTCGTCCAATCAGTTCAACAAGTATTTCTCAAACTGAATCTAATTGGACAAATGGGTTTACAAAATTTTGGACTAGATGTAAGTTCACTACCATATATGAACCTTGATATTTTGGAATCTGTACATCTATGACATGATATTAACATCATTCTTAATGTATTTGATCAACTTTAGAGATTATCGGAAAACATTTCATTCACCTATGACTGTACAATCACGAACGAAAATGCCCCCAGGTATATGCTTGCATTTAACTTGATATTGTATTAATTAGCACTTTATAATGCCTCTTACATTAAACTTAATATTGACAGCTGAGTGGTGGGAACTATATGGCCAAGCTTCTCCAGTTTTGCAAAAAATTGCAGTTCGTATATTATCACAAACGACATCATCTTCAGCATGTAAGAGAAATTGGAGTACATTTGCTTTAATTCATACAAAGAAAAGAAATCTTCTCGCATCTTCAAAGTTAGAACAACTTGTTTTTTGTTATTACAACATGAAACTCAAGTTAAGAGATGACGAAGCTGGATATAGTAAAGTTGTGGAAGAAGACTACGTTGACCTTTTGGAAATTGCTGGTCAACACGTGGAAGGTAATGAAGTTGATCCACTTCAATCATGGATTATGCCAGCTCACTTGGATGATGATAGATGAAGGCATGACCTTCGAGTAGCCCATCTTGCTAGTGAACACGGTGTTAATGTCGATAGAGTGCTATCTGAAGAAGTGGGGAGTAAGGAAATAGGAAGTGAGCGGGAGATGTCTTCATGGGAGAGATCAATGTTTGGTTCTACCGCTGGACGTGACTTGCGAGCTGATGCTACTAGTAAGGGACTACATCACAATAAATTTACAGATGATGATGATGATGATGATGATGATGATGATGATGATGATGATGATGATGATGAAGGAGATGATGATGATGATGATGGAGGAGATGATTTTGAGACAAACGATGAAGACAAGGATGACGGAGAGGATGATGACGGGGGAAATGAACATGTATCTGAAACATATGCACCCTTGAGTCCATTTATTGGAGAGGCGGATTTCACTCATACCACTCAAGATTATGATCATGACTGTAGAGAAGGAGGAGTAGGAATCAGTGGTGTTGGGAAAGATTACACTCGGACACGCAACATATATGAAAGTTATGGAATGTAACTTCCCCCGTAGGCCTATTGAGTTTAAAGACTCGGATTATATTGAGGTCTGGATTGAGTTTAAAGACTTGGATAGATCCAGCATGTTCGATGGAAGGAAATGTGTTTTCAAATGTGTTTTGGTTTTCGAAGATAACTTGATGATGTTTAATAATGATGGTTTTCACTAATGGTTTTTCAGTGATTTGGGCTATGACCCGGATGAGATGGCTTTTGATGGTTTTAGGCTGAGGCCCGAGATTTAAGAAAAGGAAATGATTTCGGTTCGAGGGTAATTTGGTAATTTGGTTAAAAATGGACAATTTGTTGAATTTTCAGACGACATTAACTTTTCATGAAATTCGAGGACCGTTAGGTAGGTCTCGATCCCCTGAGAACAACGACAGGTGACATGCGTTAAGTGGAGGCCGGACGACAGAGTTACGGGTCTAGGAACTTGAGGGGGAAAATGGTAATTTGTGAAGGTAGGGGCAATTTGGTCTTTTGCTACCTAGGGATGACAGGACCCTCCCCGTTTTCCCCCTGGGGACCACTGGGGAAGGCCTGCTCCCATCTGACAAGTAATCCAAAGTACCACAAATACCCTTCCGAGGGTTTTATTACACAAATACCCTAACTGGGGGTTCTAGATACGCACTAGTGTGTTTCATATTACAACATGCCAGACAAGGGAAATGAGTATTATGTTCGTACTAATACAAAAAAAGATAACACCTACCCCTCAGGGTGATCCAAACGCAACGGTGATATGACTCGGCCCCGGAGTCGATGCCTTCCTCGGTTTCCTCTTTTGAAGGGTCAAGAAAACATTCAAAGTGTGAGTGGACCAAAAATAAAGTAGTTATAAATTAATTTGAACATATGTATATATATTGCCCCTTCGTTTCTGTAAACATACATGCATTCAGTAGAAAACATAGAAATACGATCAATTATAAAAGCATATAACATTTCTATACATATATGGATATCTATACAAAAATACATCTGGGCACGTATAATATCAATTCAAATGTAACTATGTATCCATAATCCCTTCCTCGCCATCGAAGGTAAGTTCAACGCCAACTCGGGGCACACGGCCCCTAGGGAACAAATCCCCGATGATGGTCACGATTCATATCTAAAGGTATGCACGCCACTTGAGCTCCCAACAGGCCTAGTGCTAGATAAGTGTGTGCCTACACCTTTCAGTTAGTCTCGTGAGAGTGTAAGGAATGTTTTTACAAGATCAATTTGAGAATTCCTTACCTCCAACTGGTAGAACTCAAGCTCGATTTTCAGCAGCCATGGAAGCTTCTGTTCTTCCTCAATTCGACACGATTCCTTTTCGTTTTTGTTGCAGGGAGCTTCGTTTTGATCCCAGAAGCTTAACTCAATCCTCAATTTCTCTTCTCCTAGCTCACAAATTCGAATTCGAATTTCCCCCTAATTTCAAGAATTTTCGAACTCAGAATACACCCAGTTCTCTCAGTCCCTCGAGTTCCTCTTTCTCAATTCAGTTCCTTAAGCTTTTAATTGCACAATGACGCTGAGCTAGTGGTTTATCACGGATCAATTGAACAAAATGATGAGGTCAAGCCATGATTTAGGGGTAAATGTCAAAAGTGTATATCATTGTGTTTTCCATGAAATCCGGAAATGCCCTCGAACTTCCGAACGTCATAAATTTTTCGTCCAAATTACGAAAATGTCCTCGAACTTCCGAGCGTCATAACTTTTTCCCTGATCATCGGAATTGGGCGTGCCATCTGTCTATGGACTCGTGACGTGCTGAACTACGTCATGGTCATCGGTCAACGTCCGTTTGATTCACCAATCAAAAAGTCAACAAATTGACCATACTATTCACAAGGGTAAAAATGTCATTTATTCATTATTTTACAAAATTACATTTTCCAAATTTCTGGGGCGTTACATCACCTCCCAAGCTTCGAGCAAAACCCAGAAAAACCGACTTCAGATTCCTGCCACCCGTCGTCCTTCCAGCCACGGTTTCGAATCCTACACTTCGCAAACACCTTTCTACGACTGCTAGAAACAAGAAAACGGCTCAACATCCTACCAAAATCCACGACTTTCCATTTGAACCAAAACTGGAAAACAGGGGACCCAAAACCTTACCTGCCTTCTACTCACCGCCGTGAGCTCCGCCGTGAGTCTCAGGGTCCCAAAGTCACTCCTCAGGTCCTCTGATCACCACCACAAACTAAGCTTCAATGGGTTTGATCGATTAAGGCTGCACCATGGCCCACGGCTTCCTCTCTGTTTCACTATTTTCTCATCTTCTCACACACCCAAACCAGCCTTAAGTTCCTCTCAAACACGATCAAACAACTCACTCGAACACCTAAGATCACTCGCTCAAGCCCAGAGCACTCCCACACTGAACACTGATCGATTTCCTCACTGTCTCACGGTCTCCGTTTTACTCAGTTGCACGATTGGAACCAACACAATCTATTTAATTGTAACCGTGAAAGTGGCTAGAAGCCACTGGAATTTGGCCAGGTGTCACACACCCTGTGGACCACTTTCACAAAATATCCAATAATCTCAGCCCATGTGTCTTTATCTGATTGGGCCCACTTCCCCAGGTGTGAAAAGACCAAAATACCCCTGCAAGTCCAAATTACCATTTTACCCCTCACCTTTCTTGAACCACAGCTTATCCGTCTGATGTCCGATGAAGGCGTGCCGCCTGTCGGTGCACTCAGGACATCGAGACCTACCTAACAATCCTCGATTTGCGTGAAGAAAACTTGCCATGCAAAAAGTCAACAAATTCCCCTTTTTAACCAAATTACGAAAATGCCCTCAACCTTCCGAACATCATAACTTCCTCCTCGGATGTCGGAATCGGGCTTGCCACCTGTCTATGGACTCGTGACGTCCCGAATAAAGTCATGGTCATCGGTCAACGCCCATTTGACCGCCTGAACTAAAGGTCAACATTTTGCCCATTCCAAGGAAAAATCGTCATTCTGCGCCACCCGTCCAAAAGTATCCAACTAATCACCCATTATCTTCGTTAATCCGTCAATAACCACTAATCCAATCCCGACTTCCGGGATGCGTCGTTACAACGGTCCACTTACAGCCAGTCCTTGTTGTGCTAACGAACCATTTACACCTGTCCTGAAGCTAAATACAACGTCCGAACCTGCCCAAATATACTTAAGGGTCCCTAATTGACCCTACTAGGTCTAACATCCAAACTTAGAATGAAACCGGCCTGGGAACACGCTCTGAACATGCTTCCCGAGGCTAATTCCTTCAATTTGACCAACTTAACGATCTCTGATCGACACGAAACCACCATCATTGGATTTGTATCGTCGAAACCTTGAAAATAGTACTGGCCCCACAAAAAGTACTATTCACACACGCCCCCATGCGCCTGGTCAACGTTGCTATAGTAATGCTGACGTAAGCATGATGTCATCCTCTAACATGTGTCAGTCCCTGACTGGTCCCTGCTCTGACATTTCTGACAAGATGACATCATCATGCTGTCAAAATGGTGTCAGAATGATGATGTCATCATCTCTGTCATTCGGTGGACTCCTACCGAAGACCTAGGCTACCGTTCGGTTGGCCTCTACCGAGAACCTGTGGCGTGGCTCGGTTGGTTCCTACCGAAAAACCAGAGGCGAAGCCGCTGTGACCCACGGCCTTGGCCCGCTCAGAAATCCCTCTTCTGGTCACCATTTTTCTCACGGTTGGTTTCTATAGACTCGTCTCAGTCTATACTACAAGTCCATGACCATAAAATCGAGAGTGGGAGTCAGTTTTGTTACCTCTGAGTCGAAGAAGCTCTGCCCAGTTTCAGCTTCTTCCTCCGCCGTGTCCCGTGGTCCTTCTTCTTGAACTGATTCTCATGGGCCTCAGTCTGCCGTCCTAGTGTCTCTGTGTTCCCAGTCTAACTCCAGAATGAAGGTACGTGATGTGGGTTGCACGATTGAAGTCCCCTGGGTTTGTTTGCCCATCACCGTTTGGGTGGTCGTGGTGGTTGTAGGTGGCTGAGGTTGACGACAGTGAGGATGGTGATGATGAGAATGATGTTTACTGATGCTGAGAGATCGATCTGGGTTTGGGAGAGATCGACGGGAAGGGAAGATGGATATAGTTTGTATGCAAATGGGTTTCATGGCAAAAGAGAGACAAACGAGGTTTGATTCATGCACCCAATAATTTGGGCTTTTGAGCCAGTTAGATAAGTGACATTTGTCACTCATCTGATTGGTTCAAGAGTCCAACTTTGACCAATCAACTCAAACCACATGTCCCGATTTTCGAAAAACAAAATAGTAACCCATAACATCCGTGACCCGTAACTTTCGCTTCGGGTCTCCAAATCCGGCGTGCCGCCTGTCTAAGAACTCAGGGCGGTCTGATCTACAAACTGGTCAAAGGTTCAAAGTCGTATGACGCTTCGGGTCAAAAGTCAACATTTTACCTTGGCTAGGGGCAAAATGGTCATTTTACATATAATTTCCATTTAATTAAATAATAACAAAATACGGGCCGTTACAAGGGATCTGTGCCCAGTAGGATGAGGACACTTGGCTGCATCAGGATGTGTGTGTCCACAAGATTTTGGACACCTGGCCCCTTCTAGATGGTGTTGGAAGTTCCTCACCGTCTCTCTTCGTTTTTTTAAACTTGTGGATGTACAATCATGGGATAAAAACAGAGAACTGTGTGTGTGTGTGTGTGTGTGTGTGTGTGTGTGTGTGTGTGTGTGTGTGTGTGTGTGTGTGTGTGTGTGTGTGTGTGTGTGTGTGTGTGTGTGTGTGTGTGTGTGTGTGTGTGTGTGTGTGTGTGTGTGTGTGTGTGTGTGTGTGTGTGTGTGTGTGTGTGTGTGTGTGTGTGTGTGTGTGCAATTGTGAGAACCCAAACCTCTTCCTATGGTCCTTACTGTCTGAAATGAAGGGGAAGAGGAAGGCCAGACGAAGCAGTTGGTGGTGTCATGGCGGTCCACAGAGGCAGTCGAGACAGGGACCCTGAGGAACCGTAAGTCCTGTTTTCAATGAAAAATTACAACCGTGTTCTCATGAGTTCTGAGTGATTTAGTTGATGGGAAGTTGTTGCTGGAGGTCACGGAAGTCCAACGAGCCTGGTTTTGAGGCTTAAGATGGACGGTAAGTGGACGTCCTTTGAAACTCGATTTGGAATTCAACAATGGTAAAATGAGTTTTAGTGGCTGTTACTCGATATTATTGACTCGATCACGTTTTGTCCCCGAAATTCCAAATCTCGTACAGTCTCAACTTATTGGGGGAAATCTAGCTGATCCCACACCTGGGTCTCCTACTCAGTGTCCGTCATCTGCCAATCAAAATTAGCTGGACAATTCCCAAACTGTCACCCCAACTTGGTTAAGCAAACCATTTACCAAGTTTCAATCCATCTGGCAAATTATCCCATTCTCACCGAGGTCAAACACATGCCAACTCGTACCCGTGATACCTCTAACGTCGCACCAGCCGACAATCACGGCCCCACTAACACCTAGTCGTGACACACGACTATCAGTAAAATCATCCTCGACTTAGTCTCGAGCCGTGCATACCTTGTACCGACGTCTCAGTACATCGTGTGAGTCTGCCTCCAGCAGGCACGAGTCTCAAGTACACCAACCCACATGACGACATCAACCAACCTCCGTACTCCCATGCATCAAGATCTATTTCACAATCTGTATTAAGTCCGTTAGCGATTCACACCGACCCCACTAGAGTCACAACATACTCGCTCACACCACTAATTCAACCAATCATCACACTGGTGGTTCCACTAACCACCAACACTGTCAACTGGTGGAAACGTCATCCACGTCCTACACCACCTGTATGCACCTGGACCCTATCTCATACCTAATTAACCATGATCGTACAGCTCAATGTCAGGGTTCCACCAGCCACTCATGGCTCTGAGCATCCAGCTCACATCAGTACTGGCTCCTGCCAACCAGCCAGATCACTCTGATCTAGTCCACATGCGTAGTTCAACAAGCATCTCGAACTGACACTGATTTATTAAGATAACCACAACATACCTCGGCACTAAGCCGATCACCAACTTCTTACCAAAACATTGCAATGCACGTCCAATAGTATCGAAACACATCTCAAGTACATGCACTAATCACAATCAATCAGAAACACTGTGCCTGCCACCAAACACACGCAATAACAACCCTACGAACTTGAATAAAACAAAGATATTTTAGAATACCTCAAACACAGCCCATAGAGTACATCCTCAGGTACTTCCAACAACATCCTACGGTATGTCCACCAATCAACCACATCGGCATCAGCCACATTCTATTACGCCCAAAGTCCAACCAACAACATCATCATGTACCCGTCACCCTCACAGTGTATCTCTAGGGCACACAAACATCCTCGTAACCATATGGATTACCACCTGACTACGAGTCAAACACGCTTCACTTTTGAAGCCCATCAGTCCAAACCAATACTAGGCTAGCACTTCAGGCCCAACACGTCTTCTAAAAACAACAGCTCAAGTCTATTTCGAGTCTCCCGGTCTCCTAGGTGTCCCAACCAGTATGCTAGATGGACCACACGCATCCTACACAACTCCAAGATGGTCAAGATATCCAGCCATGTTTGCTCCTGCAAGACAGAGCAATCCCCTCAGTTGGATGTCCAACATCTCCAACCTCTGTCTTGCCTACGATCCTCCTGATCCACAACAAATAAATCTTGAGCCATAAGTGTTCCAATCCCGAGCCACTCACTCCTAAGTGGATCCCACTCTCGTCCATACAGCTCTTACCATCAGACCATCACGTCGAATTAAATCATTCCAGAATACCACACGTCTAGATTGTGGGTTCTCTTCAATAACCTCAGATCGATCAGTTATAGTCACTCCTTCTCCGCTTCATTCCTTCATCCTTGAACGGAAAACACAATGGTCCTCAAACATGTCATCACAAGTTATTTTACCTCAATCCATCTAAACATCATCCCCTGACACTAGCCACACAAGCCACACTTGGCGTCACCAAGTACTCTTCTACTTTTGAACTCATCCACTCGTGTCCACAACCAAGGGGGGTCACAACTCCTAGAGTGCCTCCACTAAGTCACCCGAAGCGACACCAGAGTATCCAACGCTCGGAATCAACAGTGGTCTCATCATCGCAATCACAACATCTCTTGATTTCGGGATTCCAACCATGTTGGAAGTATGTCCATCTCCAAACCCAAACGTCAACTCCTCTATGGGACTTAGAAAAGTCCACACCTCCTACGGATCACAACCACGTGTTCGTAACCAAACCAAATCATCGACCAACTCTGTCAGGGCCCACCCCTAATCATCCAGGATTAGGGACTAAACCCTGCTCCCGTCTGACTTACGTATGACACGAAGGCCAAACTGACGTCCAACCTTCACGTGACACGTAAGTCGGATAACGGATTCTTGATCCGACCGTCCAAAATCTTCCGAATTCCCCAGAGTGCGCGACGTTTACTGTGGATCGTACGTGTGATTTCTCCGGCTCTCCCGACCAACAACCCGCTCCGCAACAACCTGGAGGGTATCGAAAACACGAAAAGACTGTGAGTGGACAAAAATAAAGTTTAAGTTCAAAAACAGTTATCAGAAAACAACAACAGTTATACCCTTCGTTTTGAAAACCAATGCATACATATCAAGTTCACATCATAAAACCTCATACGAAACAAAACACATTTTCCTTTTTGCTCAAATCCCGGGCCTACGCCCAAAGCCAGCAAAAACCATTATAACCAACGAAACCATTTCATCAATACTCAGGGAAATCCAAAACACATTTGAAACCACATGCTCATCCATCGAACCTGCTGGATCTATCCGAGTCTTTAAACTCCTGAGTCTTTAAACTCAATAACCAGGCCTCAATAATCCGAGTCTTTAAACTCCCGAGTCTTTAAACTCAACAGGCCTACGGGGGAAATGTCAATATCCGAGTCTTTAAACTCCCGAGTCTTTAAACTCAATCTGGGTCTTTAAACCCAATCTGGGCCCGTCCCCCGTCAAACATAATATCCGGGTCTTTAAACCCAATAACCAGATCCAGCAAATCCTATCAAAACCATTTGAAAACCATTTCTCAATCCATATCCAAACCCGAATCCGAAATCACTGGTCTGATGCCCTTCGGCATCCAGAATCGTCATTTCGAATCCAAATTCAGAATCATATCCATTTTCTTTCCAGATCCGAGTCCGCAACCATCATTCCGTAAGCCGGCATCCGGAATAACCATTTCGAAACCAAACCCGGAAATCCATTTCAATTTCCAAATCGAATCCCGAATCGTCACCCGGAATTCCGATTCCAAAACCCGAAATCCTCTTTCTCAAAACCACTTTTTCTGAACTGGGCTTCAAGCCCGAAAAACCCTTTTCTGAAACCACTTTTCCGAAATCCTTTTACTTTCTTTGAAATCAAACCGTATTTCAAATCCCGAGATCAAATCATTAAAACCATGATCAAATCCCAAGAACGTTCAGAAACTCGTAAAACGTGCAATTCCGTAATTCCCTGAAAAACGTGCAAAAATCATAAACCATCACAATCATAAATCAAATCATAAAATCACGTATGAAAACATATTAAAAACATATATGCATGCATCAAGAGTTAGAAAGCAAAGTCCACTCACATACCATTCCGTCGTCGCCTCGATACGCGCGCACTTACGCCGTTCCCGGCTATTCAGTTATTCTCGGCTTCCCCGAACCTGTCCAAAGTCCATAACGAGGTTACTAACAACTTCACAAAAGTCCTACTTACATCCCATAACTTTGCCGAACTTCTAAGCGTACTCTAAACGGGACCCTAGACCTTCGATCCTGCAGAACTCACCTGAAACAACATCCGAATAACCCGAAACTTATTCCATTGGATTCGTTATGACATTTAGAACAAAAAATCAGTTGGACTCTTCACCGGAAACCGCCGTACGCGCCCCCACGCGCCGCCCAAAGTGGCAGCGCGTGGGCCTTACGCGCCTGCACACAGTACACTATTCATCGTCGTCTTCCTTGGGCGAACTGGTCTGAACCGGCGTACCCGGTTCTTCACCGTTCCTCCACCGTTTCTACTCCTCTTTTCACCATTCTCACCGTCCAGTCCTAAGCAACCTATTCCCCTTACTCTCACACCTCGACACAGCCTATAACCCGTCGTCCCTAACTCTAAATAAAACCCGATCGGTCCCCTATTTCACAATCCGGCCAACCAGCTACTCCCCCGTCATAGCAACCACCATAGACGACTCCTAAGACCTCACTGAGTCTCACACAACTCACCAAATCCCTCGACTCAGTCCCAAAGTCCACGACTTTCCGTTTGAAATTCACGGAAAAACAGAGCATATTCACGGGGATGAGAAATTACCTGCAGCCGTCCACCACCGTGCTCGCCCTCGCGTTCCCTGGAATCCACAGAGTCGTCCCAGCTTCCTCTTGAGCCAAATCAATCAGCACACGGCCACACCACCACCAATTTCCCTCAGCATCTTTCTGTTTTTCCCGTGGACTCACACCTCACACACACACCGATTCCCCTCACAACATCTCACTCACCTTCACTCATCAGCTCTCACTTAATCTCTCACACACTCAAAAATTCACACAAACACCACACACCACCCTTCACTTGCTCGATTTTCCCTCTCTTCTCTGTCTCTGTTTCTCTCGTCTTCGAACAAGCACAAACACATTGCACACCCGTTTAATTGGACCGTGAGAGATCCTAGAAGCCACTAGACCCCTAGCACGTGTCACCATCCCCTCAGCCCTCTCACAAATATCCAAATCTCATCATAACACTTGTCCCAATCCAGTTGCACAATTCCCAATGTGCAAAAGACCAAAATACCCTTCCTTTGAATCAAAATTACGATTATGCCACTACCTTTCTAGACCCGTATCTTACGCATCCTAACTCCGATGAACACGTGCCGCCTGTCGTTGAATTCAGGACGACGAGATCTACTTAACGGTCCTAGGTCAACGTGTCAAAACCCGATCGTACAAAAAGTCAACTCTTTGCCCCTAGTTTAACCAAATTACGGTAATGCCCCCAACCTTCCGAACATCATAACTTCCTCCTCGGATGTCGGAATCGGGCGTGCCACCTGTCTACGGATTCGTGACGTCCCAAACTACGTCACGGTCATCGGTCAATGCCCACTTGACCGCCCAAACTAAAAGTCAACTTTTTGCCCAAACTAGGGGCAAAATTGTCATTTGACGCTAACGGACCTATTATAACTAACTAACCACCAATTAAGCTCACTAATCCTTCCCTAATCACCGTCTTAACCCAAATTTCTGGGACGGGTCCTTACAAACTCCCCTGTCGATTCTCACTATTTATGCACATCCAAAGGATGTCAATCATCACTCCTTCTGATGTTCGCATCCCAACCTTTCCGAGGTTCAACCCCGAGCACCACTATCATACTCGTAACCAACCTCCGGGAAAACACCAAGCACGGGCCTCGACATCATCCAAATTCCAACCTCGGCATTTCTAACACATCCGGATGAGTCCACGAAATCGACCTCACGGATGGTCAATGTAACGACCCGTCCCGGACAGTAGGATTAAGACCGTGTTTAAAATGAGATTAGTGAGCTTAATTGGTGTTTAGTTGGTTACTTTTGGTCGGTTAGCGTAGAATGACGATTTTTCCCCTAGGTTAGGTAAAATGTTGACTTTGAGTTCGGGCAGTCAAATGGACTTTGACCGATGACTGTGACGTAGTTTGGGACGTCACGAATCCGTAGACAGGTGGCACGCCCGATTCCGACATCCGAGGAGGAAGTTATGATGTTCGGAAGGTTGAGGGTATTACCGTAATTTGGTTAAAATAGGGAGAAAAGTTGACTTTTCGTACGATCGGATTTTGACACGTTGACCTAGAACCGTTAGGTAAATCTCTTCGTCCTGAGTTCGATAGCAGGCGGAACGTATTCATCGGAGTTAGGATGTGTGCGTTACGGGTCTAGAAAGGTAGTGGCAAAATGGTAATTTTTATTTAAAAGGAAGGGTCGTTTGGTCTTTTGTACTTTGGGCTTGGTGCAGCCGGATTTGGACAAGTGTCCAGGGCAGAGAGGAGATTTTTGTGTGGGGCTTGAGGAGATGGTGACACGTGCTAGGAGTCTGGTTGGTTCTAGGAAGCACGGCTCCAATTATATGGGTATGTGTTCGTGTTTGTTCGAACCAGAGAGAAACAGAGACTGAGAGATTGGGGAAATTGGATGGTGGTCGTGAGTGTTGGTGTGTCTGGTGAATGGAGAGTGACCAGAGATTAAGATAGAGACAGTGAGTGAGTTGGGAGGTGCTGTGCTTGTGTGTGTGCGAAGTGGGAGTTCACGGGGAAAACCAAAACAACAGAGAAGTAGTGAGAGATCGTGGTGGTGGTGTGGTCGTGTGTTGGTTCAATTGAACTCGAAAGGAAGCTGGGGAGGACTCTGTGACCTCCAGGGAGTGCGGCGGTGAGCACGGCGGCGGTCGATGACAGGTAATTTCTCTGTTTTCCTTTGCTTGCTCTGTTTTGCTGCCTTGATTCAAACGGTAAGTTGTGGGTTTTGAGTGAGAGTCGAGAGTTTTGGTAAGTTGGGTGAGCTTTAGGAGAGTCCTAGAAGTGGTCTAGTGTTGCCACCGTGACGGGGGAGGACTTGGGTGGCTGGAATAGGAAACAGGGGACAGACGGGTTTTTGTGTTGAGTTTGGGACGATGATCTAGGGACTGTGTCGAGGTGTTAGAGTAAGGGGAATGGGTTGTTTAGGACTAGATGGTGAGGATGGTGAAGAGAGGAGTCGAATTGATGGACGAACGGCGGAGAACCGGGAACGCCGGTTCAGACCTGTTCACGCGAGGTAGACGACGGTGAACAGTACCCTGTGTGTAGGCGCGTGAGGCCACGCGCAGCCACTTTGGGCGGCGCGTGCGGCGGTGTTTGGGAAAACAGTCAACTGATTTTTTGTTCTACATGTCATAAGGAATTCATTGGAATTGGTTTCGGGTTGTTCGGATGTCGTTTGAGGTTAGTCCCGCGAGGTTGAAGGTTTAGGGTTCCGATTTGTTACGTTTAGGACCCGGGGAGTTTTGGAGAAAATTAGGAGAGTCTTCGTAGATGTGTTAGTAACGTTCTTGGGTGGTTGTTGATAGGATCGGGATTTACCGAGGAAGCCGAGGAACGTACGGGATGTTCGGGACGCGACTGAGGATTCGGTACTGTGAGTGGACCCTTTCTCTAAACTCGAGCATGCATAACTGCTTTTAATTACTTGTTTTATGGTTTTACATGAGATTCCATGATTATTGAATATATGATGTTGGTTTTACATTATTGCACGTTTTTCGAGAAAGTTCGGTTTTCAACACGTTTTACAAGGAAGCTTGATTTCTGATTCCAATGCCATGATTTGGGGTTTTTAAATGATAGGCGATTTTCAATGATTATAAATGGCTTTGAGACGTGATATGATGATCAAAGTTTTCGATTTTAAAATCGGATTTCGGAAACGAGATTTGGTTTTAAAGTTGAAAAGTGGAATTCTGGATTTGGGTTCGGAATGACGATTCTGGACGCCGAAAGGGCTTCGGACGGGCGATTTCGGATTCGGGTTTGGATGTGGCTTTAGAAATGGTTTTAAAATGGTTTTGGATTGGATTTGCTGGATCTGGTTATTGGGTTTAAAGACCCGGATATTGTGATTGACGGGGGGCGGGCCCGGATTGGGTTTAAAGACCCGGATTGAGTTTAAAGACTCGGATATTATTGAGGCCTGGATTGAGTTTAAAGACTCGGGAGTTTAAAGACTCGGATAGGTCCAGCAGGTTTGATCGGATAATGATTGGTTGAAACTTACGTTTTATGATATAGTTTCATGGTGCTTATGATATGATTTCTATAACTGTTTTATAATGATTCTGCAAATGTTTTTATGATGATCTTTACGTGATTTATAATTATTTTTAGTAACTGGGTTATACATGTGATTTCAAAACGGAGGGCTAAAACCCTGGTTTTATTATGAAATGGTTTTCGGAAATTCTTTTCTTATTTATGGTCCACTCACACCTTCTTTTTTAAATTGCCCTCCAGGTCGTGGAGCTAGGGCGGGGTTGTGACGTCAAGGCAGCATCGGAGGCATAGAATTTTCCGAGAGTGACCCCGGAGTGCTTAAACTTTTTCGTTGTGCATATACCTTGTTTATCGGATTTCTTTCCTTTGTATTTGGTACTATGCTCTGTAAAACTTGACTTCGGGATGTTTAAAGTTTCTCCTGCGTCTGACTGTGTATTTTGGTGGTTTTTCGTGAGTTTATTTCGGTTTAGTGTCGGGGTGTCAAACGGGAGCAGGATTTACCTCGGTTTTCGGGGTGGGTCCTGACAGTCAAACCCGACTATACCAACCTAACCCGATCCAACACGAGGCATAGGTCCACAGCGCTTCCGCTGTGCTACTCTGATCAAACCAACAACATCCTGACCATTCGTACCGAACATGACCTGCCCATGGTCATCACATCTCCCAGCTCTGTTCATAGTTCCTTCCAAACACTGGCATCTCACACCTGGTTACAACCTCGACTCACGATGTGCCCATTGTACCATTACAAGCCTCCAAGGCTCATGGCACATCATCCTCTATCTCGTGCTCACAGCACACCAGTCCCGAACCTCCGCTCTTACCGAGCCAAAACCCTCAATCTACACTCGAGTCGGGGGAATTAACATCCCTCGAAATCCACAACGCTGAGCAACTCAATGCTCAACCAACGCCGCAGTCTCACTGGACTCGTCCAGAATCGTCCACCAACTATCCACTACCTCGGCTGCACCTAGCAGCACCATCTCTAATCCGGCCGTAAATCGGCCTAACCACAACAACTACCGAACCACAAACCCTAAACTCACGGTTTCCAGACCAGTCATTCCACAGGGTTCCTCAAATCATCCTCGTCATACGGGTTATCCAAACCCGCGACATCCATTAGTTCACAACAACCTTACCACTCGAGTCGTCACACCTGACTAAGAACATCCAATAAGAAATCAGGTTCCTTTGTCCCCCACAACTCGAGGCATTCGGCTACTCGTAGCCGCCCAAATCCGATCTCAACCAAACTGACCAAGTTGTCACAAGTCCCAAATTATCGTCATCCAATCGCCATCCGGCCCAACAAGCCACCGTCAACCGGCCTCCTTGGCCCACGTGTACCACCAGTTCAACAGGCTACTATTGGGCCCCACAGGCCGACCAGCCTACTCATAATCATAGCTCACCGTTTACCATCCAGGTTAACCACGCTGGCATACATCCGACCCTATGGTCCAACCATCGAGCATATCAAGCGTCGAACATGCTAACTACTCCAGCCCTAAGCCGACATATGTTATACTTCACACCGCATATCAAGCTACTATCACCCTGGCACTAACAATCAACGCTAACTAACCACTAACGAACGTACTGTCACTTTCGCGTCCAGGTTGATGACGGGCTGTTCCGCGTCAAGACATCACATCCACAGTCTCATCACAACACCTGAGTCGACAAACCAACGACTTTGGGAACCAAACCTCATGCAGAGCGCACAAAACCTGCTCTGATACCAATTTGACACGACCCACCCCCAATCCCCCTGGATTAAGGGCGAAGTCATGCTCCCGTCTAACTTACGCGTGACACGAAGGCTAATCCGACGTTCAACCTCCATGTAACACGTAAGCTGGATAAGGGATTCACAAACGAACCGTCCAAAACTTTTGGACTTCCCAGAGCGTGCAGAATCTACTGTGTGCCACGTGTGTGATGTCTCCGTCTCTCTATACCAACAGCCCGTACCGCAACAACTTGAAGGGTATCGAAAACATAAAAGACTATGAGTGGACAAAAAATATACCCTCTAGGTTGTTGCGGTACGGGCTGTTGGTAGAGAAAGATGAAGACATCACACACGTGGTCCACAGTAGATTCTGCGCTCTCTGGGAAGTTCATAAGTTTTTGGACAGTTCGTTTGGGAATCCCTTGTCCAACTTACGTGTTACATGGAGGTTGGACGTCTGATTAGCCTTTGTGTCACGCGTAAGTTAGACAGGAGCATGACTTCGCCTTTAATCCCGGGGGATTGGGGGTGGGTCGTATCATGGAAACCCATCTTCTGAGGATTCCATGGCAATTAGTTTTGAGTCAATGAGTTTGGGCACCGATCCTAGTAACAACTCAAATGATCTATATGCTTATGGTCCATATGGTTACCACCAGTTAGACAGCCATCTCCCTCAAATTCCATATGGTTATGGAGGCTATGAAGATCTTCATCTCAATGAAGATTATGGAGAAGCTAGTTGGGTAAATCCTAACTACCCCATCTATGGAGGAAAAGTAGGTCATTCAAATGAGGTATACGAATACTATGTCCAACAATACATTTCCGTTTGGTCAAGTAGCATCACTTGGCAAAGCTTTTGTGTCTTGGTATTTGAGGCTAGATATCCATAAATTCGACTAGAGATATATCCGTCGATATCGATATTTCAATCCTTGGTTACAACAATTTAATTAAAGTTACAATTGGCCCTAAGATGTGGCATTCTACAGGCCAACCGTGTATAAAGCCACCAGCAAATAAGAGGCAACCGGGACGGCCTAGAAAATAACGAGTAAAGGATCCATAAGAAACTACATATCAAAATGCGAAGAAGAAATTGGGTAAGCAGAGAATTCATATGCATTGCAGTGTTCATTCATCACAAACCCATAATGCAAGGACCCATAATCGACACTTGCCTCCAAGGCAGAAACTACCACCAAGACTACGATGCAGAACCAGGAATGATGCAGATACTGCTGCTCCAACTGTAAGTCCCTTTTTTTCACTTATTTATGCAATGTTACATTTAGGCTTATATCTAACTACTTTTGTTTCAATTTTGACTTAAGGTACTCAATGATCAACCACATCAACTCGAAAGACACATAAGCAAAACAATCATCCTAACAAAGCTGCATCAAATCAGGTATATATACTGACTTCTTTGCTGGTTGTAGTGTTGTTGCAGTGTGTCTTATTTATGTTCACTCCTTATGTAGGATCCAAGTTCGGGCTCAAAAAGTGATGGTTGTAGTGAGAGTGAATTGAGAAGAAATAAGAGAAAAAAGCAGCAATGATTTGAAGTGGTTGACAATGGTGAAATAGATAGGGAGTAGAGAATAGTGGAGGCCTATAATTTTTTGTGGTTCCTATGTATGTGATCATGCTGGTTGAATGGTTGAATGCTTAGACCTCAATTTTTTTGTGGTATTTAGCTTGGTTATTAAGTAGGTTTGAAGCTGTGTGGATGCTGAGACAATTTGTTTTAATGGTTGTCATTTATGTCGATGCTTTCTTCTTTTTTATGTTTTGGAAATATATTTTGTCTTTTGTTATATGTTTTGGAAATGTCTTATGTTTTGTGACAAATAGGTCTCATGAGTCATAACTTTATTGACAGGACCTCGTCCCAGCTGGACGTCAAAAACCGTGCCCGATCCTGCTCCCGTCTGACAAGTCAACCAAAGGTCCAAAACTACCCTTCGGTGCTTGCCAGACAAGGGATGTTTGCGCTGATTTCTGCTGCTGCCACTGCCTCACGATCAGTCCCGAACGTCGTACCACGGCCTGGAGGGTCACAAAACAGAAAAGGTGTGAGTGGACAAAAATGACCTCTGATAAAAACATTTTCCAAAACATATTCTTACCCTCCAGTTTTCACAAACTTGCATGCATATCGTAAAACATGAGTAATAGTATGAAATCATTCATGTATGAACAGTGGACCGATAAAATCAAAACATATTTTCCCTTGGTCCATGAAACTCATGTTCATCAAATCAGTTCATGTGATAAAGCATCAAATCCCGGCTCTCAGGCCAAAACATGTGAAAACATAATCACCTGGCCACAAAGACCAAAAACCCGTACTCAATACCAGTACGTCATCACAAACAACATCAATCAGCACTAATCACAAGTGCACAGTCAATCAATCAATCCAATCAATCCGCACTACTCACAAGTGCACAAACTATCACACAATCACATTTGCACTACTCACAAGTGCTGCACTACGCGTAGGCCAATATCCAGTCACTCTCTCGGGAACAGACACCTCTGGGCTCAACCCTCGGGCTCAGTCACATCTGGGCGAACACATCCCCAGGTTCAGACACCTCTGAGTGGTACATCCAGGCTCAGTCACCTCCGAGAAGCTGACTACCATAGGATCAATTCCCGATCCTACAATCACATCCCCCAAGCTCCGGTCGTCTGGGTAATCCCCCTAAGCTCTGACCGTCTGGGCATTTCACAATCACAATGAAAACCATCTCGGGAATTACATCCCAAAATATTTCAATCAGATCTTGTCTTCATACAAAGTCAAGATCATTCCCGACTGGGTCTTAAGCCCAAATTACCATTTTCACGTAAACCGTTAAAATCACATTTTAAAACAATAAAATAATCTAGAAATCATCATTGACTTACCAACTAAGTCAAAATATCTTTTTAGAAATCTTTTAGACTCCGGGCCTAGCCCAAAACATCATTTGCACTTTCCTCGTAAAACGTGCCCGAAAGACTGATTAAAATAATCATAAAATCACAAGAAATCATTAATTTCATCAAATTCACCAGTGACTCCCAATCCGAGTCAAAATCACTATTTATTTGGGTTCTCACACCCAAAATATCATTTTCACGCAAATCCATGCGTTGCAACCTCCGTTGCTATTTTCACGTAAATCCACGAAACTGACCCTTGACTCATTCCCGAGTCACAACATCATTTTTCAATCCATGACTCAATAATCCTAGTCCAAACATTATTTTCAATCAAATTCAATACCGGACTCATAACCCGAGTCCAAACATCACTTTTAACCAAATTCATAATTTCTCGAAAATCGTGCCAAATATAATAATATAATAATCCATAAACCGAGAAATCACCGGATTGAAACATAAATCATGTCAAAGCATATCAAATCTTATAATAAAGCATTTAAAATCATATATGCATGCATCACGATTAGAAAACAAAGTCCACTCACACACATCGTCCAAAACGGTTCGTTTCCGAGCTGCACGTTTTTCCGTAAAATCTGGAAATCACAACTCCTGACCAAAATCATTATAGATGGTTACTAACATCTCAAAATACTTCATATAATTTTCCCCAATTTTTCCAGAATTTAAATACGTATTTAACACGTAAAACAAAACTTCGGATATACGGAACATTAACGAAACGATATCTGATTTCCTCGAAACCAGCGTCAAAATGTTCGTTACAATGAGAGGATCAAAAGTCATGTTGACCTCACCTTGAAACTAGGCCGTACGCGCCCTCACGCGCCGCCGTGAATTGCTGCGCGTGAAACCCACGCGCCTGCTACAGTTACTGTCTTCCTCACCCATTTTTCTGTAAAACGGGTCCTTTAACCGGCGAACAGACCCGGTTTATTTTCTGTCAATTCGATACCAATTTCAACAATTAAACATTCAGTTAGTTTCTATTTAAGTCCAATTAGAGTTCTGTAATGATAATTTCACCAAAACCTACCTTAAACCTCAAGATCAAAGATGATCGTTCGAAGAACATCCCGAACACTGTTCATCATCAGAAATCCTTCCATGTCAATCGATTCCTTCAATTGATGCAACCAGAAACTTCAATGGACTCCGTTAAACACTTTCCCCAACTCAATTGCATAAATCCAAGCCTCAAACTCCACGACTCAAGCTCGAACCTTGCTCCTGTTACCAGACCAGTTCAGAGCCAATTGGGCCTCAATTTCTTCCGTTCTTGATGTGGATCGACTCGTACCGACCTCAGGAAGCTAACTCGAGCTTCAATTCCACTCCTCAAGGCTCAAATCTTCCAATTCGAATTTCCCCCCAAATTTTCTAAAATCCGAATTCCAGTTCCTCAGCTCTCAATCAATCCCTCGTGTTTTCCCAGTTCAATTAGTCCCACAAATCTCACAATTCTCACTCAAAACCGGCTGTGGAAGAGAGCCCAATTCTCTCAATTCTGATTCCCCCAAATTGTGCACGGTTTGAAAAACAAAGAGGATTAATGGAGGAATTAAGAATAATTTAGTTTAATTAATTAATAAAACATAATAATTATGTTTTCCCCAAAACAAGGATCTATGTTTAGGCCTGATTTTAAGGGATGAGTGACACTTGTCACTCATCCAAGTGTGCTCAGTCACCGGGTACTGTTCATAATAAAATAATATTTTAATCCCGGTTCATTCGGTTAATCGAGTCTATTCCCGTGACCATAACTTCGTCGTCGAATCTCCGATTTCGGCATGCCGCCTGTCGTTGGATTCGTATCGACGAGACCTACGTAATGGTCATTGGCCCTCGTCCATTGGACTTCCTGGGTCAAAAGTCAACATTTGGCCCCCCTGTTAGCCAAATTACCAAAATACCCCTCAACTTCCGAACGCCATACTTTCACCTCGAATGTCAGAATCGAACATGCCACCTGTCTATGAACTCGTGACATCCCGAACTACGTCACAGTCATTGGTCAAAGTCCGTTTGACCGCCCGAACTAAAAGTCAACATTTTGCCCACGCTAGGGGCAAAACGGTCATTTTGCACAATTCGTCCGAATTCACTCAACTAATCCCCGGTTAGTCATTCTAAACCATAATTAATTAATATTCAATCCCGATACTCGGGACGGGTCATTACATTTATGACTTCTGTTTTATGTCTTTTGTTACAAATATGACTTCTGTTTTGTGATTTAGAATGCGAGATCATAAATATGTCTTTTGTTTTCTGATTTGGAATGCAATATCATAAAGCAGGAAAATGTGTTCATAATCAAGAGCTAATACACGTACATTGAATTCAGAAAGCAGTAACATTTTTTCATAATGTAGACACTTGCATAATACTTGTTACAACTTTAAAATCTGCATATCTCTACATTCAAGATACCTTTCCATAATACACTTAAAAATCAAGAGCTAAATTGACACTCTTACTAACAGGACCTAACCCTTATTTCTCTGTCTTTTCCCTTCCTTCTTAGACTAATTCCTCCGTCTAAATCTTTAAATTAACTCTATTAATCCATAAACAATTAAAAGTGACCGTAAAATCTTACCTGGCCTTCGAAAGTTTCCCCAAAAATTCTTCTCTGGTTTCTGGGCAGGTTCCACGTCCAGCTTCTCTTTCCAACCTGTGTGCAGGCTTGCACGAGCTCTAGGAACGTTTCCAGCACCTCAGTTCCAAGCTTCTCTCACAACAAACCTTGGTTCATCAACTTCTTCAATTTCCCAAAGTTTTCTTCTCGAATTCTCTCTTTTCTCACGTTCCCTCTCTTATTTTCCAGACTCACGACCTCACTCTATCCCCCATCCCCCCACACCCCCCCACCACCACCACCACTTTTTTTTTTATTTTTTTTTTATTTTCTCTTCCTTCCTTCTCTTCTCCTTATTTTCTCTGTTTTCTCTCTTCTTTCTCTTGGTCAATCACCACCATTCCACACACACACACACACATCATCTAACTCCATGTGTATGGTGGTGACACTTCCCCTAAAGAGATTAGGGACACATGGCAGCCTCCTAATACTCCCCTAGAACATTCCATAGAGTAAAAAGACTAATTTTCCCTTGGGGTAAAAAATGACCATAATACACCTCACTGATTCTAGGCCGTAGCATCATCCCTCGAAGTCTGATCCATGCATATTAATCGTCTATGAAATCAGCATGTCGAGTCCTACGTTTTCATGGTCACAAAAAGTTTGTAAGTCAATCGAGTCAAAAAGTCAACAAAATTACTATTAAGGGTAAAATCGTCCATTTCTAATATAATATTATTTAAATACAACACTCGATGTTTCAGGGCGTTACACTTACTGCCCAAAGCCCTATCATTTCCCCCCTAAACAACCAATTACCATTCCTAGAAACAATAAAACCAACACTTATGAAAAAGAATTTACAAGCATCAAACATTTCTACCTCTTCACATCAGCTTTAATCTGCTTCTTCAAATGGTCAATTTCATCATCTTTCATCTTCAGTCTCTTCAAGAGTCCTGGAATTGGACCGGGAGACTTCTCTTTCAACTTTGGATCACACCATTGAAAACAATTGCAAGCACCAACTCCTCATCTTCTACTATTCCTCTTACGCCCAAATTCATTGCAAAATTACATCAAAATTACAGTGATCTACATATTTCAACCTAATTACCAAGTAAGATAGAAAAAGAACTTACCCGTGTATCCATCACAACCCCAAAATCTTCTCCTTAGATTGTCATCTGTTAGATTTGTCATCAGCTTCGATTGTTTCCGATAATGACAAATGAGAGCTTCCACATTCATCTTCCCTCTTTTCCTAAACTGAAAATTTATGCAGATAAGAGGTAGAAGACGAAACTACAGAAGACGAAGATGAAGATGCAGATGCAGATGCAATCTCTATTCGATGACGAGGATGCAGTCGCCGTTCGATGAAGAGGATGCAGCCGCTTTCTGCCTTCGCCGTTCGAAGCTCCTACATTCTGCCTTCGTCGTTCAAAGCTTCTGATTTCTACCTTCATATTTCGAAGCTTCTACCTTCTACCTATGCCTTCGCCTTTCGAAGCTTCTGCCTTTGCCTTCACCTTCGTCGCTTCTGCCTTCACCTTCGCCGATTATGTCTTCACTTTCGCCGTCACCTTTGATTTTTCAAAGAAGACACTGCTAAAGCTCTTGGATTTGAAAAAAATAGGGCTGCTTTTGATTTGGGAATTTTTAGGGGAGGAGCTCAAGTAGCAGAATTAATTCATTCCCAAAATGCCCATTGATATTTTGCCACATTAGATGCTGTCAGATACTGAGTGGCAATCACTATTTGTCGCGTATGCACTTAACTGACATTCAGACGGAATATGTGATGGAAGCACTATTTTGAAATTGAGAGTATATATTGGGTACGAAATTGAAACTTTTTTTAGTTCGGGTACTTTTGAAATCGATCCTATAGTTTGGGTATTTTTATATAGTTTTTCCTGAAAGAAAATGTATTTATGTAAAATTTAATGTCCAACATTTTTAAGATGAGAAGGATATATTAACTTACGGTAAAACTGTGAAAATTGAAAAACCAAGATGAGATTTGGTAATTAAGATAGTGTGAAAGAACTTGACAAAAAAATAAATCTTCTTAAATAACTATTAATTAGAGCAATTTTTCTTTAGATATCATAGGCTGTAAGTGTAACGACTTGACCCGTAAATTCGGGATTTATGAGAATTTTTTGGGATTTTACAAAAATTATTTAGTATACTTGACAATTTTGCCCCTAGGGTTTACCTTGGCTTTCTAATTGTGAAAAGGGTATTTGAAAAGGGGAAAGTTAGGATATTTTGGGTTGTTTGGATAAGAATTTGATCATCATCATCATCATTCTCATTTTTCACTCTCTCCCCTCAAACCCGTGCAACCTACCCAAGCACAAACACACATAACACCTCAAATTTTCATCTTCAATTTGAGACCCATTTGAACCAAACCATGGCTGAGATCATGTTCTAGGAACCCCCACGAGTTTATTGAGCTGGGTTTGGAAGATGGAACGGGCCGGTGGTGGTCATGGTGAGTAAAGGACGTTTGCCCAAAGCTTTTGAGGGCCATATCTTTGAATCCAGGTAATATTTCTCATTTTTTTTTATTTTAGTTTTGTAATCTGTGGCTCGAGTAGATGAATTTTCATATAAAGTTTGTAAGATTTGGTAGAGAAATGAGGGAGATATGAAGGTTTGAAGTTTCGGATAAAAATGGAGTTTTCCGGCCAGCGAGGTGGCGGCTGGTCATCTTCTCCAGTAAGTGATGCCGCCAACATGAAGTTATGATGAAGTCACCAGGTGACATCATCTAACACGTGTTTGGCATATGTCAGGGGTGCCACATGGCATATGTCAGGGGTGCCACATGGCACATATCAGGGGTGCCACGTGGTAGCTGATGTCAGAAATTGTAAGTGCCACGTCAGCTAAGGCTGACGTCAGCGTTGATCGAAATTTGATCAGTGTGTGTGTGGGACCAAATTACGAGGTAAAACTAATCTTTTTTGAAAGGTTTCGACATCTTGAATCTAATGATGGTGGCTTTAGGTCGATCAGAGATCGTTTGGTTGGTGTTTTGGAGGTTTTTCTCCTCGGAAGTGTGTTCGGGACGTGTTTTCAGTTCCAGGGTTTTTGGAGGTTTCTTGTATGGACTTATATGGATTGTTAGTGACCCTCGGGTATGAATTTGACAGGCTCAAACGTCGCAGAGGGTTCAGATTGGTTTAAGGCTCGTATTTTGAACGAGCGGCGATACTGTGAGTTAACAGTTTCTTTCATAACTCTGATACATGCATACTTATATGTTTTTACTAGTTTTATGATATGATTTACTATGATTTTGGTTATGGTTATAATTGCTAGATAAATGTTGGATTTGAAATGTCAGGACCCACCCCGGTTTCACCCCGAAACCCGAGGTAAATCCTGCTCCCGTCTGACACCCCGACTCAAAAACAGTCAGACGCAGGAGAAAGCACTCAATAAAAACCGAAATTAGAGTTTACAGAGCATAGTACGAATATAATAAAAACCGATGACAATTACACGCACGCGGAAGAAAAACTTAAACACTCGGAAATCCTGCTCGTCACTTCTATGCCTCAGACACTGCCTCGACGTCAAGACCCCGCGCTAGCTCCACAACCTGGAGGGCAATTTAAAACAGAAGATGTGAGTGGACCATAATAAAAGAAAATTTCTAAAACCATTTATCAGAAAACCGAGTTTAACCCTCCGTTTTGAAACCACATGCATAACCCGGTTATCAAAACAGTAGAATCCAATACTCAGAAAACATCATAAGAAACAGAAACACTATAACACAGCTATAGAAGTCATAACATAGGAATCATAAAACCATATCATAAACCCTGAACGTCAAAATCATCATTTTCCGATCAAACCTGCTGGACCTATCCGAGTCTTTAAACTCCCGAGTCTTTAAACTCAACAGGCCTCAATAATATCCGAGTCTTTAAACTCCCGAGTCTTTAAACTCAATCCGGGCCCGTCCCCCATCAATCAATATCCGGGTCCTTAAACCCAATAACCAGATCCAGCAAATCCAATCCAAAACCATTTGTAAAACCATTCCCGAATTCACATCCAAACCCGAATCCGAAATCACCGGCCTGACGCCCTTCCGGCATCCAGAACCGTCATTCCGAACCCAAATCCGGAAATCCACTTTTCAACTTTAAAACCAAATTCTGCTTTCCGAAATCCGATTCTAAAACCAAAAACCTTGATCATCGAAATCATGTTCCGAAATCCCTTATTAAAATCATTAAAACCATTTATTGTTTGAAATTCCAAAACCATGGCATCATAATCAAAAATCAAGCATTTCTCGTAAAACGTGTCAAATAGTTATTTCTCGAAAAACGTGCAATTATATAAAACCACAGCAGAAATCCAACAAGCATGAAAGCACAGATATAAAACAATTCTAGAAAAGCAGTTATGCATGTTCGAGTTTAAGGAAAGGGTCCACTCACAGTATCGAGCCCTCAATCGCGTCCCGAACGTCCAACACGTTCCTCGGCTTCCTCGGGAAATCCCGATCCTGTCAACAACCACCAAATTACGTCACTAACACGTCCATGAGTATCCACCTAAATTCCCTCAAAAATCCTCGGTCCTAAACGTAACGAACCGGAACCCTAAACCTTCACCCTCGCGGAACTACTTCGATTCGACGTCCGATTAACCCGAAACTACTTCCATTAAACTCATTAGAACACTTAGACTAAAAACCATGTTGACCATTTTCCCCAGAACCGCCGCACGCGCCCCCACGCGCCGCCCAAAGTGGCTGCGCGTGGCCTTCACGCGCCAGCTACAGTACCACCGTCAACCTCACATCGACCCGGTTCACACCAGTGCTGCAACTCGGACCGACGAGACCTGTTCTCTGCCGTCCGGCCACCATTTCACCTCCTTTCTTCACCTAGAGCTTCGTCCAGCTCTACTCTATCCATCCCCATCCTTGAATCACCGCGATTCAACCCGTAGCTCATCGACACAAGCTCGAACCAGACGGCCCAAACTCCCCTGTTTGCCTTCCCGGCCACCCAGGTCACCTCCCGTCACGGTGGCAACCTAAAACTCTTCCTAGGACCATCCTAAACCTCACCCAACTCACCTGAAACGTCGACTCTACGTCAATCTTCACGACTTTTGGTTTGAAAGTCACGGCTAAAACAGAGCACGCAGAGCACCTGCTGTCGTGCTAACCGCCACCGTATACCCCCGTCACGGCAGCACAACCAGGAGATACCCAGGCCTCCCCTGAGTCACCTAGACCACCCTAGACTCAACGATTCTACCTCTAAGGCTACGACTTCCATTTTGAACTTCTACGGCTAAACAGAGCATCGAAATGGGAATGAGGGAATTACCTGCCTTCCGTCACCGTCGTGAGCTCCGCTGGGGCTGGTGGACTCCGCGCACCCCTCACGACACCACCACGATCTCAGTAGCACCGTACACGGCCGCCACCACCATGATTTCTCACAAACTCCCTGATTTCCTTCCTGTTTCCCCCTGATTTTCCCGCAGTTCTCGACTCCCTCACACACAGCCACCATACCGTCAGCCTCTCTCACTGCTTCCCTCTCACTCCATGCTCACTCTCACACACTCACAACTCACCAGCACCCTCGATCAACCCTCAATTATTCCTCACAATCTCCCTCTGTTTCACTCTGGTTGAAGAACACGAACACACACACTTGCACGGGTGCACCCCAATTATTTGGGCCGTGCACACACACAAGAACCCCCTAGAAGCCACTACACACCTGCCACATGTCACCATCCACTCCATCCTCTCCCACATGGCTCAATCCCAGCCGTCCATCTGCCTTCTCTCTCTGCACAATTTCCAGAGTATAAAAGACCAAACTGCCCCTCCTTTTAACCCAATTTTACACTTTTGCCACTAACTTCCTAGACCCGTAACTCACTCACCGTAAGTCCGATGAATACGTGTCGCCTGTCATCGAACTCAGGACAACGAGATCTACGTAACCATCCTCGGTCAACGCACCAAAACCCGGTCGTCCAAAAGTCAACGGTTCCCCTTCTTTTAACCAAATTACGGTTATGCCATCGACCTTCCGAACATCGAAACTTCCTCCTCGGATGTCGGAATCAGGCGTGCCACCTACCTACAGATTCGTGACGTCCCAAACTACGTCCTGGTCACTGGTCAACACCCATTTGACCGCCCGAACTAAAGTCAACATTTTTTTGCCCGAACCAGGGGCAAAATCGTCATTCTAAGCTTACGGACCTATCGGGACCACCTAACCACCAATGAACCTCACTAATCCCACCTTAATCACTATCTTAATCCCGGCTCTCGGGACGGGTTGTTACATGAAAAGTATTTATGGTCATATTTCTGGATATTGAATTATGATGATGTTTGGAAAACCATGTTTTGGGCTGGTGCCCGTGTGATAAATGTTTTGGGCTGGTGCCCATGTGCGAACTGTTTTGAGCTGGTGTCAGTGTGAAAACTATTTTAGGCTGGTGCCCGTATGATAAAATATATTTTAGGTTGGATGCTGTTTTCTAGATTAGACAACCTCAAGCGAATGGATCTCTATATCTAGAGTTGGACTCCAAGGATACCCAGAGACGGACTCGGACGTGTAGCGTTATTCCTTATCTGACACGTGGTATGTATGTTCATTTCCATCTTAAGGGTAATTTAGTAATTCGACGAAGTTGTGTCTGATAAGAGCAGATCCCCTCACGTTAATCAAAATCCTCTCACATTAATCGAAGTCCTCTCACGTTAATTGAAGGGGATTACGAGAAGGGTCCTCTTAGTAAGATCGATTGTTTCTAATTTTAAACCAGAATTTAAGTAGAAATATATATGAACAAATTGGTGCATTAGTTTTCCGAAAATTGATTGTCTTGCATAATGCAACAGTGTAGCCCTCACCATTTGGCCGAGGGCCCGATAAGCCCAATAAGCGCGATGGACAAAAGTCTGGTCCGACCCGCTATGGGCCGAGGGCCGGCCCGACCCGAGAGTTAGCGGGCTGGGCTTGGGCTTATGGTGTTCAAACCCGATAGGCCCGAACCCGATAAAGCCCGTTAAGTCCAGCCCGACCCGCCCGTAATAAACTCGGCCCATAAGCCCAAAAATATAAAATACTTATTATTTAAAAATTAATACTCAACCCATTCTTAATACTAATATTTCAACTCAAACCCAAATCTCAGTCTCAAACCCACCTAATTTATTTTAAAAAGCCCAATACCCAATACCCAATACAAACCCTAACCACTCCTCCACCTACTTAATAGGCCCAACGTTTTTGCATCTTTGAGTATTTTATTTTAACGAGGCCACGTTTTTGCACCCTTGAGTATTTTTTTTCATTATTAATATTTTTTTTCATGCATATATTTTTTTGTAATTTTAAAATTTGAGACATAGTTTATTGCAAAAACCCACGTAAGCCCTATCCAAGTGGGCTTAATAGGCCCGACCCGAAAAGCCCGATAAAAGCCCGTGGGCACTTTTTTATGTCATTAAGCCCGCCCGGCCCAGCCCGTAAATTTAAAAATTATTTCATAAGCTCGGCCCGCCCCGACCCAAGCCCAAAATATTTGGGCCTGGCTTGTGATAGGTCCTCAAATAAGCATTATTTTATATTATTTTATACCCTTTATACTTAGCTTTTAATATTAAAATAATAAATAATTAGAGAAATTAATTTATTTTGTGATATTTTTGTTTAAATAAATAAACCTTGTAATTTGGAGCGTTTTGGCGAAAGAATCGTCCCGATCGGAATTATAACGAAGAAATTATGGACGAAATTCGATTGAATTATATTATTAATTATTTTTATTTTTGCAAAGCCCAAAAATCAAATTTAATTTCAGCCCATTTGTTTTCTATTGTGCAGCCCACGTCGCGACAGTCCAATAATTCCAGTCCGTACGCCAGCCGAATCAGCTGTCTGGGTCTAGTCCAATCCTTACCAGCCCACTGCACCTCCACCTAACCAGATTAGTCCTTCACCAGTCCACTTGCGTGTTTGGTCCAATCCAACAGCAACCTACCGCCAGGCCCGCGTCCATCCGTGCATCAGCCCAGCCTGCCCTCACCTACCCACCTGTAGTCTGAGCCCAGCTGTGCAACCACCCAATTGCTGGTCCAATCTATTTTTCCAGAATCATGCCTAAAATCATGCCCTAACCATGCCTAAAATCATCATTTTTCATCATTTCTTTTTGTACTATTTTATTAGTATTTTTATATTTTATTTTGTATTTTATTTTTAGTTCTTTATGGTCTCCCTCTATAAATAGGGAGGCATTTCACTTGTAAAAGGGGGTCCCCATTTTTCCATTTTGTTTCTCTCTTTAGTTTAGGTTTTATTATTTCTCTCTAGTTTCTCTTCTTTTAGGTCATCTTCTTTCTTTAATTTTGGGGACCATTTTAACTTCTTGTAGTTTCTTTTATTTAATTAGTTTTCTTTTAATTCTTATTCTTAAATTATTTTATTTCTTAATTTCATTTCTTCTTTACTTTGTTCTTGTGATTTTTCTTTGAGATCTCTTAAATACATTTTTATGCTTTCCTTAAGAGATACCTAGGCCAGGTATTTCCAAAATAATTATAGAATTTAAGTCCGCATTCTTATGTTTTATCCTCCATCTTCATAAGGTTCTATGACAGGACCCGCCTCGATCCCCATGGGACCACATGGGGACGTGCCCTGCTCCCGTCTGACACCCAAAATAACGTTCCAATTTTAACCTCAAACGTTCAAATGCATAAATAACCAGATTAAAGTTTTACATCAAATCCGAAATAAACAGATGTCAGACAAGGGATGAAATCCAAAATTACAAGTTGCGAGCACGACTCTAAAATAAACCTGCGGGTAAACCACCCAACAGGGGTTCAGGTACGCAGAAGTAGATCTATGCCTCAGCCTCAGGATCCTCATTTACCTCAGTAGCACAGCCTGGAGGGGTTACCAAAATATTAAGGGTAAATGGGCCGAAACTCAAGTTTATAAAACCGTTTAATAAGTAAAACATATAATTTACCCCTCCGTTTTCCAAACATGCATGCATCAGAATTTAAAACCATAAATCATATAATATGAATCATAAGGCATGTAATAAAACCATAAACATAATTTTAGCCACTGCACTATACACTCCAATCCTGACATCCTCGATGTCTGACGTCCCTGACGTCCAATAAGGTCACAGTCTCAAGGCTACGCGTGCCACTCGGGTCTCAATTCCGAGTCCAATCCCCGAACCCTGTCCGGATACGGCATCTCAAATGCCTAGCGTTCTAGATGCTCGACGTCCCTGACGTCAAATAAGCAATCATGCTCCTGAGTCATTTTACGGTCCGGTTCTTCCGTAGAATGACCCCTCGCAGGCAATGCGCTATGACCACTCCGGGGTACCACATCCGGAGGAGACAGTATCATAAGAATGGATCTATACAGTGCAGTACCAAATACATTTTATTGATATCCACATGCAAACATATATATACATAGATAAAATCCAAACTGATCTTTAAGTTTCATCAGACGGGTCTCAAGCCCAAATACCGTGAAACGTGCCATAACCATAATTTTAATATCATCAAAACCGTTTCTTGATTCCAGCATGTGAACATATAAGTAAATCGGAAAACATTTAAGCATGCAAGGGTTTAATGAAATCGGGCCCACTCACAGTACAATCCTGCTGAAAACCGAACGTATACGCTCGTCCTGGTACTATTGTACAATCCCTGTCATAAACCCCTAACATTCAACCATGAAACCCTAGACTGAAACCGGCCCGGAAAAACCGCCCGAACGCGCTTCCCGAGGCAATAAACCTCATTTTGACCAACTTAATGATCTCTGATCGACCCGAAACCACTGCCATTGGATTCGGATCGACGAAACCTAAAGAATGGTGGTGGTCCCACCAAAAATACTGTTCACACGCGCCTACACGCGCCGGTCAACGTCCTGGTCAACGTAGGAACAGTTCCTGCTGACGTCATCGATGACGTCAGCATGACGTCATCTGACAGCTGTCAGGTCTGACATGTCAGACTCTGACAGGTGCCACGTGTCAACACACGATTGGTCTACTTCACTGATCTGTCAGGCCACGTGTTAGATCTGACATGTGCCACGTGTCAGCACGGCACTGGTCCACGTCACTGACATGTCAGTGACACGTGGCAGTCCCTGATTGGGCCACATCACTGACATGTCAGTGCTGACTGTGCACTGACATGTGACACGTGTCGTCCGAAGAGTGGTCCACGTCACCTGATAGGTCTGACAGGGTGCCACGTCATCACCTCTGTCCTCCTGACGGGTCGACCCGTATCTCTGTAACTGGGTCGATCAGACCCGCGATCTGACCCGGTCACCATTTCTTCAATTCTCAACCATTTTCGTTCTAGTTTGTTCCTAAATGCTCGTCTCAATCCCAGAAACGGTTCTATCTAATTAAAATCATCACACAGAGACTGGATCGAAGGCTTACCTCGATGAACAGACCCGGTTCTCCCGTCGCCGTTTACACTCTGTTCAGGCCACCACTGGTCACGAAATCGAGTCAAATGGGTTCCTATCAGTCCCTGTAAGTGAACAGAATCAAAAGGAATCGAAGATAACGTTGAACCATCAAGCTTCCATTTCTGAGTTTTTAGAAAGTTTTCGGGTTTGAACCCGCCTACCTCACCGCCGTCCCTCAGCCCTCACCAGTGGGTCTCCCACACGCAGACACAGAGAATGGGTGATGAGCTGGGGTGTTTGTTCGAAATGGACCGTGTGTGGAATCGGGTAGGAAAATATAAAGATGGAGAGGGAATCTGATACATGAAATGGAGGGTCCAGATTCAATCTCAGAAATGAGATCAATGGCTGAGAGGAAATCTGGGAACTTTTGATGAGTGGCTAGGATTAAAAGTTGGTTTTAATGCTATTTAATCCCATAGTGGATCTGATCCAATCTAGCCAATGGATGAGTGACACTTGTCACTCATCCAGGTGTCCCCCGATCATAATATCAGAATAAAATATTTGACACGATTACTGAGATGCGAACCTCCCGACTTCACGTTTCTGACCATAATTTCCTCGTACGAAGTCCGATTTCGGCGTGCCGCCTGTCTACGGACTCAGGGCATCGAGACCTACCTAACGGTCCTTGAGTCATGTGAAAATTAGTTGCCAAACGAAAAGTCAACATTTTCGCTCCAAATGTCCAAATTATGGTAATGCCCCTGAGCTTCCGATAGCCATAAATTTTTCCCTGATCGTCCGAATTGAACGTGTCACCTGTCTATGGACTCGTGATGTCCCGAACTACGTCACGGTCATTGATCAAAGTTCATTTGACCCTCCAATCAAAAAGTCAACAATTTGGCCATACCATTCACAAGGGTAAAAACGTCAATTCATACAATAAATTACATTATTAATATCCTCGAATTTCCGGTGTGTTACATTCTAGCCGTTGTTCGGTGTTCCTTATGAATAACAATTCATTGTTTCCATCCATTTTCGGAATCACAAGCTGTTCTTGGATTCCGAAAGTGTAACTTTCTTCCCTTTACTTAAATTCTTGTTATTATTTCGGTTTACTTATAATTCAATATATGTGTTGGTATTTTCTTTCTAACATTTGTAAATGTGAATACAATCTCCATGTGTTTTACTTTTTGAATTTTATCTACTTCATATGTTTTAGTGCTTAACCTTCAATTTAACGTTAAGTGTTTATGACCGTTGTTCGGTGCACTTAGAATAGGATTGAAGAGATTTAAATGTTTGACACACATTGAAATCACAAACTTAAGGTGAATCGTGTTATAAATGTTTATGACCGCTGTTCGGTGCATTTATAATATCGAAAAACGTATGCATGTATTTGAGATGATTAAGGTAGAATTTCGTGATTGGTTCAATATGAGCATGATGTTAGAGTGTTGGTAAAAATATGTGTTTGAAGAAAGTTCACTTGCATAAAAGTTAAAGTAGAAGTAGAATTAAGTTTTTAATTATTTTTACTTACTTTCTTTATTATATAATTACAATCTTTCAAACCCCCCCAATCTAATTCTTTATTCTTTTATTATTTAATTCTTTATTCTTTTATTATTTAATTCTTTATTCTTTTATTCTTTTATTCTTTATTTCATTAATTCATTAATTCTTTTATTCTTTTATTCTTAAATTCATTTATTTTTTAATTCTTTATTATTTAATTCTTTAATTCTTTAATTCATTATTCTTTGATTATTCATTATTCTTTGATTATTCATTATTCTTTTTAACTAACATATTATTAATGTTTCCTAATTTCCCCGGTTAAGAACGATCCCTATTTACCAATACTACAACTATACAAAAAGGGTTTAAATTGCATAATACTCGAATTACGTGTTTAATTTAATGCATAGTTTGGGCGTTATCAGTTTGCCCGACCCAACCCAATGCCGAGGGCTGCAACAGTGCTAAGTGTTCTACCTCAAGGGTAACCTTGTAAAAACGAAAAAGAAAAGAAAAGAAAAGAAAAGAAAAGAAAAAAAAAAAAAAAAAAAAAAAAAAAAAAAAAAGATGAAAGGAAGGCCGCCTGGTGGGTGGTGGAGTCGAAGTCAACTTCGCGGTAAGACATACACATCTCGGTTCTGCTACATTGAGGGCTTGAAGCTCAGCAACCAAGCAGACCTCTTTGATCCATCCTCAACTTGAATTTCCTTTTCTGAAGATCCATCCATCACTTTTCAGGAAAAAGAAAAATCAGTCACGCCTTTAAATGCACAATCAATTTGAGAAAGCTCCTGTCTTTGTTTTCTCGTTCTATTCTCTACCTTGTATTTGTTCAAGCTTATCAAGCAGAAACCAAAACCAGGATCAGAAGTTCTAACCCTTTTCCAATCCATCGTTTTGACTTTTAAAGAAAGCCCTGTTCGTGAAAAGCTGAATCTCTAAACTGGGTTATTTCCATTTTCAACTACAGTTCAGGAAACAGATTTCAGTGTTCTGCAAAAACACTAATCTGAAAACTGGGTTTTTTGTTTTAGTTTTTTTTTTCTTTAAAATCAGGACCAGAAAGTGACTGATGGTGGATGAGGAAGATCTTGAGCCCTCTGGTCACGTTGTGGAAGAAAATGGGCCAAAGAAAAGGTGTTGTTCTTCTGGTGCTCTCTGCACACCAGTCAGTTGGTTCAGAATGCTTTGCTTGGAACTGCATTGGAGCTTTGTATTAGGGGTTGTTGTTGTTTATGGCATAAATCAAGGATTGGGTGGAGCTCTTTATCGGATGTGCACAGAATATTACATGAAGGATGTGCAAAAGGTGCAGCCTTCTGAAGCTCAATTTTATCAAGGAATCACTTCAATTCCTTGGCTTGTTAAGCCTCTCTGGGGTCTCCTCACTGATGTTCTCCCAATTTTCGGGTATCGAAGACGCCCTTATTTCATTGTAGCAGGTAAATGTGGCATCAATTGTGTCCTGTTAAACTTAAATTATTTAGGACTATTGAAAAACTATCTGATATATCATTGATGCATTTTACATTCTTCCTTAATTGCTAAAAATTTGATCTTCACTTTCATTATTTTAATAGACGTGAATGTCAGTTGAAATTTTGAAAGGAATTAAAATCCGAACTGTCCATATTAGCAATTTCTCAATTACATGTGTTCTGATTAGCGAGTTTATGTCATCATCGAATTAGGTTCTGTTGGCATGATCGCTATGTTCGTGTTGTCATTCCATGAAAAGCTGCACATTGCACTGGCACTCGTGTCATTAACAGCTGGAAGTGCCGGAGTGGCGGTAGCAGATGTCACCATAGATGCCTGTGTGGCACAGAACAGTATCAATCATCCTTCTCTTGCGGCCGATATGCAAAGCCTATGTGCCCTGAGCTCCTCCATTGGGGCACTATTGGGGTTCTCTGTTAGTGGTATCTTCGTTCATCTTATAGGCCCTAAGGTCAGTTTAAACATTTATCTTTGTTTCTCATGTTATTCAATGCATATTGCTTTGTTTATTGACATAGTTTTTGTTCTTCCTCTATAGGGGGTTTATGGCTTGTTGGCAATCCCATTTGGACTTGTCTTCTTGATTGGAACAATGCTTAACGAACCTCATTCGCCAAATTTCGCTTACACGCAGGTTAATTCTTTTCATTTTTTTTTTGTCTTCCTCTTTTCATGCTCATGGTCTGATTTTGTGTGATCGGCTCAGGTTAATCAGAAGTTTATCGAAGCTGGAAAGGCTATGTGGACAACATTGAAATGCCCGGATGTGTGGAGGCCATGCTTATACATGTACTTTTCCCTTGCATTGAGCTTGAATATCCTAGATGGAATGTTCTATTGGTACACAGATGCGAAAGGCGGTCCATCTTTCTCTCAGGTACTTGACATTTTTGCTTATGATTGATATATTTTCAGAGAAATGAATGATGAACGAAAACTTTGAAACATGAGAAACTTTAATCATAGTCAAATATTTATGCAGGAGAGTGTTGGATATATATTCTCTATAGGGTCAGTAGGTTCCCTGTTAGGGGCAGTACTCTATCAAAATGTTCTCAAGGATCATCCTTTCCGGGACTTGCTCTTCTGGACTCAGTTAGTTTATGGTTTGTCCGGAACCCTAGATTTGTTACTGGTGCTGCGGGTGAATTTGAGATTTGGTATTCCGGATTATTTCTTTGTTGTGATTGACGAATGTGTATCTCAAATGACTGGAAGGCTGAAATGGATGCCTCTTCTTGTGCTTAGCTCAAAGCTTTGTCCCCCTGGAATCGAAGGAACATTTTTTGCTCTTCTGATGTCAATAGACAACATTGGACTTCTCTCAGCGCAGTGGGGAGGAGGCATCTTACTGCATGCATTTAAAGTTACACGAACACAATTCGATAATCTCTGGCTTGCCATTCTGATTAGGAACTTCTTAAGATTAGCTCCTCTTTGTCTGCTGTTTTTGGTACCTAGAATTGATCCTAACTCTTCCATTCTTCCAACCGAGATCTCAAACACGAAAGATGATGTTGAAACTTTAGAAACAGAGGACACTGAATTGGTCTCCCTTGTAAATGGAGTTGATGGATAGCCCAACACATCAAACTCATTTTAGGTTTCAGAAACATAGAAAACCAAACCAAAGTTTTTTTTAGGTTGATACTGGAAAGAGTTGAATCTTAAATGTACTATTTTAACATATATTTTTTCACCATTATTCCCCACATTTTGTTCTTATTATTGAGAGTAATATGAGAAAATTTTATGAATCAATATAATTCAGATATGTTTTTCTTCTATTCAATTTCTTGGCAGAATGGTGAAGTGAGGAAGATGGTTTCCTAGTTTTGTAAATTACCCATTAGTAAAAACCATATAATGTAAAGAAAGATAGTTTCTTAGCTCCCAAGCTACTTTTGATTCATCATCTTTTACTTAAAAGTGAATCGTTTTTCTTTTCTCAATCCATTACCTTTCAGAAAGAAGAATTTTCACCATCATTGAAAAAGTGATTTGAGTAAGCTACTTGTTTGTGCGTGTTTGTTTGTTTATTTTTAAAGTTTAATAATTCGAGTAAAAAACTAAAAACCCAGATCGGAAATTCTGAGCTTAACCTCAAAACTCTTTCAGTTCATCCGAAGTTGTCAGTACTGGGTAAGTTGACCATGGTGAGGTTGGCATGTTAGAAGTTTACCTTATGGTGCGCTCTTTTCTTTTTCTTGTTACCCAATCATCAATTTATTGAATGAAATTCTTGACCTCTCATTTCTTGTAGAAGCAAAATGACTACTAAACATGAATGCATGACTGAGTTTAGTTTTGAATTCAGATTTGCCATTGAAATAATAAAGACTTGGAACATTTCCATTTCTTGATCCACCGGCAACAACTCTCCCAGCAAAACCAGACGTTTTGAAGTCTCGAATGATCAGCAGCAGCTGGAAGACAACAATCAGCACTCTTCACTTGAATACCCGGTATGATATGGGGTCCACTTGGGTCCCACTCATTGGAGAATGAATCAAACTCAATGGTGACAATTTGGTTTTTGGTCACAGCAAAAATGGTGCTGGTGTTGAACAAGCCTAGTAGACCATCGCCAGCAGAGTTTACTGGGATTGGAAACCCAAACGAGGCAAGAAAAAAGGCAAATCCATGCTCTACCATTCCTAATGCAGGCGTGGCATCGCCTTCATTTCATACGGTATGTTTGGCACGTCGAGGCTCAATTGAGATATAGCGAACGAAAACGGGGATGTTACATTTTTCTGTGGGTAATGATAGTTAGAAGATTGGTGAGAATGAAGAGGCAAAATGTTACTTGAGAAAACATGACAACTTTGTGAAGAGATATGCAAGAAAATCTGCAGTGAGAAGATTGTGGAGAGATATCAAATATGTATGAGGGAAAGGAAACAATGACCTACAACAAAACGATTGGATCCTTTCCTTGGGCTGGGAGGGTTATAGTCCCTCCCACCCAAGGTTAGGTTTTTTAGAATTATAAATTTAATTCAATATAATTTAATTTTTTTGGGTCAAAACAACTCAATTTAATTAGCCCAATTTAATTTAAGTTAAAAAAATATATATTAGAGGCTTTAAGCATAAATAAGTGTTTTTTAGCTAATTGTTAATATTGAATGTTTGATTTAATTAAGTAAAAGTGTTTTGTTTTTAATGTATATTATTGTAATGACGAAATAGAATTGATTAGTTTTCTTGATTAGTTAGTTAGTAGATGAACTCGTAGCCTTCTTATTCTTAATTTTTACTATTGTAGAAATTCATATAATAAATTGTGTTGATAAACTCTACATATATGTATGATTATATAAATTTTTAATCATCATCAATAGGCTCGAGAAATAAGGCTCATTACGTCCGTATAAAATTCAAGCGTACCGTCAATTTTTTTTTTATTTATAACAAATTAACATAACATTCATGTTAAAAAAATTCAGGAGTCCCCTCAATGTGGAGACTCGAGATAGCCATTTTATCGGGCTACCCTCAAGTTGGAATTTATTTAGCTCATCTAACAAATGGGTTCCGCCCCGTTCAGAAGATATTCACAGCTTTTGTTTTGGAAGTCTGTGACTGTTGGCTTTAACATACTCCTCTGACATGCTCCTTTGAAATCGATATCGAGAGTCTAATAATAGAAGTTGTACTATATATTGTATTAATTATCGTGATAATATAACAAATATATTGTCACAATATTACGTCGGACCACTTTCTTATCTGCAGTATATCGACAGTATTTCAACAATATATTGACAATAAGTGGCTGCTGAATTTGTTAACAACTTTCACAACATCCAACGAATATGTGAATAACATTCGGAAACCTTCTATTTTATATTGTATACATTCGGTTGGCTTCCACCGAATAGGTTTATCTTTTGTTTCCCACTCTTTACTTTTCCTCTCTACAAAACTAAGAATTTACTTATTATGTGTAAAATTATTTCCTCTTTGAAAAAAGAAAAACACCAAATTATTCAGCTAATAATATTTTTTTTATCCTTCCTAACATCCTTGTATAAAAAACAATAAGATTTTCGTAACATAATAATAAGGATTATCTAGTTTAAATTGGATGTGATGACCTATTACTTGTTTAGTCATTGTTAGTTATCCGTGGCCAAAAATCGAACTTTAAACTACCATTTGGCCCTGCTGGTTATAAGTGAATAGAAATCGAACTTGGAATTACTGTTTGGCTCAATTCTGCGCGTATTTTAAAACTTTTTCTTTCCATTTTTTAGAGTATTTTTTCTCATTTGTAATTACTATATTAAAACTCTTAAAAATAAAACATATTAATATATAGTCTATTCATATTATAGCACTTGAATAAAAACACACGTGACATATGTAACAGATCGTCACCTAAAAAAATCTCTCCTGGCTTTAGGTCGGGCAGCTGCAGTTTACTGTGGGCCTACAAGCCCAATAATTGGGATGGGCTTAACATCTTGATCCACTGTTTCACCCCATGCGGTATAGTACAGCCCTAGGTCACAAAACAGGTGACACGGAAAGAAAGGAAAGAGATGCCTCCGTGACCAAACATAGCTTTGCTCTTATTCCGGGTTAGGGTTAGCTCTTTTAGCAATCACAGATTTTCTTAGGCGCCAATCAAACGCTCGGAAGTTGGAAATCAAACTGTCTGTCTCCCTCAGTCTCATTACAAAAACAGGTAAAACCGCCAAAACTTTTCACCAATTTGCTCAAGCCATAAACATGAATTCCAACTGGGATACGTTGCCAATACATTACTTTGTTTCATCACTTATTTACTTTAGTATGAATTGAATGTTCCAATTTGGCTGTAGATTATGCCATTTCAATCACATTTTATTGGCTTCTTATTGTCAATGTTGTGTTGAGGTACATGATTTCGTATTTGAGTTTTTCAGAGTTATCTGTTCGTACAGGATGAAATTTTTTTTTTTTTTTAAAAGCTTAGAACTTTAGTGCCTGTTCATCATAGGAGGAAGAAATGGCCCGACCAACTTTTTTAATCGCATTTTAATGGCTCCTTATTGTCAATAGTGATTGAGGTTGTTATGTGTTTGTATTTGAGCTCTTGAAGGTTTTCTATTCTTGAAGACTGAAAATTTAAGAGAAAGATTAAAACTTTAGTGTCAATTCTATGTCTATGTGTTGGCCGCGTTCATAACCGGAGGAAGAAGTGAATCAATGAGTAGCCAAAGAGGCCCAACCAATGGTTTTAATTACTTTTTAATGGCTCTGTATTGTCAATGTTGTTTGAGGTTGGTATGTGTTTGTGTTTTTGTTTTCCAGAGTTTCCTATTTAAGGGTGAAAATTTAAGAAAAATATTAAAACTTCACTGTTAACTCTAGGCCTATGTATAACAGTGTTCATTGTCTGGGGAAGAAATGGGCTGCCAGAGCGGCCCAACCACTAATGATCGATCAAGGACGTATTGGACACAGACAATGGAACGTTTCTTCATTGATCTTATGTTGGAACAAGTGCACAGAGGAACCAGAATTGGCCATACATTCAACAAACAGGCCTGGACAGACATGCTCATTGTGTTTAATGCACAATTTGAGTCACATTATGATAAAGATGTTTTAAAAAGCCGGTATACAAGCTTATGGAAGCAATTTAATGATGTGAAGAGTATTCTTGGTCAGAATGGATTTTCTTGGGATGGATCTCGGCAAATGGTGGTGGCTGATGAGTACATATGGGCTGCTTATATCAAGGTGAAAGTGGTTTTCTACATATTCGTTGTTTTTCTAAAACTATCTATTATATGGCTGTGAAATGACATTAAATGTATTTAGGTTCATCCGGATGCCAGACCATATAAAACTAAACCGGTTTTGAATTTCAATGATTTGTGCCTCATTTATGGCTATACAACTGCTGATGGAAGATACAGTCGATCAAGCCATGATGTAGACTTCGATGATGAAATTCAAGGAGTAATTACAGGTTTGCATACTTTCCTTATCATAGACGTAGGGCTAAGTTTTCATTGGTTGTTTGTCTGAGCAACGTATGATTAATATTTCTATTTAATAGTGATCAGGAAGCATATAAAACTCGATTTTTTTTTTGAGGGGATATTAATTGTGTGCATTGTGATCTGCTTACTGTTAGTTTATGCGATAAGAAAAAAAAAGTAAAGACTTCGCATTCTCAATGTATAGGTGATGGAATGGGCAGCCTTGCTCCTTCAAGTAGTGAGCGGCGAAGGACAGATTGGTCGCAAGACATGGACCAATATTTCGTCGACCTTATGCTGGACCAAGTAGGAAGGGGCAATAAGATTGGGAATGCATTCAACAAGCAAGCCTGGACAGATATGCTTGCTTTATTTAATGCAAAATTTGGACCTCAACATGGAAAACGGGTTTTAAGGCATCGGTACAAGAAGTTGTTGAAGTACTATAGTGATGCAACTATATTGCTAAGAAAAAATGGCTTTTCATGGGATGAAACTCGGCGTATGATTGCAGCGGATGATGATATTTGGGATGCTTATACAAAGGTACAATGTCATGAAAGTTTCGTCATCATGCCCTTATTTTTTGTATATTTCTTTTACATTTTTCTTTTTTTCTTTCTATAACTGCTAGATATAAATCATTATAGGGTCACCCTCAAGCCAGGGCATATAGAACAAAAACCTTGCCAAACTACTATGACATGCTCCTAGTATTTGGAAGTGAACTTGATCTTTCCATTGATGATCGTTTGCAATCACAGAAAGACGTTGCCGACATATCACAAGTCAAAGCCGGTGAGCTACAACTTTTTGCACAATATTCTTAAAGATATATATGTTTATTTGTAAAGTATGATCTCTTAACCATTGAAATATGAAACTTGCTGGTCTTTCAGTTCCCTGAGCAAAAAAGACGAGATTTTAGACGTTATCAATCATGATGAATTTGTTTTTTTCATTCTTTATAGCTTATTTTAATGGTAAATGAGAATTACCGTACTTTTTAAGTTAATATGTTCTGTCCTTGAAATGCCTCTACTTTTTCTTCTTCTTTCTATATGGTCCCTAAATCTCTCAAAGAATGAAGGGGTTACTCCAAGTAGATCTTGAATGTGTAGGAGAAAAACAGGGGAACCAGGCCCCAGCTGTCAGTGATCGTACGAGGACGTATTGGACACCACCAATGGATCGTTATCTGATTGATTTGTTACTAGACCAGGTGGAAGGGGGAAATAAACTAGGGCAAACATTCATAACTCAGGCTTGGGTTGCTATGGCTGCATCTTTCAATGAGCAATTTAAGACTCACCATGACAAAGATGTTCTGAAGAACCGATACAAATATTTTCGAAGGCAGTACAATGACATCAAGATCCTTCTTGAGCAGAGTGGGTTTCTGTGGGATGAATCACGAGAAATGATAACAGCTGAAGACAAGGTCTGGGATGATTATACGCAGGTACAATTATCTTTGATTAACTCAAAATTTTATTAGCTTTCCTTTTTCTTTTTTCCCTTTTTTTCCAAAATTCTCGTTGATCAGCATATGCACGCAGAAACATTCTGATGCTCGATCGTATAGAGTTAAAACTATTCCAAGCTACCACAAATTGTGTGCTATCTTTGGAGAAGAGTATTCCGATGGAAGATACAGTCGTTTGGCATGCAATTCAAATCCCAGTGGTGAATTACCAGTTTTGATGACTGGTATGCTATTTTGTTTCTTTCTCAAAAAGAAATTCATTCATTTGTTTGGCGCAATAAACATTACCCAGTTTTCGGTTACAACCTTGACTAATTTTAAATACCACCAACAGAGCAATATAGAATAGATTTGATGCTACATCTGTTTACTCTTATGAACATGAATTATTTAGAAATGTTCCTTACTGTAACTTACATTTGTAGATGAGAACAACAACCTATCCCACACCGAGGTTGTTCCTCAGAGGATTGACTGGACCCCCAACAATGGACCGTTATTTTATTGATCTTATGTTAGATCAGTTGGATAAAGGGAACAAAATTGATCACACATTCAGCGTGCAAGCATGGGCGGACATGCTTGAATCATTCAATATGAAATTTGGGCTTCAATGTGTTAATCATGCTCTGGAAGATCGATATATATGCTTGGTGAAGCAGCATGACTTCATCAGCAGTCTTCTCAATCATAGTGGATTTATGTGGGATGAAACTCAGCAAATGGTAACCGCTGAAGACAACATTTGGGAAGCCTACATTAAGGTGCGGTCTTGTTGCTTATGTGCACGCAACTTTTAGTTCTGTTGTTCAAGTAGTTTATGTATGATCTATTTGCAGGAACGCCCAGATGCCATCTCGTACAGAAATGCATTCTTAGGTAGTTATAGTGATTTGAGCAAGATTTTTATAAACAGAGAATTAGATGGAAAATTCAATGGCCGGGGTGTAGGAACAGAAGCTTGCCCTAATGCCAGCCCGATTGCCTTTGAAGCTGGCTCTGCCAGAGAATTTAATAGTCAGGATGTAGGAATGGAAGCTGGTTCTTTCTCCTTGGAAGAAATAGACATGGAGGGTGCATCTGGAGATCTACAATTGTTAGCGGAGGACATTGAAATATCTTGTCAACTGAGGAAGCGGGCAAGTGTAATGCCACCACCAGACTCAGGACGTTTGAAAAAAGGTCCGAAAACAGATAAGGACGATATGCAAAAGGCTCTGGCGGAGATGGCAGGTCTGGTTTCAGAGTTTGCAAGTAATACAGAAAAAAGCAAGTACAAAACAATGGAGTTTGCAATTGATGCACTTCAAGCTATACCAGACATGGATGATGAGCTTAGGTTGGATGCTTGTGATCTATTAGAAGATGATAAAAAGGCAAAGACATTCTTGGCCTTGGATGTTGCACTGCGTAAGAAGTGGTTGCTGAGGAAGCTCCGGCCACAATAGTAGGCGTTTGGGGGCTTCTTCAGTGAAAATTTCTCTCATTTTGCTTAGATCCTCTCTGTTTTCTCTCGCTTCCTTTACTTTTGATAATTAGGACAATTAATCCTCTCTTTTCGGGCCTTTTGAGTGGGAGGTTTTTTGGGGTATATACATATATATTTGCAAGCTGGGTTTTGGTCTTTTTGCAGTGTAAAGTTACAGAATTTTCTGATTCTCTCAAAGCCTAGAGCAAGCAAGTTCTTCTCTCGTTCTATTAAAAATTTAAAACTTTTAAGACACTATTTTAACAAGTCAATAACTAAATAAAAAAGTGAGGACATGCTGAAATTGCCGAGTAAAGTTCACGCATTCGGTGACGATGCACCGCAGGACACATTTCTGCACGCCAGCCAAATATTGCAACGCATTCCAATACGATCTAACCAAACATCGAAGCCTATATGAGCCACCTCCACAAATAAATGAGCATCTAATATTAAAAAGAAAGAAAAGAATAAATTGCACAAATGCAAAACTAAGTCAATGCAATCACATGTAATTGCGAAAGGCATATAGAAGATCAGGCGAGATATGAACTCCAAAAAGAGAATTCTGATGGTATCATTCTATGAAACCCCGGAAATAATATAATTGCCAACAAGTACTGGTTCAGAAGACCTAGATGTTCCTCTTACAAGATGTCACTCGTCACTAGCAAAGATGGAATACATTTTCAACAATGTGGGGTAACAAGGACATCACTTCATGTGGAAACTGCACCCCGATTTCAAAATGACCCCCGAGTTTCATTTTTTGTAACGTACCAACAACTTGATTCCCAACTGAAGAGTAGCTAGGGATAGACTCACTTCATCCATCTCCTTCTATCCCGGTCTCTTTCTCTGGCTCTATCTCTGTCATGGTCATCCCTCTCTTTACTTCCACTCTTCTCACGGTCCCTCCCCCTCTCACCTTCACAATCATCGGCTCTATCTCTCTCTCTATCCCAATGTCTTTCCCGGTCTCTGTCTAAATCATGTTCCCTGTCCCGATCTCTGTTTGATGATTTCTGTAGTGGACTATCACTTTGGCTTCCACCGTGGTGCCGCTTTCTTGAAGTATTACGGGCATCGCCATCCCGTCTGTCCTTCCTATCCGAAGATTTTCTCTCTGGAGAATCCAAATGGGAGAGCTTGTAAGATACATCTCAAGCATTATAGAAAAATAAAATAAAATGTAGTTCCCATAAATTCCACAAACTCCTCAAAAGATTGTTGTCTCCAGACTAAAAAGGTAAGGATGCACTGATTAATGTTGTATTAAACAGGTTATCTGTTACTGATTTCCTTTGATAAATTAAAATATTCATCCATCTATCAGTCTTCTTATGCTGAAGAGAATAGCTACTGATGTCTCGTTCAAGAACAGAAAACAGAATAGAAGAAAAAGTGAGAAAGGACTGATTTCTCTTCTTGAAATACTAGACTTTTAGAAAACTGTTAACACTGAAACAGCAGCGCCAAACAGGGCAATAACCATCTCCAGTAAAACTTGCAGATACCATAAGTTGATAAGAAATTCTGTTCTAGACTAAAATGTCGAGGCCATAAAAAATCACTAAACTTTATTTTGGGTACTTTTATTAACACCAGAAACAATCTTTAACTACAGCTAGAGCTATATACCTTAAGGTTTTCTTTTTCCATATACCGTAGGTTATAACTAAAGGAGACTGGGTAACCTGGAAAGATATAACCCTATAAACTAAGAGAGCACACAAAACCTGTTTAAAAGTGGAGATAAATAGTTCATCGCATGTTATATCCCGTATTCTTAATATGAGCACTTACTACTCCCAGAAGCATCTTCGCTGGAATCTGATATCCCATACTCTGATTCAAGCCGTCTTCGATGGAATAAAACCTTGTTCTCAATTTCTTCAGGATTTTTTACTCCCCGCTCCTCCAGAGATTCACGATATTCTATCAAAGCAACTTCCAAACGTCTCAACTTTTGCCTACAGTAATACAGTCAAGCAAAGTATTAAGTACAATTTCACACAGTTCCTAAAAGCAATGTTCCCTTAATAAATTAAAGAATTAGACTGAATGCCAATGTATAATTAAGATAACAACCTCTGCTCCTCACTTATTCCACTGTCAGATTGCGCTGGAATCCTTGCATCAGTTGCAACCTCCATGTCATCAGCTTTACTGGGACCATCACCAGCATTTTCACTTCCAGAAGATGAGTCGCCTAACCCGAGACCCCTAGCACTACGCTTTTGTTCATCATCACTATCGTCATCCTCTCGCGCCCATTTAGAGGCTGGTAGAATAGGATCACTCTTCTCTTTTTTTGTTGACGCTTTTAGTTCAGGCTGCGGGATAGGAAGGGTCTGCACCAAGGGTAGGGATCCTTTTCCTTGAGATTGTATCTCATCCTCTACATAACGATTCCATCCAGACATTCCGACTGAGTCAGGTTCAATATTCGTTTCTCTGCGACTGCTTGAATATCTAGCTGAACTTGAATGGTTCTGCGCGTATTTCAAGTCATCATCTAGTTCATATCCCCTTTGTTTTTCTGCCTCTTCCAGACTAAGCAACCGTGCAACCATCGTTTCTCGACCTCCAACAAGAGACAATCCATTATGCCTGCAGCGTCTTTCCAACTCAGGTAGGGGGAGACTCAATAACTCCCTAATAGCTGCTCCTTTGCTCATTGCCAAAGCAGCATCTTGATTGGTTTTACAAGCATCATCTGAATCTTCAGAAGTGATCTTTTTATCTATTTCAGGTGCATCATCAAGTATGGAGTGAAATGAGACCACACCAGAGTTACCAGACCGTAGAAAAGTGGCCCGTAATCCATTAACGTAAGCGTCTGAAAAAAGAAACCAGTCTGACCATACTTGCAATACTTTCAAAACTCTTTCCTGCAGAATTTCATCTACAGATTAGTGTCTGTCAAAGACAGAAAAATGTATGATGGGCTGTAACTACAGCAGAACGAACTTCACATGTATGCCTTACCTTAAGGGCCTCAGCTGTGATCCTTCCTGTTACACTACGATACAAATCATTAAAGCATTCCATTATGTCTGGTAATGTTGCTTCAAACTTGGTGCGGTAGGCAGATGCATTCTTTACTGGAGCACTGCTATTGTGAAGCACGTCGGAGACAAGCATGAGTCTTGCCACTTTGGTTGGGATAGGGGTCTCCTTAAGAGTCAAAGATTCTGTAAGAACCTCAACTATCTGCAACAAAAACAGTCTGAGAAATATGTACACAGTGCTATTCTCCCCTTCTTCCTTTTCTTTTGATACTCTACTTAGTTTATAGATCTCAGCTTATATCCTTAAAGTAGAATAACAAACATATAAGTGATTCTATTATCCTCATTTACCTCACCAGCTGCATCAGCATTGTCCAATGCAAACCCCATGGCATCCTTTATCTGACTCCTCTCTAACGTTAAGGCACGTAACATATCCTCAAACTCATCCCTCTGCGAATCAGTTAGTGTTCTTTCTGGCTCCACACGCTACAATATAAGGGAAAAGAAAGTTAATGCATAAGAAATTATACGAATTAAATTCATCATGCCCGGGCATCTGAGAATTACCCTGCTTCTTCCTGCAGCATATGTGGTACCAGCCTCCTTCTCATGTTCTGGGCTTTTTACTGTTGGAAGAGCTGGTGGAATCCATCTGGAAATAAAATAAATATATGATAGGGTCAGCATTATCATCCAGTGCACCAACTAGTACTCAAACCCATGATGCTTCTAAAATAACTGTCATAGAAAGAGAAAAAAGTAGGTTTGATTTACCTTCCACTGCCAGTAATCATAATGAAAGGTTCTGTTCTCCATCTTTGTAGAGTATCGCCCTGCATTCAAGACATTAAAACGATCTTCAATCTCTTCCATTTACAGAAATTTTGATGCTAAGAAACTTGACAAAGTAATAGTAACTAAACTCAACGACCAACAATAGGGAAGCATAACAAGAAGAATGATATCCTACCAAAAAATAAAAATTATTTGCACGATTGCCTAGGAAAATGATGAATATGAAAACAGATATAAGATAGGGTTCACCTGAGCAAATGAATAGAGCCTCCAAACATAGTACGTGTGCTCTTTCGAGCCAAGCTCAAACAAGAAGTTGAAAAGTGGATTCCCTCTGCCTCTCTCCATAATAGATTGTTCAAAGGCACATCCACCGTCAAGAACATACAAAGCCATTGTATCAATCACATGATGGAGGTGATCGTCCTCCGGTGGAACAACCGTTATATCAGGAACATTTGGAGTAAGAATCTATTGACCAAAAAGATATCCAGAAGTTGGCAAGATTGCACTGGTGGAGAAAAAAAAATTAGGACTCTAAAAGAACTGGAAAGCTTACCAGTTCAGAATTCTGACTAGGAACAGAAGTGACAGGTGGGCCTGATGGACCAGACAAGATTACCGTTGCACCCTGCCAACAGAAAAATGTTAATTTCAGCAATCCATGTGAACCCTTGTCATGCAAAGAATGTTAAATCCTTATTCCGCAAATAATTAGCCAGAAAATTGTAGTCCCATGAACACTAAAATGCAAACAATTTACATCTAGACATAATTTCAAATAATTTACGGTCAAAGTGAAACAAACCTCCTTATTCCTGATAGCCATCTGTCCCGGAGGTGGAGCAGGTAGCGCTTGTGATGGTAGAGCTACAGACTTGCCCCACCCGATCTTCAACTCATATTCATAAACCACAACTCCTGCAAATAAAACTTTTCTATTAATTCCTTTCCTACCCATGCATTTGCCCCCAAATACAAGTTTACATAGCAAGGCAATAATATCAACGAGTAACTTCTTGCACAGTTTTAATTTTGCGTAATTTTGTGAAAATTAGTAGATAGAGTTACTACCAAGCAACATATTTTCCAATTAGGAAAAGTTATCTGCACATGCCCATCAAAAAAATCTAAGATACATTGCAAAATACAACTTTCCAAGAGGAATCCCTCAATTGTGTGGTAGCTAGAAATAACCAAACCTTGCATTTCATCCTTTGCTGCCTGTCCATCAGTTCTATTCATGAAAGCTACAAAGCCACAATTTCTTTGGCGCTTTCGCTCCTCTTCTGTCCTAGGCCACATAATTTTCACACTAGCAATAGGTCCAAATCTTCCAAAAGTTCGCAAGAGAAAATTTTCATCAACCTAGAACAGTCACAAATAATATAATAACTTAGATTGACAAGGTCTTTGTATCATACGAAAAGAGGTCTCTCAGTCAAAATAGAATTCTCCAAAAAAAACAAAAAAAAAACAAACCTTTGGTGAAAGATTTCCAACATATAGATTAGTGGTTAGTGGGTCACCATCATCAAATGATCCAATCATCTTTCCGCTTGGATCAAATTCATCAGGAAACTCATCAAATCGACTGGATGGCTGAAAATTAATGGTGCAGTGAATATATGCTTGAACAAACAAGAAAAAAATATAATGTACAAGATAAATTATTTATATTGCATATACAGTCAATAAAGATAATAAAGCACAAATCAGAAATCATTTTAGAGGACATCTAAATAATAAGAACACTTGAGACAAATGAAATGTACAACTGCAGGTCAAAGTGCATTCGCATGTACTCATTTAATCTAAAACCTATTCATATGAACTTGCGTTAACATACATTGAGAACTGGCAAAGTTATTCACCCAGTTGACGCAAAAAAATAAAAAGGAAAAGTCATTTGCTCAACAGTCACCAATAAGAACCTATATCCAAATAAAAAGAAGAATGCAAATCATCTTTCAGAAAAATGAAAACCAGTTCATGAAGAGAAACACATACTGCAGAATGTTCACGCTCATTTCGCCTAACCCTCATCTCCTGATCCTGCTTCATCTCCTCCATATATTCATCTATGTTTCGAGTCTTCCCTTTTTCTTTCTCCCTTGGCTTCTCCTCCTCCCTCTGCAATGGGTACTAGACATTGTTTAGAATTAAAGACTACACTACGCAAATGAAGGCTAATACCCATGCCAGGATACAGACCTTGATACAGACCTTCTTCTCAGATTCTTTCCCTTTGGACGGAGACGGTACAAAAGACGGAACATACCTGCAAAGGATAATTAACAACAAACTTTCCTGTTACCGAGGCTCCTTTCCTGGAAAATGATTGAATTAAAAAGAGAAAAGGACGCAGAGAGATTCATATTGGATCAACCATTCAACTATAGCTTATTGCTAACTAAGCCCTGCAAAACAGCTAGCTTGCAGGGCCTATTTGATTCCTTTATTCTGGAATACTTACTGTGGTAAAATCATTAAATCAAAACAGTGTGAAATATGTGTAGCTAAACGAGTTTTCAGAGAAACTTCCAGAAAGCAAGCTTGAAAACAAAAGATCGTACAATCTACATCAACTTGAGTTTAGAATCTACATCTTTAGTTCAGAAATTGTAAAACCGAACTGTAGAAAACATCAAAAAGCTACTCTACCCATTGGTCCTATAGAAATAGAGAATTATTTGAAAGCTAATCTAAACATGCATCAAATTTCCGCTGTTTCTACAAGAAACTGAGTAACATCCAAATGAAAATTTCTCGCTCCAAATGATGTACAAATGGTTTGGAAGCCTGAATTTCAGCATTTGTATAGATCGGGAGAACATTACAATGGTGCTTCATGACTCACGAGCATCTATGTTAGGTCATTGAATGAGTTCACATAGCATTGAGAAGAGACCAGGCCTTGAATTTACATGTAGAAGTCTCCACAGGACATAAAAATTCTATAGGTTACAGCAACACTAACTTTGACAACAATACATAGTAACAGTGGTGTTTTTACTCTGGCCTCCTCACCCCAAAAACCCAAACACAATACAGAGTAAAAGAACAGACAATGTTTCATAATAACCTAGCATTTGTGTGAGTTACAAACCAGCCTCAGAACTTCCAACCCACTAATTTATCAAAGCCAATGGCCGAATTTCAATGGCTAATTATTTTACTTTGTACCGCATGGATTAAGGAAAGTTTCACAGCATTCACAGATTATCAAATGGCTTGATATCTCAAGGGCGCATTGAAGCAACATAAAGTGCAGAAATAAGATAACATGCGCCTGTTACCCATATTTTAGTATAAACCATACATACGTGCACAAGAAATGCCAATGTGCATGTATACAAACTAGAAGTATATGCATATTTAACATATTTAAGAAACCTAGAGTTTGCCTCCGCAATCAACAAACTATGAATTAACAATAGCAAAGTCTTAATACATCTCTACCAACAAAAAGACTTGAAAGAGAAGGTATGCGAACATTAAGCTTGTCTTCCCTGAAATCCATAGTTGAATACTTGATTATCATTCCTTTTCTAAATTGAAATAGAATAGCATCATCGACAAAGCTTTGATTTGTTTACGAGAGAGAATTTGATTATATGATGTCACTATGCAAACGAACAAGAACAAGAACAAACCAGTACCCACTAATCATTTTTCATTATTCTAGTTTACACATTTACCAACCTCAAAATTACAAAATCCATTGACGATATCAAATCATCACCATAAAAATTCTCCTAGTTATGATGCCTTATCAAAGAGTATTGCAGCATGGTTAATCAAAAGCATATTTCTTTACCTACTTCCCTTCTTTGGAACAGATACCCCATCTTTGGACTTTTCACCTGCCATCCGCGAAGGAATAAAAAGGTCCATACTTTTATTAATGTGTCCCGATAATAATAGAAAGGTATTGTACTTATCCATTACATGAAATGGCATAATAGGAAAACAAAGCACTAAGAACTGAAACAATCAGAACTTGAAGGAAAAGCAGTAGAGAGTTATGCAGTTATACCAACCTTCAGAACCTGACTTTCCCTTCTCATTGTGAGTTATTGTTTCTCCTCGAACAAAAGCCTTCGACCCCGGTGTGTTATCCCCTTGAAAAGACTCCACAAACTCCGCATACAACCGAGCTGTTTCATCCTCCGCTCTCTGAAAAGGAAAAGAGAAAATAACAAAACATGAATTAGTCAGTAAAGCTCTCTATTCTACATAAGAAACCGGCTCATTGAGGTCAATCAATGGCGCACCTTTTTCTTTGCCTCTTCCTCCTCCCTGTGCTTTTGGAACGGAGTCTTCTTCCGCGTAATGGAAAAGGAACTCATCTTGCATCGGCTTCTCAAAATCAGTCGCACCAAAGATTCGAAACCCCTGCTGAATGCACAAACAATTTTCATGGAGATTCAATACTTCAACGCCAATTGATAACATTAGTAAACTAAGAGTTTGGAAATTATAAATTGATAAGCTCAATCGTTGGAATTAAATCTGCTTACCAAGATTCTGGCACGGTTAAGCCCTTCCCTAAGAGTCCGATTCCGATTCCGATCTTCTGCAAAGCCGAAAACGGTGAGGACGACGACTATGCGAAGTAGGTTGTGTACGATCAAAACATGAGAATAGGCTCGGCAAACCTAATCGCAAAACTCTGCGGTTCGACCGCTATATGGATCGCTCAGTACACTTACTGTAAAACAAGTGTATTTATTTAAAACAAAAAAAAAATTAACATATGAAAATAAAACTCACGTCTTAAGGAAAAAAATAAAAATAAAAGATTTTTCACCCAAAATGCAACTTTCATCTGATGGGTTAAAATAACGGTTAAATTGATCATTTTGTATAACTAAGTATTTAAAATAAATATTAAAATCCAATGTGGCTTCCACATCATCAGGTGATATGGATAAAATTAACCCCAAATAATATCTAGCCTAAGTCTTTGGTCTTGGAACTCAGTCATTTTTGTAACCCGCGAACCATTTTGAACGGCCAAGAACCTCCCTCCCCTGAGCTCAGTACAACTAGCACAACCAGGTGCCATTGCAACCCATGAACAAAAGAAACCCAGGTGCGACGGCCATCGAGGTTCGAGCAATGGTCACCAGATACGAGCGACGACGAGTAGCGCTGTGAGTAGAGGGGACGATGGAGACGATGAAGTTTTGTCAGTGGCGATTGTGTCAAGATGCCACACCATCTCCACTGAGAGGAGTTGACAAAATCTCAAGTAGAGATGAGCCGGTCGGAATCCCAACAATGACCGAGTGGTTCTGGACGACGCAGAGGCGTCATGGGGATTCGTGTACATAGGGAGCTTAGACGAGGGTTGTCGCTAGCTCCGAGCCTTGAGTGGCAGACGTGCGAGTTGCAGTGCTAGTGATCGTTGAGCAGGGACAGAAAGGATCTCGAGTGGCTAGGTAAGATGGAGTTCGGTTAGGTTACTGAGGCACGGGATATGCCTGGATTGGTGACAGGTACTCTAGCTAGTTGTGGTCGGATTACACGAGTGATGCGTGCAGTAGTTAATCCCATAGAATTGGGACATGCGAGCTAATACTTCGACCAATACTATGTTGATTGTAGTTTGGTAAACCAAGACTGTTCGGTTGGGATAAGGTTTTGATTTTAAACAGTTTGGTTTTCCAGGACATACAAGACTTGTTGTGATGTTCCTGATGGATGGGTGAACTAACCATTATTCCTCTGTTGAGTATGCGAGGAATCGGTGTTATTGGGTAGTCTTGAGCGGTCACGATTGGTCCTTTGGTGAGACCAGAGGAAATCATTAGGGAAGAGTATTCAAGTTTTTACAAGAGTTTAACCAATGACTAGCTAGAAGATACTCATTTCGTGAGTTACGGATTGGAAGCCGGGAAGTTACTATAGAATGATTGTTCGAGTTATGGGACACATGTTGTGAAATCCCCAGATGGCTTAGTAAGCTTGAGGCTGATGTCGGTTGTGTCAACACTCCTAGCAGTATCCTTTGCAAGATTTACCGAGTTGCTAGCTCAGAGGGAGGTAGAGTTACGACATACTTGAGGGTGTAACACAGATACCCTATTGGGAATGGTTTGACTTGACTTGAAGTTAGGAATTCGGTAGAATGACATGCTTAGGATGCGTGTATTGGATGCTCGGATGTGTGATTCCCGACTTGACTATAGAAGTGAAATTCACCAAGATGGCTTACGATTAATGATGTGGTGACAGTTGGCCATCGTGAGTTGGCAACGGAGTATTAATGGTGATGTAGGTATAGTACCCCATGGGGTCATACTGGTTGAGATACAAATGGATTTCGGGAAACATGGACTAGTGTTGGTTTCCTGGTCATGATTTTATTTTGCGAAATTCGTACAGATACTCGAACGACTAAGGTAATTTGGGGTTAGCGTTAAGCTACTACAGTAACTAAGATGGAAGTTTCTTAGATTGGTTGAGTACTATGGGAGCCTAGTTGTGGACTTCCCCGTGATTGCAGTCCGTTGACGAGATTGACTCGGAAGGGAGTTAATCTGGTGTGAGATGATAATTAAGAGTGTAGAATATTGATTACTGCTCCGGTTTGACTATCTTGGCCGATAGTAAAGGTTTTAGAAATGGCAGTGATGCATTGATAAACGAGTTCAGATTGTGAACTATTACTACATGTGAGGTTTTGCTTTTGCAGCTAGACAGTTGAGGTAATCATAGTTGAACTCGAGGCAGAAGAGACGGCTAGGGCTGTTTGATTGACAATGATGGAACATTTGAGCATCATTCGAGAAAAGTGAATATAGCATCCAATGCCACGAGTATGATGTTGTAGGCTCGTTAACTCTTATGTGTATGGTTCATCTACCTTCGCTGAGGGAGCTCTAGTTTGAGGTATTGTACTGATATTAGATTACCATGGAGTGATAGCAGCCAGTGTTTCAATGAGACAGATAGGTTGGCTTAGATGTTACAGCATTGTTCTAGGATTCGACTCGTCGCATCATCATGATGGAATCGAGGTAGGTAACCGACTTACGTCTGTTAACCTTGGAGTTAACCAAGGAGTGGGCTTGGTTCGTGAACTAATTGGATTGTAGTTGGTCGAGTGACCGGAGAACTCCGAGAAAATTTTGAGTGGTATGTGATATGTCCAGAATAGAGATCAAACAGATAGGTCTAATGTTGGACCATGATTAGCAGGGTAGCCACACGTTAGGCGGATTGGATCTATGATGGACAAGATATGATAATCAGATTGGATTTGAAGTTGATTTTCTTTGAGACATTGGGACCAGATGCGGAGTATTGTGCCTTATAGGAAAGAGAATTATAGAGGGTTTAGTTATTGTGTGAGCATGGAGCTCAGAACCATGATTATGGGTCAGGTGAACCCTAACGATTCTATTTGTGATTGTCTTACTATAGCAAGTATTCGATGGGGTCAATATGCACTCTGGATGAGTGAGGTGCAGTTTGAAACTCGAGAGGAGTCAGGATCACAGAGTTGGTCCCTCGATGAGACGAGATACGGTAATAGGACTCTAAAGAGAGTCAGATTTTAGTACGAAACTTTAATGGAAAAAGTGAATTCGGTGATTTGCTGGCTAGTCACGATAGTTTGTCTTAGATATGGTTTCCGGTTGAAGACCGTTTAGTGACAGATGATTTGAGATCGCTCAATGAGAGTAAAGATGTCAGACTTGGTTCTAAGTGCACCTGCGTGGATGACAGGTGAGATCGACGAGGGTTGATGTCTCGAGTGAGGTTCGAGAATTGAGCAATGGAGATTCCAGTGCCAGTGTGTCACTCACTTGTCAGATACGATCGCTGAGAGTGGGCAGAGCTTCAGCATTGACCGCTGGATTGTAGTGACGTTGAGTGACGTTTGATCAAGATGCGAGTATTATGGATGGATGTTGCACGTGTACGTATACACGTGAGAGCTTCGGGTTGGAAGCATGATAAGATTTTTGTAGTCTGGATGTGGATCTGAGTTAGTGTGAATTTCGAGAACGAAATTTCTTTAAAGATGATGGATTGTAATAGCCCATCCTGAATTTATGGGATTATTAAGAATTAATTGAGAAATATCGAGTCTAATTGGGATTAGTCAGGGTAAAATGACAATTTTGCACCTAAAAGGGTAAAATGTTGACTTTTGACTTGGGAGGTCAACTGCACGGGGATCGAGGTCCATTGCATAGATCGAAATGATACGAGTCCGTAGACAGACGGCACGTCAAAATCAGACATCGTACAAGAAAGTTACAGGTCTAAAAGAGTATTTCAAACTATTTACGGTGTCACGTTTTACGAGGGTTAATTTTTGGGTTTGTCTTTAGTGGGACCCAAAATATATAGCTGAACCAATGGATAAGTGACACACGTATCACTCATCCAATTGGCCAATTATCCTACATTCATGCACCATCTCCCTTCTCATTTCAAACCTACCTGAAACCCACCCCAAAACCATTATCTTTTTCATAACTTGGTACTGACCTGAGAGAGGGGTAGAGAGTGACTGAGGGAAGCCATGAGAGGCGGACTAAATGACGGAGGAAGGCAGAGGACACAGTGGCTGAAACCAGGTAAACCCAAAACCGTTAGGTTGAAATTTCTGGGTTTGGCTGTTAGAGGTTGAAACCCTCTTCTCTTATCATATTCAACCTTCATGCATCCCTGCGAGTGTGTTGGACCAAAAATGAAGGAAAATGGACAAGAGAATGAGTCTGGGTTCGAGTTTGAAATTGAGCTGTAAGGAATCGAGCTTGGCCATGGAAATTCAGGTACGTTTCCTTAGTTTTGAATCCATGGGTCGAATTTTGGGTGAGAGACGAGTTGAATGCTGAAAAAATGGCGAAGAATGGTGGTTGAACGGCTGAAAACGGACCAGGTCAAGTCGCGAGTCAAAACGACCCATTATAGAGGTCTAGGTCGACCCACGAAAGGTTGATGATGATGATGTGGCATACCATATCATGTCAGACCACGTGGAAAGGGATGGTTGGTGCCATGTGGAGAGGTTGTCAGAGGTGTTAGGCTACGTGGCAGTTCCACGTCAGTCATGTCAGACCACGTGGACCATTCAGAGGGTGCCACGTGGTATAGTGCCAGAATCTTTCAGGTGACATGGCATGTACACGTCATCATTTTCAGGCCACGTGGACTAGTGAAGAGGTGCCACGAGGTAATGTGTCAGATACATGTCAAGGACACGTGGTAGTGATGATGTCAGCAGGTGATGTCATCACGTGACGTGGCAGTGTTAGAGGGTGACACGTGGCATCAATCAGGGAGTGCCACGTGGCAAGCTATCAGACCTAATAGGTGTCAAACCTGTCAGGCTAACGTCAACAGATGAGTCGGCATGACGTTAGCGTTAACGAGTGTGTGTGAACATTGACCAACGCGTGAGGGCGTGTAGGCACGAATTTCAAGGTTAAATTGATCTTGTTTGAAAGGTTTCGACGATCTGAATCTAATGGTGGTAGTTTCAGGTCGATTAGAGACTGTTTGATAGATCATTTAGAGATTTTTAGCTTAGCCTCGGGACACGTTAACTGTTTTGGGAGTTTTTAGGGTTTTTTTATATGGACTTGTATAGGTTGATAGGAACCTTTGGGTATGGTTTGGACAGGTCTAGACGTCCTGGAGACTATGGATTGGCTTCGGACTAGCTTACGGCGCAGAATTTGAGCACGTAGTATGAACGGTCTATGAGTGGACTTTGATTTCTAAATGATGCATGCATATATATGTTTTAATGATTTGTGAATATGGTTTGAAATGCCTGGTTTATTTATACTTTTGAATGAGGAATTTCATGATGATTTATATGTTGGTTGGATCATGATTTGAATGATGTTTTAATTATCGATTTCCAATGATTTTACGGAGATACGTGAAATCGAGGATTTGATTAGTTATTTTTAGATGATTTCACGGAGATGAGTGAAATCAGTAATTTGGGTTTGAGTCCCAGTTGGTTTAAGGTTTGACTCAGAGTATAGTCAAACGGGAATTTGAACAGTGATTTGAATAATAAAATGATTTTTGGATTTGAAAATGAGATATCGGGCTTGTGACTTTATTGGAAAGATATTGGACTTTAGAAGTGAGTCCATATGTATTGAAACCTATGTTTCGGTCCAAGGGCCCTATTGTGATGATTTTTGAGATATGATTTTGGGCTAAGACCCTACGAGATTTGATTTGAGCGGATTCGATGAATCTTGGACTTATGAAACATTTTCACTGAGACCATCTTCTATGATGTGATTATAGCCTTCGGATGTCGACCATCCAGTAGGATGTGTGATCCTAGAGAGGTTATGGGCAGTGCCGGTCCAAACATACAGGGGCCTAGGGCAAGAGTAAAAAATGGGCCCTTAATTTATATACTTAATTATTAAAAATAAAAAAATTTATGAGTACATATCAACCAAATTGTTAAACAACTTCTTTTCGACTTAATTATCTTCCTTAAAATGTAGGCATGAATTTGCTTCCATGGATCCAGGGTAGCTTGTATTGCACAAGCACCAAGCACACTGATAAGAATCGCAGCATCAAGAATTATTGGTTCTTTTTCCCTTAATTCACGTAAGAGTCCATAAAACAAAACTACTCATATAATAGTAATCTTTTCAGTCAACGAATCAAAAAGCCTATGTGCTTTGACTAGGTTACCATGAAAGACATAAACCATAATCATTGAAGTGACAGAAAAGTAATTTTCTAACCCCATTGTCGCATGGATTGAGTTTGCATACCTTATATTGCCACACTTGCAGTAGACATCAACAATTCCACTGCATATAAATGGATTTGAAGTCATCGCATTCTTCAAGACCCAAGCATGGACTTCCTTTGCAAGTTCGGAGCTCCTCAAACCAAAGCATGCAGTCAAAACACTAGCAAAAGTGTGGTCATTCCACCTAAATCCATTCTCTAACATACAAACAAGCAGTCAAAACACTAGCAAAAGTGTGGTCATTCCACCTAAATCCATTCTCTAACATACAAACAAGCAGTCAAAACACTAGCAAAAGTGTGGTCAATCCGCCTAAATCCATTGTCCGAAATACGAACAAACAAATTCAATATCTCTTCTTCAAAACCATTATGGTCATACTGCAATCATTTTGTTCTAAGACACATGATCATTCCGCTCCGGTTGTTTCCAAAATAAATTAGCTGCCATATCCAATTTTCCTTCTCTGCAACAAGACGTCGACATTGCATTCTTTGAAACCAATTCAACCTCCCCTATATATCCACTAAACACCAGCCACACTTCTTCAAGGGCAAAATCCTCATACCCCTCCGCGCTGATATACCCAGATAACTTCGAATTCTAAGTAATCAGATCCTTGTATGAAGCAACGTCGAATAAATGGCAGGCACTACTCAAGTTTTGAGCTTTGATATGAACCGAGATGATGGCATTCCAAGAGAAGACATTTCATTGGGGCATTTGATCGAACATCTTCTAGTAATCTATATTAAGGTCATGTTTGGAGTAGAAGCAAATGAGTTGATTGAAGTTGAAAATGGTGAGTGTAATATCGGCTTTTACGGCTTGAGCGTGATATGTGAGACCGTCCTTCAGAAACTGCATTTATACAGTTTCCTTATTAATATTAAATAATATAAATCAAGAGATATTTCCTAGTTACTAAGAAGGGAATAAAGGCAATTCTGAACAAAATTTTAGTTCCTTCATCTTCTCTTCCGTAGGTGATCGAATGAAGAAGGGAATACCCCAATTAATTAATGTAAATTTGACTAAAAAACTCATAATTTGGAAAGGAAAAAATCAAAAATTCATCGGACCGCATATGAAAGATCAAAGGAAATTAAAGGACGAAAAGGAAAAATAAAACTTACTTGTAGAGTCTGAAGCTTGAACCGGAGCGAGACACAAATCAGAACAATAGAGAGAGATTACGAAGTAGAAATCGATTGAAACATTAACGGATTGAAACACAAATTGATTGAAACATTGGACTCCATGCCACCATTATGGAAGAAATCAGATTGAGAGGGCCCATTATTGAACTGCAGCCGACATTCCGCATCTCAAATTTGATATGTTCTCCTTCTTCTTCTCTTTATTTTTTTTCAATAAAATTTTGAAAAATTTAGACTCTTTATTTTTTTTCAATATAAGAAAATTTTGAAAAATTTGGGCCCTCCATTATTTTGGGCCCAGGGCTTAGGCCCCTCTTGCCCCCTATAATGGCCGGCCCTGGTTATGGGGACACTGCCTACATGAGTGTCAAAGATGGACATATTGTAGACGTCGACCATCCTGTGTGATGTGTGATCCTATAGATGTCATCGCTCAGACGTCGACCATCATGTGTGATGTGTGATCTTGAGTTAGAGCACCTATGTAACGACCCGGACTTTCGGAAAAGGAAATTTTGGAAATTTTGAAGAAAAAGACGATTTTGCCCCTGGAATTGGGCGAACGGTTGACTTTTGCTCGAGCGGTCAAACGGACTTTGACCGATGACTGTGACGTAGTTCGGGACGTCACGAGTCCATAGATAGATGGCACGTCCAATTCCGACGATCAGGGAAGAAGTTATGACGTTCGGAAGTTCAAGGGCATTTTTGTAATTAGGATGAAAATGGGAAAAATGTTAACTTTTTGATTGACCCCTATTTTTCACGCAATTCGAGGACCGTTGGGTAGGTCTCGATGCCCTGAGTCCGTAGACAGGCGGCACGCTGAAAATGGACATCGGACGGGTGAGTGACAGTTCTAGAAGATGAGGGGCATTTTGGTAATTTTATGAAGAAAGGCAAAATAGTAATTTTCACAGGGGCACTGTTTGAAACAGTGGAACAGGGACTGAACCACCGTGCTTTGGGTGGTCTGTCCAGGGAATTGTTTAATTGTTAGTGGCATTTGGACAGTTTGAGGTAGTGGAAACACAATGGTGTGGTTTGTAACAGAACACAGAGCACGAGAGGGATTTTAAATTGGTTTCTGGTCAGTTGTGGGGAACCATTTACACAGAAGACTGAGAGATGCTTTAGGTTTCCGTGAAGGTTGAATTGATTATAGGGAGTGAGAGTGAGTCGAGAGGGTCATTTGGAGAGGAAAAGACTGAGAATTGGAGAGAAAACTGAGTCGGGAAAATTTTGGGAAAATTGGAGGGAAAATTGAAATTTAATTTGTGAGGCGAGAGGAACAAAACAGAGGTTAGAAGTAGTCTTTTGGGTTCATTACGACCTCAACCATACCAAAATCGAAGGGAATCGTTTACGGTTTGGCCAAGAACCCAAGTTCCAGTTCTGGAAAAATTTCGAGCTTGAGGACGATCACCTACGGGTAAGTTTTCCTTGAATTGGCTTTGGTTTAATGTTCGTTTAGGTCTTATGAAGCTTATGTTTAAGTTAATTTGAAAACTGAGTTGATTTGAGTGAGGTTCGAAAGTTTGACCCGTCTGTTTGATCTTGAGAGAAGAGTTGGATTTAGAGCTTGTTGTGTGTAATTAATAATGGAGAACATAAATTAAGTTACAATGGAAGGTTTTTGATGGAAAAATTGAAGGAAATAAGCTGTAATTGCAAGAGATTGGACCGGGTTGTGTCGCGGGTTTGGGACCCGTTTAGCAGAGAGTCGAGTGAGGAAGGTGACATTGTAGCATCACTGTAGCAGGCGCGTGAGTTTCACGCACAGCCACTTACGGCGGTGCGTGAGGGCGCGTGGGCCCGATTCTCGAGGTGAGTTCAACACGACTTTTACCCCATACAATGTAACGAACATTTTAGCATTGGTTTTGAGTTAACCGGACACCGTTTTGATATTGTTTCGAGAGTCTGAAAGTTTATATTGCGTTTTTAATTAATATTTAATTCCTGAAAAATTATGGGAAATTAGTATGATGTTATTTGAGTCCTTAGTGACACTGAGGAATGATTTCGGACAGGTTTCGAGATTCCTGGAAAATGTTGGAAATTAAGGAAACACGTGCAGCGCGAAAACGAGCGTTATGGACGGTGTGCGAGTGGACTTTGCGAAAAGGGAAAATAGCCCCAAAATAAAGGAAAAACCATAGTTAGCCGTTTTTTGTATCCTTCTTGTACAAGGAGTCCCTTTCCTTCCTTCTTTCCACTTCTAGACTTTATCTTTGACTAGGAATTCATTTAATGCTATCCTAAATCAAATTACATTGCCCTAAAATGAAGGAAACATGATAAATTGATGCTAGGGAAGTTAATTAACCCTAGCCATGTACAAGATGGTTTCTTAATTTCCAAGAAACTTCATTTTCCTTGTTTCTTGCCTCTTTAACTTCAAGATCTGATTAGGAATATAATTAATTCTTCATATCCAAGTCAATCCATGTCATTCCTCATTGAGAAAGGTAGGAAAATTCGTCCAAGGTTACTTGATGCACAAGTAAACCCCCTAAAACACCTTTAACCGCATTTTGTGGGCTTCTAGGGGTTAGGCCGTGACTTTTAGGGTCTTGGTGGATCTTGGTCATGTAAATGGGAGATGATGAGGCCCTTTATGAGTCCTTGATGAATCCTTAAAGATTTAGCCTCGGAAAGATCACATTTCATTGTAAAACATGACTTAAACCTCAACTAAGCAATCTGCACAAATTTCACAAAAGAGATCATTTTCTCCTATTATTTGAATGATTATAATCAAAAGATAAGTAAAAGGGATAAGAAATAACATTGAAATGATGCTTAATTTGTGACTTATCAAATACCCCCAAACCTATCTTTTGCTAGTCCCTTAGCAAAACAACAAAATAAAAGACTCGATCTAGTTAAGATAAACATTTAAACCTCTAGGTTCACCTAGTAGGAGGAGTTTTGTCTCCTGGGGGTTATAGTAGCACGATACCCACAAACGTTGTACTTAACACAAAAGATGCTAGAAATCATGCATCAACAAATTAATAAGAATCAAGAATAGAAAACAAACTCACACAAACCAAAGAACATGCCATAACCGTGAACTCAAGGTGTCAAGTGTTTATACTAATATCCCAAATGATCAAACTAGAAAACAACGTCATCTAAACACCCTAGAAAGATTTTGTCTCGACTCTATTCCTCACTAGGCATCACACAATACGCTCAAGAATCTTAAGGCTTTCACTCAACAAGTATATGTGAAGAGTTTATGTAAAGAAAATCAAGTTAATCACATATGAATTTCAATGAAGAAAAGAACTTTATCTAAAAATATAATCTCACGATGGAATTGAAGTTTAAGAACAGAAATATGTACCTTAATCCTTTGCATAACCATTCACAAGATCAATAGGTCTTCATTCAAGGGTTGTAATAGGGCTAGGTTCGTGGGTTTAGAAAGAAAAGTTGGAATTCAAAGAACCTAAACCACATCAAGGTATGAGAAGTCATGACTCGGACCTTGAGTCTAGATGAAATCGTGCTTAAGCTCACAAAAATGCTCTAATTGAGGTACATGGCTCACTTGACTCAACTCTAAGTTCATTGCTTCTTTTTTATTTTTTTCTCCTTTTTTTTTCTAATCACAATTTTTTTTTTTCACTAATGAACTTGATACATTTTTTGTAGATGAGCTGAGCCAAGATCATGCAATAACTTTCCCACTTTACAAATAAACGAACGATCTTTTCCATTCAAACATACTTCCATCACATGAGTATAAGTAGCACAAAACATCAACATATTTCCTCCTCACCATAAATCTCATTTGATGCAACCTTGACACAAGTTTAGATTATAGGGTGTAGCCATTATGAACAGTTCAAAACTTGGTTAGGTCATATTGTAGGTGAAGAACAAAACGGCTAAGTGTTTGGCTTCAAAGGGGCTTAGGGAGCATGCAATTTGGACGGGGAAAAGAAGGGCCTTTAGGAGCTAAAACACACATAGCCTATATCACATCTCATAAACAATCATACATCAAATCAAGAGCATCTAATAGATATGGTTTCTTAAACATCAATGCAAATAGAAAGAGATCATGCAATTATGAACAAAGTGATAAGTGTTTGAGATTAGAAACATGAAGATCACTCAGAAATAAAGGAAATCAAGCTCAAAAATCTCACAATGGTAGTCTCCACTAATTTTCTAAGTATGCTCAAATTCAATTGTTTTGGTTACTTAATCACTTGATTATGGTATCGTGAAGTGCAAGTGTGAGTTCAATGGAAATGGCAATGATTCTTAGTAAGTACAAGTAATTCTCATGTTCTATATATTCATATTAACATGTTTAGGCATAAAAACTAGCATCACAAAACAAAAAACAGCAAAGAATTCAAAACAGAAAACAAAAAACAGCAAGGAAATAAGAGCAGAAAATAAAAAAAAAACAGCAAGCATTTCAAAACAGAAACTGAGTTGTGTACCCCTAAACTTAAGTCCAATACCCCCAAACCTAAATGAAACATTGTCCTCAATGTTTTAAGCATAAAAGGAAGATAAAATCATGAGTTAGAAGGTAAAAAACATCCATATGAAAGAGGGAACAAACCAGGGCAAAGTTGAGCACTTAGAATGCTTGCGGTCCAAGAGGCACTTGAGGGGCTCCAAACCTGGCCCTCCTTTAGTGGTATCTTGCCTGCAACATAAATGAATTGATTAGTTCTACAAGTAGAAATCCACTTCCTAGACTTTAACATTTCAGAGAACAAGTACAATAAAGATTTGAATGTAAGTAAAAACTGTTTGATCCCAATAGACAAGTAAGCATAATGATCGAAGTGTGGGGGCCATGGAGGGTCTTTGGGTTGCTTGGGTCGTAGCCTTGAGTCTTGGGTGGAACTGAATGTCTCAAAGGTGCATACCACCATCTTGATACTTCTTTCGTCTTGCCTCCTACAAGGACCATTAAACCTACACAAACCATTAGGCACAACATCAAATTTCTCACCAAAACAACTAAGTTGAGTAAGGAACTTAAATGGTGAAGATAAGGATAAGAAAGGCCCTAGAAAAGTAAGGATAAGAGGTGCTTGAGGAGTTGAGGCAGCAAGGATAGGTGCTAGAATTTTAGGGACCTCAAGGATAGGTGCTGGAATTTCAGGGACCTTAGCCAAAATTTGGTGCAATGCTTGCGGGTTTGGTTCTATTTCATGAACATCAAGAGCATGACCTGAGGTGCATTCATGGTGATATCCGTGGGTGGTAAGGGGACATGCACATCATTATCCTCATCATCCCAATCAGGTTCCCAAAGAAGTTTAAGTCGAAGGTGCTCTAGTTCCTTGTCCTCTAAAAGGGCTTCCCGGAGTGTTCTTTGAGATCGGGCCTCATTTAGTGCATCCTGAAGTGTTTTCTGAGCTCGGGCAGGGCTAGGATCCAAAGGAGGAGGAGTCCAAGTGCAGGGTGATGGTTCACTCCATCCATTGTGGTATGGCTCCATATAGGGCTGATTGTAAGGCTCATGCATGTACAAGCAATCTTGGAGGTATGCTCATCCCTCTTGATGACTTGGAACCGAAGGAACATTTACATAGGGCTCATAGGCCCAACCTTGAGAAGAATAATAGCTATTCCACGATTGCATGGTACCTAGACACGTAACAAAAATAAAACCAAAAAGTTATATACAAAATAAAAAAGAAAAACCACTAAGTCAAAGGAATCAAATAAAATAGACACCGTTGAGGAACAAGTCTCCGGCAATGGCGCCAAAAACTTGATAGAGATTTTACCAAGCACAAAAGATGTACTAGGAAAAACCTCTACGTGTAATAAACTTTGCAAGCGCACAAGACGTGTAGATAGTATAGATGCAAGCAAAAGTCGATCCCATGAAGACTTGCTCAATGATATGCAATTCGTTTAACTCAATTGACTTAAGTGGAGTAATTAAAATGCAATGGGGGGTTTGTTATGTTTTATGAATGAAGTAAATTAACTAATAATAACTAACTAAGTCGAGCTAGGGTTTCTATCCACCTTTACCAATTAAAGTTCCGTTAGATTTCCTTGATTAGATTACTATGCATGTATCTGAATTAAGTGCCCGTGCAGGGGTCCGGCTAAGGATCACCCCACACATATTATCTTCTCTTAGATTGCATGTTTAAGCGTAAAGTGCCCGCCCTTAAACAACTATTACCGATGGTGCGTGATAATGCATGAAACATAAAGAAGATTTAATGACACTACACTGTCCCTAGAAAAGTGATGTGCAGACCTAGGAAGTCATGAGTTTAGATTACGGATAAGATTCTCCCTCTTAAACGTGATGCTACAAATTGCAGGGTGAACACAAACATCAAGGTGACCCGTCAAGCAATTACATCGACAATTATACACAAATAAGGTAGCTAAGCTTATAAGCATAAATTGAGTTGATGTGCCCGCCCTTAAACAACTATTACCGATGATGCGTGATAATGTATGAAACATAAAGAAGATTTAATGACCCTACACTGTCCCTAGAAAAGTGATGTGCAGACCTAGGAAGTCATGAGTTTAGATTACGGATAAGATTCCCCCTCTTAAACGTGATGCTACAAATTGCAAGGTGAACACAAATATCAAGGTGATCCGTCAAGCAATTACATCGACAATTATACACAAATAAGGTAGCTAAGCTTATAAGCATAAATTGAGTTCATGAAGCGCAGTAATCCATTCATCGAAGTTGCTGGATCTTTCCGAGTCTTTAAACTCCCGAGTCTTTAAACTCAATCTAGGCCTCAATATAATCTGAGTCTTTAAACTCCCGAGTCTTTAAACTCAATAGGCCTACGGGGGAAATATCAATATCGGAGTCTTTAAACTCAATCCGGGTTTTTAAACCCAATCCGGGCCCACCCCCGTCATATTATATCTGGGTCTTTAAACCCAATAACCAGATCCAGCAAATCCAATCCAAAACCGTTGAAAACCATTTACAAATCCATTATCCATTTCCAAACTGAATCCGCAATCTCATCAGGATCCCGAATCCAAACCCAGAACTTATATCTATAACCGTTTCCAAATCCAAATCTGGAACCATCATTCCGTAAGCTAGCATCCAGAATAATCATTTTGAACCCAAACTTGGAAATCCACTTTCAAGTTCCAAATCGAATCCCGAATCGTCATCTGGAAATCCGATTCTAAAACCCGAAATCACATTCTTTAAAAACACTTTTCTGAACTGGGCTTCAAGCACGGCATCACTTTCCTGAAATCCATTTTAAATCCTTGAAATCAAATCGTATTTCAAATCCCGAAATCAAATCATTAAAACCACGTTTAAATCACGACATCAATCGTATTCTCGTAAAACGTGTCATTCTGTAAATATCTCGAAAACCGTGCAAAATCGTAAACCATCAAGATCATAAATCAAATCATAGAATCACGTATAGAAAACATATAAAACATATATGCATGCATCATAAGTTCGAAAGCAAAGTCCACTCACAGACCATAGCGTCGTCGCCTAGATACGAGCGCACTTTTGCAATTCCCGACTAATCTGTTAACCCCGGCTTTCCTGAACCTGTCCAAATCTCATAATAAGGTCACTAAATACTTTATAAAACTTATACTAAAGCCCCGTAATTTTTTCGAATTTTTAACTATTTTTAACCGAGCCCTAAAACCTTCGGACACCCCAAAACGTATCGAGACGATGTCTGATTGACTCGAAACCAGTGCCAAAACGTTCGTTACAACGAATACTTTAAAAGTTATGTTGGAACCATCCTCGAAAAACATGCCACACGCTCACACGCGCTGTCTACTGTTCCTCTCCTACCTTGCACGAACCGGGTTCGGTTCAGTCCAATGTTCACCCAGTTCAGTTGAATCGGCGTCCATGATTCCCTCCATTTTCAGTCCGTTTTCAAACCCGTTTTAGCCCAGTAGTTTCGTCCCCCTTTAATTAATCGATCTAGTTTACTAAACCATGAATTTAAGACCTGTTCTTACCTGCTCAAATTGAAGAAGAAAACCAGAGATTCCTCCACGGTGTTCTCGATATTCCAGCCACCCCAATCTGTGCTTCCAGGTCCATTCACTCCCTTTTTACATCCAAAACTCGTTTCCATTAATCAAACGAAATAAAAACCCTTGAAACACGATTTACCATTTTTGAATCGAAATAAAGACTTTTCGCGGGAAGTAACCTTATCGTCCGTTTCCAGCCTCGAATTTGAGTCTTTTGGGCTTGTCTAAGTCTCCCTAGTCTCGTCCAAACCACCAAAATCGTCATCAAACTGGAGAACCTAAGCTACCATGTTTGAAAGCCAAAAGGAAGCTCACGGGTTCAACAGTTAGCCCTCTCTGTTTTCTGGGTTTGTCTCACTACTCACACACCTCCTCACTCAGTCATTCACTTAAACACAAACACTCAAGTCACCACACATCTCTGAACTCTCACTCAGCCACAATGAACTCACACCTACGACTCACACTGAAGAGGGACAATTTTTCTCTCTGTCTCTGTTTCCCCTCCTTTTAATCGATCAGCCAAATTGAAATAACTCAGACGTGTGAGACTTGGCTAGAACCAACCAGAACTTCCCCATGTGTCCCAATCTCCCACTATCTAGTGCAAAATATCCAATCGTTTAGGGATAGATGTCCCCATCTAACTGCTCACTCATTCCAAAGGTTGCCTAGAAGACCATTTTGCCCCTACCTTCAAAATTACTATTTTACCCATCATACATTTAGACCCATAACTAATTCATCCGAAGTCCGATGATGATGTGCCGCCTGTCGTTGTACTCAGGGCATCGAGACCTATCTAATGGTTCTTGAATTACGTGAAAAATCCATGTCGTTTGAAAAGTCAACAAATTTCCCATTTTTAACGAAATTACCAAAATATCCACAAACTTCCGAACGTCATAACTTCCTCCTCGGATGTCGGAATCGGACGTGTCACCTGTCTATGAACTCGTGACGTCCCGAACTACGTCACAGTCATCGGCCAATGTCCATTTGACCGCACGAAATAAAAGTCAATATTTTTGCCCATTCTAGGGGTAAAATCGTTATTTTGCACCGTCCGTCCAAAAGCATCCAACTAATCACCGATTAACTTCACTAATCCATCATTAACAACTAATCTAATCCCGATTTCCGAGATGGGTCGTTACAGTTTCCAATCAAATGGATCATATGACAGAAAGATATTTCCAAAACCCATTTCAAATCATCTTTCAATTGGGACTTGTGCCCGAATCTCAATTTCACGCATCCCCGTGAAATCCTCAAAACCATAAGTTAGTTCCTCAGTTTCACGCTTCTCCGTGAAACCTTCGGAATCACATATAAACCATGTAAAACATATGCACATAGTACACTTGGCCGAAGCCCAAACATCATACAAAAATAGAAACTACGTGCAATGGTGCATTTTCCTCCGAAAATGCCTAATAATCATAATTAAATCATATGCACTCATGGAATCTCAAAACATGTTTGTAAACACATATAAAACATTTATGCATGCATCAATTTAGAAAACAAAGTCCACTCATAGACCGTCCATGCTGCACCTTAATACGCGCTCCATAAGCCTCTCTCGGGTCAATCACCATCACCGGGGTTCCCAAACCTGTCCAACTCATACTAGAGAGTTACTAACTACCTTAATAACCTCTCATAAAAGCCCCCTAATTTTTCGAGATTTTTAACTATTTTTAAACTCTATCCTAAACCTTCGGACGTCTCGAACTAGATCGAAACGATGTCTGATCGACTCGAAACTTGTCCCAAAATGTTTGTTAGATCGAATAGATGATTTCGTATGTTGAACACATCCCCAAAAAGTCCTCCACACTCCCCCATGTGCAGCCCAAAGGCGCTGCGCGTGGGCCTCATGCACCAACTGTTAATCTTCTCCTTACTCGGGCAGACCGGCCCAAACCGGTTCACTGGTCTGGTCGGTCCAATTGAATCGGCATGACAGGTCCATGTCCATATTTTCCTATTTTTTCATCCTTTTTCTTCATTCTTTCCACCAATCCTTCCTAATCTATCCTAGGGATTGTTCAATGTGATCAAATCGAAGAAAACAATCCTAAAACCTATTAGTTAAATAATCCATTTAAACCCAAAATTTCTTATCCATGTTCTGGGCAAAACCAAGGGCCAAAAATCTATCCTAAGGTTTCCATTAAGCTCCTAGGATACTTAGAAATAGGTTTAGGGGTTTAGTTTGAGTTTACCTTGCCGGAAATGAAATTCGGAGGGTAGCCACTAAAAACTTCTCACGAGCGTTGACTGGGCTGCTCAACAGTCCTCATCCACCATTCCTGGTCCCACATGACTCATACAACCCCCACCACCATCAACCAATCATTAGAACCCATTCAAAAAGTCCAAATCCCAAAATCCAAAATTTGAAATAAAAACGGGGTTATCGGGTTTTACCTTCCTCTCATGGATGCACCGCTTTCCACGACGACTTTGTCCTCGACCAGCCACCATCCTCTCACTCACGGTCTCAATCTCAATCTCACGATCCTCAGTCGAACCAACATGGGAAGGGGTCTATTTTGGGGCTATCGGGTTTGGTTGGATGAACACAGACAAAGGAGATGGGTATGCATGTATCTGTGCAATGGGAGCAATGAATGGGTGACACTTGTCACTCATCCATTGGGCATGATACAAATATATGGGTCCCACTTCAGACAAAAGTCCACCCGTCTCGTGATTCATGCAATAGTTCCTCGAAACTTCCGTGATCCGTAACTTTCATGTCGAACGTCTGATTTCGATGTACCATCTGTCTACGGACTCGTGACGTCCTGATCTACGTCATGGTCATCGACCCTCGGGCATCGGACCTCTCAGGTCAAAAGTCAAAATTTTACCCACGTTTAGAGGTAAAATCGTAATTTCCCTCTGAACGTCCAATAATCCTCGATTAATTCCCGATTAACCCTGCTAATCCATAATTAAGTCTTAATTAATTCCTAAAATTAGGGATGGGTCGTTACACGGAATAGAGGGAACTCGACGGAGGAATCTGGGCTCACTGTTCTTGGATCCAAATAGTAAGTGTGCAGTTCGATTTCATGTTTTTAAGATCATAAATCGATTAAGGAAAGTAAGACGAGTCTGTAGGAAAAAATCCCATCCATTTTGGTTGAGAATCGAAGAAATTGGGACCAAGTCGGGTCGCGGGTACTGTGTGACCCGGTTGCAGGACCCGTCGAAGGAATGGGATGGCGTGATGACGTTAGCGATGATGTCATCAGGGTGATGTCATCATGTCAGACTGACATGTCCGACAAGGACCAATAGGAACTCGAAAGGTGGCACTGTCAGAGTTGTCAGCGTTGACTTTTTAGCGTTGACTTTTGGTTTGACCAGGTACGTGGGGGTGCATGGGCTCAAATTTAAAGGTGGGCCCAGTGTCATTTTAAAGGTTTTGACAATCCAAATCCAATGGTGGTGGTTTCGAGTTGATCGGAGATCGTTACGTTGGTCAAATTGAGGTTTTTCACCTCGGGACACGTTGACTTTTTCGAGAATTTTGAGGTTTTATCCTATAGACTTATATAGATGGTTATTGACCTTCAGGTGTGATTTGGACAGGTCCGGAAGTTCCGGTGATGGTGATTTAGCCCCGGAAGGCTTATGGCACGCGTATCAAGGCGATAGCTATGACGGTCTGTGAGTGAACATTGGTTTCTAAATATGATGCATGCATAACTGTTTTATATGTTGTAAATATGTGATTTATGATGAACATGATTGTGGTATTAAGTATTCACGTATTTGCACGTATTTCGAGGTTTACGATTTTATACTGTGTTTCTACGTCATTGTGGTTTTAATAATGGTTCAATGGTATGACTTCGGATTTGGAAATACGGAACCGAGCTAGAGGCCCATTTGATTTACGAATTATCAGACTTGGTGTCCATTTGATTTAATGAGGCATCGGGTCGGAGACCAATTTGGTTTGTACTATCGGGCTTGAGGCCTAGTTGGACCATGCTACCCGTCAGAGGTGACGTGGCAGGGTGACATCAGCATTTAACATGTGGTACCAATCAGGGGGTGCCACGTGGCATGTGAGGACTCGTGCCTTGGATGCGTGGTTAACAATCCTACATCATCCGGAAGGATCAGGGGGATGCGCTTTATCTGTGTAGGCGCACATCTATCCAACATGAGGCCTTTTGGGAGCTCACTAGCTTTGGATTCCTAGGGAACTCCAAAGTTAAGCTAGTAAGGGCTGGTGCAATCCCAAGATAGGTGACCCACTGAGAAGTTGCACGTGAGCTCCTAAGAAATAGACATGGCAGCTATCAGGAATTTTTAGGTTGTCAGATGTCAGGTTGACGGGTGACGTTAGCGCTGGCGTCAACCTTAACCAAACCTTTGACCGAAGCGTGAGAGCATATGGGCACGAACTTCAAGGTCAATTTGATCTTTTTCAAAAGTTTTCGACGTTCTGAATCTAATGGTGGTGGTTTCGGGTCGATCGGAGATCGTTTAGATTGTTTTTTGGGGGGTTTTTCTCCTCGGAGATCGTCCCCCGTTGAAAAAATCCTGTGGCTGACGCTTAGGCGGGACCACCGAATGGTTATGTTTCCTCGGTGGTGATCTCCTTTTCCCACCTCCGACCAAGGGTCAGGTCGGCGTGATGGTTGTTCGTTGACCGATCGGTTCCGCCCTCCCCCGCTGAGGGCGTCGCGGGCGTCTCGGTAGATCCTGGTGTCACCGGGCTGACTGCCGGGGATAATCAACATCCGAGCCGGTTTCTTGCTCGGCTCGGCGTAATCATGCCCTCCCTTACGCGGCTCGGCGACCGCATGTTCTTTTCCTTTTTCCGCTAGCCGACGATTCTTTTCGGCACGCTCCGCGCACTCGGCCACTACCTTGTCGGCCTCAGCCCTGCCCACACGTGCTCGGTGGGTAGCGAGTTCTGCCTGAGCGACCCGTAGTTGTTTGGCCACTTCAGTGTATCGATCGTCGAGCCCCTGACACCTCGACTCGGCATGGGTGCCCTTAGCTTTGACCTTGGCCATGTCACTCTGGAGTTTCTCGATTATCTGTAAGAAGTTAGGGGAGGGTTCTCCCCTTGTTCTGGGGCCTTGCCCGGGTGTGATCTCACCGAGATCGTGTTCGCCCTGCATGTTCAGCGACGACGAGATGTCTCTCGGTGTAACTGGTGAATGAGTCGTAACTCGGTCTGGTTGAGCGTGGGCAACCTTAGTCAGATTTCCCACGGACGGCGCCAAACTGTTGAAGCGTTAAATGTTCCAACTGTCGAGTACTCGTTGCCCAATCACCAAATGACGCGTGTCCCTCTTGTGACCTGTCAACTCAAGTGGATCGCGGGTTTCCGTTAGTACGGGCACCGGTGTGGTGCTAGCCTAAGGCTCTATGACGATCAAGTCAGTTACTTTGTTCGTAAGAGGAAACAGTAAATGGTAAGTTCGGTAAAGTATTAGTAATAGTAAAACTTAGTTACCTTTATTGGAAAATGTGTACCCTTTATGTATGGGTAGGTGGGATGTTCAATTCCCAAAGTTCTGATATGGGACAAATGCTTCTCAATTTACGTGCTGACACATGTTACGTAAATCGAGGGTGGATACGCTTCCACGTGGCATCCCGCATTGGGCCCGGTGTTAGGGTTGTTGTAAGTATGGTAGTTTTAGGCCTTGAGCGGGGTCTGGGCTTTAAGTATACGGTCCAATGGGTCTAGTCAGATATGGTGTCAACAATGAATATAGTTTGAAATGCCCGGTTTATTTATGGCTTTGAATGATGATTTATATGTTGATTATATCATGATTTGAATAATGTTTTAATTATCAATTTTGAATGATTGCATGGGGATGCGTGAAATCGATATTTCGGATTGAGACCCACTTTATTTAAGGTTTGACTTAGAGTATAGTCAAACGAGAAACTGAACAACGATTTGATAATGAAATGGTTTTCAGATTTGGAAATGATAACTCGGGCTTGTGACCTAGTTCTGGTTTATATAAATGATATTCGAGCTTATCACCCTTTTGTGGATTGAGATATGAGATTCAGGCTTATGACCTTGTTTTGATTTTGGATATGAGATTACAGGCTTGTGACCCCGTTGGATATGATACTAGACACTGATTTTATGAGTTTTGTGGAAACTGATTTTGGGCTGAGACCCTATGTGAAATAACTGTTTTGATTTGAGAAACGACAGTTTGAAAAATGTGTTTCCACTGTTTTTATTATGACCAGTCTCCGAGATGATGGATATGACTCTGATAGGAATGTGTTTCCCCGGAGAGGGCTTCCGGTAGAAATGTGTTTCCCTGGAGAGGACCCTATGATGTGATTGTAGCCTCCAGACGTCGACAATCTTTTGGGATGTGTGATCCTAGAGAGGTTAGGATAACACTACCTGCATGAGTGTCAGAGATGGACATTTTGCAAACGTCGAGCCAAGGGTTCCAAGCCTGTAGATGTCATCGCTCAGACGTCGACCATCATGTGTGATGTGTGATCCTGAGTTAGAGCATCTAAACATCGAGCCACAGGCTCTGAGCCTGGTGTATATTCGGATGTGTAATTCTGAGTCGTACGAGTAGCGCTGATATCATGACAATTGATGATTTGACGGAAATAGACGGATAGACGGATAGACGGATGTTGGATATGAAAATGGGTCTCGAGGTTTTTGACTTACTGATTTGTGTCCAAATTTTTTTAAACATGTGATGGTTTTATGATGATTGCATCGGTTTTGATCACATACTATTTTAGTGAAAAGAAATTGTTTTAAAATTGATATGCATGCATGCTTTGTAAAACGAAGGGTATAAATCTCATTTTCGAAAAATATGTTTTCGAACTGTTTATTTTTGTCCACTCACAACTTTTATATTTTGATACCCTTCAGGTTGATCGCGGATACGGGATGTAGCAGAGACCGAGACATCACATGCCGCTGCGAACTCCACAAGTCACTGCACACTCGTGTAACCCTGAGCGGGTTATGGTTTTATCCCTGATTTGGCACGTGGTATCAAACGAGAGCAGGGCACATCCCACGATAATCTAGGGGGATTGGGATAGCTTATGTCAGCTCGGCCTAGTGAATTGATGTCGAGTGGTGGTGGCCTTTGGAGAATCTTGGGGCTGAAGAACACAAAGACTAGTCGGTTAGTTCAAGATTAGAGTTAGGGCTCCAATTTTTGGGCTCCAGTTTGTTGCATATGGGTTTACAGATCGGTGTTGGTATCGGGGCTGAGTGGTGTGACGAAGCATGAATGCTCGATAGGTTTTCACCGAAGGGATCATGGTGCATACTTTCAATGACCATCTTGTCGGGTCTGCGTTCATTCCGACACCGATCGCCGAAGAAGACGCTGGTGGTCTGTGAGCAATGGGTTCATGGGCGACTGAATTTGGGGCCCCATATGTTGTGGGCTGGGTCCTTGATGATCGACATGAATAATAACGAGTGGTTACTCCTGAGGTGCCGACCTCATTGCTTGTCTGAGTTTTGATCGACAACGATCGTAGAAGATGACGAACTCTACCAAGTCGAAGAGAGCAACCATTGACATTAAGGCCTCTATGCAAGTTGAGATTTTAGATGACGATGTGTTGTAGGTCGGTGTCTATGTGTTTGGCAGACATGGACTCGCAGGTCTGTGATGTGCAAATGAAGATGACTAGTGGTGGGCTCTGTTGTTTACTAAGTAAACATTGGGCTTAGACCCATATTCACATTTCAATGAGGATGACAGTGAGGCAATTGGATTAGATCATTGGTTGGATTGAGTCAGTTGAGCATGCTTCTGAACTGGCTTGTGTTGGTCCCTAATTAAGTGTTGGGTCTGTAGTCGGGTTAAAGCTCCAGTTCACACGATCGAGCGGTGGGTTGAATCAATGGTGCAGCTCCGGTGGCTATTTGTCAGGCGCGGTCGACGTTGCGGGTCGAATCAGTGATGTATATCCAATGGTTGTATGTGAGGCATGGTCAGCATGGCGGGTCGGGGAACTAATTCATACAGACGATCGGTTGAGTTAGTTCTCTCGTTGTTGTCGTATCTCACAATACAGGTGCGTCAAAGGTGAAGAACGATCTGTTTCGTGGCTATGCCAACCAGCCTGGTGTGAGACGAGGTTGTACCGTCAAGATCTCTGCAGATCGCATTAATATTGAGACGACGAGGCTTTGATTTGTAGATGAAGAGGTGGTGTAGGTCGGTGTCTCATTGACTAATGAGTTAGGTAGGCAAGGACTCGCGAATGTAGATGACCCTATTTTTATATTGTGCACTATGTGGTGTGCTATGGTATATAGGTAGATCAAAAAACTCACAATACCTAGTATTGTTGAGTTTTGGGCTTGTGAAAGTTGGCCATGTGGGGGTTTTTTTTAATAAGGGAGAAAAATGAATGAAAAGATAAAAGCCATGTAGGTTAAGGGTCGGTCTGTGATGTGCCACTGTGGGCTTTCGATGTGAATTCGACCCATGTTATTTGCAGATGTGTATGTGGTGGTCTGCACATGGACTTGTGCTGGTCTATTGAGTGAATTTCGTCGACTTGAGAGATTCTGATAGAGAGTCTGTTTTTCTTTGATAGCCATAATTGAATTAATTTTGTAGTGGGATGCTCCGTGTCCTTAGGCTCGTTGGTTTCTGTATGTGTGAGGAAGAGAGGGAAACCAACATAACTTTTTGTTACGTTTTCCACAAATGGCGTCAAACTGTTGATGCATAAAATGTACCAACTTAGAAGTAGGAAGACTACACTCACCTAAAAGCACAGCCATGTAAGTGGTTCACCCAAATTGAGTTACGTCCACAATGTTACCCCGTTCTCATTATATAATAAGTGTTTGTTTGTACATGATACAAAATGCTTAGAGCCTTTTAGAGAGTGAAGGTAAATGTAGAGAGATGTGAGAACTCTAAAGTCTAGAGAGAGAATGTAATTCTCTAGAGAGAGAAAGTGATCCTCAAATGAGGGTAGTAGTGTCCTTTATTTAGGTAATATTAGGTCATGATGGTGAGATCCAAATATGGGCTTTAGTGATGGGCCTTGATTGGTAGCCTTATTAGTAGGCTTTGAAGATGGGTTTGATGTGATCTTCGAAGTCTTCTGTTGGTCAGATATAATGTCGACAATATTCAATATACATAATACCTTTTCAAATACCAATTCATTAAGTAAATAAAACAATAAATAATTTTAAATTAAAATTAAAGATAAAGATAAAAACTCGTAAACTATCAATTACTCATATGGATGAGAATGCAGATTAATATCGTATCATTGACTCTATTTTACCTAAATATGTCCAACCTGAATCTGTTTAAACCTCATCCAGTAATTAACTAAGTTATTAGTATATTCCATTTAATAATATTTGAAATTTAATTAACATATAATATATTTAACATATTTAAATTATTTGATCTTTTAACTTTTTGAATTTATACTATACACCATAATATTTCAATATATATTATGAACTCCTTCCCAAACAATCTAAACATTGTAAGAAATTAAATAATTTGACCTTTGAATTGTTTATCACGTGTCGAAAATTACAATGCCTAATTTCTCTATATTTTTTTCCTCTCTTCTTTGCAATTTGCTTAAATTGAATCTAAACACGTATAAAACACACAATACAAAATTTAAAGTCTTTTTTTTTTTTTCAATTTGTTTTAATTATATTAAAACACAAAATACGAGCATGTTAAGACACTAATTTTTTTTTTCTTCAATACAAGAATATTGGAATGAAAGATTTTGGTCTCGAGTAAAATAGTATACAAAACCTCCCATCACCAACCAAGCTAGGAGTTGAAAGAGGTTATGCAAGACTAGTCCATCGTCCAAACCATGATTTTCCCCATACAAAACGTAATTTTGGGAAGCCAAATCCTCCACTGGCCTGAGAAAGAGTACAAGATTCTAATATGTTAATGAAACAAAGAATAATTGCTACCAAAAAAAAAAACAACAAACAACAGAAGTTGCTTCTGAAAATATGTGCACACATAGAAAAGTTACAACATCGTACTAAACACAGACCAGATGCAAATTGGCCAGATAGTTTCAAATTATACACTTCACAGCCATTCCCTAAATATCGGATTCAAGTCTGTAAATAATTTTTTTCTTTCTTTTTTGGAACGCTACAGAACTAATCTGCAGCAACAATTTAGTCAATGTGCCAGTTTCTGGAGATGTCGAAGTGTACGTTGTTTAATCCACTGCCGATCGTATGGCAGATAAGCCTGAGCTGAGTGATCATAACTGCAAGCAAAAACCCAGACAAAAATCAGTTTTCTACCAGAGGAATCGCTATCACAAACAAAACCTTGAAGTTAAGCACATAGACCCAGATATTATGCCCACATGGCAAAGAAATAAGTCCGCGCCTTAAACTTTCTTAACTGGACATCTGGAAAGGCTCGATATAACTAACGGTAAGAAAATGGGAACTCGAAATACAAATAAATGAACTTGTATTATCCTGGAAATGCTAACATGGTGAGCAGCATCCAACAGAATCAGTAAACTGGGTAGAGAAAAAATTTAAAATTATCAAAACCACGAAAGGCCTTGGACCCCTGGTAGACAGTGGATCAAATTCTTCAATCGACCAATAAAATGCAATTGAAGAACACAGCCAAATATTTAAGCATACTATGCATATGTTCTGTAAGCCTATGTTTGGATGAGAAACTTCTAAGTACAAAGGATTTAGACTAAATTAATTATAAATGAGGATCTTCAAAGTACCAAGGGCTATAAAATGATTAAATGCAATACAGTTAGATGGATTTGTAAGTAACATCTTGTTATGTGTTACTTTCGAAATCCCTTGTTTAGTGGTTTTGTTATGTTCATGTGGTGCATGTGCATCCTTCCTAGTTACTCAATTAGTTACTTAAAATCACTCTATTCACTTGTTGGTAGTGCAATTCTTGTTGGTAGTGCAATTCTTAGTATGCTTAAAATCATTCTATTCACTTGTTAGTTACTTAAAATCACCCTATTCACTTAAAATCACTCTATCCCTTGGTACTTCGAGGTTCCTCATCCAAACATGCCCTAATGAATTTAATTTTTAGGGGCATGATACATTTCACACCTATACTGTTACTGCAGGTAAAACAATAAATACTTCTAACTCAAAATTTGAAAATCAAAGCATAAATCTACAAAAATGTTACTTGACAAGGCTATACATACTTTGCTGCCTGGTGTGTGTCCAAGAGAGAGAGAGAGAGAAACATACACTAAAGCACTCAAATCAGCAAGGCCGTCAATAAAATTGTAGAGATCGCCAATGTCATAAGAGATATTTCTAATTGCTGGATTTAACTCCCTCAGCTTCCTCTCATACAGTCCACATATACCTATGCATGCACAATAACATTACCTCTAGTGTTAAAAAGACTGACAGAGAGTTGCATCAACATTATCTCGGGTGCCCCCCAACCCCTTTTTCACACAAATAATACAGAAAAGCGTCCAGCTGTGAACCAGGAGGGTTAAAAATTCACAAGAAACACACACGTAGAGAGAAAAGGCATTGTGGACACTGGGAATGTTTCTTCCCTCTCACATGAAGTGGATGTTTTATATTTCACACGAATTATCATGTTTCATAGAACAAAAGTACAATAATCATACCAAATGCAATATAGTAATGCTCTCACAACTTATAAATCCCAAAACAAACTAAAATAAGCATCTTAAACAATTGTGCCTTCAATTATGGTGGAAAACGAGATAGAGACAGCTGGAGAGATATTGCCGAAGGCAAAGTTCCTGCAAAATATAGTACATGTCAACATTTATGCAGGTACCCCTATGAGAGCTCTATAAGTTAAGCTCCTCCAAATCCTTATTAATGAATCTTCAATAGGGATTGTAGTCACAGTTGACATTCATATCGAGTGAGGTCTGAGGTATAGTATTATTTCATTTCTTTACACCATCAGCCATACAGTTCTCGCATTGCCAAGCGAGTATCCCAAAGTCCAGCCTCTGAGGTGAAATTCTGTTACTAGATAACTCACATATGCCCTTTTTGCAGTTTCTTTTGAGAAATCAAAAGCTCACAGTTTTTATGACATGATGAATCACCGTTTCATAGCCTCAAGGACTAAATACATTCACAGCTTTATAGCAAGGACTAAATACACTCACAACTTTATAGCCTCAAGGACCAAATACACTCATCCACAGATTTGAAGGATGGCCATAATGATAATGTTATAAAAACAATTCTTATGAAAAAGAAAAAAGCTTTTTTCACAACAACCATAACTAAAACATACCATCCATTGCTTGACTTATTGAATCGTAGTCCATAAAGGTTCTACTTGCTTTGTTCTGAGAAGTTTGCATTAGAATGATTGTGTGCTTGTTAGCCTGCATATGATGATCAAGTACAATTTAGTCAACATTCTAGCAAAAAACAAGCATGTTTTCTAACTTACAATGAACACAAAAACTTCTGCTCACCAAGATCAGTATCAAATCACATTAATTTGTGCCAAAAAGCTTAACAACAAAGTTGAAAAAGCAAAATACAGACTTACTTGACATGGTCTCCAACATTCACATTCTTCAAATTATTTTCATTCAAAATCCCAAAAATTACATTCTTCAATTTCTTTTTCAAAACCCAAAATTTAGAACACTAGCCAGCTGTCTGGTCCCCTAGAAAAAACTAAGAAGAAGAAGAAGAGAAAATAAAACAGACGCTCTAGAACTTTAATTTTCTCCATCCAACACAGTAGAGTATAAGCTCGAAAGAAAAACAACATAATTAAAAAATATAAATTTTTTTAAAAAAAAGGACAAACCCTAATTTTGCTTACAGAGAAAAGTGAGATTCATGTCTTTACAAACAGAAAATTAATAATCCCATGGAAAAATAAATAAATCAATTATAAAATAACCTAAATTTACCATGTGAGAGCTGACAATGATGATCCAAAGTTCGCAGCGATGTGTTATGGTTTCGTAACAACGACGCGACCACCGGAGGCAGGGAAAGAGGGAAGAAGAGTGCTGAAGAAGACTTGAGCAGGGCCACTGGGTTAGAGCCACGTCAGAATTGAGGGTAAAACAGACAATTTAGACTTGTGACAAGTAGTCTTTTGATGGAGTTTCAACCGTTAAATTTGTATACTTTTCATTGCTTGGTAGTGGGAAAAGTGGGGAAGAATCGAAAAAGGAATAAAAGACAATTTGAATTAAAAGATTAAAGACCTTAGGGCTGGGGAAGGTCAACGAAGTCAATAAGGGGAATTGGATTGTGAATAGACCGAAAGACCGGAGCGTCATTTTACTTTATTTTAATTATGGATTGTATTAAAAAAAAGTATAAATAGAATTTAAATAAAGAAGTATAATTCAGTTAAAAAAGAGTTTATGTAACGACCCATCCCGGAATTCGGGATTAGATTAGTAACTAAACATGATTAATGGGGGTTAATCGGTGATTAGTTGGGTGGAATCGGACGAACGTGGCAAAATGACCGTTTTGCCCCTAGCCGTGGGTAAAACGTTGACTTTTTATTCGGGCGGTCAAATGGACTTTTCCCGATGACCGTGACGAAGTTTGGGTCGTCACGAGTTCATAGACAGGTGACACGTTCGATTCCGACGTTCGTGGTGAAAGTTATGACGTTCGGAAGTCCAGGGGCATTTCCGTAATTTGGACGAAATAAGGGAAAATGTTGACTTTTTGATCGGGAGGTCCGATGGCCGAGGGCCAAGGACCGTTAGGAAGGTCTCGATGCCCCGAGTACGACGACAAGCGGCACGCGTGAAACGGACATCGGCTGACCGAGTTACGGGTCACAGAAGTTGGAGGGCATTTTGGTAATTATTGCCCTGAGGGCATTTTGGTCATTTGCACGGCGGTTACTGTTCACCACCGTGAAAAACAGAGCCTGCACAGCCATGCTGTGGTGCTTCGAGCAATCCATTGTTTAATTGTTAGTGGCTAAATGGGGTACTCCGGGGTCCACCCAGGCCAACGACCCTCCCCGGAGGAGACAATCATATATATAGGATGGAATATGAAAAACCTTTTGAAACCATTCTTGAAACCTTTCAAGGATTCATGCCCCGGCCCCCATAAGCCGTCATGAACCATAAAATCCTTTCATGGGTTCATGCCGGTTCCCATAAACCGTCATGACCCGTAAATCCATTTCAGGGGTTCATGCCGGTTCCCATAAACCGTCATGACCCGTAAAAACCATTTGTAACACATAGCTGGGCACTAGGCCCGAATTCACATAGAAACTGGACCCCCGGTCCGATTCGTAAACCAACTGGGCCTCCGGCCCGACTCCGTAAATCAAATGGGTTTCGAACCCGAGTTTACCTTTTCGAATCCAAAACCATTTCATGAAATCATATCCAAAACCCCAGGTATGGAAAATCAGTGTAAAACCAAAAAATCTCGATTTACGTGCAAGCACGTAAATCGCCTCGAAATACGTGAAACCATATAATTCACAAATATCCAAATCAACATTATCAAATCAAATTCACTATCCTTTTGGGAAATCCAAAACCATTTCATTTAGACCAAATAAGACCTACAGCCCCGTATAGGCACCGTATAGGGCCGAAACCTCGAAATACGTGTCTATACGTAACCACACATCCAAATGCACTCATGGTAACACAAACAAGTATTTAAAACATATAATAAACATTTATGCATGCACCAATTTAGAAAACAAGGTCCACTCACAGACCGTCCGAAGCCGCGCCTCGATACGCGTGCCATACGGCTCCCCGAGCCGATCACTGTCACCGGGACTTCCAAACCTGTCCAAATTTTAATAGAAGGTTACTAACTACTTAATTAACCTCCTACCAAAGCCCCGTAATTTTCCCGTATTTTTAACTATTTTTAATCCCGAACCTAAACCTTCCGATGCTCCGAAACATATCGAGACGGTGTCCGATCGACACGAAACCAGTCCCAAAATGTTCGTTACATCGAATAGATGATTTCGTATGTTGGAACCTTCCCCAGATTCCCTGCCACGCGCCCTCACGCGCCGCCTGAAGTGGTTGCGCGTGGGCTTCACGCGCCTGCTACAGTACCTGCTGACGTCATCGCTGACGTCAGCATGACGTCATCACTGACAGCCCCTGACAGTGACACGTGTCACGCTCCCATTGGCCCACTGTCTGACATGTCAGTCTGACATTGTCAGATCTGACATGATGACGTCATCCCTGACATGATGACGTCATCAGGATGACGTCATCAGTCATCCCCTACATCGGTCAGACCGGTCTGAACTGGTCCGGTCCGGTTTTTCCTGCAACTTGGACCGGCGTAACCGGTCCAGGTCTCCTTCTCCCTCATTTTCGGTCCGTTTGCTTCCATTCCAACTCCTAAATTCCTATTTCTTCATTTCCTATCAATCCTAATTAACTAAACAACCTAAAACCTACGAAATCCGACCGGTCCAATTTGAACCTCACGGTTCAATTTTTCCCGATCAGTCTACACGGCTTCTCGGCCGTCAACCACCACCAAAACCTTCCTAAAATGTCCCTAGAAACCCAATGGACCCATTAAAACCATTAAAAACTAACCATAACAACGAAAATGGAAAAATGGATCAAAATGGGCTAACCGGGTACCCGTTCGGGTTTCTCCTCCTCTCGCCGCCGTGGGCGGCGGTTCAGGCCTCCAAGCCGGCCACCTCGGCTCCCTCGATCTCCCTGGTCCTCTGCCTGGTCATGGGTGATGGTTGGCTGGGTTTGGGTTGCACGGGAATGAGAGAAAATGGTGAGATCGGGTGGGTTGTGTTTGAACGAAGAAAATGAAAATGCACGGTGAAGTGCATGTATGTAATGTGTTGTCCAGTGGATGAGTGACACTTGTCACTCATCCATTGGTTGCTAAAAAGCAACTGGTCCCACTAAAGACAAACTGCACTTTTTGTCTCGTAAAACGTGCCGTCGTGAATAGTAACCGGGAACTTCCGTGAACCGTAACTTCGCCGTCGAACGTCCGAATTCGACGTGCCGCCTGCCTACGGATTCGTATCGTCCTTATCTACGTAACGGTCTTCGGCCCTCGGCCATCGGACCTCCCGGTCAAAAAGTCAACTTTTGACCTCCTATTCACCCAAATTACCAAAATGCCCCTAAACTTCCGAACGTCATAACTTCCTCCCCGAACGTCGGAATTGAACGTGCCACCTGTCTATGAACTCGTGACGTCACGAACTACGTCACGGTCATCGGTCAAAGTCCATTTGACCGCCCGATTGAAAAGTCAACGTTTTACCACCACCAGGGGCAAAACGGTCATTTCGCATCGTTCGTCCGATTTCGCTCTACTAATCACGGATTAGCCTCACTAATCGTGATTAGTCACTAATCTAATCATGGAATTTGGGACGGGTCGTTACAACCTTCCCTCCTTAATTAATTTCGTCCTCGAAATTCCAACCGACCTAATTCTACCGTTCTTCCCTCCTTAATTAGTTCCGTTCTCGAAACTCCACTATCCTGATTCCACAACCTCCACCTCGTGGAAATAATTCGACCTACCACGCAACGCGGGTACGCTAGTACACCCACTAACCAGAACAATACTTACTCGTCTGCAGCCAGACGTACCGCTAACATCCATATCGTATCGACTACGTTCGACCACGTCGAATGACAGTAGTCATGCGTTCTGAATTGACACTACTTGTCAAATCTACCGTTTCGTTGACACAACCAACTAGACGGTTCCGTGCTCAACCGCTAACTATCCTGACATCTACTCCCACTGGGAGTCACCAAAACTCACTAACCGATCCACGATGACACCTCCGACAAATTGTCACCACTTGACAGTCGTCAATCGAAATCTGTCACTATACTCACTCGTGGTTACACTAACCAACAATTCACTCAACCGGAGTATATGCATACTAACAAAACACTCGACCTGTGTGTAACTAGACCCATCAGAACCACTATGACCCAATGCACAGTATCCAATGTCCAGTCCACGACCTCGACTAATCCAATGGTATCGGAACCAAGCCGACTACCAACACGCTCTCCAACGTACCACCGGTATCTCCTATATACCGTCACCAGGCACGACAAGTCTGCCTAGTATCGTACCTCGAACAACGTACAAGGTACGTACATCTACCCATCAATCAGCCTACAACCACCTAGGTTGTAGTCAATCACGTTTCTACGATGGAGTCCATTTGCCCAATCCAGTATTAGACAATCGAAACTCCGACCCATTATTTATTTCCAAATCCGAATCCGAATCCGCAATTTCGTAAGAAATCCCAAATCCGAACCCAGAAATCATATCCATATCATGTCCAAATTCGAATCCGAAATCATCATTCTGTTAGCTAGCATTTGGAATAACCATTCCGAACCCAAATCTAGAAATCCTTTTTCAAGTTCCAAAATCAAATCCTGAATCGTCATCCAGAAATCTGATTCCAAAACCTGAAATATCGTTCACGTCTACCGAGACATACCAAAACCAAACCTATCGGTTACCCGCTCAACCGATTACCACAATACGATCGATTGACTTCATAGGGAAGTCAATCCTAACATCGACACAACACTAGGTCAGATAAAATCCGACCTCGTCAGACACCTACTAATCGGACAACTACTCAGGCGAGTAATAAGCCATATGGGATTTACCTCGAAAAGAAGTTCAGTCCCATCATGCTTCACTCAACATCCAAGTAAGAGTAATAAACTCTCCACCCATCTGGATACCCAAATCACGATCCAGATCCAACACTACGTCAACCGACCATAGACGTCACGATCGAGGATCGTCTCGACGTCCAAAGTCCTCAACCATTTCCCACATCTAAACAGATTAGTCAATGACGAGACACGCCGAGACTGTGGGTTACCACTGATTACCTCGTATCGATCCTTGTCATTCCACCGAGGAAAAATCAAGAATGATCGAATAATCCATCCTACGTGAATGCAAACAACACTCGATGCACTCACCACGTCAGGTAACCTGACATCGTCTGCCACCAAGTAGAGAATGAGGAATCTCAGTCACCTAACTTCGATATACTCATCTCCTCTTGATGATCCAAGACAATCACGGGTCCACCAACCAATACACGATTAGTGTACTAGTGGCAACCAACAACATCAATAACATCTACATCCTCTACCACCATCAATTATGGTAGAACCTGAGAAGTCACCCAAAACGACTTCGACATACCCATTACCAATGCGGAAAACCCGTATTCCACTCGTCACCTCAATCGCAACCTCTCGCGATTCCGAAGTTCCAACAAGATTGGAAACAACATACCCGGACATCAACCACGTGTCCCCGTTAGACTGGTTATGGACACATGCCCATTTACGACCGTATATGTACATCCAAAAGGATGTCAATTCATCCTAATCTGATGTACCACTCGACTGAAAAGTCACAACAGCCCCCTGCTGTGATCTGCAGTCAAATCTCTGCAAACCACCATCTCTAACCAATCCTGACTAATTCTGACCAATTGGTCGCTAAACCCCGCGACAGAACGAGTCTGACCAACCGGTCACTAATCCGTCATGATAATACTCGATCCTCACTCCTCAACTACCGCTGGATCCTATCCAGTCCGTCACTATCCGTGATTCACTCCCGAACCACAGATACCAATCATAAGCCCATCACGTCGGAGTCACATCCTGACTCGTAACTCACCGTCATCACAATCACCGGCGCCAGCACCAGCACTAGTACCAGTACACCACCTGTCAGCATCAGCACAAAGTGTGCCAATCAGACAACTCTGGATCTCCGCTCATACAGAACGATGATCCCGTACCTTTGCTCGAATAGGAGAAACTCTGCCTCCTTCGTACCCAACACCTCTGGGTATAGTTACCCTGACAACTCATACGAGAAGAGGAAACGTCCCCCGTACGTCCCCGTCTCATTCTGCGATCGCACTCAACCGTAACCAAGTCGAATCCAGAATCACTACCCACACATATGCGTTATTCACGCACCTCGTACCATCGTCACGACTGACAATCCCATCGTCACAATCGCCACGACAACCTGAGTCTACTCAACCAGATAAAATTCGACTACGTCTATCGATAGTAGCGTCTGCCACAACCTCGTGCAGACCTAACTACCAGGAATCACGATATACCCAGACTCCGTATCCAACGGAATCAATCGCCCGTACCAACTACTCTGTATCCCACTCAGGGATTCCATCGACAAGTACCAACCCTGGTAACCTGTCCAACCAAACTCTAACCAGTCGCAACTCGACTATCCCAATGTCGTCTACCAGGTCACCCACGACCTTAGTTGTACCAACAATCCATCACAACTATGGTAGCACGACAACCTGCTAGGTCTAACCGATAAGTACAACCCCGACTGCGAAGTGCAGTCCCAACACAAGCTGATATGACTAGACCGACTAACGAACCCCAACTCCGAATAGTCGTCAAAGTCACACCACTCGCCAGCTCACATTTCCGAACCATACACCTACGGTAGGGTTCCACGATCACACCTATGGTCACGCTGACCCCAACTACGTTTCGCAGTAAAATCCACAATCTGACCGACCCCGCGGTCTTGACATCGCAAGGACATCAATCCAATCCTACCGTAAGTCCAACCAGAATTCCTCGAATCCGGCTGCCAACTGCCGACTGCAGTAAATCCATTTTACTCAACATATTCTGACCATCTAATGGTCACAACATCGAATCAGTCGTCGGAACCGATCCTACGACATCGTGACGACGATCCCAACTAACCGTCTCACGATCACACTCCAGAATACGAACACGTTAATCCTTCCGTAGGGTCCCACACTGTCAACCTTGACAGAACTATGGCAACCCCGGCCTCAAATGCCGAACCAAGGCATGCCAATCCTACTAACTATCGTACCGGCACCCCAACATCAGGTTGACCACGAACTGTAGCCCATTGAGATATCACATCCTCGACCTGCGTACATACTCCAAGAGCTACACGGTTGCTCGAATAGAGACAACCCCGCTCTGATACCACGTTGACAGGACCCATCCCAATCCCCCAGGGATTAGTGCGGGATGACCCTGCTACCGTCTGACACGAAGTGTCAGACAAGGGATATTTTCGTCCTTTGCCCTCCCGGGCTATCAGAGTACGCCAGGATCCGGAGGAGGTATGTGATATCTCGGTCTCTGCTACAGTCCACATCCGATGTCAACCTGAAGGGTATTAAAAACAGAAAGGTTGTGAGTGGACAAAAATAAAGAATTTATAAAAACATTTCCATAAGAAGACCTTTATACCCTCCACTAAAAAGCATGCATGCATAGTAAAACCATTTATCCAATAATATATGTTAAAACATCCATAAATAGGGTCACAACCCCAAGTTCCGTAAATACAAGTCTCACGGGCTCCTGCCCAAAACCAATTTACAGAAAACCAGAACATAGTAAGCATAAGTGGGATCTCAGCCCAAATCCATTTATCATCATAAAACACAGTTTTCCCAAACCAATTGAAACCATGTTTATCCAATATATTCATATCCAGAACCTGTCACGGTAAAATAAAGCTACACGTGTGCTAACCGGGGTCTCAAACCCAAGTCTCTCCAGGGTCCACCCAGGTCAATGTCCGTAGATCAATGACCCTCCCTGGAGGTAACGAACCATGCCCATCCTGAGAGTAAGGAACCCAACTGGGGGGCGACTCCACTCAGTCAGTGCTCCGTGACTACTCCGGGGTCCACCCAGGCCAACGACCCTCCCCGGAGGAGACAATCATATATATAGGATGGAATATGAAAAACCTTTTGAAACCATTCTTGAAACCTTTCAAGGATTCATGCCCGGCCCCCATAAGCCGTCATGAACCATAAAATCCTTTCATGGGTTCATGCCGGTTCCCATAAACCGTCATGACCCGTAAATCCATTTCAGGGGTTCATGCCGGTTCCCATAAACCGTCATGACCCGTAAAAACCATTTGTAACACATAGCTGGGCACTAGGCCCGAATTCACATAGAAACTGGACCCCCGGTCCGATTCGTAAACCAACTGGGCCTCCGGCCCGACTCCGTAAATCAAATGGGTTTCGAACCCGAGTTTACCTTTTCGAATCCAAAACCATTTCATGAAATCATATCCAAAACCCCAGGTATGGAAAATCAGTGTAAAACCAAAAAATCTCGATTTACGTGCAAGCACGTAAATCGCCTCGAAATACGTGAAACCATATAATTCACAAATATCCAAATCAACATTATCAAATCAAATTCATTATCCTTTTGGGAAATCCAAAACCATTTCATTTAGACCAAATAAGACCTACAGCCCCGTATAGGCACCGTATAGGGCCGAAACCTCGAAATACGTGCCTATACGTAACCACACATCCAAATGCACTCATGGTAACACAAACAAGTATTTAAAACATATAATAAACATTTATGCATGCACCAATTTAGAAAAAAAGGTCCACTCACAGACCGTCCGAAGCCGCGCCTCGATACGCGTGCCATACGGCTCCCCGAGCCGATCACTGTCACCGGGACTTCCAAACCTGTCCAAATTTTAATAGAAGGTTACTAACTACTTAATTAACCTCCTACCAAAGCCCCGTAATTTTCCCGTATTTTTAACTATTTTTAATCCCGAACCTAAACCTTCCGATGCTCCGAAACATATCGAGACGGTGTCCGATCGACACGAAACCAGTCCCAAAATGTTCGTTACATCGAATAGATGATTTCGTATGTTGGAACCTTCCCCAGATTCCCTGCCACGCGCCCTCACGCGCCGCCTGAAGTGGCTGCGCGTGGGCTTCACGCGCCTGCTACAGTACCTGCTGACGTCATCGCTGACGTCAGCATGACGTCATCACTGACAGCCCCTGACAGTGACACGTGTCACGCTCCCATTGGCCCACTGTCTGACATGTCAGTCTGACATTGTCAGATCTGACATGATGACGTCATCCCTGACATGATGACGTCATCAGGATGACGTCATCAGTCATCCCCTACATCGGTCAGACCGGTCTGAACCGGTCCGGTCCGGTTTTTCCTGCAACTTGGACCGGCGTAACCGGTCCAGGTCTCCTTCTCCCTCATTTTCGGTCCGTTTGCTTCCATTCCAACTCCTAAATTCCTATTTCTTCATTTCCTATTTCTTCATTTCCTATCAATCCTAATTAACTAAACAACCTAAAACCTACGAAATCCGACCGGTCCAATTTGAACCTCACGGTTCAATTTTTCCCGATCAGTCTACACGGCTTCTCGGCCGTCAACCACCACCAAAACCTTCCTAAAATGTCCCTAGCAACCCAATGGACCCATTAAAACCATTAAAAACTAACCATAACAACGAAAATGGAAAAATGGATCAAAATGGGCTAACCGGGTACCCGTTCGGGTTTCTCCTCCTCTCGCCGCCGTGGGCGGCGGTTCAGGCCTCCAAGCCGGCCACCTCGGCTCCCTCGATCTCCCTGGTCCTCTGCCTGGTCATGGGTGATGGTTGGCTGGGTTTGGGTTGCACGGGAATGAGAGAAAATGGTGAGATCGGGTGGGTTGTGTTTGAACGAAGAAAATGAAAATGCACGGTGAAGTGCATGTATGTAATGTGTTGTCCAGTGGATGAGTGACACTTGTCACTCATCCATTGGTTGCTAAAAAGCAACTGGTCCCACTAAAGACAAACTGCACTTTTTGTCTCGTAAAATGTGCCGTCGTGAATAGTAACCGGGAACTTCCGTGAACCGTAACTTCGCCGTCGAACGTCCGAATTCGACGTGCCACCTGCCTACGGATTCGTATCGTCCTTATCTACGTAACGGTCTTCGGCCCTCGGCCATCGGACCTCCCGGTCAAAAAGTCAACTTTTGACCTCCTATTCACCCAAATTACCAAAATGCCCCTAAACTTCCGAACGTCATAACTTCCTCCCCGAACGTCGGAATTGAACGTGCCACCTGTCTATGAACTCGTGACGTCACGAACTACGTCACGGTCATCGGTCAAAGTCCATTTGACCGCTCGATTGAAAAGTCAACGTTTTGCCACCACCAGGGGCAAAACGGTCATTTCGCATCGTTCGTTCGATTTCGCTCTACTAATCACGGATTAGCCTCACTAATCGTGATTAGTCACTAATCTAATCATGGAATTTGGGACGGGTCGTTACACCGTGTGGGTCCGATTTTCAAGGTGAGTTCAAAATGGCTTTTTTCCTACACATTGTAACGAACATTTTAACGTTGGTATCGAATTTATCGGACACCGTTTCGATGTTGTTTCGAGGGTCCGAAGGTTTAGATTTCGTTCTTAGTTAACGATTAATTTTCGAAAAAATTATGGGAAATTAGTATGTTGCTATTGGAGACCTTAATGACCCTGGAATGTAATTTTGGACAGGATTCGGGTTTTCTGGAAAATACCGGAAATTAAGGGAGTGCGTGCGGCGCGAAACCGTGCCTTAAGAATGTGTGTGAGTGGACGTTGCTTTCAAAATTTAATGCATGCATAAATATTTCCATGATTTTTATGATTATGATTATAAGTTGTGATTGATTTTGATTCCTGTATTTGTACGTATTTTTGCTATACATACGAAATTACACGTATTTCGAGACTATGGTCACTCTTATGCTTGATGATGGTTTAACAAATGAATTTGCATATTTTGTGTGTATAATGTCTTATGAATGCTGTTTATGATTATGAGTGTGACTCACGGTGTTGACACGGTTTTCGAGATTCCTGCGGATTTACACGTGTTACGGGATTTTAAGATTTCCGCAATTTTCGAGATTTTGCGTATTGTAATTTGATCCAACATGAATTGTGTGTGTCATGTTTTAATAATGTTTTGAATATGAATGTGAGTATGATTTACGATTTTGACACGTTTTTCGAGAATGTTCCGAATTTGCACGTTTTACGAGATTTTAAGATGTTTTGTTTGGACCGTGATTTTGATGACTATGATTGTGGTTTTGATGTCTTGATAATGAGATTTGAGAAATGAAGTGACTTCAAGGAATTAAAAATGGATTTTGAAAAAGGTAATTTCGGGCGTGATGCTCGGGGCATAAAAGTAACTTTGATTAACGAGATTTCGGTTTTCGAAAATTTAAAGTGGATTCTTGGTTTGGGTTCGAGATGATGCTTCCGGATGCCGGCTTACGGAATCATTATTGCGAATTCGAATTCAGGAATGAAAAAGGATTTAATAAAGTGATTTGGTATGATTGTACATGCCCCGTGTGTAATGGTGATTTGAATATGTTTTGTGAAGTATGATTGAGATTTCAAATGTGGAAATTCGGACTATGAGTCCTGTTGTGAAAAATGTGATTTTGGGAGGGATCCCACGTTGTTGTGTTTGACAAATGTTTGGGTTTAAAGACCCGTTGAAAACTGTTTGGGTTTAAAGACCCGGGTGCTATTGTTGGAGCACGTTTTGTGTTTAAAGACTCGGTTAATTGATGACGGGGGAGGGCCCTTAATAAGTTTAAAGACTCGTGAGTTTAAAGACTCGGTTATTGTGATACCCCCGAGGCCTATTGATTATGTTCTGAGTTTAAAGACTCGTTGATATCCCGGGAAGGCCTGATTATGCGCATGGTTTTGAGTTTAAAGACTCGGGCGCAGTTGATATCCAGCAAAACGATTGACTTGTGATTCATTGATGATTTCCGATGTTTCGGTTGAGTTGGGCAGTGGCCCGGTATGTGGTTGATGGTTTTGGATCATGTTGTGCATTTGGTTTTGATTCGTGGTTTTGGGCTGGGGTCCGGTGTTTATGTTTGCGGGCTGAGACACGATGGTTGAGAAAGGAAAAATGATTTTGAGTTTCATACGAGTTTTCCTTATGTTGAAATTTGATACACGGGTTTTCTTATGTGGAAAATGTTAACCGATTGCGAAATGATTTTTGTATGCATGCATTCGTTTTTACGCGGAGGGTAAAAACGTCTGTTGTAACTGTTTTGCTAAACTGATTTATTTTTGTCCACTCATACCTTTTGGTTTTTATTGACCCTCCAGGTCGTGGCGCGTTGCTCGAGGCTGATCGTGAGGCGGAGGCATGAGTACGCACGTGTGGCTATCCCTGGTCTGGCACGTACTGAGGGTAACTTGGGGATTTCAGTCGTCTTGCCAGACGGGAGCAGGACCGGGCACGGTTATCGATGCCCTTTCTGGAGTCGGTCCTGTCAGTTTATATCTAGGGACAGTAACTTTTTAGTTTCGAATTCGAACTTCAAGAGTATTCTTAGAGGGACTTGGCCTTAGACCTTTGAGTATTTATAGTAGACTAATTAAATTTAATTTTTAAACAAATTTAATTAAAAATTTATCTAAAAATATCAAAATAGACATGCAACGACTAGCTAAATTTAACTTTTATATTATAACTAGCTACCTCTCGTTAGCTATTTCTTCATCTCATTTCTCTCTTCATCTTTTTCTTTCTCAAAACTCATCATTATTTGCATTCACAAATTCTAAACTTCCGTAAATTATCGAAAAATTCAAAGAAAAAAACGAATTTCCATTTTTTTTTTCGTTTTTTGGTCATTAATTGACTCGGACTTTTCATATAGAGTAGTGAAAAGTTTTATTCTTTCTGGTATTTGGGAAATTGAGTTTTGATGTTTCTCATCTTTTAGGTGACGATCGAGAAGGTCGAGTTGCTACGAATAGAGGCTGGGTATGATAATTTTAACATATTCAATAATTACGAGAAAGAAAAGAAAACTAGCAATTAAAAAACATTCAATAATTTTAGCACATTCAATATATTTATTTGAACCGTTAAAAAACTACATTAAAACTAACTGTTGTAGAAAAAAATATATGTTTTTATATATTCAAATTAGAAAAAAAAATGAATTTAATATTTAAAGTTAATGAAAATATAGAGAGTCTGATTTTGGTAACTGTAAAAACTGACTAACTATTAATAACTTTTGAGTCATTTTAAGTTAATTTTGTCCAAAAATTTAGCTAGTATGATGTGGATGCTCTTAGGTGAGAGGGATTTGGCCTTAGTCTTAGGTTCTAACCAATCTTGTAGTCTTAAGTGTATTCAAGTGAGATTTTCATAGAGTTTAGGCCTCGTTTGGTATGTCGTACTGTACTGACTATTTCAATCGGATAGACTAATCTGTTCACCGGATAGACTGATTATTTAAACGGGCGTTTGGTACTTTTCTGGATTAGAATGCCGACTATATTATACTGACCGAATTATATTATAGTAATTGACGAAATACTTATATCTTAAATATTAATTATATATGTCATTATTTTTTTATTATTTATTTTAATAATTATTATTATTACTATTTATTACATTTTTATTAATTAATTATTTTTAATTTTATCATTATTATTTATTAAAATATCATTAATTTATTATTATTAGTATTTATTACTTTATTACTTTTTATTATTAATATTTACTAAATTAATATTTTATTTTTATTATATTATTATTTATTATTATTATTATTATTATTATTATTATTATTATTATTATTATTATATTTTACAAGATTACTAGTTATCCGACTATTTAATACGGACAATTTCGAACGTATTATTTTAGCTTGTCGGGACCGTATAAAAATATTCAACCGTATTAACTTATACGGTGACTAATTAATACGACTGGTACCAAACACAGGTTTCAGATTATTTAGCCTATACAGACCGTAATACGGCGTACCAAACACACCCTAAATTTCTAAAAGTTCAAATGTATTGAATTATAACATTTAAAGAGTTAGTAAAAATTTGAGGTATCTAATATACACTTTTATAAAAATTTATAAAGTCATTAAAAGTTTAGATATATTTAATCATAACATTTTATAACTCAATAAAAGTTCGGTGTATTCAAAACATCAATGAGTATTGCAGACTTTATTAAATGGTAGAGTTTTGTAGAATTTTACAAACATTATAGTATAAAGTATACTTTAGAAAATTTCTGATTTTTTTAGCCTCCTCCTGCCGGATTTCTTTAAACTTTATAAAAAGTTTTAAAAATATTATTTATAATTTTTATATTTTTCAATAGACTCAACAAAATTTATGTTTCCTACCGATATCTATTATCATATATTACTTTCTATATAAACATTTCATGGATATATTTATTGTTTGAAAAGAAAAAAATATATTTCAAAGGCTTGCATGTTTTTCGGCGATACTAACCTCTCAATCTCATTGGTCTTTAAAGTTTTTATATTTTTAGACTTGTAATATTATCATTGCCAAAAAAAATTAATGTTATATATGTTTTTTTTTTCAATTTAGTGAGAGAATTTTCAATAAGAAAATTAATTATAAGTCTTCAATTTTTTTTTATAGATTTATATAGCTCAATATCATTTTCCGCAAAGCTTAATCATATTATATAAAACTCAATATGACTACAAAATTCTATCATGAAACTCTATATAATTTCATTATTAACTTAATAAAATTTTATTTTATTTTATTTCCTAAACTCAACAAAAGTTTATGAAAATTAATAAATTTGTGAAAGTCAATTATTTTTAAAAACTCTGCAATTATCTGTATATAAATGTGAATTCAATATACCCCACAACCATGATCTCCCCATGGGGAATAAATGAAAATCTATAGCTACTCAAACTCAAGATTATTTCGAAAATACAAGTAAATATTTTTTTGTATCATCAAATAGAAAGAAAAAGTCTCGTTTAATCAATCCTACCATTTTCTTCTAAATCCCTAATTTTCTATAAGAAAAAATTATATCATTCAAATTTGTTAAGGTGATTGTACGGGAGAAAACTTCTTATATGTCCAATTCTTTGTAATCCTACTAGAATGAAAAATATTCACTCCTATATGAAGAATTATACAATTGAATTCAATACGCCTCACAAGCCCTAAATTCCTAAAAAAATTCCTAGAAGCCTATGAGATGTACAAGAAGCTTGTTAAGTTGTTAAGGTTCCTCCTCACAGTTGAAGTAGAAGCTTTGTACAAGAAATTTGTTTTAAACGACAAAATATAGAAAGAAAAAAAAATCTCAAATATTTCCGTGTAAATTTAAGATTGTTGTACAGCGTATGAGGCATATAATAACCCCATGAACCCTAAACAGAAAAGAGCTAGGACACCTAAACTTCAATTTTACCCATCAACGGGGCCAGTTGCAACCCCTCCTCATCCTCATCATCAGCATCACTAACATCAGAGTTCTTTGTCAGAAGATCAGAAGGAATCAAGACCTCGAATTGATCGGCCTTGGGAACCAAAAATATCAACCCAAGTGTTGAAAACCTCAACACATTTCTAATCACAATGACCAGCCATAAGTTTGTGAAATTAGTCCTTGTCACATTCAAGCCATGAAGAACAACCCCTCCACCCCATTTGGAGGACAATGTGCCAAGGCTATCGATGCACATCAGCAGCGCGAAAAACGTGCCTTCGATGCCCAGAGGGCATAGCCTCGTGCTCAATACGATCATAGGCATCCACCGGATTCTGCTGACAATTCGAGACACACATTCTTCCATGATCACGAAGAAGTAGTCGGGAATGCCGAAAATTAGGTTCCACCTTAGGATGAAGAGGAGGTCAAGCACCCCGGAGAGGGCGTAGAGAAGTTGAGCAAAGAAGAGTAGGTTTCTAAAGGGGAAGTCTTTGAGAGTCTTGTGGTAGATTAGGACTCCTACTATAGAAGCCAATGCACCAATTGCATATATCATCCCAACAAACTCCTGCTCATGAAGAAAGCTGATTAATTACCAAAAAAAGAATTTGAGCTCCGAGTATAGATCAATCATAATGCATTGAACTCTGCTGCCGTTAAGAATAAAGTCGTAGCGATATAAAGAGAGAGATGGGAAGAGAAATGGGACCTGAGAGAATGCAGGGCCAGCCGTAGGGTCAGTGTACCAATAAAATTCACCTTCGTGGGTGCTTATGCTGAGAGCCAAAGATAGGTACATGTAAAGCGATGGCTTCCACACCTTAGGGCATTTGATTGTTTTGTACATTCCCCTCAGTGCAACTCCAACCTCATCCACTGCCTTGACATAACACAATTTTTGTATAGCAATTACAAAGTAATTGTCCACAGAAAGTGGGGTGGGCATCAGAACCAGTGACCACCGTGCCAAATTGAACCGGAAAAAAAAAGGGTTTTGGTTGGGTTTGGGTTTATTTTGTTCTTATTTTTGCTATCTACGAACTGAACCTGTCAAATTAGTTTAACCTACATACGAATATATAACTAATTTTTCTCCCATATAACAATAACAAAGTTTTAGCCAAATTATTTCATTCACTCATTTTTCTCCCATATAACAATAACAAAGTTTTAGCCAAATTATTTCATTCACGCTACAAACAGAAGCGGTCATATTATTTAGCCGACGAATTCATGTAATACTATCAAGTTAAGACCTAACCTTCCAATGAAGAAGGGACGATCCTAAGAAAACGAAGATCGGACAATTCTAACCAAAAAACAAAACAAATGAGTGAGATTCAAAACCGAATCAAACTGACTGGACCGAATCAAACTAATTATTTGATTTGATTCAATTTTCAGATTTAAATGTGAAGTGAACCGAACCGAACTGTGTCCACGGACACACAAAATAAAATTTAGTTAGGTTGTGAAATTTGGATCGGTTATTAGAACCTTAACAACGTCATGTTATTCCCTATACGTAGTGTACAATAATTTTTTAAGAATTCCAATCACACTTCCCGTTAGATTATAATTATTTCAAGCATGGATATATGTATTGACCCAACCTTGACTGGTTGGTGGGAGTCAAACAAGTGCCACGTTCTAAACTCACGCCCATATATTTGAAACCCAAAAAGGAGAGGATTGAAAAAAACAATCTTAATTTAATATATCTAACAATGACAGGATGAGAATGTTGCGGAAAATAGTAGAATGGAAATAATAACTCAACCCACAAAAAGGATAAATATGCAAGGAAATAAAAGAGCAAAGAATAGAGAACACCGGATATAACGTGGTTCGGCAATATGCCTACGTCCACGGGGCAACAACAACAAGAACCTCCACTAATGAAATTAGGGGTACAAAGAGATGCACAACTTCAAGAACACTACTTGAAGGAAACTCTCTCTCTCACACTTGTTTTGCTACCAACACTACAACACTCAACACTCTCAACTTAGAGTGGGCACTCTTCACTCTCTACTTGGAGGAAGATGTTTCTCTTGGATGAGATTGATGGAATGAGCAAATGACCTCTCCTTATATAGACCAAGGAGTAACCATCTAAATGCTTTCATTAATGCTTCACCCACCCACTTACTTCATTTTGGATCCCACTTACCTACAACCACCTACTACATTTTGGATCCCACTTACCTACAACCACCTACTACATTTTGGATCCCACTTACCTACAACCACTTACTTCATTAATACTTCAAACAACATTTTGTAGATATATTTGAAATTTGGGCCTAGATATTTTACAATCTCCCCCTCTAGGCCAACTAGGTCAAAACGACGTGACTTCTACTTGAAGTCCACTCCAGCGGATTTGCTGCAATACTCCAACTTCTGTTGTGTAACAACTTTTGTCAACATATCTGAAGTGTTCTTGTTGGTGTGAATTTTCCTCAACTGGAAAAGCTTCTTTGATACTGCATCTCGAATCCAATGATAACGGAGATCAATGTGCTTCGTGCGAGGATGGTACACTGAATTTTTACTTAAATGAATAGCACTCTGACTATCACAATGCACCACATAACTTTCTTGCTTCACACCCAATTCTTGAATGAACCTCTGCAGCCAAATCATCTCCTTGCCTGCTTCATTTGCAGCAATATACTCAGCTTCAGTGGTCGATAAGGCAACACATTTTTGTAACGTAGACTGCCATGAAACAGCTCCCCCTGAAAAGGTGAATAAGTATCCAGAAGTGGATTTTCTAGCATCAAGGTCTCCTGCCAAGTCTGCATCCGTGAAACCTTCTAACATCGGTTTCGATCCACCAAAGCACAAGCACAACTTTGAAGTGCCTCTCAAATATCTGAGTATCCACTTGACTGATTCCCAATGCTCTCTGCCAGGGTTAGAGAGATACCTACTAACAACACCAACTGCATGTGCTATATCTGGTCGAGTACAAACCATAGCATACATAAGACTACCAACAGCTGATGAGTAGGGAATACCTGCCATCTTGTCCATATCCTCTTGTGTAGTTGGGCATAAACTTCTGCTTAACTTGAATTGATTACCTAGAGGTGAGTTCACTGGCTTAGCTTCTTTCATGTTGAACCTCTCAAGCACTCGTTCAACGTACTTTTCCTGTGACAACCATAGCTTCTTCGCCTTCCTGTCACGAGTGATCTCCATGCCCAAAATCTGCTTAGCTGGACCTAAGTCTTTCATATCAAATGATTTTGACAAATCTGACTTCAACTTGTGAATCATAGCAACATCGTGCCCCACAATCAACATATCATCAACATAGAGCAATAAAATGATGAAGTTACCTCCGGTGAACTGCTGGATATACACACATGGATCAGCATCTGTTCTCTTGTACCCATGACCCAACATGAATGAGTCAAACTTCTTGTACCATTGCCTCGGTGCCGGCTTTAGCCCGTACAAGCTTTTCTTCAACTTACAAACCATGTGTCCTTTTCTCTCAACTTCAAAACCTTCTGGTTGCTCCATGTAAATTTCCTCTTCCAAATCACCATGCAGAAATGCTGTCTTCACATCCAATTGCTCCACCTCAAGATCCATGCTAGCTGCCATGCCCAGAATAACTCGGATAGAAGTCATCTTAACCACTGGTGAGAATATCTCGTCGAAATCGACTCCTTCCTTCTGCCCAAAACCCTTGACAACCAAGCGAGCCTTGAACTTTGTCAACTGCTCATTCTCGTCCCTCTTCAACTTGAACACCCACTTATTTTTGAGTGCTTTTCTGCCTTTAGGAAGCTCCACCAACTCATAGGTGTCATTCTTCAATAAAGACTCCATCTCAGACTTCATTGCCAACATCCATTTGTCATTGTCTGCATGAGTCTTTGCCTCCTCAAAATTTTCAGGCTCTCCATCACCAGTCAACAGAATGTATCTGGAATGCGGGTCATCCCCATCACTGGTCGTGAGAATATACTGTGAAGAAGGATACTTAGTATTCGGCTTCGGCACTCTGTTTGATTTACGAACTGGTACTTGGGAAATCTCCGGCTGCTCCTCCTGGCTTGGCTCCCCCTGAATTTGATCATCCTGATCATCGTCTTCAGGTTCAGATAGTATCTCAGCACCTTCTGCTTCAGCCATGTCAGGAACGTCTTCATGTATAACCTCTTGAGCTCTGCCACTGGGTTCTTGTTGCAGCGGTGATGAATCATAGGTGAGTTGGCCTGCATTTTTAACTGTCTCCTTATCAAGATCTGCCACGGTCTGATCTTCAAAAAAGTGTACATTTCTGCTTCTGAATAGCTTGTTGGTCTTTGGATCCCACATGCGGTAGCCCATTTCTTCATTGCCGTACCCGAGAAAGATGCACGGTGTGCCTTTGTCATCTATCTTCAATCTTTTCTCGTCAGATACACGTGCAAATGCTTTGCACCCAAACACTTTCAAGTGTGAATATGAAACGCTTCTACCGGTCCATACGCATTCGGGAGTCTCAAAGTTCAATGGTACACTTGGTGATCGGTTGATAAGGTAACAAGCGGTTGACACTGCTTCGGCCCAAAAACGCTTTGATAGATTGGCTGTCTTCAGCATGCACCTGACCTTCTCCAGAATGGTGCGGTTCATCCTTTCAGCTACACCATTATGTTGTGGGGTGCTAGGAATTGTCTTTTCATGCCTAATTCCATACTTCGAACAGTAATCTCTGAACTCGTTCGAAGTGTACTCTCCTCCATTGTCGCTGCGGATACATTTGAGGGCTCTCCCAGTCTCCCTCTCCACCATGACATGAAACTGCTTGAAGGTTTGGAATACCTGACCTTTTGATTTCAACAAATATACCCAAACCTTTCGTGAAACATCATCAATAAAGGTAACAAAATATCTATTACCACCTAGTGATTCAACTTCCATAGGGCCACAAACATCAGAATGTACTAGGTCTAATATTTTTTCTTTTCTTGTGAAGGTACCAGAAAAACTAACTTGATTTTGTTTTCCATATAAACAATAATCACAAGAGTCGAGTGAGGTACCTTTGACAAAGGGAATGAGAGACTTCTTTGCCAAAACTTGCAATCCCTTCTCACTCATGTGGCCTAATCTTTTGTGCCATAGATTTGGATGAGAATCGTCCGCGACATTCAACTCTCCTTTGCAAACCTTCCCATATGTCTTGTAAAGGGTGCAGCACAACTTCCCTCTAGCGATGACTAGCGATCCCTTGGTAAGCCTCCACTTTTGATCTCCCCCATGATGATGGAACCCTTGTTTATCAAGCACACCGGTTGACATTAGATTGAGACGTAAACCAGGAACATGTCTCACATCTTTCAATAACAGCTTGTTGCCCAAATCAGTCTCGAACAAAACATCACCTATTCCTGATATCTTGGAATAGCTATCATTGCCCATTTTCACTTCCCCAAAGTCTCCGGTTTTGTATGTGGTGAAGAACTCCGAGTGCGCCGTGGCATGGAAAGATGCTCCAGAATCAACTACCCAAGAAATGTTTTTATCTTCATCAGCATGTAAGCAATTATTGTCAAGAGACAACAACTCACATGCTTGACTGGACACAGTAGCGGTAGCTGCAGTATTGGTTGTGTCCTCCTTCTTTTGGTAGGTTGAGCCATCTTTCCCATCCTTCTTGTTATTCTTTAGTTTGTTGCAATTCTTCATCATGTGGCCATAGAGATTGCAATTATGACACCTTTCATTGAATCGTGTCCTCGAACGGCTTGCACTTCTTCCGCGATCTCGACTGGGACCTTTACTCTTGCTCCTTCCTCTATTCTCCGTCACAAAGACTTGACTATTATCGGAACTAGATGACTTTCTCCTAGTCTCTTCATTGAACATGTTGTCTTTAACATTATCCATAGATAACACACCATTGGGAGCAGAGTTACTTACAGTAATGACAAAGGTCTCCCAGCTGTCGGGCAAAGATCCAAGAAGCAATAACGCTTGAAGCTCATCCGCGATCTTCATGTCCATCGTGGCCAATTGATTGACAGTGCTTTGGAAGTTGTTGAGGTGCTCAGTCACCCTTACGCCCTCCTTATACTTCATGTTGACAAGCTCCTTAATGAGAAACGCTTTCTTCGATGCGGACTTTTGTTCGAACAATGACTCCAACTTCAACCAAAGAGCATGGGCGTTAGTCTCGTTGGACACATGGTGGAACACACTATCATCCACCCATTCACGAATATGGCCAATAGCCTTGCGATTCAACTTCTTCCATTCAGCATCTCCCATATTCTCAGGCTTGCCTTCCTCTCCTTCTATGGGCTCATGCAGATCCTTGCAATAGAGAATGTCCTCCATTCTCGGCTTCCATGTAATCCAATTGGAGTGGTTGAGTCGAACCATGGTACTCCTTGAGCCTTCCATTCTCAACGAACCTAGAGCTCTGATACCACTGTTGCGGAAAATAGTAGAATGGAAATAATAACTCAACCCACAAAAAGGATAAATATGCAAGGAAATAAAAGAGCAAAGAATAGAGAACACCGGATATAACGTGGTTCGGCAATATGCCTACGTCCACGGGGCAACAACAACAAGAACCTCCACTAATGAAATTAGGGGTACAAAGAGATGCACAACTTCAAGAACACTACTTGAAGGAAACTCTCTCTCTCACACTTGTTTTGCTACCAACACTACAACACTCAACACTCTCAACTTAGAGTGGGCACTCTTCACTCTCTACTTGGAGGAAGATGTTTCTCTTGGATGAGATTGATGGAATGAGCAAATGACCTCTCCTTATATAGGCCAAGGAGTAACCATCTAAATGCTTTCATTAATGCTTCACCCACACACTTACTTCATTTTGGATCCCACTTACCTACAACCACCTACTACATTTTGGATCTCACTTACCTACAACCACCTACTACATTTTGGATCCCACTTACCTACAACCACTTACTTCATTAATACTTCAAACAACATTTTGTAGATATATTTGAAATTTGGGCCTAGATATTTTACAGAGAACTAGGTCTTATTTTACAAGAAAAGAGTCGAAAATGTCCAACCTTCTTTTTCTCAGAGCTTGATCTTTGTTCATAGATAACAAAACCCAGCAGTGTCAAAAACACCGGAGGGATCGCCAGAAGACCCAATGCACCCTGCAAAATTAACAACAATGTGCAGATTTTAATTCCGACAAGGACTCGATTTCTCCGTCAGTTTACACGTATTGCATATAAGTTATAGAGATTAAAATATAACTAAGGATCATGCTTCGGTACTACACTGCCTTCGTCAACTCGCCTAATCCATATCTGCAATATTCTGTTCAATTCATTAATAACACTCTACAGACTTGTCCAGAATTCGTGGGAAAAATATTGGAAAATTGTATTAATCTTTCTTGGGAACATCAAGAATATATGCATAAAGATATGCAACCCACCATGCACGCAACATAAACAAATTTTCATAATAAACTAACACTAATAATATAACATCCACATAAATAAATTTCGAAAAAATAACAAAATAGAAAATAGTACCTGAGCACCAAGATGTTGAACAAAAAACCCACTGGTAGAGAAGCCAACCAAAGCTCCAGCAGATGAGCAGAACCCACAAAGGCTCTGCAAATCCGAAGCCAGCGATCGAATCTCGATGCTATTTCTTGCAATACAAGCATCAATAGTCACGTCCGCAATCGCCACACTGGCCGTGACACCAATCAAACAAATCAAGGCCACCACATCAGCCAATTCTCCACTGAGTGCCACTAAGAGAGCTGAAACCATCCCTAGAATTCCTGCCAACACAAAATAAGGCCGTCTTTTGTAGCCGTTGACCGGGAAGACATCGGTCAACAAGCCCCAAATGGGCTTCATGATCCATGGAATGTAGTACAAGCCAATAAAGAGCTGCACAACCGAGGGTTGTACTTTCTGGACATCTTTCCAGTAAAAGTCTGTGACCACTCTGAAATATGAGCCTGAGAAGCCTTGGCTGAGGCCGTAGACGATGATCACCCCAAAGACGAAACTCGGGCTTAGCTCTGAAGAGAGCATTTGGAGCCATTGGAGGGGCTGTTTGAGTACTTGGGCAAATGCGTTGCAGGAGTATGAGTGGTGGTGATCGTTTTGGTCTGGGTTGGTTTGATCAGTGTTGTGGGTTTCTTGCGAAGAATCCATTTTTCAGACATAGGGAACATGGATCTGGGGAATTAGAGGGAGGAGGAAGGTGATTTTTTGTGGCTTTTCAAAGTGTTGGGCAGGGTGTATTAGAGCCTAATTTCAAGCAATGGGTCTTTCTTTTTTAATTGGGGACAGTTCATGAAGTATAAAGAAAAAAGTGGTTGGGTTGGAGGATTTAATAAAAAATGTAAGAAAACAATTCAGGTTTTGTTACCTCCAATGCAAATTGAAGTCCAGATGTTCAGGGACAATATAATATGAATAAAGAATGAGTTCAAAGACAACATCTACAACCAAAGAACAATTCAATCTCCTTTTATGGAACCATATTCTACTCTAAAGATCAATCATAATTAGATATCACACATGAGTTTTTGTCTCTAATAAGATAGTTCATTTATAATAAAGAGGGACGTCCTTAGAAAACCTCGTTACTACTCTTTTTTTTTTTCAATTTTGTTATCATTTTTCAGATTGTTGATTGGTTTAGGATATGGAATCATCGTTTAAAGCTTCAATTATAAGTTTGTGTTTTCAGATTAGTTAGTCATTCAGTTTTAGGTTTTAAGACTTAAACCTAAAATCAAAGCTCCAAAGGAGCATATACCCTAACTAATCAAGCCGGTCAATAAATGCAATCTGATACTGCTAGGCGATGGTAAGACTCTCATGTGACATGTCCTAGATTCTGAACACAAGTTGTGCCAAAAGTTCGGGGTAATCTTAGGATTCATGACCAATGAATTTGAGCAAGTGATAGAGGATTTTGACAAATTAAAGTTAGAATTTATGGCACTTCAAAGCACTTAAAGGGAAGTGAAATTTGTATGCTAGACCTGACTAGATTTGTACCAAAGCGAATAATGATCAAAATACCGTTATATTATGAAAAAGAACAAGAAAACCCAACATGGACCGTCCATTACACCAAAAAACAGAAAAAACGACAAGACATTGTATTATGCTATATACTACAAAAACATATAGAGGGGTTTCCATGTATAGTCCATCCCTCCCCTTGCTGAGTGCTGCACTTCAAGCTGCAACTAGTTTCTGAATATCCTTCTGAAAAGATTTATCGACAAAGAATCAGATCGGCAGAACAGTTCGGTTCTCACTCAAAAATGCTCGTAAAGGCAAAATTTCTTATATTTTTGGCTCATATTATGATGATCATGTTGCCCTACTATATTTTTCGCACGACCCGAAGACTGTTAGATTCGTCTCGATGCCCTGAGTACAACGACAGGCGTCACGCGTGAAACGGACATCGGATGACCGAGTTACGGGTCACGAAAGTTGGAGGGCATTTTGGTCTTTTGCACGGTTACTGTAGCAGCAACCGTGAAAAGCAGAGTACACGGCCATGCCGTGGTGGTTGTGGGCGTGCAATTGTTTAAACCTTAGTGGACTGAGTTGTGAACATTGTTTAATTAGTTTGAGGTAATGGGAGTGTAATTTGAGGCTGTGCAGGCCACATGAAGAATTAAAAACATTGTACGGGCTCTGTGTGCGGGAAACAGGTGCAGTGCGGTCTGTGAGTGTCTCCCACGGGTGTTGGACTCCTTGATCGATTAACCGCGCAAGGGGAGTGAGTGACGGGTTCATTTGGAGTCTGTTTGAGACTGAGGAACTGTGAGAGACAGAGGGGAGGCCGTGAAGAACCGTTTCGGGTTTTTTGGGGGGAAATTTTCCGAATTCAATCTCTACGGGTTTTGGGGTCGATCTAAACACTGGGGAAGCTTTCTGGGAGTAGCAGAAACCTAACCGTGCAAGATTCGAAGAGTGTGATCGAGGAATTGCCCAGGAACCCAAGTTCCAGTTCAGAGAAACCAATTTGGAGGGAAAAATCCGAGTTCAATTTCTACGGCTTGTTGGACGAAACTAACCACTGAGTAAGCATTCTGGGAGCATTTGGAACTCGTCCATATCGAAATCGACGACAACCAGCCACGGAGGAGCTAGGACGGTGACCGCCGTGTGCAGAGGAAATCGCAGCGTTTGGACGGCTACTTTCAGGTGATGTTTCGTTCAGTTGATGGTTCTATTTTGTTAGTCTAGGTCCTAGTATGCTTCTGTATAAATTAATTGGATAATGGAGCTGGTTTGGGGGAGTTCTGAGATTCGACCCGTGAGGTTGTTCGGGTTTGGATGGAACGTTTTAGTGTTTGTCGAGTTGATTAGAGGACTAAGAACTATAATTAAATGATTTTAGAACATATTAGAATCAATAAGGAATGAAATTAAGTAGAAATGGACGGTTAATTAATCGGGTCACCCCGCGGGTCGCAGACCCAAATTACAGTGAATCGGGCAAGAACGACGACACTGTAGCAGCGCGTGACTTTCACGCGCAGCCACTTTGGGCGGCGCGTGAAGGCGCGTTGAGCACTATCTCGGATCACGGTCAACATGACTTTTAATCCTTTCATCATTTTGGACATTTTCTGTGAAATAACCATGTTGATCTGAGATAGTGAGGAAGGTCAGTTTAGGGCCGGATGTCTCGGGAAGCGTGTTGGTCGGCTTTCCCGAACCGGTTTCTGTTTTGGACTTTTTGAGGGTATTTTAAGGACCTATAATGACACTTGTGTGTGATTGGAAATGACAGGAAACTTACGTTAATTCCGGAGACAAGTTCGTACGCGCGTTATTCGCAGCGGGAGCGTACTGTGAGTGGGCCCGTTTTTATTAACTCTTGCATGCATAACCGTTTTCATTTCCGTATATCTATATGTGTGCGTGAATCATTAATGGATTATGATTATCTCGATTTACGGCTGTGACACGTTTTACGGTGTTGGGCTGAGGCCCGTTTTACGGAAAATGAATACTGTTTTATATTATATATATAGTTACATATACTTGTGGATACGATGACTATCTTGGGTACTGCACTGTATAATCCACCATATGATACTGTCTCATCCGGATGTGGTACCCCGGAGCGGTCACGGTGCATTGCCTGCGAGGAGTCATGCTACGGAGGTGCCGGACCGTAGGATGACTCAGGAGCAGGATTGCTATTATTGGACGTCTGGGACGTCGAGCGTCTGGGACGCTAGGCATCTGAGATGCCATAACCGAACTAGGTTCGGAGATTGGACTCGGGATTTGAGACCCCGGGTGGCACGCGTAGCCTTGGGACTGTGACCATTATTGGACGTCAGGGACGTCGGACATCTGGGATGTCTATATCGGATGTGTATGGTGCAGTAGCTGGGTTTATATTACATTTCTGGCTTAATATAATGCTCGTGATATATTACATGTATTTATGGTTTTTAAATACTGATGCATGCATGTTTGGAAAACGGAGGGGTAAAGTATGTATTTTTCTTATTATACTGTTTTTACAAACCTGAGTTTCGGCCCACTCACCTTTCATGTTTGGTAACCCCTCCAGGTCGTGCTGCTGAGGTTGGTGAGGACCCCGAGGCTGAGGCATAGATTTTGTACTGCGCACCTGATCCCCTGTCGGGTCGGATCACCCGCAGGATTTTTCCTTTCTAGTGTCGTGCTCGGATTTTGTATTTTGGACTGTATCCCTTGTCTGACATCGGTTAAATTTGGGTTATGTATGACTTTATAATTTGGACATTTATGCATTTAAGTTTTTAAGGCTAAAATTGGAATTTTCAGTTCGGGTGTCAGACGGGAGCAGGGCACGCCCCCTTGTGGTCCCCGGGGGATCGGGGCGGGTCCCTGTCAGTTTGGTATCAGAGCACTAGGTTGTGGTCAGCATGTTAGACTAGCGGTTAGTATTAGGTACTTTTCGAGTCTAAGAATTGCGTTAACTAATCTATGCCTCTTAACAGCTGGTTATGCCTCCGAGGAGAACCCCTTCAACACGGACCGCTGAGGAAATTGAGAGAGAGATGGAATGCGCCAGTATTGAGAGGGCTCAACGGTTGGGAGCCACACCTTTCAATGGGGGATCTGACCCCGAGGATGCCTACGAGTGGATTGATAAATGGGAAAGAATCTTTACTGTGATGCATTGCCCACCCGGCGAGCGGGTGACTTTGGCGGCCTTCTTACTGGAAGGCGGAGCTTACCGATGGTGGCAGGGCCTGGAGATGTCGGGGTGGTCTGTTCGTACCACCACATGGGAGGTCTTTCGTGCTCGGTTCCTAGATCAGTACTATCCGTGATCTTTTCGCGCAGCACGAGAGGCGGAGTTCCTGCGACTGGAGCAGAGGGACATGTCTGTGGCAGACTATGAGCAGGCTTTCGGGAAGCTTTCCCGTTTTGCAGCAGCTTTTGTGAGTACTGAGGAGGACAGATGTCAGAGGTTTGAGTTGGGGCTCCGAGGAGAGATACGGGCAGGAGTGACGGCTGCCACTTATGCGACTCTGAGGGACATGGTCGACGCTGCAGTTCGTGTCGAGGCCAGTCTGGCGGCACACTAGGCGCGACAATCATCAGGCGAGGGGCGGCGCCGGGATCGTCCCCATCCGGGACCAACCGGCCGGAAGATCTCTAAGGGGGGAAGTTATCGAGGAGCACCCACATCATTGCGGGGTCGTGGCTGGTCAGGTCGATCAGGGGGCTCTCAGAGGGGCGGATTGAGATCCAGTGCTGGGCAGCATCAGTCTTGGAGTGGTGCATCAGGAGGGTCTTTGTAACACCCAGGAAATTCGAGGATTTCAATATTGTAATTTATTGTGTGATTTGACGCTTTTACCCTTGTTATGGGTATGGCCAATTGTTGACTTTTCTTTTGGCAACTAATTTTCAGTTGACTCAAGGACCGTCAGGTGGGCCTCGACGTCTTGAGTCCGTAGACAGGCGGCACGCCGAAATCAGACTTCGTACGAGGAAGTTATGGTCAGAAACGTGAAATCGGGAGGTTCGTGTCTCGGTTTTCGTGTCGAATATTTTATTCTAAAAATTCTGATTGGAGGACACCTGGTGAGTGACAAGTGTCACTCACCCATTGGCTAGATTGGATCAGATCCACTATGGGATTAAATAGCATTAAAATCCACTTTTGATCTCAGCCATTGATTTGAAGTAACCAGATCTAATCTGAACCATTGATCTCATCCTTGAGATCAAATCTGGACCGTCCATTTCCTTTCCCTCCATTCTTTATATTTCCTACCCGAAATGCACATTCTGCCCATTTGAACAAACACCCCAGCTCATCACCCACTCTCTGTGTCTGTGTGTTGCTGGACTCACGGGGAAGGAGGGAGGCACGGCGGTGGACGGCGGCAGATGGCGGCGAGGTGAGCCGGTTTCTAAACCCGAAACGGTTTCAAAAACCCAGGATTTGGTAACTTGATTTCCAACGTTTAGTTTTGTGTTAATTTGATCCTATTCAATTCTATGGAGTGATAGGGAACTTTAGGACGTGACTTCGTGGTCGGGGGTGACCTGAACGGTGGCTAAACAGCGACGGGAACCCGGGTCTGTTCATCGAGGTAAGTCTTCGATTCAGCCCTTGTTTATTGATTTTAATTAGCTAGAACTGTTCCTGGGTATAAGACGAACATCTAGGAACAAACCAGAGTGAAAATGGTTGAGTGTGGAAGAAATGGTGACCGGGTCGTGATCGCGGGTCTGATCGACCCAAGTTGCAGAGATACGGGTCAACCCGTCTGAGGACAGAGGTGATGACGTGGCACCCTGTCAGACTGTCAGGTGACGTGGACCAACCGTGAGCCGACACGTGTCACATGTCAGTGCACAGTCAGCACCGACATGTCATTGACGTGGCCCAATCAGGGACTGCCACGTGTCACTGACATGTTAGTGACGTGGACCAGTGCTGTGCTGACACGTGGCACATGTCAGATCTGACACGTGGCCTGACAGATCAGTGAGGTGGACCAATCAGATGTTGACACGTGGCACCTGTCAGAGTCTGACATGTCAGACCTGACAGGTGTCAGATGACGTCATGCTGACGTCAGCAGTGACGTCAGCGATGACATCAGCAGGGACTGTTCCTGCGTTGACCGACGCATTGACTGGCGCATGTGGGCGCGTGTGAACAGTACTTTTGGTGGGACCACCACCATTCTTTAGGTTTCGACGATCCGGATCCAATGGCGGTGGTTTCGGGTCGATCGGAGATCATTAAGTTGGTCAAAATGAGGTTTATTGCATTAGGAAGCGGGTTCGGGTGGCTTTCCCGGGCCGGTTTCGGCCTAGGCTTTCATGGTTGAATGTTGGGGGTTTAAATTGACCTTTACGAATACTTTGGACTTGACAGGGATTGTACATTTGTACCAGGACGAGGGTATACGTTCGGTTTCTAGCAGGATTGTACTGTGAGTGGGCCCGTTTTCATTAAACCCTTGCATGCTTAAATGTTTTCCGATTTACTTATATGTTCACATGCTGGAATCTATAAATGGCTTTGATGATATTGAGATTTCGGTTATGGCACGTTTCACGGTATTTGGGCATGAGACCCGTTTGATGAAACGTAACGATCGGTTCAGATTTTACCTATGTATATCTATATGTTTGCATGTGGATATCAATAAAATGTATTTGGTACTGCACTGTATAGATCCTTCCATATTATATTGTCTCCTCCGGATGAGGTACCCCGGAGAGGTCACGGACGTCTAGAACGTCCAGCGTCTACGACGCTAAGCATCGGGGATGCTGTAACCGAACAGGGTTCGGGGATTGAACTCGGAATTGAGACCCGAGTGGCACGCGTAGCCTTGTGATTGTGACCTTATTGGACGTCAGGGACGTCAGACATCTGGGATGTCGGGATTGGAGTGTATAGTGCAGTAGCTAAAATTATGGTTATGGTTTTATTACATGCCTTATGATTCATATTATAATATTTATGATTTTAAAGGATGCTGCATGCATGTTTGGAAAACGGAGGGGTAAATTATATGTTTTACTTTTCAAACGATTTTATAAACTTGAGTTCGGTCCACTCACCCTTAATGTTTTTGGTAACCCCTCCAGGTCGTGATACTGAGGTAGAGGAGGAACCTGAGGCTGAGGCATAGATCTACTTCTGCGTACCTGAACCCCTGCTGGGTGGTTTACCCGCAGGTTTATGTTAGAGTCGTGCTCGCAACTTGTAATTTTGGATTTCATCCCTTGTCTGACATCTGTTTAATTCGGATTTGTTGTATGACTTAAATTTGATTATTTATGCATTTGATGTTTTGAGGTTAAAATTGGTATGAATTAGTGGGTGTCAGACGGGAGCAGGGCACGTCCCCTTGTGGTCCCTGTGGGATCGGGGCGGGTTCTGTCAGTCTTGGGATGGACCGAGGACAGTTAATTGTTTTGCTTGCGGAGGAGCGGGCCACTATGCCCGAGATTGCCCGTCGTTGTCGAGGAACAACGATACTGGAGGTGCTAGTGTTGCACAGAGTTCGGCTTCCAACACTGCCGGAGGCCGAGGACAGGGTGCTGGACGTGGCGCACGTGGGCGCGGACAGACTGGGGGGCCCAGTGCTCTTGTTTTTGCAGTGACTCAGCAGCAGGCGAGGTCAGCCCCGGATGTGATTACAGGTACACTTCATATCTCGAACCTTATTGTACGAGTATTGTTGGATGCAGGGGCTACACATTCTTTCATTTCGAGGCGTTGTGCGGGTATGTTAGATTGTGAGGTATCAGCCTTAGATAGCGAGATGGGTGTTGACACGCCTATGGGCGTCGTATACTTGGTGAATCAGGTGATTCGGAGGTGCCCGGTGAGAATTGAGGAGGTGGATATGCCAGCATACTTGATTATTATGGACATCCATGACTTCGACGTGATTCTCGGGATGGATTGGTTAGCGGAGCATGGGTCGCTGATTGATTGCTGTAGTCGGCAAGTGTTTCTGCGGAGTCCGAGTTTGCCGGAAGTTACCTTTCAGGGGGAGCGTGATGGTTCACTGCCTGAAGTGATTTCTTCACTTGCTGCTACTAAACTTCTACGGAAGGGATGCCAGGGCTATTTGGCACACGTTGTGTCGGAGCGAGTTGATACTCCGAGTATCGAGGAGATACCTGTGGTGCGGGAGTTTCCGGATGTGTTCCCGGAAGATCTACCTGGATTACCACCACCGCGGGAGATTGAGTTTACCATTGAACTACTCCCCGGTACCCGACCTATATCTCAGGCACCGTACCGGATGGCGCCGGCGGAATTACGGGAACTCAAAACACAGTTACAGGAGTTGGTCGAGTTGGGATTCATCCGACCGAGTACTTCACCGTGGGGAGCACCGGTGTTGTTTGTGAGGAAGAAGGAGGGGAGTCTCCGATTGTGTGTGGATTGCCGACAGCTGAACAAGGTGACGCTGAGGAACCAGTATCCTCTACCCAGGATCGATGACTTATTCGACCAGTTGCGGGGAGCGCAGTGCTTCTCGAAGATTGATTTGCGATATGGGTATCATCAACTGAGGATTTCGGAGGGGGATATTTCGAAGACGGCTTTTCGAACTCGTTATGGACACTATGAATTCCTGGTGATGCCTTTTGGTTTGACGAATACTCCAGCAGCATTCATGGAACTGATGAACAGAGTTTTCCGACCTTACTTGGACAAGTTTGTGATTGTGTTCATCGATGACATCTTGGTGTACTCGGGAAGTACCCGAGCACATGAGGAACACCTACGGTTGGTGTTAGGGAAGCTGAGACATGAACGGTTGTACGCCAAACTGAGTAAGTGTCAGTTTTGGCTGAGCAGCATTGGTTTTCTGGGACATGTGATTTCGGCTGATGGGATCAGCGTGGATCCCCAGAAAACGGAAGCGGTGACCAACTGTGCCAGACCGACAACAGTGACAGAGGTGCGGAGTTTTGTCGGATTGGCAGGCTACTACCGGAGATTTGTGGAAGGTTTCTCCAAGATTGCTGCACCGTTGACTCGTTTGACCAGGAAAGGAGTGAAGTTCATCTGGGATGAGCAGTGTGAGCAGAGTTTTCAGGAATTGAAGCATCGTTTGACCACTGCTTGACAGGACCCGCCCCGATCCCCCTGGGACCACCCGGGACGTGCCCTGCTCCCGTCTGACACCCGACATTAAAATACCAAACATACCCTTATTGAAGATGAAATGCATAAAGAAAATCCATAGTTAAGTCATACATAGCACGCCACACGAATACTCAAATACAAATAGTGTCAGACAAGGGATAGTTCCCGAATACAGTTTATTGAGCACGACTCTAGACATACTACGTGCCAACCTACCCAGCAGTAGGGTTCAGGTCCGCAACGTAAACCTATGGCTCTTCCTCTTCGGGATCCTCCTCCTCCTCCTCCTCGGGATCCTCCTCCTCAATAGCACTACCTGGAGGGGTAGTAAAACAACAAAGGTGAGTGGGCCGAAACTCAAGGTTTACAAAGTAGTTTACCATTTCGAAAACATATAGCTTTTCCCCTCCGTTTTCCGAAAAGACATGCATAGTATCATAAACCACAAAACCATATAATCATAAGCAGAATAATATCAACATAATATAATCTTAGTCACTGCACTATACATCCCAACCCTGACATCCCAGATGCCCGACGTCCCAGACGCCCAATAAGGTCACAGTCTCAAGGCTACGCGTGCCACCCGAGGTCTCAATCCCGAGTCCAAATCCCGAACCTAGTCCGAGCATGGCATTCTAGATGCCTGACGTCCCAGACGCCCAATAGTAGCAATCCTGCTCCTGAGTCACTCTACGGTCTGGTCCCTCCGTAGAATGACTCCTCACAGGCAATGCGCCGTGACCACTCCAGTGTACCTACATCCGGAGGAGATAGAATCCTAGGGTAGATCTATACAGTGCAGTACCACAGATAATATCGAGATCTATTATACATATACATGACTCAAAACCATTCATAAACAACCAGACGGGTCTCATGCCCAAACATCGTAATACGTGCCATAAATCATACTCAAGATAAACAGATACTTTTACTTGAATCACATATAGATATAGTAGAAAGTAAAACAGTTATGCATGTCGAAGTTTAGTGAAATCAAAGGCCCACTCACAGTACAATCCTGTTGCAATCCCGAGCGTATATCCCCGTCCAAGGGTTACAGTACAATTCCTGTCATGTCCAAAGCATACGTAAAGGTCACTTGAAGTCCCTACTAAACAACTAAGAAACCCTAGACTGAAACCGGCGCGGGAAAGCCGTACGAACACGCTTCCCAAGGCGTCAAACCCTAATTTGACCAACTTAACGATCTCCGATCGACACGAAACCACCGCCATTGGATCCGTATCGTCGAAACCTTGAAAATGGCACTGGTCCCACACAAAATACTATTCACACGCGCACCCCACGCGCCGGTCAACCCTCTGGTCAACGGTGCTACAGTGATGCTGACGTCAGCATGACGTCACTACTGACGCCAGCATGACGTCATCACTGACAGTGTCAGAGGACACGTGTCAACAACCCATTGGTCCCTAGTCTGACATGATGATGTCATCATGACATCACTACTGACGTCAGCATGATGACGTCATCAGCTACAGTAACCGGGTCTGAGAACCGGGTCACCGCAGACCCACGGTTCGACCCGACCAGTTCTCAACCCGACCACCAAAATCGATGAGATTTGTTCCTATAAACTCGTCTAAACATGTTCTATGGTTCTGTGGGATTAAAACAGGTTTTTAAGTTCGAGAAACCACCTGAAAATCGACGGGGAACTGGCTGCTGGCTCTGGTTCGTCTTCTCCGGCGAGTCGTCGAGCTTCCAGCCTCGTACTTAGGTCTGAAATGGTCGTCTAATCCCCTAGTTTATGTCTCAAAAACAACCAAACAAGTTTAACGTTAAAAACGGACGGTTCGAGACAGGGAAGGAAAATCGGTCTTCTCGGGTTTATGGGCTTACCGCCGCCGTGTCGCCGCCGTGGGCTGCCCAGTCCGGTCCTGAGTCGTCCAGCCGTCACAACGGTCCTAGCCCTAGGTTGGTTCGAGCCCAGAAGTCATGGTTTGGACGGTTTGGACAGTTTGGGCTGCACGGGTTCCTTCTCGGGTTTGTGGGTTTTCCGGCCGTGCAGGGTGGCCGTGGTGGTGGTGATGGCCGTCTGGAGGTGGCTGAGAGGTAGTCTGGTGTGTGGGTTGAGGCTGAGAGGTGGTGTGATCGCTGGTGTGTTTGTGCAGAGAGTGAGAGGATGCACGGTTTAGAGAGAAATGAAAATGAAAATATGATTCTCTGATGGTTTATGAACAGAAGGAGAAAATGGAATGAAGGGCTGAGATTCAATCTGATTTAAGGATGAATGGTGAGGATTTAAGGAAGTTTAATTAATTAATTAATGGAATGGCAAACACAGATCCTGGTTTTTGGGGATGATGTGGATGAGGTAGATGAGTGACATGTGTCACTCATCAAGGGTCCAGATTGATTGGGTTAAAGTAAATCAGATTCCATTATTTTAATATTATTTTAATTCCGAGGCTCGGTTAGTTCGGTTACGTTCTTGACCATAACTTTTTCGTCGTAAGTCCGATTTCGGCGTGCCGCCTATCTACGGATTCGTATCGACGAGACCTACGTAACGGTCATTGGCCCTCGTCCGTTGGACTTCCCGGGTCAAAAGTCAACATTTGGCCCCCAAATGGCCAAATTACCAAAATACCCCTCGACTTCCGAACGTCACAACTTCTCCTCGAACGTCGGAATCGGACGTGCCACCTGCCTATGAACTCGTGACGTCCTAAACTACGTCACGGTAACGTGTCAAAGTCCTAAATACTTCCCGAGGTAAAAGTCAACTTTTCCCCCCCTCAGGGGCAAAACGGTCATTTTACAATAAAATAAGAATTACGAAAGTTCGGGTCGTTACAATCTACCCACCTTACAAAAATTTCGTCCTCGAAATTTACTCGAATAAAAATGGGTACTGTTCCCTCATCAAGTCTTCGGGTTCCCACGTCGCTTCCTCGACGTCATGGTTCCTCCATAGCACTTTCACCAACCGAATCGTCTTGTTTCTCAGAACCTTGTTCTTCTGATCCAGAATCTGCACTGGTTTCTCCTCAAAGCTCAGATTAGTCATCAGTTCTACTGGTTGTTCCGGCAAGGCATGTGAATCGTCCCGTAGGTATTTCCGTAACATGGACACATGGAAAACATCGTGCACTCTGGCAAGTTCTGGAGATAATGCCAACCGGTATGCCACTAGTCCAATCCTCTCAGTGATCTCGAACGGCCCAAAATAATGTGGACTCAACTTCCCGCGTCGGCCATAACGAATAATTCCTTTCCATGGAGATAACTTAAGGAACACAAAATCTCCAACCTCGAATTCCAAGTCTCGAATTCGTCGATCCGCATAGCTCTTTTGGCGATCCTGCGCTGCCTTCAATCTTTCCTTGATGATTCGAACTATTTCCAAGGTCATGTCCATCAAATCTGGTCCTAAAGCTGGTCGCTCTCCTACCTCCATCCAGCAGATAGGTGTCCTGCACTGTCGGCCATACAGTGCCTCGTAGGGCGCCATCCCGATACTTACCTGATAACTGTTGTTGTATGCGAACTCCATCAAAGGCAAATGAGTATCCCACGAATCCTGAAACTGCAGTACACAAGACCTCATCATGTCCTCCAGTGTCTGGATAGTCCTCTCTGACTGCCCATCGGTCTGTGGGTGGAACGCTGTACTGAAATGTAAGTTTGTACCCAAGGCGTTCTACAAACTTCGCCAGAACCTAGATGTGAAACGCGAATCTCGATCAGACACTATCGACTCCGGCGTACCATGAAGTCGAATGATCTCCTTCACAAACAGCTGAGCCAGTCGGTTTGGCTTAAATGTCTCCTGTACTGGTAAGAAATGAGCTGACTTGGTCAATCGGTCGACAATCACCCAAACTCCATCGCATCCCCTCTGAGTCCTTGGCAACTTGAAGACAAAATCCATGGTAATGTGATCCCACTTCCACTCGGGAATCGGAAGCGGTTGCATTGCTCCATACGGTCTCTGCCGCTCAGCCTTGACCTGCTGACAGGTCAAACATCTGCTTACAAACTCTGCAATATCCTTCTTCATTCCTGCCCACCAATAGTGGTCCCGGAGGGTACGGTACATCTTTGTACCTCCCGGATGCATGGCATAAGCCAAACTGTGGGCTTCCTCAAGAATTTCTGCCCGTAACTCTGCCACTGCAGGAACACACAAACGGCCCAGTTTCACCAGAGCTCCATCTGGTCGGATAGTAAAGTCCTGCCTCTCATCCGCTTCGACCTCGATTATGTAGATACAAAGTGTCGGATCCTCCAATTGTGCCTCGATAATCCGATCGACTAGTACAGGTCGTACATGAAAACTAGCCAACAAAGCTCCCTGTTCATCCATCCCCAGCATAACTCCAGCTCTTCGGAGTTCCACAAGCAAAGGAAGGTACACCAGCCTCAGGTGTGCAATCGATCCTGCTGACTTCCTGCTGAGTGCGTCTGCCACAACGTTCGCCTTCCCTGGATGATAATCAATCGTACAATCATAGTTCTTGATTAGTTCTAGCCACCGTCGCTGCCTCACGTTCAGCTCCTTCTGAGTGAACAAATGCTTTAAACTCTGATGATCGGTGAAGATCCTGCAAGTCACCCCGTACAGATAATGTCGCCAGATCTTTAAAGCGTGAACCACCGCTGCCAACTCCAGATCATGCGTAGGGTAGTTCAGTTCATGTGTCTTTAGTTGTCTCGATGCATAAGCGATAACTCTACCATTCTGCATCAGCACGCAACCTAAACCTTGCAACGATGCGTCACTGTAGACTTCGAACTCTCCACTGTTATCCGGCAAAGCAAGAACAGGTGCGGTAGTTAACCGACGTTTTAATTCCTGATAACTCTGCTCACACCGTTCATCCCAAACAAACTTTACTCCCTTCCTGGTTAAACGAGTCAACGGTGCAGCGATACTAGAGAAGCCCTCAACAAATCTCCGGTAGTATCCTTCCAAACCAACGAAACTCCGTACCTCTGTCACGGTTGTCGGTCTAGCCCAATTTGTCACCGCTTCGGTCTTCTGGGGATCCACACTAATCCCGTCTGCTGACACTACATGTCCCAGAAAACCAATGCTGGTTAGCCAAAACTGACACTTACTCAGCTTGGCGTATAACTGGTTCTGCCTCAGCTACCCTAACACCGATCGTAAGTGTTTCTCATGAGCTTGAGCACTCCTCGAGTACACAACGATGTCATCAATGAACACGATCACAAACTTATCCAAATAAGATCGGAAGACCCTATTCATCAGATCCATGAATGCTGCTGGAGCATTCGTCAAGCCGAAAGGCATCACAAGGAATTCATAATGCCCGTATCTGGTCCGAAACGCTGTCTTCGGGACATCCCCTTCAGCAATCTTCAACTGATGATAACCAGATCGTAAATCAATCTTCGAGAAGTACTGTGCTCCCCGCAGTTGATCAAAGAGATCGTCAATCCTGGGTAAGGGGTACTGGTTCCTTACCGTGACCTTGTTGAGCTGTCGATAATCCACACACAAACGGAGGCTCCCCTCCTTCTTCTTCACAAATAATACCGGTGCTCCCCACGGTGATGTACTCGGTCGGATGAATCCCAAGTCCACCAACTCCTGCAATTGGATCTTCAGTTCCCGTAACTCCGCTGGTGCCATCCGATATGGTGCCTGCGATATAGGTCGTGTGCCGGGAAGTAGTTCAATCGTGAACTCAATCTCCCGATGTGGTGGTAAACCAGGAAAATCTTCCGGGAACACATCCGGAAATTCTCGCACCACAGGTATATCATCGGCATCCGAAGTATCACTCTTCGTTGTCACAACATGCGCCAGATAACCCTGGCATCCCTTCTGTAGAAGCTTCGTAGCGGCAAGTGAAGAAATTACTTCAGGTAGCGAACCGTCGCGCTCTCCCTGAAAAGTAACCTCCGGCAAACCCGGACTTCGCAGAATCACCCGCCTACTACAACAGTCGATGAGCGAACCGTGCTCCGTCAACCAATCCATTCCCAAGATGACATCAAAGTCATGGATATCCATAAGGATTAGATCAGCTAGCAGATCTACATCCTCCACCCTTACTGGGCATCTCCGGATCACCTGATTCACTATGTACACAACGCCCATCGGTGTACCAACACCCATTTCACTATCTAAGGCTGACATCTCGCGATCTAACATACCCGCACAACTTTTCGAAATAAAAGAATGAGTAGCCCCAGCATCCATTAACACCCGTACAACAATATTTGAGATATGAAGAGTACCTGTAACCACACCAGGGGCTGACCTCGCCTGCTGCTGAGTCACTGCAAAAACACGAGCTCTGGGTCCCGTAGTCTGTCCGCGCCCACACGCGCCACGCTCAGCACTCTGTCCTCGGCCTCTGGTAGGGTGGGAAGCCGAACTCTGTGTCACACTAACACCTTTAGTCTCGTTGTTCCTTGACAGTAAAGGGCAATCTCGGGCATAGTGGCCCGCTCCTCCACAAGCAAAGCAATTAACCGTCCTCGGTCCATCCCAAGACCCTCCTGATACACCACTCCAAGCCTGATGCTGTCCAGAACTGAATCTCGATCCGCCCCTCTGAGAGTTCCCATGTCGACCTGACCAGCCACGACCACGTAAAGATAAGGGTGCTCCTCGGTAATTTCCCCCCTTAGAGATCTTTGGGCCGGTTGGTCCAGGATGTGGACGATCCCGGTGCTGCCCCTCGCCTGATGATTGTCGCGCCTGGTGTGCCGCCAGACTGGCCTCGACACGAACTGCAGCGTCGACCATGTCCCTCAGAGTCGCGTAACTAGTAGCCGTCACACTTGCCCGTAACTCTCCTCGGAGTCCCAACTCAAATCTTTGACATTTTTCCTCCTCGGTACTCACGAAAGCTGCGGCAAAACGGGAAAGCTTCCCGAAAGTCTGCTCGTAATCTGCCACGGACATATCTCTCTGTTCCAGCCGCAGGAACTCTGCCTCTCGTGCCATGCGAAATGAACGCGGGTAATACTGATCTAAGAATCGGGCACGAAAGACTTCCCATGTGGTGGTGTGAACAGTCCACCCGGACATCTCAAGACCATGCCACCATTGATAAGCCCCGCCTTCCAGTAAGAAGGCCGCCAGTGCCACCCGCTCGCCGGGTGGGCAGTGCATCACGGTGAAGATTCTTTCCCATTTCGCAATCCACTCATGGGCATCCTCGGGGTTTGATCCCCCGCTGAACGGTGTGGCTCCCAACCTTTGAGCCCGCTCAATGCTAGCACATTCCATCTCTCTCGCGATTTCCTCGTCAGTTCGTGTTTGAGGAATTCTCCTTGGAGGCATAACCCACTGTTAAGAGGCATAGATTAGATACTGACATCTTTTAAACTAAGTACTGACCACTAGTCTAGCATGCTGACCACAACCTAGTGCTCTGATACCAAGTTGACAGGACCCGCCCCGATCCCCCTGGGACCACCCGGGACGTGCCCTGCTCCCGTCTGACACCCGACATTAAAATACCAAAAATACCCTTATTGAAGATGAAATGCATAAAGAAAATCCATAGTTAAGTCATACATAGCATGCCACACGAATACTCAAATACAAATAGTGTCAGACAAGGGATAGTTCCCGAATACAGTTTATTGAGCACGACTCTAGACACACTACGTGCCAACCTACCCAGTAGTAGGGTTCAGGTACGCAACGTAAACCTATGCCTCTTCCTCCTCGGGATCCTCCTCCTCCTTCTCCTCGGGATCCTCCTCCTCAATAGCACTACCTGGAGGGGTAGTAAAACAACAAAGGTGAGTGGGCCGAAACTCAAGGTTTACAAAGTAGTTTACCATTTCGAAAACATATAGCTTCTCCCCTCCGTTTTCCGAAAAGACATGCATAGTATCATAAACCACAAAACCATATAATCATAAGCAGAATAATATCAACATAATATAATCTTAGTCACTGCACTATACATCCCAACCCTGACATCCCAGATGCCCGACGTCCCAGACGCCCAATAAGGTCACAGTCTCAAGGCTGCGCGTGCCACCCGGGGTCTCAATCCCGAGTCCAAATCCCGAACCTAGTCCGAGCATGGCATTCTAGATGCCTGACGTCCCAGACGCCCAATAGTAGCAATCCTGCTCCTGAGTCACTCTACGGTCTGGTCCCTCCGTAGAATGACTCCTCACAGGCAATGCGCCGTGACCACTCCAGTGTACCTACATCCGGAGGAGATAGAATCCTAGGGTAGATCTATACAGTGCAGTACCACAGATAATATCGAGATCTATTATACATATACATGACTCAAAACCATTCATAAACAACCAGACGGGTCTCATGCCCAAACATCGTAATACGTGCCATAAATCATACTCAAGATAAACAGATACTTTTACTTGAATCACATATAGATATAGTAGAACGTAAAACAGTTATGCATGTCGAAGTTTAGTGAAATCAAAGGCCCACTCACAGTACAATCCTGCTGCAATCCCGAGCGTATAGCCCCGTCCAAGGGTTACAGTACAATTCCTGTCATGTCCAAAGCATACGTAAAGGTCACTTTAAGTCCCTACTAAACAACTAAGAAACTCTAGACTGAAACCGGCCCGGGAAAGCCGTCCGAACACGCTTCCCAAGGCGTCAAACCCTAATTTGACCAACTTAACGATCTCCGATCGACACGAAACCACCGTCATTGGATCCGTATCGTCGAAACCTTGAAAATGGCACTGGTCCCACACAAAATACTATTCACACGCGCACCCCACGCGCCGGTCAACCCTCTGGTCAACGGTGCTACAGTGATGCTGACGTCAGCATGACGTCACTACTGACGCCAGCATGACGTCATCACTGACAGTGTCAGAGGACACGTGTCAACAGCCCATTGGTCCCTGGTCTGACAATATTCTGACATGATGATGTCATCATGACGTCACTGCTGACGTCAGCATGATGACGTCATCAGCTACAGTAACCGGGTCTGAGAACCGGGTCACCGCAGACCCACGGTTCGACCCGATCAGTTCTCATCAACCCGACCACCAAAATCGATGGGATTTGTTCCTATAAACTCATCTAATCATGTTCTATGGTTCTGTGGGATTAAAACAGGTTTTTAAGTTCGAGAAACCACCTGAAAATCGACGGGGAACTGGCTGCCGGCTCTGGTTCGTCTTCTCCGGCGAGTCGTCGAGCTTCCAGCCGCGTACTTAGGTCTGAAATGGTCGTCTAGTGTCACAACCCGTCCCGAGAGCCGGGATTAGTCGACTAATTAAGGTGTGATTAGCAAGGTTAATCCGTGGTTCATAGGTCCCGATAAGGTCGTTGGCGTAGAATGACGATTTTGCCCCTGGTTTGGGCAAAATAGTTGACTTTTTGAATAATCGAGTTTTGGTAGGTTGACCTAGGATGGTTAGATAGATTTTGTCGTCCTGAGTTCGATGACAGGCAGCACGTATTCATCGGACTTACGAGACGAGAGTTACGGGTCTAGGAAGTTTCGGTAAAATCGTAAAAATGTGTAAAACAGGAGGGTATTTTGGTCTTTTTGGCTTTTGGGGATTTGTGCAGAGAGAAGCAAGATGGACGGCTGGGGTTTAAGCAGGTGGGATAAGGATGGACTGGATTGTGACACATGGCATTTGTGTAGTGGGTTCTGGGGGGTTCTTCTGTGTGTGTGCGGTCCTAAATACTTGGGTGAACCCGTGTGTGCGTGTGTGGTTCTTCGACAAGCACAGAGAAACAGAGTGAGCTTGTGAGGGAGAATTGAGGAAGGATCTTGGCTGGTGTTGAGTGCGGGTGAGTGAGGGAGAGACAGGGAGGTCAGTGTGAGCTGGTGGTGGTGACTTGGTGGTGCAATCGTGCACGGCGGCACGGCGGAGGTGCGGAGGAGTTTGGGGGAAACAGGGAGCCTGAGAGTTCGAGGTGGTGGCTACGCCGTGAGGTGAGGCAAACCAAGGCAAGGGGAGGCTGAGGAGGTTATAAGGAGTCCAACGATCACAGTGGTAGGCGGCGGTGCGCACGGCGGAGCTCGGGCGATGATGAGCACTCTGATGCTCTGTTGGCCGTGAAATTCAAACGGTGAGTCGACGAGTTTGGGGGTGAGTCGAGGGTAACGGAGGTTTGGTCTAGGTTCAGTGAGGTCTTAGGGACCGTCTGGTGTCACCACCGTGACGGGAAGTGACCGGAGTAGAGGAGTCGTGAAACAGGGGGACATTGGCCGTCTGGTTTTGAGTTTAGTCGACGGGCTAGGGACAGTGTCGGGGTGAACGGAGTTGGGGAATCGATAGGGTTGGTCTGGACGAAGCTGCAGGTGAAAGAAGGGGCTGAAATGGTGGCCGGATGGTGGAGAATGCTTCTCGCCGGTTCAAGCTACGGCGGCCGGTTCAGTACAGTGCGGGAGGTTGAAGATGGCACTGTAGCTGGCGCGTGAGTGCCACGCGCAGCCACTTTGGGCGGTGCGTGGGGGCGCGTGCGGCGGCGGATGGAAAAGTGATCAACATGGATTTTGGTCTAGGAGCTATCGTGAGTTCAATGGAGTTGGTTTCGGGTCAATCGGAAGTCGTTTGAGTGTAGTTCCGCGAGGGTGAAGGTTTAGGGTCCCGGGGTTCTAGGTCTTCGGTTCGGGGATTTTTGAGGAAATTTAGGAGAATATTTGTACACGTATTAGTGACGTATTTTGACGGTGCTTGACAGGATCGGCATTTCCCGAGGAAGCCGAGGAACGGGCTGGACGTTCGGGACGCGAGTAGGGCTCAGTACTTAGAGTGGACCCTTTCCTTAAACTCGATCATGCATAACCGTTTTTATATACGTTTTTGATGGTTTTACTTAAGACACTATGTTTATTGCATATGTTATGATGGTTTTACGTGATTATACGTGATTGAGATGTTTGCACGTTTTTCGAGACGTTTTCGGAATTTTGCACGTTTTTCGAGAAAATGCTGGTTTCGGATTTTGATGCCACATTTGGGGATTTGCACCTATAAAGGTTTTCTGATAATGATAAATGGGTTATGAAATATGATTTGTGATTACATGTGGTTTTGGTATGAAAATGGATATTTTTCCGGATTTGGGTTCGGAATGACGGTTCTGAACGCCGGAAGGGCTTCGGACCAGTGATTTCGGATTCGGGTTTGGATGAGGATTTGGTAAATGGTTTCAAATGGTTTTGGGATTGGATTTGCTGGATCTGGATATTGGGTTTAAAGACCCGGATATATGTGACGGGGGACCGGCCGGATTGGGTTTAAAGACCCGGATTGAGTTTAAAGACTCGAGAGTTTAAAGACTCGGATATATTGATTTCCCCCGTAGGCCTTGAGTTTAAAGACTCGGGAGTTTAAAGACTCGGATATGATTAAGGCCTGGATTGAGTTTAAAGACTCGGGAGTTTAAAGACTCGGATAGGTCCAGCAGGTTCGATCGGGAAATGAGGATGTGATACGGTTTCTGATACTCATGCTATGGTTTCTTATGATATTTTATAGTGTTTCTGTTTCTTATGATGTTTTATAATGATTATTTTATAACTGTGTTTATAACTGTTGGTTATGCATGTGGTTTCAAAACGGAGGGTTAAACTCGGTTTTCATATAAAGTGGTTTTGAACTTTTTGTACTTTCTGGTCCACTCACACTTTTGTTTTAACTTGCCCTCCAGGTTGTGGAGCGAGCGCGGGGTCTTGACGTCGAGGCAGTGTCCGAGGCATAGAAGTGACGTGAGGGATCCCAGAATAGCTTACAATCTTCCGTGTGCGTGTACTTTATCGGGTTTTAAATTCCTTGTATTTTGTTCTAGGTTCTGTAAACGATAACGTCGGAATATTTTGTGTAATTACTCCTGCGTCTGATCGGATTTGAGTGAGTTGTACTTGGGTGTTGCGTCGGAGGTCAGACGGGAGCGGGATTTACCTCGGGTTTTGGGGTGAAACCGGGGTGGGTCCTGACAATTGGTATCAGAGCATAGGTTTGTGGGGTTTGTTGGTTTGTGCGGTTGTGTTTTAGTTGCTTAACTACTTCTATGCCTCTTTCAGCGTGCGGTTGACGATGCCTCCGAGACGTAGACCCTCTCCACAACCTGAAGAAGTAGCCAGAGAGACGAAGAGTACGACGATTGAGCGAGCCCAGCGGCTCGGACCTACTACTTTTAGTGGCGGGGCTGATCCTGAGGAAGCCCAGAGGTGGATTACCAGACTTGAGCGGATTTTTGCGGTGATGCATTGTCCGCTGGAGGAGCGAGTATTGTTGGCTGCATTTTTACTGGATGGTGCGGCGTACGAGTGGTGGTATACCCTCGAGTTGTCTGGTTGGGATGTCCATAGTGTGACCTGGGAGACGTTCAAGGAACGGTTTCTGGAGCAGTATTATCCTCGTTCTTTCCGGGATGCCAAGGAGGCGGAGTTTCTGCAGCTCCAGCAGGGGAATATGACAGTGGCAGAGTATGAACGGAAGTTCCAGATGTTGTCTCGGTTTACTCCTGCTTTTGTGGCCACTGAAGCCGAGAAATGCCGTAGGTTTGAGTTGGGTTTGCGAGGTGAGATTCGAGCCGTAGTGACGGCTGGATCTTTTGCTACCCTCCGAGACTTGTCGGATGCTGCGGTGCGAGTTGAGGCTAGTTTGCCGGTGCGACGCCGGGAACCATCGATTCCTGGAGCTTCGAGCCAGCGGACACCGAAAAGAGGTAACTTCGGCGGATCGTCCTCGTCGGGCGATGATCGTTTTGGTAGGCCCGGCAGTGTCCAGGGTTCAGGATTTTGGGGTTACCGAGCACCGCCGACTCTGCAAGCTAGTGCGACGTCGGTAGCGTCCACAGGGAGACCGAGCAGTGGACCAGGTTGGAATGTGTGTTTCTACTGTGGGGAGCGAGGTCATTTTCTACGTGAGTGTCCACTGTTGCCACAGGAAGGTGGTGTAGGCAGGGGAGCAGCGGAGTCTGGACAGAGTACAGCGTCAGGGACAGCTGGCACGAGAGGAGTTGGTACCACGAGTGGTTCGAGAGGACGTGGTAGAGCGTCGGGATCTCAGGCCCGGGTGTTCTCGATGACTCAGCAGGAGGATCAGTCGATACCCGATGTGGGGACAGGTACTTGTTTTACTTTTGGTTGTTCTGTAGGTTTGATTGTTATCCAGGGCAGAGTCTAGGAGTTTTCCTAGAGGACTTGGAGTGTTACAGTGAGTTCCGTAGGAGGATGACGGAAGGTACAGGAAAGGAGTGACTATAACTGATCGATCTGAGACTATTGAAGGAGAGAACCCACAAGCTAGAGTTTGCCTTTAGGACTTTGTAGAGTTATTCCGACCGTGGCCGGAATAGCAGCCGTGGGAGATGGGTGGACGATTGTTTGGGTTAGTAGTCGAGTTGGTTTGGGAAGGTAGGGTGGTTGTATACGAGGATGTACTCTATGACTTCAGTCGGGTACTCTGAAATAAGGTATTTTATAATACCTTTGTTTTCTGTTCATAGCGTTTCCCTTGCGTACTCCATGCAGCTGTTACATAGCTAGGGTTGGGCGTGGTAACAGTAGTTGGGGATGGAGTGAAATACCCAAGGTGGAGTTGATAGACAGGAAACCCAGGAGAGGTTGTTATTTACCGGGTAGGAGACCCTAGGTGTTGGGAACTAGCTGTGGAATTTCGGGGACGAAATTCTATTTAGGTGGGTAGATTGTCACAACCCGTCCCTAGAGCCGGGATTAGTCGACTAATTAAGGTGTGATTAGCAAGGTTAATCCGTGGTTCGTAGGTCCCGATAAGGTCGTTGGCGTAGAATGACGATTTTGCCCCTGGTTTGGGCAAAATAGTTGACTTTTTGAATAATCGAGTTTTGGTAGGTTGACCTAGGATGGTTAGATAGATTTTGTCGTCCTGAGTTCGATGACAGGCGGCACGTATTCATCGGACTTACGAGACGAGAGTTACGGGTCTAGGAAGTTTCGGTAAAACCGTAAAATGTGTAAAACAGGAGGGTATTTTGGTCTTTTTGGCTTTTGGGGATTTGTGCAGAGAGAAGCAAGATGGACGGCTGGGGTTTAAGTAGGTGGGATAAGGATGGACTGGATTGTGACACATGGCATTTGTGTAGTGGGTTCTGGGGGGTTCTTCTGTGTGTGTGCGGTCCTAAATACTTGGGTGAACCCGTGTGTGCGTGTGTGGTTCTTCGACAAGCACAGAGAAACAGAGTGAGCTTGTGAGGGAGAATTGAGGAAGGATCTTGGCTGGTGTTGAGTGCGGGTGAGTGAGGGAGAGACAGGGAGGTCAGTGTGAGCTGGTGGTGGTGACTTGGTGGTGCAATCGTGCACGGCGGCACGGCGGAGGTGCGGAGGAGTTTGGGGGAAACAGGGAGCCTGAGAGTTCGAGGTGGTGGCTACGCCGTGAGGTGAGGCAAACCAAGGCAAGGGGAGGCTGAGGAGGTTGCAAGGAGTCCAACGATCACAGTGGTAGGCGGCGGTGCGCACGGCGGAGCTCGGGCGATGATGAGCACTCTGATGCTCTGTTGGCCGTGAAATTCAAACGGTGAGTCGACGAGTTTGGGGGTGAGTCGAGGGTAACGGAGGTTTGGTCTAGGTTCAGTGAGGTCTTAGGGACCGTCTGGTGTCACCACCGTCACGGGAAGTGACCGGAGTAGAGGAGTCGTGAAACAGGAGGACATTGGCCGTCTGGTTTTGAGTTTAGTCGACGGGCTAGGGACAGTGTCGGGGTGAACGGAGTTGGGGAATCGATAGGGTTGGTCTGGACGAAGCTGCAGGTGAAAGAAGGGCTGAAATGGTGGTCGGACGGTGGAGAATGCTTCTCGCCAGTTCAAGCTACGGCGGCCGGTTCAGTACAGTGCGGGAGGTTGAAGATGGCACTGTAGCTGGCGCGTGAGTGCCACGCGCAGCCACTTTGGGCGGCGCGTGGGGGCGCGTGCGGCGGCGGATGGAAAAGTGATCAACATGGATTTTGGTCTAGGAGCTATCGTGAGTTCAATGGAGTTGGTTTCGGGTCAATCGGAAGTCGTTTGAGTGTAGTTCCGCGAGGGTGAAGGTTTAGGGTCCCGGGGTTCTAGGTCTTCGGTTCGGGGATTTTTGAGGAAATTTAGGAGAATATTTGTAGACGTATTAGTGACGTATTTTTACGGTGCTTGACAGGATCGGCATTTCCCGAGGAAGCCGAGGAACGGGCTGGACGTTCGGGACGCAAGTAGGGCTCAGTACTGTGAGTGGACCCTTTCCTTAAACTCGATCATGCATAACCGTTTTTATATACGTTTTTGATGGTTTTACTTAAGACACTATGTTTATTGCATATGTTATGATGGTTTTACGTGATTATACGTGATTGAGATGTTTGCACGTTTTTCGAGACGTTTTCGGAATTTTGCACGTTTTTCGAGAAAATGCTGGTTTTCGAATTTTGATGCCACATTTGGGGATTTGCACCTATAAAAGTTTTCTGATAATGATAAATGGGTTATGAAATATGATTTGTGATTACATGTGGTTTTGGTATGAAAATTGATATTTTTCCGGATTTGGGTTCGGAATGACGGTTCTGAACGCCGGAAGGGCTTCGGACCAGTGATTTCGGATTCGGGTTTGGATGAGGATTTGGTAAATGGTTTCAAATGGTTTTGGGATTGGATTTGCTGGATCTGGATATTGGGTTTAAAGACCCGGATATATGTGACGGGGGACCGGCCGGATTGGGTTTAAAGACCCGGATTGAGTTTAAAGACTCGGGAGTTTAAAGACTCGGATATATTGATTTCCCCCGTAGGCCTTGAGTTTAAAGACTCGGGAGTTTAAAGACTCGGATATGATTAAGGCCTGGATTGAGTTTAAAGACTCGGGAGTTTAAAGACTCGGATAGGTCCAGCAGGTTCGATCGGGAAATGAGGATGTGATACGGTTTCTGATACTCATGCTATGGTTTCTTATGATATTTTATAGTGTTTCTGTTTCTTATGATGTTTTATAATGATTATTTTATAACTGTGTTTATAACTGTTGGTTATGCATGTGGTTTCAAAACGGAGGGTTAAACTCGGTTTTCATATAAAGTGGTTTTGAACTTTTTGTACTTTCTGGTCCACTCACACTTTTGTTTTAACTTGCCCTCCAGGTTGTGGAGCGAGCGCGGGGTCTTGCCGTCGAGGCAGTGTCCGAGGCATAGAAGTGACGTGAGGGATCCCAGAATAGCTTACAATCTTCTGTGTGCGTGTACTTTATCGGGTTTTAAATTCCTTGTATTTTGTTCTAGGTTCTGTAAACGATAACGTCGGAATATTTTGTGTAATTACTCCTGCGTCTGATCGGATTTGAGTGAGTTGTACTTGGGTGTTGCGTCGGAGGTCAGACGGGAGCGGGATTTACCTCGGGTTTTGGGGTGAAACCGGGGTGGGTCCTGACATCTAGTCCCCTAGTTTATGTCTCAAAAACAACCAAACAAGTTTAACGTTAAAAACGGACGGTTCGAGACAGGGAAGGAAAATCGGTCTTCTCGGGTTTATGGGCTTACCGCCGCCGTGGGCTGCCCAGTCCGGTCCTGAGTCGTCCAACCATCACAACGGTCCTAGCCCTAGGTTGGTTCGAGCCGAGAAGTCATGGTTTGGACGGTTTGGACAGTTTGGGCTGCACGGGTTCCTTCTCGGGTTTGTGGGTTTTCCGGCCGTGCAGGGTGGCCGTGGTGGTGGTGATGGCCGTCTGGAGGTGGCTGAGAGGTAGTCTGGTGTGTGGGTTGAGGCTGAGAGGTGGTGTGATCGCTGGTGTGTTTGTGCAGAGAGTGAGAGGATGCACGGTTTAGAGAGAAATGAAAATGAAAATATGATTCTCTGATGGTTTAAGAACAGAAGGAGAAAATGGAATGAAGGGCTGAGATTCAATCTGATTTAAGGATGAAGGGTGAGGATTTAAGGAAGTTTAATTAATTAATTAATGGAATGGCAAACACAGATCCTGGTTTTTGGGGATGATGTGGATGAGGTAGATGAGTGACATGTGTCACTCATCAAGGGTCCAGATTGATTGGGTTAAAGTAAATCAGATTCCATTATTTTAATATTATTTTAATTCCGAGGCTCGGTTAGTTCGGTTACGTTCTTGACCATAACTTTTTCGTCGTAAGTCCGATTTCGGCGTGCCACCTATCTACGGATTCGTATCGACGAGACCTACGTAACGGTCATTGGCCCTCGTCCGTTGGACTTCCCGGGTCAAAAGTCAACATTTGGCCCCCAAATGGCCAAATTACCAAAATACCCTTCGACTTCCGAACGTCACAACTTCTCCTCGAACGTCGGAATCGGACGTGCCACCTGCCTATGAACTCATGACGTCCTAAACTACGTCACGGTAACGTGTCAAAGTCCTAAATACTTCCCGAGGTAAAAGTCAACTTTTCCCCCCAGGGGCAAAACGGTCATTTTACAATAAAATAAGAATTACGAAAGTTCGGGTCGTTACACTGCTCCTATCCTTGCATTGCCCGACAACAGTGGAGAGTTTGTAGTTTTTAGTGATGCCTCACTACAAGGTTTGGAATGCGTATTAATGCAGAATGGTAAGGTGATCGCTTACGCATCACGGCAGCTAAAAAATCATGAGTTAAACTACCCTACCCATGATTTGGAGTTGGCGGCGGTAGTTCATGCTTTGAAGATCTGGAGACATTACCTTTTCGGTGCAACGTGCAGGATATACACCGACCACCAAAGCCTGAAGTATTTATTTACCTAGAAGGAACTCAACTTGAGGCAACGAAGATGGTTGGAATTGATCAAGGATTACGACTGTACGATCGAGTACCATCCGGTTAAGGCTAATGTGGTGGCAGATGCGCTCAGCAGGAAATCAGCGGGATCCATTGCACACCTGAGGATGGTGTATCTTCCTTTACTGGTGGAACTCCAGAAGGCTGGGGTTATTCTAGATACGGATGAGCATGGCGCTTTATTGGCCAGTTTCCATGTACGGCCAGTGTTGGTTGATCGGATCATTGAGGCGCAACTTCAGGACCCGATATTGTGCATCTACAGGATTGAAGTTGAGGCTGGGAAACGGCAGGACTTTACCATCCGAGACGATGGGGCACTTGTGAAATTGGGTCGTTTGTGTGTGCCAGCGGAGACAGAGTTACAGGCTGAGATTTTGGAGGAGGCCCACAGTTCAGCCTATGCTATGCACCCGGGAGGTACAAAGATGTACCGTACCCTCCGGAACTATTATTGGTGGCCAGGGATGAAGAGAGACATTGCTGAGTTTGTGAGCAGATGCTTAACCTGTCAGCAGGTTAAGGCGGAGCGGCAGAGACCGTATGGGGCTATGCAGCCACTACCGATTCCCGAGTGGAAGTGGGACCACATCACCATGGACTTTGTCTTTAAGTTACCAAGGACCCGGAGTGGATTTGACGGAGTTTGGGTGATTGTAGACCGATTAACGAAGTCAGCACATTTTCTGCCAGTACAAGAGACTTACAAACCTAACCGACTGGCTCAATTGTTCGTGAAGGAGATCATCCGACTTCATGGTACGCCGGAGTCGATCGTGTCCGATCGCGATCCGCGTTTCACTTCCAGGTTCTGGCGGAGTTTGCAGGCTACCTTGGGAACGAAACTGCGTTTCAGTACCGCTTTCCATCCACAGACCGATGGACAGTCTGAGAGGACTATTCAGACCCTGGAGGACATGATGAGATCTTGTGTACTGCATTTTCCGGATTCGTGGGATACTCACTTGCCTTTGATGGAATTTGCTTACAACAACAGCTACCAGGCGAGTATTGGGATGGCCCCCTACGAGGCACTGTATGGTCGACAGTGCAAGACACCTATCTGCTGGATGGAGATTGGGGAGCGAGCGGCCGTAGGGCCGGAGTTGATGGATATCACCCAGGAAGCAGTCCGTGTCATCAGGGAGAGGTTGAGGGCGGCACAGGATCGCCAAAAGAGTTATGCTGATAGACGGATCCGAGATTTGGAATTCGAGGTTGGAGATTTTGTCTTCCTGAGGTTGTCCCCGTGGAAAGGGATTATTCGCTTTGGCCGACGGGAAAAACTGAGTCCACGTTTCATTGGACCTTATGAGATCGTGGAGAGGATTGGCCGGGTGGCATATAGATTGGCTTTACCCCCGGAACTTTCTAAGGTTCACGACGTCTTCCACGTGTCCATGTTGCGGAAGTACGTACGTGACGCCTCTCATGTATTGGAGGAGCAACCTATCGAGCTTCGAGAGGATTTGAGCTTTGAAGAACAACCAGTACAGATTTTGGACAGGAAGGACAAGGTACTACGGCAGAAGACGATTCCTCTCGTGAAAGTCCTTTGGAGGAATCAGAACGTAGAAGAAGCCACATGGGAGCCCGAGGCTCAGATGCGGGAACAGTTTCCTTATTTGTTTCCTTAAATTTCGGGACGAAATTCCTTATGGGGGGAAGGTTGTAACACCCCTGAAATTCGTAGATTGTAATATTGTAATTTAATGTTGAATTGACGTTTTTACCCTGTGAATTATGGCCAATTGTTGACTTTTTGGTTTATGGGTCAAATGGACTTTGACCAGTGACCGTGACGTAGTTCAGGACGTCACGAGTTCACAGACAGGTGGCACGTCCAATTCGGACGATCAGGGAAAAAGTTATGACTATCGGAAGTCCAGGGGCATTACCGTAATTTGGACGAGTTAGGGGAAAAAGTTGACTTTTTGATGTACCGGGATTTTTCGCACGACTCGAAGACCGTTAGATTCGTCTCGATGCCTTGAGTACAACGACAGGCGGCACGCGTGAAACGGACATCGGATGACCGAGTTACGGGTCACGGAAGTTGGAGGGCATTTTGGTAATTTCTGCCCTGAGGGCATTTTGGTCTTTTGCACGGTTACTGTAGCAGCAACCGTGAAAAGCAGAGTACACGGCCATGCCATGGTGGTTGTGGGCGTGCAATTGTTTAAACGTTAGTGGACTGAGTTGTGAACATTGTTTAATTAGTTTGAGGTAATGGGAGTGTAATTTGAGGCTGTGCAGGCCACGAGAAGAATTAAAAACATTGTACGGGCTCTGTGTACGGGAAACAGGTGCAGTGCGGTCTGTGAGTGTCTCCCACGGGTGTTGGACTCCTTGATCGATTAACCGCGCAAGGGGAGTGAGTGACGGGTTCATTTGGAGTTTGTTTGAGACTGAGGAACTGTGAGAGACAGAGGGGAGGCCGTGAAGAACCGTTTCGGGTTTTTTGGGGGGAAATTTTCCGAATTCAATCTCTACGGGTTTTGGGGTCGATCTAAACACTGGGGAAGCTTTCTGGGAGTAGCAGAAACCTAACCGTGCAAGATTCGAAGAGTGTGATCGAGGAATTGCCCAGGAACCCAAGTTCCAGTTCAGAGAAACCAATTTGGAGGGAAAAATTCGAGTTCAATTTCTACGGCTTGTTGGACGAAACTAACTACTGAGTAAGCATTCTGGGAGCATTTGGAACTCGTCCATATCGAAATCGACGACAACCAGCCACGGAGGAGCTGGGACGGTGACCGCCGTGACACGACCCATCCCAATCCCCCCGGGATTACCATGGAATGTATCATGCTCCCGTCTGACAAGAGGCGTCAGACAAGGGATAACCGATTGCCATTGCCCAGACGGGCTTCCAGAGTGCGTAAGGATCGATGGAGGAGGTGTGCGATGCTCAAGTCTCTGCTGCAGTCGTATCCGGAATCAACCTGAAGGGCATTGAAAACAAAAGCTGTGAGTGGACGAAAATAAACAAGTCTGCTTAAAACATTTATAAGACATTTATGCCCCTCAGTAAAATCATATGCATGCACCAAAACCAATAATCCCATATTTATTTAGAAATAACCATTAGGGCCTTAGCCCGGAAACCAAAGCATAGTTTCAATTTCCAAAAGTAAATCCAAGAGTTATTTCATAAATCCAGTAATATGAACCATAAGGCATATAATATAAACCATAACCATTATTTTAGCCACTGCACTATACACTCCAATCCGACATCCCTGATGTCTGACGTCCCTGACGTCAATAAGGTCACAATCACAAGGCTACGCGTGCCACTCGGGTCTCAATTTCCGAGTTCAATCTTCGAACCCCGTTCGGGTACAGCATCCCCGATGCTTAGCGTCATAGACGCTGGACGTACTAGACGTCCGTAACCTCTCCGGGGTACCTCATCCGGAGGAGACAATATAATATGGAAGGATTTATACAGTGCAGTACTAAATACATTTTATTGATATCCACATGCAAAACATATAGGTATACATAGGTAAAATCCGAAACGATCGTTACGTTTCATCAAACGGGTCTCATGCCCAAATACCGTGAAACGTGCCATAACCGAAATATCATCAAAACCATTTATTGATTCCAGCATGTGAACATATATAAAATGTAAACCAGAGAACATTTATTCAATTCCATTTTAGGGTCCCCGACCCGCAATCACATGTAGAAATCAACTGGGCCCCTAGCCCGATTTCACAAGTTAACTGGGCCCCTGGCCCGATCCACATGTTAACTGGCCCCTGGCCCGATTTCATAGTTCAACTGGGCCCCTGGCCCGATTTTACTTTATTCAAGTTCGTAACCATTTCATGAAATCATATCCAACCACATTTATGGAAATCGGTGCAAATCCAGAAAACCTCGGTTTACGTGCAAATACGTAATTCACCTCGAAATACGTGAAATCATTTTAAATTCACCGATATCCAAAGTAAATCATTTAATCATAATTATAAAAATCATAAAACAGTTATGCATGCATCGAATTTATGAAACCAATGTCCACTCACAGACCGTGTAACTGAGTGCCTCGATACGCGTGCCATAGGCCTTCCCGGGCCACACCACTATCACCGGGACTCCCAATCCTGTCCAAATCACATTAGAGGATCACTAACCTCATCATTAACATCCTATTCAAGTCCCGTAATTTTCCCGAATTTTTAAGTATTTTTAAACTGGATTTAAAACCTTCGGACATCCCGAACAATATCGAGACGGTGTCCGATCGACACGAAACCAATCCCAAAATGTTCGTTACAAAGTATAGGATAAAAGTCATGTTGACCTCACCTCGAGATTCGTGTCCACACGCCGTCACGCGCCGCCGTGAGTGGCTGCGCGTGAAAGCCACGCGCCTGCTACAGTGACTGCTACAGTGTTCCTTCTTCACCCGTTTCTCTGGTAAACGGGTTGAAAAACCCGCGATAGGACCCGGTTCAATCTCACCCAATTCAACATCAAATCAATCCGTTCTTTCAACTGATCCCTTGTAATCAATCACCATTTAAGTTCTGTAAATCGAATTACACAAAACATGGTCTAAATCCTCACGACTCTCGATCGATCCTCGACGGGTTTTCAAATCGGGTTTCACGATATCGTCCCTGTTTTCCAAATTAATTCATTCAGTTAGCATCGTGAGAGTGTAAGGGACATTTCTACAAGGTCAATTTGAGAATTACTTACCTCAAACCCACTGAACACAAGCTCGACTTTGAGCTGCCATGGAAGCTCAGTTCTTCCTCAATCCGCCATGGTTTCTCTTCGTTCTTGAAGCAAAGATGTTCGTTTTGATCCCAGAAGTCGAATTGAATCATCAATTTCGATCCTCACGGCTCAAAACATCCATTTCGAATTTCCCTCCCAAAAATCAATTTTTCGATTTCTCTGTCTCCCTCACCCGAACAGTCCCCCGTGTAATCCCAGTTGAGTTAGTCTCTGAATTCTCTCCAAATACACACTCTCAGTTTCAGAATTGGAAGAGGAATGAAGGTGGGAAGAAAATGACATTGGTTGTACACGGCTAAGAAAGCAGAAGGGGGTTAATGGAGGAATTAACAATAATTAAACATAATTAATTAATAAAACATAATCATAATGTTCCCCCAAAACATGGATCCTGGTCCTAAGCCCCAAATTAAGGGATGAGTGACACTTGTCACTCATCCAAGTGTGTTCAGTCACCGGGTACTGTTCATTATTATATTATTATTTTAATCGGAGCCTCGGTTCGTAAATTCGTTTCCTTGACCATAACTTCGTCGTCGAATCTCCGATTTCGGCATGCCGCCTGTCGTTGGATTCGCATCGACGAAACCTACGTAAAGGTCCTTGGCCCTCGGCCATCGGACATCCCGGTCAAAATGTCAACATTTGGCCCCTAATAAGCCAAATTACCAAAATACCCCTCAACTTCCGAACCTCATAACTTTCTCTGCGAATGTCGGAATCGAACGTGCCACCTGTCTATGAACTCGTGACGTCCCGAACTACGTCACGGTCATCGGTCAAAGTCCATTTGACCATCCGAATTAAAAGTCAACGTTTTGCCCACGCCCAGGGGCAAAACGGTCATTTTGCACAATTCGTCCGAAATCGCCCAACTAATCCCAGATTAGTGAATCATAATTAAATATTATTGAATCCCGATATTCGGGACGGGTCGTTACAGCCGTGTGCAGAGGAAATCGCAGCGTTTGGATGGCTACTTTCAGGTGATGTTTCGTTCAGTTAATGGTTCTATTTTGTTAGTCTAGGTCCTAGTATGCTTCTGTATAAATTAATTGGACAGTGGAGCTGGTTTGGGGGAGTTCTGAGATTCGACCCGTGAGGTTGTTCGGGTTTGGATGGAACGTTTTAGTGTTTGTCGAGTTGATTAGAGGACTAAGAACTATAATTAAATGATTTTAGAACATGTTAGAATCAAGAAGGAATGAAATTAAGTAGAAATGGACGGTTAATTAATCGGGTCACCCCGCGGGTCGCAGACCCAAATTACAGTGAATCGGGCAAGAACGACGACATTGTAGCAGTGTCACTGTAGCAGCGCGTGACTTTCACGCGCAGCCACTTTGGGCGGCGCGTGAGGGCGCGTTGAGCACTATCTCGGATCACGGTCAACATGACTTTTAATCCTTTCATCATTTTGGACATTTTCTGTGAAATAACCATGTTGATCTGAGATAGTGAGGAAGGTCAGTTTAGGGCCGGATGTCTTGGGAAGCGTGTTGGCCGGCTTTCCCGAACCGGTTTCTATTTTGGACTTTTTGAGGGTATTTTAAGGACCTATAATGACACTTGTGTGTGATTTGAAATGACAGGAAACTTACGTTAATTCCGGAGACAAGTTCGTACGCGCGTTATTCGCAGCGGGAGCGTACTGTGAGTGGGCCCGTTTTTATTAACTCTTGCATGCATAACCGTTTTCATTTCCGTATATCTATATGTGTGCGTGAATCATTAATGGATTATGATTATCTCGATTTACGGCTGTGACACGTTTTACGGTGTTGGGCTGAGGCCCGTTTTACGGAAAATGAATACTGTTTTATATTATATATATAGTTACATATACTTGTGGATACGATGACTATCTTGGGTACTGCACTGTATAATCCACCATATGATACTGTCTCATCCGGATGTGGTACCCCGGAGCGGTCACGGTGCATTGCCTGCGAGGAGTCATGCTACGGAGGTGCCGGACCGTAGGATGACTCAGGAGCAGGATTGCTATTATTGGACGTCTGGGACGTCGAGCGTCTGGGACGCTAGGCATCTGAGATGCCATAACCGAACTAGGTTCGGAGATTGGACTCGGGATTTGAGACCCCGGGTGGCACGCGTAGCCTTGGGACTGTGACCATTATTGGACGTCAGGGACGTCGGACATCTGGGATGTCTATATCGGATGTGTATGGTGCAGTAGCTGGGTTTATATTACATTTCTGGCTTAATATAATGCTCGTGATATATTACATGTATTTATGGTTTTTAAATACTGATGCATGCATGTTTGGAAAACGGAGGGGTAAAGTATGTATTTTTCTTATTATACTGTTTTTACAAACCTGAGTTTCGGCCCACTCACCTTTCATGTTTGGTAACCCCTCCAGGTCGTGCTGCTGAGGTTGGTGAGGACCCCGAGGCTGAGGCATAGATTTTGTACTGCGCACCTGATCCCCTGTCGGGTCGGATCACCCGCAGGATTTTTCCTTTCTAGTGTCGTGCTCGGATTTTGTATTTTGGACTGTATCCCTTGTCTGACATCGGTTAAATTTGGGTTATGTATGACTTTATAATTTGGACATTTATGCATTTAAGTTTTTAAGGCTAAAATTGGAATTTTCAGTTCGGGTGTCAGACGGGAGCAGGGCACGCCCCCTTGTGGTCCCCGGGGGATCGGGGCGGGTCCCTGTCAGCGGTGGTGGCCGTGTACGGTGCACTTGGGCTCGTGGTGGTGTCGTGAGGGGTGAAAGGAGTCGATCAGCCCCAGCGGAGCTTGCGACGGCGACAGAAGGACAGGTAATCCCTCATCCCTATATCTTTGCTCTGTTTTGCCGCCAAGTTTCAAAGTGGAAGTTGTGAGTTTAAGGGTTGAATTCAAGAGTCTGAGAAGGTCTAGGGGACTCAGTTGAGGCCCAGGAGTCTTCTGGTTGTGCTGCCGTGACGGGAGGCGCACGGTGGAGGTTGGAGTGACGGAGAGTACTCTGTGTGCTCTGTTTTGCCATCGATGCTCGAACTGAAAGTCGTGAAGTTTGGGGCAGAGACGACAATTATGGTGAGTGGTGTGAAGTTCATAGAGGTCCTATGAAGCGTTTGGGATAGCCACCGTGACGAGGGAAGACCTGTGTGGCCGGAGAAGGAAACAGAGCCGTGTACGGGTTTTCTTTTGAGCTTCAGTCAACGAGTTGTGGGTCGAATCGAGGTCTGTGGAGTTGGGGAAAAGATAGCCTAGGTCTGGACGATGAGAATGGTGAAGAAAGAGAGGAAAAGGATGGTCGGACGGCAGAGAACCGTTCTCGCCGGTTCAGGTTGCAGAACTGGTGCGAACCGGGTCGACGTGAGGAAGACGGTGGCACTGTAGCTGGCGCGTGAGGGCCACGCGCAGCCACTTTGGGCGGCGTGTGGGGGAGCGTGCGGCGGTTCTGGGGAAAACGGTCAACATGGTTTTTGGTCTAGGAGTTATGTTGAGTCCGTTGGAATTGGTTTCGGGTTAATCGGACGTCGAATCGAAGTAGTTCCGCGAGGGTGAAGGTTTAGGGTTTCGATTCTTACGTTTAGGACCCGGGGATTTTTGAGGGAATGTAGGTGGATCCTTGTGGATGTGTTAGTAACGTACTTTAGCGGTTGTTGACAGGATCGGGACTTCCCGAGGAAGCTGAGGAACGTGCAGGACGTTCGGGACGCGATTGAGGGCTCGGTACTGTGAGTGGACCCTTTCCTTAAACTCGAACATGCATAACTGTTTTCTATACTTGTTTTATATACGTGATTTCATGAATGTTGGATTTATGATGTGGGTTTACATAGTGGCACGGTTTTTGAGAAATAATGTATTTGGCACGTTTTACGAGGAAATGGTTTCTGAATATTGAAGCTATGGTTTTGGGATTACCATTCGAATTGTGATTGCAATGATCAGGGTTTTCGGTTTTAAAATCGGATTTTGAGAATCGAGATTTGGTTTTAAAGTTGAAAAGTGGATTTCCGGATTTGGGTTCGGAATGACGGTTCTGGACGCTAGAAGGGCTTCGAACCGGTGATTTCGGATTCGGGTTTGGATGTGGATGTAGAAATGATTTTCAACTGGTTTTGATTGGATTTACTGGATCTGGTTATTGGGTTTAAAGACCCGGATATGGATTGACGGGGGACGGGCCCGGATTGAGTTTAAAGACTCGGGAGTTTAAAGACTCGGATATATTGATATTTCCCCCGTAGGCCTGTTGAGTTTAAAGATTCGGGAGTTTAAAGACTCGGATATTATTGAGGCCTGGATTGAGTTTAAAGACACGGGAGTTTAAAGACTCGGATAGGTTCAGCAGGTTTGATCGGAAAGTGATGGTTTGATACTCACGGTTTCTAAGACGGTTTTCCAAAATAATATTTTTTTTGAGCAAAGATTTTAGAAAATAATTTAAGTTAGTATTTTCATGTTAAATAATAATTATCAATATTTTTTTCACTAAAAAAGATACTGCATTTAAAAAACAAATAAAGCATGCTTAAAAAGTAAAATTAATTTTTTTCAAAGCAGTTATTGGAGAGAATCGAATGAAAATTATTTCAAGTAATTCATTTTATAATGTTAATACATGTCCTATAATTTCAATTATCGAAAAATAATATGTTAAATTTGTTATGAACTTAACAGAAACTAGTAAATATTGGTCACACTAAAATTCGGGTTAATTTGGTGTGCGTTTCATGATATTTAAGCCTTGAAACGACAAGCGGAAGGTTTTGTTACAATTTTAATTTAAATAGGGCTTGCGTTGTCTTCTTTCTCTCGTTGCAGCTGCTGCGAGGAGATTTGCACGTATAGAGAAAAGAGAGTGCCCCTCCTGTCACTTTCTGCACACCCACAAAAACCTAATCCTGTCCACCATACCAAACGCCCCCCTCCTCTCTCTCTCTCTCTCTCTCTCTCTCTCTCTTACCAATCGGAGGCTTCCAATCCGTTCCGCTTTATATATTCACCATAAAATTCGGCGGCGCCCAGTTATGATGGCGGATCCGACGCTGATAAGCTTGAGACCTGGAGGCGCCGGCGGCCTCCGTGCCCCCAGATTTCTCACATCTCGCTTTGAATCTTCAGATACTCAGGCTCTTCAGTCTCATGGTGGCCTTGCTCCTGCCTTCAAGGTCCCTCCAAACCCCATCCCACCACTTATCTATATACGTTTGTATCTATCTGTGTATATATGTGAATGCACAAGCTTATCAGTGTACGGATTTGTATTCAAATATGTATTTTCTGTTTCCACAGATCTGGTCCTCTGGAGGTTTTAAAAAATTCAAAACCTTTTTTAATTTCTTCCGTATTTTTGTATTCTGTGTTTTTGTTGCGAGTGGGCTTGTTAGGTTATTGCTTGGACATATTGAGGGCCATTGCTAAGTGCTAACTGTTTGTTAATAAGTATCATTGTAAAAGTTGGATCTTTTTGTCCATTTTTCATTGAACTGCTCAGAAATCAAACTATTTTCTTTTGTAATACAAGTAAACTCAACTCTGAGATTGTTTGATAATGTGTTGGTGGTCTAAATAAGGATAATTTTGTAGATTTGGGCGTCCTAATTCTTGGCAGGGCTCTCTAGAATGTGTACCAGCTGTAAATATGGACGGAGAGTTAATATGTCGGCGTTAGATGGGTATGCAATGAGTCAGCATTGCCCATAAAGAGTCGACATTACATGTTAATCTCTATATATAGTGTGTATGTGTTGATTATTATGTTCTAGTAGATACTTATTCTAATTTGATATGCCTTCAAAATGCATGGTAAATATGGAAGGCAAGTTAATATGTCGGGTTTGGGTGGGCATGCAATGAGTCAGCTATACCCATAAAGAATCAAAATTTCATGTTAAGCTTTTTAAATATAATATTGGCGCCTGTCTGTTGATTATGATGTTCTAACAGATGCATGTGTTCTAATTTGACGTTTCTTCACTTTTCAACACATGTGATCTGTTATTGTTGCAATGTTTCTTTGTTTTTCTAAGTTTCAAGCTCTAACTATGGTCTATCGTGCATGCCACCTTCACTGTCTATTGATAACATGTCTCCTTGTGTGTGCGCTAATTTCTATTTTGAGGGATATAGTTAATTTACTGAGGATTCAAGTTCGTGCTTTAACTCTTTCATTTTTATTCTTGTTATAGACTGGTGACTTGTTTGAAGGTCGTGAGCGGGTTCGATATACTAGAGATCAGCTATTGCAACTTAGAGAGGTATTTTCGTAATCACTTTGTTAATAGCTTCTATTACTCTTTAATTAGGCTATGAGCACTACAAAGAGAAGTATAATAGTTCTTACTCTGTATCTTTCTTGGAAAGTGAGGCTGATGGTGTATTTATTATATGATGATCTTACTTCATGTACAGGCTACTACTATTCCTGAGGAAATTTTGAAAGTTAAACAAGAAGTCGATGCTGAGTTTGCCATAGAAGATCCTACTTGGGCGCATGCTGATGCGAATGTGAGTTTATTTACTATTATCTTCTGCTAATTAATTGATTTATTTATAAGAACAACAAACTCGTTAATATCAGCTGTCACGTTTACAATTGTTGAGTCCATGTGATAGGACTATTTCTATTAAACGTTTCATGCCTATCGATATACTTCTACTTCCTTTGTGTGTTTTAGTAGTTCTAACATTGAATTCAATTTTCTTAGCTGCAACCTCAGCCCCAAGGTCGGTATTCTGAGCCAGATAACCGTGATTGGCGTGGTCGATCTGGACAGTTGCCTGCTTCTGAAGAGGACAAAAAGGAATTGAATAACCAGCAGGGCCAACAAAATATCCAGATTAGAAGGGAACAAATTTCTGGTAACCAAGTGGTAATAAGTTAATATCCGATTTTGTAAAGGATATACATGATCTCTTGTATTTCAAGATTCTACATTTTAACATGATATACGGCAGATTTAATTTGTGAATTCTTCCTAATTCCTATTCGGTAAATACCAGCAAATAACTACTGCTTGAGGCATGCTATTTGTATTTTTTTTTGGATGCTAATGATAGTAGGCATCAAATTCAAAGGCAACAATAATTACTGCTTGAGGCATGCTATTTGTACTTTTTTTTGGATGCTAATGATAGTAGGCACCAAATTCAAAGGCATCAATATAATATTGAATGAACAATTTCGTTCGAATATTGCTTTTTCCTTATTCTAACCTTATGCACAAAACCAGGTAGGGCCTGCTCCTGCCCTTATTAAGGCTGAAGTTCCGTGGTCAGCTCGAAGAGGTTCTCTGTCTGATAAGGATCGTGTTGTGAAGACAGTGAAAGGGTATTAATTCTCTGATTCCTATGATCTGGAATATATGATTTCATGATCTGTGTTACATTTAAAAAAGAATACAATTTATTGAAATTATATCGTTCCTTTTCTTTTGTGCAACTGCTTGTTCTATACTTATCTTATTTTCTCACAAAATGTGTTCTAAATTTTGTGCAGTATATTGAACAAATTGACCCCAGAGAAGTTTGATGTTCTCAAGGGCCAATTGATCGATTCTGGAATTACAACCCCAGATATTTTGAAGGTATTCACGAATTCTCTTGATTTTTTTTCACTTTTCCTGCTATTGCTTTTTGGCTAAAGAGCTTGAGGGTTCAATCTAAATTGCAGGATGTCATCTTTCTGATATTTGACAAGGCTGTGCTGGAGCCAACCTTTTGTCCTATGTATGCCCTTTTATGCTCAGATCTTAATGCAAAACTTCCCCCTTTCCCATCTGAGGAGGCTGGCGGGAAAGAGATCACATTTAAACGAGTCCTGTTGAATAATTGTCAAGAGGCTTTTGAAGGTGCTGATGCCTTGAGAGCTGAAATTAGGCAGATGACTGCTCCTGAGCAAGAAATGGAACGCAGAGATAAAGAACGAATGCTTAAGTTGCGAACCCTAGGAAACATACGCCTTATTGGAGAACTTTTAAAGCAAAGGATGGTGCCTGAAAAGATTGTCCACCATATTGTTCAGGTCCTTCCTAGTGTTAATTTACTTTTATCTTCATTGTTTCTTGTACAGGAATTTTTTTGTTGGACTAACTATGCACTCTTGTTTCATGTAGGAGCTTCTTGGACATGATGGTAAAGCATGCCCAGCTGAGGAGAATGTGGAGGCAATATGCCAGTTTTTCAACACGATAGGTAAGCAGCTGGATGAGAGCCAAAAATCTCGTCGCATCAATGATAGCTATTTTAGTAGGTTGAAGGAGCTGACTACAAACACTCAACTTGCACCACGGTTGAGGTTCATGGTCCGTGATGTTTTGGATATGCGGGCAAATAACTGGGTCCCTAGGCGTGAAGAGGTGATTCTATATTTCTTGTCATTTTGTTTCTCTCTCTCTGTCACATTCTCTTGTAAGGGGTAACCATAGAATGCCTTGAGGTACATGATAGTGAGGTTTCTGACTCTTTCTCTGTATTTTGGAAGGTGAAAGCAAAGACCATCAGTGAAATCCATTCAGAAGCAGAAAAGAATCTAGGGTTGCGTGCAGGTGCAACAGCAATGATGAGAAATGCTAGAACTGCTGGTTCGCACGTGGATTTGAGTCCCGGAGGTTTTCCTGTTACCAGGCCTATGCCTGGGATGCCTGGGACTAGAAAAATGCCAGGTATGCCGGGAATGCCTGGTCTTGATAATGATGATTGGGAGGTCTACCGATCCCGCTCAATGACCAAGCGTGATGGTCCAGTATTTTCCCAGTCTGCCAGTCGTGTTCAGCCAACTTTGATCAGCAAAACACCTCTTAATTCAAAATATTTACCTCAAGGCAGTGGTGGCATAATAGCAGGGAAAACAAGTGCCTTGTTGCAGGGAGCTGGTGGTCCTCCTACCAAAACCAATTCAATTCCACCAGTAGAACCTCTTACTCATAGCCCTAAGCCTATAGTTCCAGTAGCATCAGCAATTTCTTCTGAGAAGCCTCTGGCTCCTGTAACTGTATCAGATTCTATTAAGCCTCTGGCTCCTGCATCTGTATTAAATTCTGCTCTTCTTCAACGGAAAACTGTATCTCTGCTGGAGGAGTATTTCAGTGTTCGGATTCTCGATGAAGCACTTCAATGTGTGGAGGAGCTGAAGGCCCCAGCTTACCATCCAGAGGTTGTCAAGGAAGCTATTAGCCTTGCTCTGGAAAAGATCCCACCTTGTGTGGAACCTGTTATAAAGCTTCTCGAGTTCTTGTTCAGTAAAAAAATCTTGACACCTGTTGATATAGGAACTGGATGCCTTCTTTATGGGTCAATGTTGGATGATATTGGCATTGATTTGCCAAAAGCGCCAAGTAATTTCGGTGAACTTCTTGGGAAGTTGTCTTTGGAAAAGGTGCTGGAGTTCAAGGTTGTGAAGGAAATCCTGAAGAAGATCGAAGATGACATGTTCCGGAAAGCCATCTTTGGCGCTGCGAAGAAGAGCATTACATCCAGCCCTTCTGTGCAGGAATTTTTGGCAACCCATGAAACTGAGGTCCAGGCTTGTGAGAGTTTGCTTTCCTGATTAATGCTAGTTTTAGTCATCACCGCAAAACCCATATCCGGCATTTGGCCACAGGGGGGCAGAACAGTAGATTGCTCAATTTCCCCCCATATTTTTTTATGTTTATCAATGGATAATTTTATTTAGTTGTATATTTTTTGGGTTGGTATTCTAGCTTAGTTTGTTTATTAAGCTGAGAGACATGATGTCTTGTATTTCTCGACCTCGGGTGAATTTTTTCCTGGGAACAATCGAGATGATCATGATGATCCTTTTGTTACATTAGGTTTGCAGTCTCTGTACCATTAATATGGAGTTTGTAATTGGCCTTTTTGTGGCCTTCAATTTTCTATGGATATTCCCCTCAATTTGTCTTTTAGCTCCAATAAATTCTGCCTTATTTATCAACATCTGCCGCTCTTGCAAGTTTTGACGTTGATAATTGTAACCCTGGCAGTCTTTTTATGCAGTTTCCAGTTTTTCTCAGTTGAGATGGCTCTTGTGACCCGCAGCTTCACTTGCCTCCCGCTGCCTACATCCGATGACCTTCAAAGGTGGAACAAAGTTATAAAGAATCAAGTGCTTTGGGGAAATGCAGAGCACGCGATTCACTCATACATAGAGATGCAAAGACATGGTGTATCTGCTGATAACTTCACATTTCCCATTTTGCTCAAAGCAGTAGGTAATGCTTCTTATCTGCGTATTGGGTTAACGATCCATGGCCAGGCGGTTAAAACCGGTTACTGCGACCATCTTTTTGTCCGAACTGCTCTACTGAAAATGTACTCTTCTTTGGGTCATGGCCTACTGATTGATGCTCGTAAAGTGTTTGATAAAATGCCTGTGAGAGATGTGGTGGCCTGGAACTCCATGTTAGATGTGTATGCTTCTGGCGGCCAGATGGATAATGCATTGGAAATGTTTTATACAATGCCATCACGGGATCTTTCGTCGTTCGATATCATGATCTCAGGGTTTGCAGGTATCGGAAGCATATCATCTGCCAGAAGAAATTTTTATGGAACTCCTGAAAAAGACTATCTCATGGAACTCGATGATCTTGGCGTGCATGAACGCTGGTGAGACGGCAGAAGCGCATAAACTATTCAAGGAAATGCCTGAAAGAAATGTCATAACCTGGAACACAATGATAAAGGGTTATTTAAGCAACCAACTCTACACCAAAGCCATTGAGTTCTTCTTCAGAATGGAGGTTGGAGATATAAAGCCGGATTATCTGTCTGTGACTGGCGCTTTATCTGCCTGTGCTCAGTTGGGATCACTTGAAACAGGCGTAAAAGTACACATAGACGCTAAAAATCGCAGCCAGGCCTCAAGCCCCCATGTAGTGACTGCACTGATAGATATGTATGCCAAGTGTGGAAGCATACAGAGCTCTTTAGAGGTGTTTTACAAGTGCAAAGACAAAGACATATACTGTTGAAATGCCATGATTTCAGGCCTTGCTCTTCACGGTTTCGGGGATACTACTCTGAAACTCTTCAACCAAATGAGAGACAATCGTACAAAGCCAGACGACATCACCTTCATTGGGGTCTTAAGTGCTTGCAGCCATGGAGGGCTAGTGGAAGAGGGAAGCCAGCTATTTGGTCGCATGGAGAAAGAGTTTGGGATCACTCCAAAGTTAGAGCATTATGGCTGCATGGTTGATCTTTTGAGCAGAGCCGGGCTCTTCGTCCCGGCATTGCAACTCATTGGGGCCATGTCGTTTGAACCCGGCGAGTCAGCCTTTGGTGCTTTGCTCAGTGCATGTGTTGTGCATCAGGACCTTGAAACTGGGGAGAAAGCGATGAGGCTGATCATGGAGAGGGATTGTTCGTTGAGCGATGGGGAGTACTTGAGGTTTTCAAACTTGTATGCGTGGGAAGATGGAGAAATATGATGAATGAGTCGGGCATTTTTAAGACTGCTGGGTGCAGTGAAGTTGAGGTTGATGGAAGGTTTCACAAATTTTTGGCTGGTGAGTTCGATATTTGACTTGAGTTTTGCCTTTTACATAGCAAATGTGGTTGAAACATGGATGAAAATATCGACGAAACTACCGATATATCGATAATTCCGGCCGACGACACTTAAAAAGGAGTAAAAGAAATTTGCTGAAATATCGAAATCCGATGGAGGAAGAAAATGATTGTTAGTTTGTATATTTCGTTGTGTTTTATTTCTTAAAGAGAATAACAACACTGGGGCTTGAACCTAGGACCCTAGGTTAAGAAATAAAAGATACAACCTACTCAATTAGCCAATCTAATTGATAATATAAGCAAAGTATAATGTATAAAGTATACAAACTAACAATCATCTTCTTCCTCTAGCGGGTCTGGAATTTGGGTTTTTCGATCCGACTTCATGACCCGACTCAAATTACTTCATTTTATGTCTAATTTTCACAAATCAATAGTCTATCTTCATAGTTTTGATTCCATCCTACAAAGGGATCTGTGGGTTAAAAACAAGAAAATTCTTCGATATTTTGGCAAATTTTTTTCACCTATTTAGGTGTCGCCAGCCGAAATTATCGGTGGTTTCGGTCAATATTTCATACACGGGGCACACTCCAATTAAACACCACTTTGACCCATGACTAGAGTGATGGTTAAGAATAGTCGTCTTCATGCTGTTCACTGATTGTTTGTTGTAAATGTATATGAACTTTGACGACTTATGTGTGTTTAGGTAGGTATGCTAGCAAAACCTTCTCTCTAATGGCGTGGTTTGTGTAATTTATCTGCCAATGATGTAACCTTTATTACTTATTTTTATTTGTGAAATTTAAACTTACTGATATTTTGATTTTTAAAGCAAATCAAGAGTGTTTTGGTGATGGTTTTTAGCGAAAGTTTATTAGCAATCGGGTGGATTGAGTAGTTTAGGTGGCAATGATGGGATCCTTGTGACCCATTTCTATTTAGGGTTAAACACTGAAGTGCACACAAAATCTCCTTTCAGTGAATTTAACCGAACTTCTGCGGATCACAAGATCCAAAATAGATTGTGCCAGCAGCAACAAATGTGGTATATTTTGTCTGCACCCACCAGTTGGAACAATGAGATCAAGTATGACCTGCCCCATAGGCCATAGTGGGGTTGCACTCACACCAATAGTAGGTGGTAATTGATAGAGAGGGCTAATAGAGTGGGTTTCGCCTCAGTTCGAGGGAGCATCCATTTTCTTATAATTTATTAAATATTTATTTATATATTTTGTATTTTTTTAAGAAAGTCGTTATTTGATGTGTAAAAATTAATTTTTGAAATTCAAATTTATATTATTTAATGATGACTTTATTCTAATAAATATACGTGAATTATCGAACATACAAAAGACAATGAATTGCTAAATACACACATGAAATCAATAATTGATTATAGATAATTGATGCCTTGGTGTCCTTGATTTGGGTAGGAGACAAGTCAATTTTGCCTCACCAATCAACCAAAAAATATGAACTCTTTTTAAAAAAAATTTCTCCAAAGAGCTTTGACTTTGAGGATGTGAATGTCAAGTCATTCCACACACCATATCCCTTTTAAGGATTTTAATCAGATACGGTACACTGTATTTTTTTTTTTTTAAATTGTCCTTCAACCAATTATTATTAGCCATCTCACCCACATGAAACAAGTGCACAATGTTATAGAGAATTTGCTATCTAATCATATCTCTTTGAAGATTATATTACACACAAAAAAAAAAAAGTAATAATCAACGAAAAACAAATCTTATCTTATCCTTCTACATGAAAAGATTAAAAAATGACTAAAAGAGGAAGAAGGTTTAACACCACCTTTAAGAGTCCAATTTGTTACTTGCCCATTATAGAAAGGGATGATAATTGTTACTTTTCTTCTAATTTATACTTCAATATACTCTTCCTAAATGGTTGATATTATAATATGATATGAATATAAACATGGTATATGCAATGGGGGATCCATAATTCTTTTTCGAGAGGGTCAACCGTAAACGACCATAATCCTTTATTAGCATTCTAAAAAATTTATCTTGCAATTATTCAGATTAAAAAATAGATGAGTCTGAAGATTGTTTAGAAATTTTTGAAATTAAAATTAGAGATTATTTCATTTGATTGAGTTTTATGATTACATTAATGCCATCGAATGAAAATTAGAGTCAATAAGAATTTGTTATAAGCAATTTTTGATGAATTTTGAGTTACAAAAGTATATTTATCAATATTAATAAGCATAAAATACCATCTTGATCGAAAGCCTAAATGGGAATGAAAATTAGAGTCAATAAGAATTTGTTATAAGCAATTTTTGATGAATTTTGAGTTACAAAAGTATATTTATCAATATTAATAAGCATAAAATACCATCTTGATCGAAAGCCTAAATGGCAAGCCACAAGCCGACCTACTAGGAGACTTCTTTGATCGAAAGCCTAAATGCTAAGCCACAAGCCGACCTACTAGGCAAGCTAGTTTATGCGCTTGCTTACTCGATATTATGTTTTAGACGGGAAGCTTTAGAAAGTTTAATCTTCGGACTAATATCATAGTCGAGAATGATTTGTCTAATTTATGCAGTGTGTTTTTAAATATACTTTAAATAATTTCTATTTATTTTTGTTAAAATAATTACTAAATATTCAATAATCTATTTAGAATTATAAAAACATTATTACTATTAAAATGATTTGTTAATTATTAAAAAAATTAAATGAAAAATAAAAATATATATATAATGTACTGTTATTGTTTAGTTTAATTATAAAGCTTCGGATGATAACCTAAGTATAAATTCTAAAATTCAAGTAAAGCAATTTAGCTACTGCAAACTTTCTTCCTTTTATTGTTCTCTGCTTCCTTCTTTGCTCTGCTTGCTCTCTGCCACATCAATAACCTCCATGATTCTTCTCCCTACGTCTTCATCTAAAAAAATAACATTCCAATTCAGAGTCACCGCAACCATAATACTCAGACTTTTTTCTGTCACTCTTATATGTTGTTATTTCCCATAGGAAAATAAAGAACGGGATAAGAAGCCCCCCTCATTCTTCTCCCTTTGTCTTCATCTAAAAAAAATAACATTTTAATTTAGAGTCATCACCACCACAATACTCAGACTTTTTCTGTCTCTCTTATCTGTTATTTTTTCCGATAAGAAAATAAAGAACGGGATAAGAAGCCTCCCTGATTCTTCTCTTTTCGTCTTCATCTAAAAAAAATACATCCTAATTCAGAGTCACTATCACCACAATACCCATACTTTTTCTGTCTTGCTTATCTATTGTTCTTTCCCATAAGAAAATAAAGAACGGGATAAGAAGCCCCAAGGCAAAGTAAGCCAACCATATCCATCATTCAAGCATCTTAATTTCCTCTTCCCTTGAATTTTCCCACTCCTAAAACTGGATCATGGAGAAGAGAAAAATTAATTGTTTTTTGTTGTGGTGAGGAGAAGCCTAGCTTCAACTTTTTAAATTTTTGTCCACTAAAATCAATTTTATAGATGAATTTCCTAGCATACCTAAAGGCAAGCTTTTTAGGACTGGGGGGTCAATTTCCAACCTCTATGTTCAATATTCTAGTGATGAGGGGGTCAAGTGACCCCTCTTGGCCTAAGGTGGATCCGCCACTGGGTATATGGTTACCATCCAGTCTTCTCATTTTCGGAAACATTATCGGTAAAATAATCGATTCGGAAACATTATCGGTAGAATAACCGATTTCATATTAATTCATTCATTTCATAAAATATGTAAGTTTTTTTTTTTTGGTGCATATTCGAAGACTTAACTTTGAGGGCAACCGGATAAACCAGTCACTTTGAGCTCCTACTTTGAAAAGGCTCCCAAAATATTTTTTTATACATATTGAAATTTGCATATATAAATATGAGATTAATTTTTTTTTTCAACGAGTCGTTCAGGCGAGTTAGTTTTTAATAATTTTTTCCAAATGCTAAGCACGAGATCAAAAATCCCTTGGGCCATTTTTTTTTTCTTCAAATTATTTCTCTTTTGTAGGTCTCTCCTCGTACTTCCATTTCCACGAATCAAATTGGACTTGATAGTCGGATTGCATCTGCTTCAAAGCCCTTTTTTTTTTTTTTTTTCCCTATAATTCAAATAATTTTTTTCAATTTTTTTTCTTCAGCTTTTTAGAAAACCGAACCATCTCTCATTTTTGTATTTATAATTACTTTTTGTTATAATTTTGATTTGTGTAAGATTTTATGTTCGGTTTTCATTTGTGTAAGAAAACCAAAGACAAAAAGATAAGAAGGCTGAAAAAAATAATTGATTATAGATATGAGCCGGTGGAATTCGATCATAGCATCTCCACCCACCAATTGAAGAATTGAGAAGACCCATTTAAAGATTCCCATTGATCCCTCAAAATCTTATAAGCGGCCCCCTATATTAAATCACCGCATTGGATTAAAAACGTTAATGGCAAGATATATATATATATATATATATGCTATAAATAGGTGGTTGATTGCAACCTATACAACCGTGTAGCAACTAGCAAGTTCAAATTTGGCCTACAAGCTTGGTAATTTATGCCTTTTTGGTCGAGTCATGGCCCCTTGTTTTGCAATTTGCAATTGCTGGTTGTGTATTAGGAGGAAAAGAAAAACATGGGCCAATGCAGAAAACTTCGAACTTTTCAAGATCCGATTGAGGTCCGAGAAAGAAATTAAAACAACTCACGTACAAAAAGACACGAATATCTACCCTGACTGATCAGTATAATGAACATCAGTATGGTTTTTGGCTTTAACAAATGATAGCTGGTGTGTCAAAAAAGATGATGTTAGTTGGCACTCGGGGGCCATAGGGTTTCAACTTCAGTCACATATTGATGTTGATGTGATACCAAATTCTACCTTGATTTAGACTTATATCTAATTTCATTAAAAGAATTCAAAGAAGGTTGTCTAAATTTTAAACCCTAGATTTAGACTTATATCTAATTTCATTGAAAGACAATTCAAATAAGGTTGTCTAAATTTTAAATCCTACATACTTTGCTTCGCAAAAACGAATATTCTTCCATAAAAAAAAAATTATTTGATAAATCAAACAAATGGTACAAAAAGATACATAAAAATAAAATGTAAGCACTATCCAATAATATATACTCTCATCAAGTAATATTTGAATAGAATAATACATGTTTTCGTGTCTACTTCCACATCCAGAAATTTGAAATGAGTTTTTTAGTTATATTTAACTATTAATCAGTATATATATATATAATTATAACTACACGGATACATAATGATAATTAACTATTTTTCTAACTATCAAAGATAGATAAACTCATTTTTTAAAATTTTGTGATTTTATTTGTTTAACCGAGGATATAATAAAGAGTATTCGCCAAGTACAATTCGAACTTTTAAAAATTATAATCTTATTTGGTTTTTCGTTTACTGAATTAATGGTGTTGTCCAAGATTTACTGATTTAGAACTCAGGGTCTTAAAAGGTGTTGGATAGGGTTTTTCAGTAGGGTGGTCGTGGGGAAACTTATGACTTAACGTTGAACATTCACGATTTTAGAAAGTTTGTAGAAGGGATTTTTCAAGGTCTTAGAAAGTTTTGTAGAAGGGATTGATTTATGGTAGGATTGATATTTTTCTTTTGAGATAAATGAGTCGTCCTCTTCCTTGACCATGACACCGCCATCATGGGACAACCAATAATTTGAAAATGCTAAGATATAAGCGATTAAAGATACTTTTAGTTTAAGGATATTGTTGAGATTTTAAATTTCGTTGATAGGAGGATTTGGTCTGCAAAGGGTATTAAAATATATAATTTAGATATTGATCTCGCCCTTTATAAGAGTCGAATGCAAGAACTCTCATTTAACGTATGCAAAGAAATAGTACTGGACCTTACTACTAAGTGGCAAAACTTCGGTATTATTAGCTCTAAGTAATATCAATTAGTAGTATAATTTAGTGATGTTTCATTTCCCATGCAAAATTTTTTATTTGACGTAAAATCTATACTCAATATATAAAAAGAAAAATCTAAATAATAATAAATATATCGTTATTTTTATTATAACATCTAAATTATAAATGTGAATAACATGTAAATTATAATGTCACATTTAGATTATTAGATTTATTTATGACACACCAAGGGCAAAATGTGTCCATTTGGAATTTTGTTGGCAAAGAAAAGAAAGAAAGAAGAAGTGTCCATCTGCGTTTCAAGTTTCAACAGTGTGACCAGAATTTGAGTCTTCCGATCTTTTTCTTTCTCCCTCTATTTCTCTCCTCCGATGATTTGCTCTTGGACTCTCTCTCTTCCTCCCTTCCTGCTCTGTCATTCTTCGAATTATTGATACTCCACTCCCTACCCAACTCCTGCCTCTTAGTACTTCAAACTTCTGCAAGACCCTTTTCCAAAACCCCAATAACCAGTTTTTTGTTTTATGCTCTTTCTGTTGCTCCGATTCTGATCTTCTGCTGTCTGTACGGACATCCGAACTGGGCATGTGAAGCCGCATCGAGTGTGTCAAGTAATATTCTGTATGATTAAGTTCTTTCCTGATCCATTTTATTGCAAATTAGCATCTGGGTATTTCTTGCTTTTGCTTAATCTTTGAAATTTTTTATGGTTGTTTCCCTTTTGAGTTTTTTTGTTTCTTTGAAATTTGGGTCTTTAATATAAGTTATGCTTGAAGTTGATCTTGATGTTTTTGTAAATGCATAGGTGTTCTTGATGATTGCTAGTATTATGTAATCTAATTTGTGCTTAAAAGTTATGATTTTGATGCCATTATCTGACTTAATTTTTTATATTTACTGCTGTTTGATATAATACTGTGGGCGTGACTCTGTCAAATCCATCCAATCTTGAATATTTAGATGATAACAGAGGAGGAGGAGTTTAGACGTATGTGTGATATCCAGAAACTGTCAAATCCTTGCCTTATGTTTAGTTGATTGGTGGTTTCTATCGATCCTGTTAATCGAGTAGTAAAAACTGTCTCTAATTCGTGTTTTGTTCTGCATTTTATGAACCTCCATACAAGTTATCACTAAAAATCATTTGGTTTGTGGATAAATAGCTTTTCGGCTTATAAATGTGGGATTACAGTTTCTGATTGAATTTTGTAATTGTAGACTTGAATAATGGGTATATATCTCAGCACCCCCAAAACTGATAAGTTCTCCGAAGATGGCGAGAATGGCTGGGTCAGATATGGTTTATCATCAATGCAAGGATGGCGTGCCACCATGGAGGATGCTGTGAGTAAATAAAAATTTCCAATTCCTGTTAGAAGTTATTTTGAGAAAATAAATCATTTTGTGTACGTTTGTAGAAGTTTATGCTCTTTAATCTTTTCCATTGTTGTTTATCATGCTGTAGCGGGGAATTAGCTGAATGTAATATATGTACCTAATTCCATGTATGGATTCTTATTTATTCTTTTAGATAGGACAGAAGCCTATTATCTTGTGGTATGCTGTTGTTCAACTATAATGTTGTGTTTTGAAACTTCTTGATAGTAGCCTAGTAGTCTTCCTGGATCTGTATACTTGACTAGTCCTATTGGTGCTTTCTGTTTGTCACAGTAGAGAAACAATCAGGACTCTGGGAAGTAGTACAGTATAAAAATGTGGTCCTTACTTCCTCAATTGGTAGAAATAATTCATTCTCAACAAGAAGTTCTTATCTGACTTAATTTTTCTGAAAAATTGTTGAAGAAACTAAAAACTTCCCTGAGTTCTTCAACTGTGCACCTTGTACACGAGGGAAGTTGGTATTGGTATTTGCTTTGTTTTCAGAGTTGTTTCACCTATTAACACGACGTTTTCTTTTGTCAGCATGCAGCTTATCCCGATCTGGATGCATCCACCTCGTTCTTTGGTGTTTATGATGGCCATGGAGGTAAGAATTGGCAATTGTATCTGCTTATGTACTTGCGGACTAACTGAAATTAATGTATTTTGCTTATTTTTGTTGTTGTACCATCACTGAATCTCACTTCCCAAAGTCATTGGTTATGCTCTTATTAGAAGCTTATATTGATCTCTGTGGTGGCAGTGGTATGGACTTGATATTAGATTGTTTTGGAATCATTGCTGTCTTTTTATTTTATTTCTTTGACGAGGATGGATAACTAATAACAATGTAATCCTCTTTAGAAATAATTTAATTTTGTAGTATATTACTTACCTAAGTCCAATAATTTTTTCAGGTAAAGTAGTTGCTAAGTTTTGTGCAAAGTTCCTTCACCGACAAATGCTCAAGGACGAAGCATATGCAGCTGGAGACGTAGGAACTTCTGTTCAAAAAGCTTTTTTCAGGTTACACCTTTAATGTTCTTAAATTCAGTTTCATTTTACTTTCTTCTTGAGTGAAGGGGGAATGCAAATGTGTTTAATCATTCCCTATTTTAGAGTGAAAAGTTTCATACTCTTGTTATGTAATTCATGAAGCATATACATAATGGTTGTCACTACTTTATCTCTGATAATCCTTGTATTTTAGTATAATTAGCATTATTTCAAATCATCTTCATAGTAAATGTGCATGAAAGGAGTGGTCTATGCTTTTTTTACCGACATCTCAAATTGAGAAAGGCAAAGGATTTTGAGTGATTACTTATTTGAGTTTTCAACCTAGTTTCACGTATATGTCAAGCATGTGAAGAAAGATCTGATTACGTTGTATTAGTTTAATTTTGGCTGATGCTGCTTTAAGTTGGGTTGAGTTTACAAAGACAATATCTTAACCCTGTATTTTATGCCTATGTTGTCCTGGATCCTTATGAGATCACAGATTCTTGAGGTGGTAGTACTTGTTCAAACTGTAAATGATTACCAATTAAAGGAAATAGACTTTTATTGTTTAGCTTTATAGTTGTGGTCCTCTAATCTTATTTTTGTTCTTTGAGGTTGAAGAGGTTAGTTAATTTTTGCAGAATGGATGAAATGATGCGTGGACAAAGGGGTTGGAGAGAGTTAGCTGTTTTGGGGGATAAGATAAACAAGTTTACTGGCATGATAGAAGGGTTAATTTGGTCTCCGAGGAGCAATGAGGGTAATGATCAAGCTGATGATTGGGCTTTTGAGGAGGCAAGTGCAAGAACCATAAGATTTTCTTGAAGTTACTATCATTATGTGGATCAGATTCTCATCTACTTGACCTGGCTTCATTACCTATTAACTTGATTACTCGGAGTTCTCTTTTAATTCTGAACTTAAATATTCAGCATTTCAGCACATGCAATCTGTATGCTAAGAGTATTCCCTCTGCTAAAACCAGCAATTTTCTTGATGTGGGGAAAATGTGAAAGGAAAGATGAGAGTGAAAAGAAAAGGGAGAGAGCTGGGGCATTTAGAGATTATCTGTAGTATATGGTGGCTTGCCTGCGCATTTTAGGATGGAAACCAGGGGCACCTAGAGATGTGTAGTTTATGGGGACATGCCTGGACAGGCCCAATTGATTTTCTTAACATTGTTGATTTGGGCAAGCTATACAAGTAATTTGTTTAATTTGATTTCATGATTCTATGATTAAACAGAATAATTTTTCAGGGGCCTCACTCTGATTTTACTGGTCCAACTTCTGGGAGCACAGCCTGTGTTGCAATTCTTAGAAACAACCAACTTGTGGTTGCGAATGCTGGTGATTCTCGTTGTGTGATATCTAGGAAGGGTCAGGTATTTTATTAAATTCTTTGTGTTTTGCTTGTTTCTTGTGCTGACTCCTTATAAAGACAGAATTAAGACTTTGCTTGTCAATCTCAAGGGGTTAAAAGTGACTAGCATTTGACTTGAATTTGAAGGCTAGAGTTTCTATATTTTATATTTCTGTTGAGCATTGTGTTTTTTTGCTGTTCATTTCACTTCTCCTTTTTCAGGCATATAATCTGTCTAGAGATCACAAACCTGATCTTGAGCTTGAGAAGGAGAGGATTCTAAAAGCTGGTGGGTTTATCCATGCAGGACGAGTTAATGGAAGTTTAAATCTTGCAAGAGCTATAGGTAATTCCTGCATACATTTTAAGTTTTAACATTCTAGCTCTTTGAGATTACAGTTAGATACCGAAAGGCGTTTAAGTATATCTTAGTGGAAATCCCTCATAACAGAGGCAGTTTGGTACCTCTGAAAACATACCCGGTGGTGTCTTGTTTCCTAATTGAATGAAATACGCACACACCTATTGATATTGGTATGCTACATTATGTGCGTGGAGTCTCTGTATCGGGGATGGCAAGTGGAGGACTGTCTGTAGTTCCCATATTGATTAGTTCTGCCTATACTGCAGGTGACATGGAATTCAAGCAGAATAAATTTTTGCCAGCTGAAAAGCAAATTGTAACAGCCAGTCCAGATATTAACACTGTACGTAAATAGTTACAATATTGAAATTTTTCACAAGATTGTTCTTTCTTTGTTTTAATATGTCATGGGTGTATAAATGAAGGACTTGGTGTATCTACTTTTTCAAGTTTCTCACATTGTTTTAATGCCTGTTTTCTAGTCAAACCAAAACTTTACAAATAATTATTGACTAATAGCTTGTTTCCTCAATTTGTTATTAGGTCGAACTTTGTGATGATGATGAATTTATTGTGCTAGCATGTGATGGCATTTGGTATGTATCTTAAGCCTCTTCTTCTTCTTTTTTCTATTTTATCTTTGAAGATTTTTTTTTAATACAAGGATATTGGTGGAGGGAATTAAATTATATAAACATTGGTTATCTACCTCATCCGACGAGAGTCGAACCTGAGACCTTCCACATAACAAGTGGAGAGGAATACCACTGGGTCATAGCATTACGTGGATCTTTGAAGATTCTTTATCTTTTATAACTTGACCTCATTGTAAAATTTTAATACTTAGTATTAGCTCAAATATTGTCTTCTTGATCGTATATTATACCTACATCCAAAATTAAAAGAGTTGTGGATGACAAATATTATATGCTTCATTTGCGAAGGGAATTGTACTGTTAATGGTATTTCGAATATCTTCCTAGGATGTACTATAGCTGACAGGATTCTGGTTTTGACACATTTAAATATATATTGGAAGTTATGGATGCTTTTCTCAACTCTGAGTAAATGTTTGTTAATTTCTTACAGGGATTGCATGTCTAGCCAGCAAGTGGTAGACTTTGTCCATGAACAACTGAGCTCGGTGAGTGCATAGTTCTCTCCCCTTAGAAATGCAGTTGAAAAGTTTCCATCATAGTGAGATGCTGTCTGTTCTTGCTTCTCTGCACTCACTCATCATTGTAAATCACGCAGGAAGGCAAGCTATCTGCGGTGTGTGAGAGAGTCCTTGATAGGTGTCTGGCGCCATCTACTGCTGGTGGTGAGGGATGCGACAACATGACCATGATTGTGGTGCAGTTCAAGAAGCCCCTTCGGTCAGCTGAATCTGTAGATGAGCAGCAGTCGTCACCAACTGAAGAAGCTGCTGGAAGTGATTCAAAGACGAGTGACTGATTCAAAGGCGAGTGAAAGTGAACCATGAAATTTGAAGAGATTGAACACGTTTTACTCTTTCGGACAAAATGGGATCTCAGATTTGTAATTGTAGATTGAATGTTTTAGCCTGGAGAAAAAAATGAATGGATTAGTTGTTAGTTCAAACTCATTTTCTTGCTCTTGAATGTTATCTTTACGTTGAATGTTATGTTTAATGTTTGAAACACAAGTTGAATAGTGTATGTACAGTTCATAACAAAAGTACAACGAGTGTTGAAAACGCGACAGCTTCTATATCTTTGAGCTGTTGAAGTAATCTGTATGTTTGTTTTTCCTAATCCATTGTCCTGTGAGCCATTCATGAATGAGGCTCCATAAGTGGAATTATCTCACTTGTTTTGTTTCTGTCGTCAAATGAGGTCTTGCAGAAGGTAGTGATCACTGATCGCATATATTATTTCGTAGGTGAAAAATAAAGAAATAAGTGCCTTCAAAATATTAAGTTTCAAGCAGGGTATTTTGGTAAAATCATACACTACCATCTCAATTTTCAAAGCCCCCCTCCATGTAAACCCATGAGAGCAAAAAGCAGCAGCCATTTTTCCTTTTTCTTTTCCGCAGTATCATAATAATCTCTCTCTCTCTGCCCACCTCACCCTTTCTCTCTCTAAAATCGACAATGTAAATCTAAAATGGCCCAGACCTGGTCCAAAACAATAACCTTATGAAAGAAGAAGAGGTGAAAAACAAAAACAAGAGGGAGAGATTATACCGACATGTCTCCAACCACACCTCTCTCTCTCTCTCTCTCTCTCTCTCTCTCTCTCTCTCTCTCTCTTTCCAAAGGCAAAGGCAAAGGCAAAGCAAAGGCCAAACATTTATTTCCCACAATTGCCCTTCTGTATATTCCATCTTCATCACTCATTTACTCGTATTCGTATCTCCGACCTTCATGGGCCTTTTTGGTTTCTCACAATCGCAGAGTTTCTGCAGACCCAAACAGAGCCATATCCAACTGGATACACCGCAACACAAACCCCTCTCTACATAATTGCTTTTATTAATATTATCGTTATTCCCCTTTCGCTCTCTCTCCCACCCTTCGTCTCTCTCCAGAATTGCAAACCTTATCTCCTTACTTGATTTGGGTTGGGGTTTAATTTTATTTTTTCCATGGGGTTTGAATTATTTCCTACTTGGATGTGGATTTCTATTTCCTTACTATATAATCGAGTTTAATGGTCAAAGATTCAGACTTTGAGCCAGAGATGAAAAGGAATTTTGATAACTTTTCTCCCCAATTTTGATTTTGGATGCAATTCTGAGGGTAAGGATGAAAAGGGTCGCTGCTAAGTCGAATCAATCCCAGCCGGTTGATGAGGAAGCTAGGCTTAAGCTTCGGCATGAAAGTCTTCTGCAAGATTTCCTTGAGCGACAAAAGGTTAGTTTTTTGTCTTATGAATTTTGTTTGGTTTGTTTAGTGCTACTGATTTTCATATCTAGCATGAATCTCTCTTTTGGAACCATGTTTTTCAAGTCTTATCGAAACTGGCTATGATCATGAGTGTTGAGCTTTCTTTGATAATGAATCCAGTCTATGAGGTTTATTTGACCTTCTAGTTAGATTATCACTGAGGAGTGAAAAATTAAGCCTGAATTTTGGACTAACAGTTACTTTATAGGATTTCTTGAGAAAGATTGAATTTCCCTAGTATCTGAAATCACCAGAGGTAAATTCAAAATCAAATTACTTACTTTTCATTGCATGCAGAGTATACAAATTGATTTGGGCTTGGGGATTGAAAGTGGAACACTTTAGCATAAAAAAGGACAAAATAAGTAGTTCTTCTTTGCTAGGGTTTTGGCTGCAGTCCGTTTAACAACATTAGGTGGAAGAGACGAATCTAATCGGCGTGTAATTTCTGGCATGTCGATTCTATGAATAAATATGTCAAATAATGGTCTTTTCTTATTTTTCAATAGGAATTTGTATCAAAGAAGAAGAAATTGCAAGCTGCACAGCAGAAGAGAGACATCCTTCTAGCTGAAATTCGGTATGATCCTCTCAGTTTTTGGTGTATTTGTAATAAAATGGTTTCTGTCAAAAATTCGGAAATTGAGTGTAGTTTATAGCCTAATTTACTTCTCTTCTGAACTTAAGATTTTTGAGACGAAGGCATAGACATCTGCTGAAGATAAAATCAGCAGAAACCGAAAAAGAAGAAGTCCGACCTCAGAAGTCTGATACACAACTTAAGAAGTTTTCGAGAAAGAGGAAAAATAATGCCAAAGAAGCTGCTTTAAATAAACCCTCACAAGTCTTGCAGGAAGGAGGAGACTAAATTGTTTCAGACCAAAAAATTAGGAAAGAACCCAAAAAATAGCTTAAATAGCGAAAAAAAGAGTTGGAAAGCAAAACATTGTACCACCTGATGAGGTTACTTTCAATGTTTAGATTCCTTTTTTTCATGGAGAAATTCCCAGTTTTAGTGGGAGCCAAAAGGCCCCAAACAATCTCATTGTCATTGATATATATCAACATAATGTCTTTTTTACTTGGTTTAAGTGTAACCATAATTCTTTCCTATTCATTTCTAAAAATATTTGGTAATGAAGTATGTGATTTCATGTTCGACCAATCTAGCAAGACAAGTATTACCATGAACTCAATTCTCAACTGACCAAAGTATCAATAGGTACGCAATATTCAGATCACAAAAATTGACCACAAAGTTTCATTTATCAACATGAACTCAAATATTCGACGACTGACAGAAGTATTAACATGTGCTCAATATTTGACCACTATAGGAACCTTGTTTTGAAAGGTGGTGGGATATTTGACCACTATAGGAACCTTGTTTTGAAAGGTGGTGGGATATTTGACCACTATAGGAACCTTGTTTTGAAAGGTGGTGGGATATTTGACCACTACAGGAACCTTATTTTGGAAGGTGGTGGGAACGAGGTAATAGCTGTAATATAGATACATCATTTACATTTGTAAGTAACAAAATAAATCTTACAGTATACAGAGAGTAAAGATAACATTCGATACATGCTTACTTGTAGATACAAATCTAGGTTTGGCTAAGCAACATCAACTCCACAAAATTGAATTTGTATGTACTCGAAGAAAACATCGAGGTGATGGACCGAAACCTCCTGGAAAGAAGCTGAGTTCAGAAAGAAGTTGGAGGGAAAAAATGGTAAAAAAACATAATTGGTATGAAAAAAAATACTCGACATACCTCAGATGTCAAGATGAGTCGAAGCATATCTCATGTAAGTCATGCTTGATTGGGAAGCTGTGCATATGTTCCTACATTGGGGCTGCAACCCCCAACCATCATGTTCTTGTAAACTGCATAAGCGTTATCTGAATTTCCGGATGTGCCATACAGTCGGATGAGAGCATTGTAGGTAAACACATCGGGTTCAAGACCTACGAGTTGGAGTTCATTGTAAATCCTTCCTGCTTGCTCCACGATTCCAACAAGTCCAAGATTGAGTATCAATGAATTGTATGTGTAAAGATCGGGAGCAATTCCTCTAGTCCGCATTTCATCATAAAGAGTGAGAGCTTCGTCTGCCCTCTGTGATCTTCCAAGTCCGTTTATCATAAGGTTGTAAGCAACTGAGTCAGGGTGCAAGCCACTTTGCTTCAACTCCTCAAAGTAGCGAAGAGCATCATCCACTCTCCCCGCCCGGCAGAGGCAATCCACAAGTATGGTGTAAGACTTAAGATCTGGTCTTATTCCTTCTTCAATCATCCTTCTGAACAGATCGCAAGCAGTTTCCACGTCATCTGTTTTTGCAAAACCATTTATGAGAATATTGAAAATAGCCGAATTAGGCTTGCATCCATATTCGGCCATCTCCCTGAAGAAGTGCATTGCTTCGTCTAGTCTTCCTGACTTGAAAAGCCCATCTATGAGAGGGCCATATGTACAAGGAGAGGGAGAGAAATCGCCACTCACAAGATCATAATATAAATCTATAGCCTTATCTACACTATCACATTTCACAAGACTGGAGATAACTATATTGTGAGTTATGGTGTTAGGTTTGCATCCTCGACAAATCATTTCTTCGTACAATTCAAAGAGTTCAGTGATGTTCCCAGACTTCCCATGAGCATCAAGTAACAAGTTGTAGGTGAATACATCGGGAGCACAACCAGCATTTTTCATATCCTTAAAGAGGTCCCAAGCTCCATCACTGATATGGTCTTTTAGAAGCCACTCAATCAAACAGTTGTATGCTTCAAGTGTTGCCTTCACTCCCAGAGTTTTAGTAAACTTCTCAAATATATTTTGAGCATCCATAGCTTTCCTACGTGTACACAAAATTCTAAGTAGAGGAAGCAGTACAGAGTCATCCTGGCAAATCCTACCAGAGACCAACCTTTCAGCAAATAAAATGGCTCCGTCTATGTCAGCTTCCATCAAAATACCTCCCATTAAATCCTCCCAAAACGGCCTGTCTGCTTGGACGCCAACATGGTAAATGAAGTCCTCAGTAATTGTGAGAGAATCCTCAATGCGCCCATCCTTTATTACACCGGGTAGGAGAGTGCACAATGTTATCCGATCAGGAAATAGTGATTTCTTCATCTGATGGAAGAACCAAAATGCATAATAAATTCTGCTGTCTCTGATTAATCCATAAATTATACTGTTATAGGTCAAAATATCAGGTCTGCAATTCATTGTGGGCATTTTTCCAAACATTTGCAAGGCCAAAGTAACCTCGCCATTCTTGCACAGGCAGTTCAGGAGTGTATTGAAAGTTATCGTGTTTGGAGGACACCCTTGTTCAGTCATATTCTCAAACATTTCAATGGCTTTCTGGACTTGACCCTCTCTCCCGAATGCAGCAAGTAATGTGTTATAGGTTACAACTGTTGGATTGAGCTTCATTTCCTTCATTCTGTGAAACATCTGCCATGCTTCATCTACTCGGTCAGCTTTGTAAAGCATGTCAATCAGAGAGTTAACAATCATTACATCTGCTTCACACCCATTTGTTTCCATCTCCGAAAGTAACTTGATGGCTTCATCTAATTGCCCCACCTTACTATAGCACTTCATCATCATGTTGTAAGTTACCGAATCGGGAGACAACCCACTATATTTGAGCTCCATATAAATATTTTGTGCTTCTTGTAGTCTACCCTCTTCAGCAAGACTATACAAAGATGCATTACAAGCAACAATATTAGGAACAATGCCTCTAGTTTTCATCTTCTCAAAGGCGTCAATAGCTTTGCTGGAGTTACCACACTTTCCATAGTAGTCAATGAAAAGGATGTATGTGTAAGCAGTAGGTTGAACACCCAGATCTTCCATACTACTGAAAAGTTTCAATGCCTCATCCAACCTGCATAATCGCAGAAGCCCGCAAATTAACGTGTTGTAGGTATGAAGATTTGGCGACACCCCTTGTTTCCTCATGATGTCCAACGTATTAAATGCTTCATCAACATTTCCAGTTTTGCATAAAGCATTCACAAGTATGGTGAAAGTAATCACATCAGGAGCATAACCATCAGCTTCCATTTCACTCCAAAAAAATTTCACTGTGTCCAAATTTTTGCCGTCACTAAATTTGTCCAACAAAGTAATGTAGGTTACTTGGTCGGGTTTATGACCACTGGCTTTCATTCTTACAAACAACTCATTCGCATTATCAAGTTTACCTGCATTACAAAGAGCATCAATGAGAACAGTATAAGTGATAACATCGGGGCTACATCCCTCATCATCCATTCTCTTCAAAATTTCATATGCCTCATCAATTTTCCCAGCCCTCCCGAGTACTCGAATGCATATGGTAAAAGTATAAACATTTGGCCTCAGTCCCAAACTTTCCATCTCTTTTAGTAAGCCCATAACAGTCTTAACATCCCTTCTCTTTCCCAATGCCACCATAAGTGCTGAGTAAGTCTTCAGGCTGGGTTTAATCCCTTCTGACACCACTCTTTCATAAACCACCAAAGCCTCCCTACAATACCCGGAGTGAATAAGATTATAGATCAACCCATTGTAAGAATATGCGTTCAAGACAAAACCAGCTTTTCGCATCTCTTCAAGAGCAAATGGGGCTTGTCGAATTCCACCCCTTATATCAAGACCCTTAAAGATAGTAAGATAAGTGTCCAAATTCCTATTTATGATCTGCTTTTGCATTAGATCAAACACATAAGCCATATCATCCACTCTCTTATCAACCCTCAAGGTTTCAAGCATGTAATTACAAGTCTCAGTGGTGTGAACAACACTAGACAACTCAGCAAAGGACTTAAAGAATGAAAAAGCAGATTTTGGGTCCGAAATCGACTTTAAAACCCTCATAACTTCCTCAGAAGCCACATCATTTTTAGTTTTTTTCTTCACCACCACCTCCTGTGATCTTTTTATTACAAACCCACAAAAATCCATCCTTTTTTTCCTCTTTTTCGTCAAGTTCACCAAAGACCCACATGGCCAAACCTTTAAATTCCCAAAATTTCTTTCTTTTAACGAACCAAAATGGCTTATAGCAAATACTCTATTATCAGTAAAAGCAAGACTGTAATTGATACTACTGCAGCACATGGTCGAAGAGCAGACTATCAACAATGCCATATAGAAGACTACGTGAGCTAAAGAATGAACATAAAGGAGAAACTCACAGAAATCAGAGACGGCATGTGCATTTTATTCCTCGAAATTCTTCTGAGAAAGCAAAATGGGTGGAAAGGCAGAGGCGGCTTTGCAGCTCACATGGATATACTCTCGCTGTGTGTGAGAAGAAGAGAGAGAGCAGAAGGCTAGCTGCTAAGGAGGAAGATGAAATCGACTATGGTTCCATGTAGGCAGTCAGATTTTGAATTTGGAGGAGCTGCCGGTGAATTGGGCACTCCATTGACGTACGCTGGGCGTGGTTTTATGTATTTTGGTTTGTTTGGCTCCAAATTCTTTTGTCCCAATCCTCTTTCCCATCATCTCAATCGTAAGGCATAAATAATAAATAAATAAATAGGAAGAAATGAAATATTAAATAACATTACGATTTAATTTGTTTTTTTTGTTGGAACATTACGGTTTAATTGAATTTGCACTCTTTATAAATAATAAGGAAATTATTGTTATTGTTCCTAAAGTTTACACTAATTTTAGATAATATCTTTAAATTTGATTATTAGTAGTAGATGTTCACGAATTATATCTAAATGTGCATTGAAACCGTTAATTTTCTTAACTATTTCGGTTAAAAATAAAGGTACAATTATTTTTAAGTGTTATAAACTTATAAGTGTGTTTATATAATCCTCTCTACTCAATAGAAATTAAGTCAGAAAATTATCCTTATAAACACACTTGAAAAGAAAATTTATCCTTATTTTAACAAAAATAGTTATGAATTTTAATGGAAGCATTGTCAATATATATTTACACATAGTTCAGGAATGTCTTCTACTAATAATAAAATTAAAGGACAATAATCAAATTTAATACAAAATGTAGGGATGTCGGTTACTAATAATGAAGTTCAAAGATGATGATTAAAATTAATGTAAAATTTAGGGATAATACCAATATTTTCTCCTAAGACACTGTTTATTTTTCCAATAAAGACGCTAGTTTTTTCATGCAGCTAAAAAAAATTGAGTATCGAACTCTGAATTTTTTTAATATTATGGAATTAAAAACAATTCTTTTGTTGGAAAGTAAAAAAATTTCGATAACACAAACCCAATAATTACTCACCATAAGAGATCTCGTAAAATAGTTCTTTGGCTGCTTATCAAAAAGAAAAAAAAAATAGTTCTTTGGTCGAAAATAACTACTTTGCAATAACACAAGTTCAACATAAATAAGACTAAAGAATCTTGTGCTTAGTGTGTTTTATAATAATTTGAGTGAATTTGTCATGTTATGAGTATACATGTAAAATATTGTCACTATTACAATCAATAACTCGTGATATAATTAATTATCAGGGCCAGTCATAAGAAGGGGTCTTAAGGGGCCCAAATCCTGCCCCCAAATATTATAGAGTTCAAAATAAGTCCAAAATTATTAATATATTTTACATATAATTAATTAATTAATTAATTAATTAATTAATAAAAGATGTGAATAAATAAATAATATAAGAGTACGTAAGTTTGATATTAATTCAAATTTTTTAAATTGTGGAGCTTTTATTTGAAGACTAAATGCTTGTATTAAATATAAAAATTTTAGTCTAATAGTTTTGAATGTGGTCATTTTCATTTATATACAAGTTAAGAATATATAATTTGATTATTTTCATTTATATACAAGTTAGGAATATATAATTTGATTTTTTTTGTGAACTAAATGTAATGTTTTAGACATGGGATCTTTTTTTCTTTGTTAGGGGTTCTGTTCTAATAGGTTTTTCCTAATAAAAATTTAACAAGACCATATAGTATAAAAATAAAATAATTTAGTCCATAAAAACTTATACTTTTAATGATTTAATATATGAATTAAGGACACATTTTCTATTTTCACCATGGACCTTCAAATGTTTGGACTGGACATGTCTAACACCAAAAAGAAGCTAATATTACTAAAGCTTAGCGGTACATCTCATAGTACGTTAGAGCATCTACACCAGACTAGTTAATTTTTTGGATGAATTTAACTTAAGATGCCCTAAAAGTTATTAATAACTAGCCATCAAAATCAGACTCTCTATATTTTCAACAACTTTAAATATTAAATATATTCTGTTTCAAATTTAAATATATAAAAACATAATTTTCTTACCACGGTTAGTTTTTAACGTAATTTTTGGATGGTTCAAATACATATGTCTATTTTTGGTGTAAAATCGATTCAACCCATAATTTGGCATTTCACTACATATATAACTAGTTTTTTAACGGTTCAAATAGATATGTCTATTTTAACGGTGAAATTGAATAGAAGGAATTGAGAATCAAACGCAATAATTAAAATTTTAAATGAGAATCCATCTCAAGAGGAAGTGAGAGTAACAATCCTAAGCTTCAAATCCTTATTTGGGAGACGATATCTGTGGTGAAGGATATTTTGCCTCCAAGAAAGTAGGGAGGATCATTTTACTCAATGACTCAATGTTATCATTGTGATTTGTGGTAAAACTTATAACTTTTCTTCATTTCTTCCTCCTAATTGTTGAATGAGCTAAAATTATCATACTTAAATTCTGTTCGTGGCAACTAGGCTTTCCCAATCGTCACTTAAAAGCTGAGAAACATCAAAACTTTAATTTCTCAAATACCATAAAGATTCAAACTTTTCACAACTTTATATGAAAATTCCGAGTCAATTAATGACCTAGAAACAAAATGAATTTGAAAATTCGTTTTATGTTCTTTAATTTTTTTGATAACCCACGAAAATTTAGAGATTTGTGAACGCAAATGATGATGAGTTTTGGGAACGAAGAAGATAGTTCGTGAATAAGAGAGGATGAAGATGATAAATGATAAAGGACAGAGAAACGAGATGAAGAAATAGCAAGCGGGAGACGGCTAGTTACTAGTAGCTAGTCTTAATAGAAAAAGTTAAAATTTAGGTTAAATTTATCTAATTTGTTGTATGACATGACAGGACCCATCCCAATCCCCCCGGGATTAGTGCGGGATGACCCTGCTTCCGTCTGACACGAAGTGTCAGACAAGGGATATTTCGGACCTTTGCCCTCCCGGGCTATCAGAGTACGCCAGGATCCGGAGGAGGTATGTGATATCTCGGTCTCTGCTACAGTCCACATCCGCTGTCAACCTGAAGGGCAGTCAAAATATTAAAAAATGTGAGTGGACAAAATAAGAGTTTATAAAACATTTTAACGAGAAGACATTTGTACCCTTACTAAAAAGCATGCATGCATTCAAAAACCATTTATCAAACCGTTCATTAGGGCCTTAGCCCAAAATCATAAGAAACCAAATACACGGGCCACTGCCCAAATCCATGAAGATACCAAACACACGGGCCACTGCCCAAAACCTGTGTAAACACACATCATATATCATATATGTAGCATACATCACATATACATATAATTCACACAACCAATCCTGTCACGGTTTCCAAAGCTACGCGCGTGCTACCCAGGTCTCAATCCGAGTCTTCTCAACGTCAAGATCAATGTCCGCAGACCACTGACCCTACCCGAGGTAATAGTAATCATAGCCTTCCTGAGAGTAAGGAACCCAACTGGGGGGTGACTCCACTCAGTCAGTGCTCCGTGACTACTCTGGGGTCCACCCAGGCCAACGACCCTCCCCGGAGGAGATAATAGAAGTAAAGGAAGGTATATGAATACATATATATACATAACATAAACATTCATGCCCGGTTCCCTTGAACAGTCATGATCCATATCATCCATAATAAGGGTTCATGCCGGTTCCCATAAACCGTCATGAACCAGAATGACCTGACAAAGGTTCATGCCGGTTCCCATAAACCGTCATGAACCACAATGACCTTTCCAGAGTTCATGCCAGTTCCCATAAACCGTCATGAACTTGGAAATCCATCTAGGGTCCCTGACCCGAAATCATAAACCGTAAAGTAACTGGGTCTCGTGCCCGAACATATGACTCAACTGGGAACCGTGCCCGATATCTAAGGGTCAGTCACGACTCCGATCATAGTGATGTGTGCAGCCATCTATCCAGGACCGCCCTCAATCCTGGTATGTCGCCGTGAACGTATCAACTGACGCGACCACCACAAGATCATGGTGCACTCATCACCGATCGATATCCTGAACCGTCAGCACTCCGAAATCGAGCCTCCCCAGGCTGCCCGACCACGAATCGTGCATTGTGACCTCTTCGGAAGGAACACATCCCAATCCGGAGGCGAGCGTCGTATCGTCGATCGCCGTGCACATAGCACCCGTCGCGACCACGATTTAGACCCGAAGGTCGTAAATAGCGTCATATGCCCGAGACAAAACCAAATGGGTCTCATACCCGAGTTTATCCTTTTAGAAATCCAAAACCTTTTCATTTAAACCAATAAAGAAATACAGACCCGTATAAGCACTGTATAAGGCCGAAACCTCGAAATACGTGCTTATACGTAACCACATACAAATGCACCCATGGCATCATCAAACAAGTAATAAAACATATAATAAACATTTATGCATGCACCAATTTAGAAAACAAGGTCCACTCACAGACCGTCCGAGCTGCCGCCTCGATTTGCGTGCCATACGGCTCCCCGAGCCGATCACCATCACCGGGACTCCCAAACCTGTCCAAATTTTAATATAAGGTTACTAACTACTTTATTAACCTCCTATCAAAGCCCCGTAATTTTCCCGAACTTTTAACTATTTTTAAACCTACCCTAAACCTTCCGATGCCCCGAAACATATCGAGACGGTGTCCGATCGACACGAAACCAGTCCCAAAATGTTCGTTACATCGAATAGAAGATTTCCCGTGTTGAACACTTTCCCAAATTATGGATCACGGGCCCTCACGGGCCCCTAGATGGTCGAAAACACTGTTCATCATCACCTACCTCAGAAAATCGGTTTTTTTCCTGGTTTTGGACCGGTTACTGTGCTGAACTGGCGGAACCTGTTCAGCGTTCCTCCTTCCTTGTTTTGGTCCGATTTCAACCCCAATCAATCCTATAATTCCTATTTTCATGTTTCCTATCTATTCTAATCCTTAAAACAACCTAAAAACGCCTAAATCCTATGGTTTGATTTTGAACCTAACGGTTCAAAGTTTCCAAAACCGTCCCACGGCGTCACAGCCGTCCAACCACCATAGAAACCTTCCTAAAACTTTCCTAGCAATCTAACCAACTCATTCTAATCGTCCAAAATCAACCATAACATCAAAATCAATTAAAAAGGGAATTTGGGCCTTACCGTGCACCCGCACGGGTTCGTGGCTCCACCGCCCACGACGGCGCCTTCCTGGGCCGGCCACCGCGTCCTACATCCTCCCTCACTCTCTGGTCTCAGTCCTGGTCGAGATGGGGTTGGGTTGGTTGGGTTTAGGTTGCACAAAGAGGGAGAGAAATGGTGAGATCGGGTATGGGTTTTGGGTGTTTGAAATGAAGAAAATGGATTGGTTTGCACGGTGCATGAAGGAACTATGGTGTCCATTGGATGGGTGACACTTGTCACTCATCCATTGGGCATCAGGACAAATATCTGGGCCCACTAGAGTCCAAAAGCGAACTCGTCTCGTAATTCGTGCAATAGTGCACTCGAACTTCTGTGAGCCGTAACTTCGCCGTCGAACGTCCAAATTCAACGCGCCACCTGTCTATGGATTCGTATCGTCCTTATCTACGTAACGGTCTTTAGCCCTCGGCCATCGGACCTCCCGGTCAAAAAGTCAACATTTGACCCCATTTAACTAAAATTACCAAAATGCCCCTAAACTTCCGAACGTCATAACTTCCTCCTCGAATGTCGGAATTGAACGTGCCACCTGTCTATGAACTCGTGACGTCACGAACTACGTCACGGTCATCGGTCAAAGTCCATTTGACCTCCCGAACGAAAAGTCAACGTTTTGCCCACGCCCAAGGGCAAAACGGTCATTTTGCATCGTTCGTCCGATTTCGCTCTACTAATTACGGATTAGCCTCACTAATCGTGATTAGTCACTAATCTAACCATGAAATTTGGGACGGGTCGTTACATGACATGACCCGTCCCCGAAGGACATAGATAACCGTGCCCGGTTCTGCTCCCGTCTGACAAGTCACTGAAGTTCCGAAATTACCCTCAGCACTTGCCAAACAAGGGATAACCGCACCTGTGCCTACTCATGCCTCCACCTCCTGATCAGCCTCGATCATCGCTCCACGACCTGGAGGGTCAATAAAAACATAAAAGGTGTGAGTGGACAAAACAAAGTTTTAGAAACACATTTATCAAAATACATTCTTACCCTCCAATTTCACAAAGATGCACGCATATCATAAAACATGAGTAATAGCGTGAAATCAATCAAGTATAAACAGTGTACCGATAATATCAAAACATGTTTTCCCATGGTCCATAAAACTCATGTTTATCAAATCAATTCATGATATAAAGTATCTGGACACAAATAACAATAAATCACAAGTATCACCAATCCTCAATATCCAAGTAACCGTCACGATATCAATGCAACGCGTGCAAACTCGGGTGTATCATGTCCGAGTACCTCCCCAGGATCTACGACGTCTGGGGTGATATCATATCTAGGATCTACGACGTCTGAAGGATATCATCATAATCTCACACTCCTGAGATTGAGCCTCCCTCAGAGCTACTCATCTCCAAGCAGTGGATCATGACTACTCCAAGATCTACGACGTCTGGAGAAGACTATCAAATTACAGAGGATGGTATATGTGGAACTGTCATCAAATCCAGTAATCTCATTTTAAAACCATTTATATCTCAAAGCAAGTCAAAAACATTTCAACAGGGTCTATGCCCGAAAACATAGCTTTCACAAAGCAAGTTCCACAAATCCATCATAAAAACATTGTCCAGAATTCACTTTATAAATCAAAATCATCAATTTCATCATATTCACATGCGACTTTAAATCCGAGTCAAAATCACTATCCAATTAGGTCTCAAGCCCAAAATATAATTTTCAAGCAAATCCGTGCAATCCCAACCTCAGTTGTCATTTTCACATAAATCCATAAAATATATCCAAAAAGTATTATAAACCCAACAAATCATTTCCTGACTCATAATCCGAGTCCAAACCAATTTCAAATTTCAGGCCTTCGCCCAAAACAGCAATATCACAGTTTTCTCGAAAATATCATGCCCAAAACAATATAATAATCCAGAAAATCGATAAATCATCATATCGAAACATTAATCATGACAAAGCATTTCAAATCATATAATAAAACATTTAAAACATATATGCATGCATTCTGGGTAGAAAACAAAAGTTCACTCACACACCATCCATATCGCTCGCTTTCCGAGCTGCACGTTTTTCCCTAAATTCCGTAAGTCACAATTCCTGTCCAAAATCATTATCGAGGGTTACTAACATTCCAATATACCTCATATAACTTTTCCCAATTTTTTCGGGATTTAAATACGTATTTTAAACGTATATTAAAACTTCGGATACTTAGAACACTATCGAAACGATAACCGATTTCCTCGAAACTAGTGCCAAAATGTTCATTACATTAAATAGGACAAAAGTCATGTTGACCTCACTCCGCTCACGCGCCGCCGCAAGCGGCTGCGTGTGAAGCCCACGCGGCGTGCACAGTAACAGTTACTGTTCACCTTCTTCACCTGTTTCCTCTGTCAAACGGGTCTGCAACCCGCGTGTGAACCCGACTCAATCTTGTCCATTTCCAGTCGATTTTTTCAATTGATTCAGCTAATAGTATCGTTTTAACTTGAATTAGAGATCTGTAATGTCAATTATATTAATCCTTACCTCAATCTATTCGATTCGAAGATGAATACTCGAAGGATGCCTGTGCACTATTCATTCTTCGAACTTCATCAATTCCAGTTGTTTTCTTGAAATTGATTCACTCAGAAGCTTCAAGGAACACTTATGAACTTGTTTTCGATGCCAATTTTAGTTTTAATTCCTTTCAAGTAATCAAACTCAAAGATGAATTTTCAAATTAAAACCAGGGTCTGTCTGGGCTCATTCCTCTCCAATTCTCTTCGATTTTGGTGTCATTCAACTCGTCTAAGTTCCCATAAGCTCACCCAAACGTTTGTTTCCACCAATTTATCACGCAAACCCGAATTCAAATTCAAGATTTCAATCAAGGATGTTAGATGGGGTTTCGGGTTTGTTTCCACAGTTTCAGATTCTCATACCTTTCTCCTTCTCTGTTCTTCCTCTCAAATTTTCTCTTTATTCCTCTCACAGATCGATCAGATAGGGAGATTGAATGAGTTGTTTGAGCATACTGCTCTGTTTTGTCCTTCGAAAATACACACATACTCGTCCAAGTACGTATTCGAATTAATCATCATCAGATAATTGCCACCAATCGTCTTATTAAAGTGACAAATGTCACCTTGTGGCAATCCCACGCCCAGTTCAATACATACAGATGTCCATTGTTTGGTTAAAAACAATATTCACATAGGTGAATCAGCCATCATAACCAAATTACCATTATGCCCTTGCCATAACAAATTACCAAAATGCCCTTCATGTATCTAGACCCATAACTTTGACATCCGAACTCTGATTGACGCATGCCGCTTGTCTACGGATTCAGCGTCTCGAGAACTATCCAATGGTACTTACGGAAAGTCCAAACATGGGCATGATCAAAAAGTCAACTTTTGGCCCTTATAAACTAGGGGAAAAATCGTCATTTCTTTCAAATTTTCCAAATTTTTCATTTTTCGAATTTCCGGGTCGTTACACTGTATGCCCATTTTAATGTGTTTTGGATAAATTGTTTGTTAAATTTGTCCAACAGTTAAATTTGATTACTCTACTGCAGATGTTCTTAGCAGCCTGTGACATCCCTCAAATTTTATACTAATATATGGGGATGTCAATACTTAAAAGTTATTAATCACCTCATAAAACATGTTAGAGCATTTGCTCAGATGAAATCTCTAATGTTTATGCTAAATTTGACCATAAATTCATGAAATGAAGTAAGGGTTTTCTAAACCGTGATAATTCTGATGTTTGGTAGTTTATTAGTTTTTGGTTTGAAGACCAGAATTACTGTTAAAATTTAGAACCTATTAGGCACTGTGCCTTCAAAACCTATCAATAAGACCAATCCTCAGTTGGATGTTTTCCAAAATATGTACAGCTTAAGGGTGTGTTTGGTACATCGTATTACGGTCCGTATAGGCTAAATAATCCGAAACATGTGTTTGGTACCAGTCGTATTAATTAGTCACCGTATAAGTTAATACGGTTGAATATTTTTATACGGTCCAGACACGCTAAAATAATACGCTCGAAATTGTCCGTATTAAATAGTCGGATAACTAGTAATCTTGTAAAATATAATAATAATAATAATAATAAATAGTAATATAATAAAAATAAATATTAATTTAGTAAATATTAATAATAAAAAGTAATAAAGTAATAAATACTACTAATAATAAATTAATAATTAATGATATTTTAATAAATAATAATGATAAAATTAAAAATAATTAATTAATAAAAATGTAATAAATAGTAATAATAATTATTATTAAAATAAATAATAATAAAAATAATGACATACATAATTAATATTTAAGATATAAGTATTTCGTCAATTACTATAATATAATCCGGTCAGTATAATATAGTCGGCATTCTAATCCGGAAAAGTACCAAACGCCCAACTAAATAATCAGTCTATCCAGTGGACAGATTAGTCTATCCGATTGAAATAGTCAGTACAGTACGGCATACCAAACGAGGCCATGTTTGAATCACTCAATCGAAACATTGAAGTTAGTTGTCTATGTTTAAGAGGCTTGATCTTTGTGTTATGTATTGTTTTTTACCTTGTCCTAATCGATTAGTATATTAACTTATTTGTTGGGTTACCCTTTTGATACAGTTTCAGACTGCAATGCTGTGAATCAGGCTAGAGCAATTGCAGCTGAATTACCAGGACTTTCTGTGGAAGTTTGTATTAAACATAGTATCTTCTTTTTGTTTGTAATTTTTCATTATTTATATATGGGCAGATGTTGATATTCAGAATTGAAGGCAGATGTTGTTCAACAATGCAAACTTAATATTACTGTACTTTATTCTCCATGAAGTTGCCACAGGAGTTTAACTAGGTCTGATTGGAATGTAAAATGATCTTGTCTATCTTTAATGCAAGGATGGTTTTTCAAGAACAAACAATCCTACTATATGCTCAAGTGATATTGATAGTGAAGCACTAGACTCACTTTGCTCGTAATATCTCGTTTATATTTTCGTTCATCAGCTAACCATTAAAAATTAACCATTAAAGACTAATTATTCTTAAAAAAATTATATTGTTATATATTCAAATTTGAAAATTTAATTTAATATTTAAAATTGGTCAAATATAGATAGCCTGATTTTTGTAACATTGAAAATTAACTAGTTATTAATATTTTTTGGCTCATTTCAAATTAAATTTGACTAAAATTTAAAGGGTCTAATGCGAATGATTTTATTAGGTAGGAAAACCAAAAAGAAAGACGAAAAATAAAATTAAAGGGAAATATATAAATACCTCTATCATTATAAAGCCAAAATGATGGTTAGACTTCACCAAAAAATTACACAATTATTCTTTGAGCATAAAAAAAAGGTAACTATTTTTATAACGGAGTTTGAGGTTGTAGAGAACCAGATTTTGCTGGGAAATTATTTAGGTCAGTTGCGATTTCAATTGTAGTTGGTAACGTTCATTGAATACACTGGATAATATAATTCTGCTAGTTGTAGGTTCTGACTAAATTGAATTATTTAGCCGTTGATTGTGAAATTGCAAAATTAGGGTTTCATCACTGTGATTAGGGAGTTCCCGTTCTATTCACGAATACACATGTATTTAATTAAGACATTTAAATATTTTTAAAACTTTCAAAAAGTTCTGGTGTATTCAACTATGACTTTTAATGTTATTAAAAATGTCAAAATAAGTTTTGAAGTATTTAATTAGAACTTATTGTTTAAGGACATGTTCAATTTGTGGACATGGTGAGATTTAGTGTTAAAAATATACATATAATAATAAGATAAAAAATGTCTAGCCTCAAGTGTAGGGATTTATTTTTGAACTTCATAAAACATTTTTCTCAAAAACGTTCCTTCTTCCCAAAAAGTTCATTTCGTAATAAAAATTAATTTAAAGAAATATGTGTCAAAATGCGGCCAAAAAATCTTTATTTTAGTGCAAACTTTTTGACATAATTCTATAGATTTTTTTTCCATAAAATGTCACTTTTGCTCCTTTTTGTCACGGTGTTCTTCAGGTTTTTGTCGCAAAAAAAGTTCTTCAGTTTTTAGTGACGAAAATTTCATAGTAATCTCAGATTTTTTAGAAAAATTGCAGAAAATTTCAGAACTATTTTAGAACAATTCCAAATCACCCAACATATTTAAAAGTATCCAATATATTAATTATAAGGTGTGATCAATTCCAATAGAAAAAAAGTGATAAGTGTGAAGGTGTGATACCAACCTCTGTTGAATGTGTGACTCAAGATGATGATGATGATAGAGAGATGAACTCAACCATTAATATTTAGATGAAAGAAACCAGAAGAGAAAACAAAATTGAGAAATCACCATGTCCACAAAAAATTGTTAATATATATCTTCCAAAATTATACAAACAAAGAGAAAGTCCAAAATAAAATTTATAAAAAAATATTTGGATAATAACCAAATATCCATACTAATTTATAATATTTAAAATTTATCATTTAAAAAGTATCTTTAAAAATATTTAAATATCCTTATACACTCCCTAGCTCAATTTGCCCTTGTTAAATATAGCAAAAGGAGTCGTGAACAAGAATTACCAAATTATTCCCGAAGTGCCGCCATAAAAGCGTGGGTTCCAAATCAAAGCCCTAATAGCGCCCTGAATACCAGAAACAAAGAAAGGGACTTTCTTTCACTGCCTCTTTCTCCCGACTCACAATATTTCCCTGTCCAATTTATCACTCTCAAGCTTCTCAATTTCTTCTCAATATCTGTGTCCAAGTCTCAGAAAGAGAGAGTAAGAATGGAAGGAAGCTCGATCGTACCAGCTTCAGTGATAGGATCGATGAAGAGAGCATTGGGCGATGTAGAAGAAGTTCGACCTCACTTGCTCCAATTCTTGTCTCTTTCCGACCCAGATGTCCTTGCAGAAATGCCGCCTCTGGAGCGTGCTCAGTCGCTGCTCTCGCTCGCCAAGGCCACTACCACCCTGTTCGCATGTATGTCTTTGGTTTCCTTTGCTCTTTTACACAATCTTGGATTAGTTCCCATTTGATTTCGTGTTTTAACGTCGTTCTCTGCGTGCCATTTTGATTTTAGTTGAATTCTTTTGTTCCTTTTGGGTTTTCCAGTGAGGCTGAGGTGTACTGGAGTTAACCCATTTGACCATCCCGTCAAATCCGAGCTGGTAGGTTTTCTAATATTTAGTATTTTCAATCGAAATTTTGAAATTGATCAACTTCTTTTTGGGTGGAATTGTAGCTCTGTTCTAAATGTTAGTGATTGTCATTTTGGAAATTGTTTCTGGGTTTATGCATGTCAGGGGGTATGAGCTCATAATTTTGGATTACAAGATTTGCCCAACTGGTTGTATTAAGAGGAGCTGAATACATTATTATTGTGGTTGTCCCCGTTTTATGCAGGATAGATTAAAATTGTATGAGGAGAAGCTACAGAGGTTCGTGGATATGAGTAAAGGTACATTACTTACACTCTTATTTGGAAGTTACTTTATTGATGGAACTACATTTAAATTGTTGTCTCAAGTTATGGTACGCACATTTTCTATTTGCTCATGGAGTGTGGGTGACTGAGTAATTGATTGAGGCGCTGCCATTCAAACATGTGTCTATTGCACTAATGTGCGTAGCATTCTGCTTGTTGTCTGTCAGAGACTCTGAGGAGTTGATGAAGTGCTTAGCATTCTCCTTGTTATCTGGGGTCTTTGAAAAATTGATTGAGGTGCTGTCAGTCATGCACGTGTCGTGTGGGTAGCTTCTTAGCATCTCCTTGTTGTGTGTGGGTAACTGAACAATTGATTGAGATGCTGGCATTTGCGCACGTGTTATGTGGTTGACTATGCTTAGCAATCTCCTTGTTGTTTCAGATAATTTCGCAAACAAGAAGTGACAGATTTGTTTCTTTGCATAACATATTTGATGAATAGCTTCAAATGATTTATTTGTTTCAGATATCAAATTGTGTGCAAATTTTTCATTTTGTATTACTACAATTCTTTGGTTGGTATGCTTTTCATGTTCTTATAGTTGACAGTTTAATTTTTTCCAGCACCATTGCGACCAAGTACTAAATTGAATTATCAGGCTGCTACCCGTTTCATTGCAAGTTCTTTGCCAGACCTCACTCATGGTAATGTGGTCATTTTACTCTTTATGTCAGGGATGGGCTAGGCTGTGAGGTTTTTAATACCTTGATCTCATTCCACTTAAAAATGTTCATTTTGTTCAGATCAGAGGCAAAGTATGAGATATATTAGTAGAGGAGAGGGGCCAAGCAATAAGCATCAAGAAAGTAATCTTCAAAAGAAGAGGAAGTATCAATCACCTAATAAACAGTCTGTTCAATCTGCTGCCAAGGAATTCCTCGAGAAAGCTTCTCGTGAGATTTTTCTTGCTGATAATAAAGAATCAGTTCAATCAGTTCAACCTTTAGAGATCATCAGTTCAGATGACGAGCCTATGAGCTGATTCCAGTTTTTCCTGGTACATTTTTTTTCCACTCATTCTCGTTATTTCAGCTGTTTGAGTTCATTATGATTGTCTAGTTTTTAATGTTAGAGTTCTGAACGTCTAGTTATTAGGTGGGCATTCCGCTCGCTACCCTTAGTTGTAAATCTATATAGTATGTATGCACCGCTCCTTCAAAATAGGAATGGTCAAGGATTTGGTATATCCTTAATTGTTACACATAATTCAAATTCCAGCATTGGCGATTAAGTTACTAATTATTGTTATTATCATAATTGGGATAACGGTATATGTCAAGTAAATAGGTTATGTTACCGATGCAAATCATTTTGCCTTGTTAACCATTTCAATGGGAGTGGTACCTTCTATACCTAATCATGTTGATGATCCCTAGAATTTACTATTTAGGAGGATGCTATTTAATTACTATTGACCATTTGAGTTTATTAATCTCTGATATGGAAATACATGGTGCAATATTTCTTGGATTTTTATTAAATTTTGAGGAAACGTATCCTTACATGGACTCTATATCGCATATAAACATGCTGATCATAACCTCATAGGCAATACTGCAATCTGTAAAGGTAGGTTTAGGTATGATTGAGCTGTTTCTTTATAATTATAGCAGATTATTAGCACTTATGAGATGAATAAGATGCGAGCAGCCTTCCTATGTTGACAATTTGACTTTCCATCATGTAAGCAAGCCATACCCAAAGATCTCATATGAAAGTGAATCCAGGCTTGGATTAGTTTCGTCCTGGTTATGAAGATATTATGAGTTCATGACTAGGACACATGTTTTGAAGTGACTGCGATGTATGAATAAATATATTTTTTGAGATATCGAAATATCCTTCTTTTCAACTATGATCTTGATTTGAATTATGAAATTAGATATATCTGTCCTACTTAAAACTCCCCTACTTAAAACTCACTGAATCATAATCTGAACAAACGGGTCATTGCTTATGTTTCTTACAGGTTGTTTTCAATTAAGGCCTAGTAGTTTTCTTCTCTTCTAAGATTGAGTTGTGCGCCCTTTCCTTTAGGTTGAAAGCTTCGGATATGAATTGTCAGGAACTAATTTTAGAATAGGTGGTATTACTCGATTTGTTCCTTTTTACCATTTTCCCGGAATTGAAGCTTCATCTTTCTTGTTCTACTTAATCTGGAATTGCAGAGATTAGAGTCGCTTATCCTTGGAATGATCCAGCATTCATCCTGTCTATGGTGCTTCTAAGTTTTCTCCTCACACACTGCAAGTTTTTGTTATCTTACAAATTGGATTATCATCATCTATTGGAAGAATGTATCAGCAATCTGTCTTTCATGGGGAGATGCAGCTTGGCCGAGCATTTGATCCCCTGGTGATGTTTTTGGCTGCGAAAGTCTTTGCAGTGTGTAGCTTAAATTTCGTAGTTCATCCATTTAAATATGGCAGGATTGTAATTGTCAGTGTGGATTTCGTTATGGATGGTGATGAAAAGCTATGTATGAAAATGCTGATGAATTTGGATTTAGAATGTCATTAAAAGAGAAACTTTTTGAGTATTCTCATGTTTCACCAAAAGTGCCTTTGTTGCAATCAAACAGGTTGCTTCGAGTGGTAGACAAAACCTAGATCCAAGTCGTTTTTTCAAGTGGCCATGTTTCTTTGTTTCACCCAATTCAGAAGCTCTGTTCTGTCCGCATAATTAGACATCATTTGTTTTAAGCAAGAATATTTTTTTTAATAGGAACATTACAAATTTACAAGGACATTCTTCAGGAAAAAACAAGAAATCTAGTTAACGTCTATACAAATACTTACATAGGGCTAACCTAAATTATAACTTAGTCCAATTGCTACCCTAAACTTAATTCAAACCTCAAACCCATTAGGTTGGACAAACAAACGGCCCAAATATAGAAAGCCCACACACTGAGCCAGACAACTAGGCCTCACCACCTGCACCAACACGTTGTAGACCCAATCTAAGCCCACTCCTTTGTCACCGTCGCAACCACAACTGAAGCCACCATCGTGGCCACTGCTGTAGCGGTCGTCGTCGTCGTTATCATAGCCACCGACGCGGTCGTTATCGCAACAAATAGAGCATACATAACTGAGAAGAATTGCCGCCATCACACCTACACTAGTCACAAAAAAGTAAAGAAGTACCATCGCAGTCACAACGCCACCCAAAGTATCATCACAACTGCAGCAGCACAAAGTTCACGCCTTGCCGCAGCAGCAGCAACGTCACCTCCTAAGCGTCGCCGTAGCTGCATAAGCTCCTCGCTCCACCATCGTCGCAAACTGGGATCATCTCCAACGCATCGTCCCTGCAAACAACGCATCGCAGTAACAGCCCTACCACGAAAATTTAATTAGATCTCTTGCAATGGTAAAAAAATCGGTCGAATCCATCTATAAATTACACGGACATTAAATAAGAAAAATTGGAGCAATGGTTCTCAACTTAACCCTACTGTTTGAAATCGTCATTAAAGTTCAATGTTTTTTTAGCCCCTCAACTTTACCATAATGTTGATTTCATCCCCCGTCCAAAAATTTCACGGAATATATTAAAAATTAAAGGTAAATTCATCCATCATGTTAAATGCTTTTTTAAGCCCAAAAATCCCTTACTACCTTAACTACAGTCTTCAAATCCACATCGATGATGCAGGTCATAAATGTCTGCAGACAAATTCATGCTTTTTTTTTTTTTTTTTATCAAAATATGGAAGTATAGATGATAAGTTGTATTGCCCGACGATAGAGATAGCAACAGACCGGGGGCCTCCCAGCCCCAACAGGAACCTCAGAGCCTAACACCTAATTATTCAAGAAGACGGAATCGCCAATTGGCTTCACTATCATATCGTCAACAACCCTTTCTACACCGAACTTCTCTATCTCGACTCCACCACTATCAAACACGGCAACAATATTGCCGCCACCGCCGAGCTCTGCAAGCCGCAGATTTCAATGTCGGTACCAAAGCTGCAGATTTTGGCGCCATCTCCAAAGCTGCCAAACCATCCGCCGAGGAGGACCGAGCTCCATAACTTTCTCCATTTCTCCCGGCACAACAACAGGCATCAAATTGCGGAAACGACATCGTCCAGCTACAAAAGCGTGGTGAGGGAGACGATGAAGGTGGTGGACTCCTGCAAGAATCCGCTTGTGGGCCCCAACTCGAGGGTTTTAAATTCCAAATAGACGGTGGTAGCAGATTGGCTAGTGCTATGACGTTGTTCACCACATGTGTTACAGGCACCACGTTTTTCGTCACAAGTACTATAGCGACAACGTTGTTTTTGGAAAAAAAAAATTTGATAGCGTGTGATATGTCGTTGACGTCCACGCTCGGAGGATCCAATGCTAGTGCAAGCACCAGCGCTGAGCCGATGTTGGTTAAGAAGCCACCACCAACTGAGGATACGAAGCTGAAAAGGGCGCGCTAAGTAGAAGACAATCAGTCCAAGGGTAACCTTGAAGCATAAATCACATTGGAATTAACCCTCGGCATTGGGCCGGGCCGAGCAAGCCCGGCCCAAATTTTTTGGGCTTGGGCCAAGCTAGACTGGGCTTATTAACTAATTTTTAAATTTGCGGGCCGGGCCGGGCGGGTTTAATGACATAAAAAAGAGTCCACGGGCTTTTATCGAGCCGGGTCTATATCGGGCTTTTCGGGTCGGGCCTATTAAGCCCACTTGGATCGGGTTTACGTAGGCTTTTGCAATAAATTATGTCTCAAATTTTAAAATTACAAAAAAAATATATGCATGAAAAAAATATTAATAATGAAAAAAATACTCAATGGTGCAAAAACGTGGTCTCGTTAAAATAAAATACTCATGGGTGCAAAAACGTTGGGCCTATTAAGTAGGTGGAGGAGTGGTTAAGGTTTGTATTGGGTATTGAGTATTGGGTATTGGGTATTGGGCTTTTTAAAATAAATTAGGTGGGCTTGGGGCTGAGATTTGGGTTTGAGTTGAAATATTAGTATTAATAATGGGTTGAGTATTAATTTTTAAATAATAAATATTTTATATTTTCGGGCTTATGGGCCGGGTTTATTACAAGCGGGTCGGGCTGGGCTTACCGGGCTTTATCGGGCTCGGGTGTAACGATCCGTCCCGGAAAATCAAGGTTAAGATAGTGATTGAGAGGGGATTAGTGAGCTTAATCAGTGGTTAGTTGGTCTCGTTGGGGTCGTTAGTATAGAATGACGATTTTGCCCCTAGTTTGGGCAAAAAGTTGACTTTTAGTTCGGGTGGTCAAATGGGTTTTGACTGGTGACCAGGACGTAGTTCGGGACGTCACAAACCCGTAGGCAGGTGGCACGCCCGATTCCGACATCCGAGGAGGACGTTATGATGTTCGGAAGGTTGAGGGCATAACCGTAATTTGGCTAAATTAGGGGGGAAAAGTTGACTTTTCGTATAAACGGGTTTTGGTACGTTGACCTCGGATACTTAGATAGATCTCGTCGTCCTGAGTTCAATGACAGGCGGCACCTCTTCATCGGACTTACGATATGGGAGTTTCGGGTCTAGAAAGGTAGTGGCAAGTTGTAATTTTGAGGTTCTAGGAAGGGCATTTTGGTCTTTTTGCACCTTGGGATTTGTGCAACAGAGAGGGAAGATGGAGGGCTGAGATTGAGCCACTTGGGAGAGGAGTTGAGGGATTGGTGACACGTGTAGGAGGTCTGGTTGGTTCTAGTGGGTGCACGGTCCAATTATTTGGGGTGCAACCGTGTCGTGTGTGTTGTTCGACCCAGACAGAAACAGAGGGAGGAATTGAGAAGAATTGAGGGGTGAGTGTGGGTGTGTTGTGTGAATTGAAGGGTGAGGAGTGACCAGAGAGTGGAAGAGAGCTTGGGAGGAGACAGAGAGGTACGGTGGCCGTGTGTGTGTGAGTAGTGAGCCACGGGAACCAGGGAGGAAACTCAGAGAAAAACAGAGAGATCGTGGTAGTGGTTGTGCCGTGTTCGACCAATCGAGGCCAGAGGAGGTGTTCAGAGGTTGGAGGTGGACGGGAGGAGCTATTGCTTCACGGCTGAGCTCACGACGGCGCCTGGAAGCAGGTAAATTTCATACTTTTCTCTTCGTGCTCTGTTTTGCCGTCGAGTTTCAAGTCGAGAGTCGTGGCGTTAGGGGTTGAATCGAGGAGTCTAGTGAAGTCTAGGAGACTCAGTTGAGTCCTAGGTAGCTGCTGGTTGTGCTGGTGTGACGGAGGAATGAACGGCGGAGTCCAGACGACGGAGAGTACCCTGTGTGCTCTGTTTTATCCCTTTTACTCAATTTGAAAGTCGTGGGTTTTGGGTGCGAGTCGACGGTCTTGGTGAGTTGGGTGAGGTTTAGGACAGTCCTAGGAAGAGTTTTGGGTAGCCACCGTGACGGGGGAAGACCTGGGTGGCCGGAGAAGGAAACAGGGGACTGGTACGGGTTTTGTTCGAACTAGAGTCGATAGGTTTTAGGCCGTGTCGAGGTATTGGAGTGAGGGGGATGAGTTCCTTAGGACGGGACGAAGCAGTGGGTGAAGAGAGGAGTCGATTTGGTGCAGGTACGGCGGAGAACCGCTGATGCCGGTTCAAGTTGCAGAAACTGTGCTGAACCGGGTCTGCTCGAGGTTGAAGATGTACTGTAGCTGGCGCGTGAGAGCCATGCGCAGCCACTTTGGGCGGCACGTGGGGGCGCGTGCGGTGGCGGTTGGGAAAGTTGTCAACATGGTTTTTGGTCTAGGTGTTGTGACGAGTCTATTGGAGGTGGTTTCGGGTTAATCGGACGTTGATTCAATGTAGTTCCGCGAGGGTGAAGGCTTAGGGTTCCGATTCGTTACGTTCAGGACCCGGGGATTTTTGAGGGAAATGAGGTGGACCTTAGTAGACGTGTTAGTGACGTACTTTGGTGGTTGTTGACAGGATCGGGAGTTCTCGAGGAAGCTGAGGAACGTACGAGACGTTCAGGACGTGATTGAGGGCTTGGTACTGTGAGTGGACCCCTTCTCTAAACTCGAACATGCATAACTGTTTTCTATACTTGTTTTATATACGTGATTTCATGATTGTTGGATTTATGATGTGGATTTATATAATTGCACGGTTTTCAAGAACTAACTATTTGACACGTTTTACGAGAAAGTGTGATTTCTGAATATGAGGCTATAGTTTTGGGGTTTCAAACGTTAAATGATTTTCAATGATTATAAGTGGATTTTGGAACATGATTTCGATAATCAAGGTTTTCGGTTTTAGAATCGGGTTTCGGGAAGCGAAATTTGGTTTTAAAGTGGGAAAGTGAATTTCTGGATTTGGGTTCAGAATGACGGTTCTGGATACCGGAAAGGCATCGAACCGGTGATTTCGGATTCGGGTTTGGATGTGGATTTGGAAAAGGTTTTTCACATGGTTTTGATTGGATTTTCTGGATCTGGTTATTGGGTTTAAAGACCCGGATATTGATTGACGGAGGACGGGCCCAGATTTGGTTTAAAGACCCGGATTGAGTTTAAAGACTCGGGAGTTTAAAGACTCGGATATATTGATATTTCCCCCGTAGGCCTGTTGAGTTTAAAGACTCGGGAGTTTAAAGACTCGGATATTATTGAGGCCTGGATTGAGTTTAAAGACTCGGGAGTTTAAAGACTCGGATGGTGTAACGACCCGAATCGAGAATAATAATATTTTAATGTAAAAAGACTGTTTTACCCTTGGGGGGAAAACTTTGACTTTTTCCCGGGAAATAATTTGGACTTTGACCCATGACTATGACGTAGGTCGGGACGTCACGAATCCGTAGACAGGCGGCACGCCGAAATCGGAGTTCGTATGAAGAAGTTATGGTCAAGGAAGCGTTTTAGCGGAATTTACGAACCGAGAACAACGAAATAAAATATTAATTTATTACGGAAATCCGTGCCAACCTAATATTTAAATCAAACCGATGGATTAGTGACAAGTGTCACCCATCCAAGCCTACACTATTCCCATAAAGCAACTAATACTATTTAATCCATTTTAATATTCATTATTTTTCCCTCCAATTAACCCCAGCCCTTGGATTTCTGGCCAGATTGAATCCTGGCCCTTCATCCTCATCTGCTCCCTTGTTCATGCATGATCTGTTTCTGATTTTTCTTACAAACACACATACAGCCCCCCCCCCCCCCCCCCCCCCCCTCTCTCACAAAACCGTGCTTCTCTTCCCATTTTCTCTCAAACCAGGCGATCAAACCAGCCACCCTCATCGCACCAGCCAACCACCAGCAGCACCACCATCATCTACTCATCATCCCCGTGCATCACCGGCGACAACCGGCCCATATCCCCGCCTGAAAATCCCGTCCAAAACACGACCCGAAAACCTCAAGGAAACGGGTCCAAGAAGCAAAACTCGATAACCACCTCAACTCGACGCGGGAGGAGCTCCAGTCTGCACCGTGGGGATCCTAGGAGTTTAACTGGACGACGGCGAGGGCTACGGCGGCGTGACGGCGGCGGTAAGACCCAAAACCCGACAAGCCCGTTTTCATTCCCTGTTCGACCCGACCGTTTTTAATGATTAGAAATTGGTTGTTAGGTGATAGACATGTCCTAGGGTGGGAGACGAGTCGTTTGGGACCGGGTTGGACGACGGAGACGCCGTGGATCACCGAGGACGACGACCGGACCGTGACCGTGAGTTTCAGAGACATTCTGGTGAGTTTCTTCCCACTTTCTTCTTATTTTGAGGTTGTAGAACCATAGGACAGACCTAGACGATCCCATAGGGATCAACCCCGTCGAAAATGGTGGCCGGAATCGTGTGGTGGAATCGGGTCAAACCGTGGGTCGACGGCGACCCGGTTCCAGTCAAACGGGTCGACCCGGTACTGTAGCATGATGACGTCATCATGCTGACGTCACTTCTGACGTCATGATGACGTCATCCTGTCAGATGTTGTCAGACCAGGGACCAATCAGAACGTGCCACGTGTCACCTGACAAGTGTCAGTGATGACGTCATGCTGACGTCAGCATGACGTCACTGCTGACGTCAGCGGTACTGTAGCAGCGTTGACCCACGCGTTGACCAGGCGCGTGGGGGCGCGCGTGAACAGTAATTTTGGTGGGGCCGGTACCATTTTCAAGGTTTCGACGATACGGATCCAATGGAGGTGGTTTCGTGTCGATCAGAGATCGTTATGTTAGTCAAAATGGGGTTTGAAGCACCGGGAATAGTGCCCGGGATGCGTTTTTGAGGCGGATCTGTTCTAGGGTCTTGGTATTGATATTATAGGGTCCTTAAGTAACCCTCAGGAATAATAATACAGGTTTATAGAGATCGTTGAGCAGCAAGGACCGAGTGTGAGTGGGCTGTTTGATTTATAAAAGGCTTGCATGCATAAACTATTTTACTATTTCCACTGATGAGTCTTATAAAGTGCTTATATATGTTATTACAATGTTTTGGGCATGAGACCCGTCTGGATTATATGTGGATTTTGTTTGGGATGTCCGGGGGACATAGGGTAAACTATACTGTTATTGTACTGTACTTTCCTACCTGTGTATATTGTCTCCTCCAGGGAGGGTCGTTGGCCTGGGTGGACCCTGGAGTAGTCACGGGGCTCTGACTGAGTGGAGTTGACCCCCGTTGGGCTGCTTACTCTCAAGAAGGCATGTTCATATACCTCGGGCAGTGACCGGGATACCGGGAGCTGATGTACCTAGAGAGTCTCGGGTGTGAGACCCTGAGTGGCAACGCGTAGCCTTAGAACCGTGACATCATTTGGGTTGGGTTTTACAGTGCACTGATATGTTAGTTTCACCTTGCGATTATTATTGTGGTTCATTGGTTTATAATATTATGTTTTCACTGCATGCAAGATTTGGAAAACGGAGGGGTAAAACCCTATGATTATTTTATTATTAAATTGATTTCTAAACTGCTATTTTTGGCCCACTCACCCTTGTTTTACTGACCCCTCCAGACCCTGACACGGCAGTAGAGGAGGAGGATCCGGAGGAGGAGGCAGAGGTTTAGTTTGCCTAGCTGTGCACCTGTACACCCACTTGTGGGTAGGTTGAGCACCAAATAAATGTACTCTGACTAGTGTGCTCACATGTTGTATTTTACTTTCCCTTGACTGACAATATCACTTTAAACACTGTGTTTGTACGTTATCTATCTATGTGAGTCTTCGGTTTTTATTTAAGGGTACTTTTGGTATGTTTAGAGTCATTGTCAGACGGGAGCGGGTCACGTCTCCGGGTGGTCCCAGTGGGATTGGGACGGGTCCTGTCAGATAGGTCCAGCAGGTTTGATCGGAAAATGATGATTTTCTATTCACGTTTTATGATGCTTATAATATGATTTCTCTATTCGTTTTATAGTGTTTCTGTTTCTTATGATGTTTTATGATGATCGATTTATACCTGTTTTAATAACTAGGTTATGCATGTGGTTTCAAAACGGAGGGTAAAACCCGGTTTACTTATAAAATGGTTTTGGGAACTTTTCTTTTATTTATGGTCCACTTACATCTTCTGTTTTAAATTGTCCTCCAGGTCGTGGAGCTAGAGCGGGGTTTCGGCGTCGAGGCAGCGTCTGAGGCATAGAAGTCACGAGAGCGACCCCGGAGTGTTTAATTTTTCCGTGTGCGCATACTGTTTATCGGTTTTCTTTTCTGTGTACGTGGGACTATGCTCTGTAAACTGTTAACTTCGGGTTGTATTGTATGGTTTCTCCTGCGTCTGACTGAGTACTTTGGTGGGTGTGTGAGTTTTACTTTTGTGTGTGTCGGGGTGTCAGACGGGAGCAGGATTTACTTCGGTGTTCGGGATGAAACCGAGGTGGGTCCTGACATCGGGCCTATTGGGCCTATCGGGTTTGAACACCATAAGTCCAAGCCCAGCCCGCTAACTCTCGGGTCGGGCCGGCCCACGGCCTATAGCGGGTTGGGCCGGACTTTTGTCCATCGGGTTTATCAGGCTCCCATAAGCCCATGGGTTTTTGGGCCAAATGATGAGGGCTAATTGGAATGAAAAATATGCCCTTAAATTTAAATGTGTTAGTGATATTTTTGGACGGAGGACGAAATCAACTATTGTGGTAAAATTCAAGGACAGAAAAACCAACATTTGGACTTTAGGGATGATTTTAAACATTGGGGTTAAATTGAGGGACTATTTCTCCAATTTGCCCATTAAATATGTATCTATTTATGTAATGACCCGAAAATTTAAAAAAGGGAAAAGTCGGAAATTTTGAAGGAAAATGACGATTTTGCCCCTGGAATTGGGTGAACGGTTGACTTTTTATTCGAGCGGTCAAACGGACTTTGATCGATGACTGTGACGTAGTTCGGAACGTCACGAATTTATAGACAGGTGGCACGCCCGATTCCGACATTCGAGGAAAAAGTTAAGACGTGCGGAAGTTTGAGGGTAATTTGGTAAATTGGTCAACAAGGGCCATTTGTTAACTTTTTGATCGGGACATTGTTTGGACTTTCCGGAAGTATCGTTGGATAGGTCTCGGGACGCTGAATCCGTAGACAGGCGGCATGCGTCAATCGGAGTTCGAACGAAAAAGTTATGGATCTAGAACTGTGAAGGGCATTTTGGTAATTTGTTATAACAAGGGTAAAATAGTAATTTGCCACAGCAGGGATACATTAAGTGGCTGAGTCAGTTAATGAGGATAAGGGTTGATCTCTTGATTACACTTGTCACCATAATTGCAAGGTTAGTGTAAAGCATGGTTTAATATTCAAATCAAAACGGATATGAACTCACCCGTTTGGTTTTTAATCAATATATATGAATTGATAGTTGGATTCAAACAAGAAACAGAGGGATTGAAGGGGGAATTGAGAGAAGAAAAGAAAGGAAATGAGACGGTTAATTAGGGATCTCGAATTCACCTGAAACCCACTATAAAACCCGAGAAACCATTAAAGGGCTTTAAGATCGATTTCGATTTCCTAGCTATTTTTGAATGAAATTGATGATTCCTTTAGCTCCCTGGGAGTGAGACGAGTCGAACCAGATTAAGAACGAAAGAAATTGGGGTAGTTTGGCCTTAGAACAGAGAGGGGGACAACTTCGAATGTTCGAGCTTGGGTCGTGGAATTGAGGACATGGAATGATGAAATTGATCTTGGAAATATGTCTATTAGGATTCAACGATGCTTCCTGATGCATCAATTGAAGGAAAACATGGGTAATTGATGACGATTGGATGATGAACAGTAACCAGCTATGCTTCGATGTTCAAACTCGAATCGTTTGGATTCAGGTAAGGTTTGATGTTATTGACTTCACAGAACCCTAATTAAGTCTACAACGATGCTAACGGATGATTGAATTGTAGAATTCGATGTCGAATTGATGGAAATGGAGTCAGGTTAGCACGCGGGTCGTAGGCTCCGTTTACCAGGTAAACAGGTGAGGAAGGAGACTATTCACGGGTACTGTAGCAGGCGCGTGGCACCCACGCGCAGCCACTCACGGTGGCGCGTGGGGGCGCGTGAGGGATAATCCCGAGGTGAGTTCAACATGAAACTTGTCCTATTTAATGTAACGAACATTTTTGGTTTTGGTTGCGAGTCGATCGGACGCTGTCTCGATAATGTTTCGAAGGTCCGAAGGTTTAAGTTACGTATTAAATTAATATTAAATTCCCAGAAAATTATGATAAATTAAGATGATGATAATTAGGTCCCTAGTGACCCTGAGTAATGATTTTGGACAGGATTCGGGATTCCTGGCAAGTGTCGGAAATTACGGAAACACGCGTAGCTCGGGAAGCGAGCGGTTTGGACGGTGTGTGAGTGGACGTTTGTTTTATAAATTGATATGCATGCATAGTTAAATGTTTTACATGATTGATTGCATGATTTGACTTGCAATGATGTCTTGATGATGTGGCATGCTTATGTGTGATTTAATGAATATTTTAATCGGTCTTTTGGGCACATTTTTCGAGGAAATGTGCAAATGGTATTTTGGGCTAGGCCCGGAGTCAAAATGATTTCAAAATGGATATTTTGATGAATTGGTAAGTCAAGGATAATTTCTGGATTATTTTTAATGATTTCATTGTAATTTCACAGATTTACGTATAATTGATATTTGAGCCTGAAACGGTAACGCCCCGAAAATTCGAAAAAAACGAAAATTTAGAAAACTTTGAAGAAAAGGACGATTTTGCCCATGGAATTGGACGAACGGTTGACTTTTTATTCGAGCGGTCAAACGGATTTTGACCGATGACTGTGACATAGATCGAGACGTCACGAGTTCATAGACTGGTGGCACGCCCGATTCTGACATTCGAGGAAAAAGTTAGGACGTGCGGAAGTTTGAGGGTAATTTGGTAAATTGGTCAAAAGGGGCCATTTTTTGACTTTTTGATCGGGACATTGTTTGGACTTTCCTGAAATACCGTTGGATAGGTCTCGGGACGCTGAATCCGTAGACAGGCGGCATGCATCAATCGGAGTCCGAACGAGAAAGTTATGGGTCTAGAACGAGGAGGGGCATTTTGGTAATTTGTTATGATAATGGTAAAACAGTAATTTGTCTTTAACGGTGCAATTAACTGATAAATTATCTTCAAATTGGCTGATTCAGCTTATGGGATGAGGATGACTGCCTAAGTGACACCTGGTCAGTTTTAATTGAGATTAGTGGCAAGTAAGCCGCCTAGAGTTTAAACAGGTTGTATGTGTGCTAAAAATACAGAGAACCTCAACACCCATCCCTTGATCGATTTGCAGTAACACAAGGAGACCAGAAGGAATTGAGTGATCAATTGAGTGAAAAACCGAGAGGGATAGGGAATACATTGAATTGAAATTAACTAAGAACCATATCAAGAAAACCCGAAAAATCACCTACAAGCATAAATCTCGAATTTAAATTCTTAGGCGGTTTCAATTGAAATTGACGAAAGATTTAGCCTTCTGGGAGTTCAACGAAGCGAACCACCTCAACTGGAATGGGAATTGGTGGAGAATCAACGAAGAACAGGACCTGCGATTTCTTTGAAAATTGGAGCTTGGGTTCGATCACTTAAAGGTACGGAAGCTTCAAATTGGTTTTGAAATTATGCTTAGAATGAATAGAGAATGCTCCCTGTATGAGCAATTTAATGATATAACGTGAACTGGAGTAGGACCCGATTCCAGATCCGTCGGGTTTCGATGTTGAGTCGTGGGCTTTAGAGCATGGTTTTATCAAATTGAGGTAACATACCCTGAATTAAGACCATAATGATACTAATAGATGATTGAATTGAAGGAAATGATGTCGAATTGGCTAGGAATGAAACGGGTTGCATCGCGGGTCGTAGGCTCCGTTTACCAAGTAAACGGGTGACAGGGACGACTGTGCAAGTTACTGTAGCACGGCGCGTGAACTCACGCGCAACCGCTTACGGCGGCACGTGAGGGCGCGTGGTGGGTTTTCTGAGGAAGGTTTCAACAGGTGTTTTACTCTATGTAATGTAACAGACATTTTAAAATTGGTTTCAAGTCGATCGGACACCGTCTCGATTATGTTTCGAGGGTCCGACAGTTTATGGTATATTTTAAAATAATATTAAATTCCCAAAAAATTATGGGAAATTGACATGATGTAAATTGACTTGTTAGTAACCCTACATAATGATTTTGGACAGGCTTTGAGATTCCTGGCAAGTGTAAGAAATTACGGAAACTCGTGCAGCGCGGGAAACGAGCGGTTTGGACGGTGTGTGAGTGGACGTTTGTTTTATAAATTGATATGCATGCATAGTTAAATGTTTTTACATGGTTGATTGCATGATTTGGTTTGCCATGATGTCATGATTTGTTTGGATGATTATTTATGATTTAATGATTATTTTAATCGGTATTTCGAGCACGTTTTACGAGACATGTGCAAATGATATTTTGGGCCAGTCCCGGAGTCAAAATGATTTCAAAATGGATAATTTGATGAATTGATAAGTCAAGGATGATTTCTGGATTATTTTAATGTTTTCATTGTGATTTCACGGATTTACGTATAATTGATATTTAAGCCTGAAACTCTGTCAGGAATGCTTATGACTTGATTTGAGGTCATGGATATGATTGATATGTGTTGTGGTATGGATTATGATTGTGATTGTGGTTACTGGATACTGGATCATGCTGGATGATGCGAGTGCAGTGCCTAGACGTGACTCGGATGTTGCGTGAGTGCAGTTCCCCGGGTATGAGACGTCTAGAGGATGCGTGTGCAGTTTCCCAGACATGATGGATATGACTCGGATGGTGCCTGAATGATGGTTTGTGCACTTGTGAATAGTGCGGCTTGATTGATTGATTGATTGAGTACTTGATTGTACTGTTTGATGTTGATTGTGATTACTGATATTGAGTACGAGTTCTGGTCTGTGTAGCCAGGTGATGATGTGTTCCTATATTTTGGCATGAGAGCCAGGAATTTGATTTGTTATGTGTTTTGGCTGGAAGGCCAGTGGTTGTACTTCATATGTTTTTCCCTATGCATGCAGGTTTGATAAACTGGAGGGTAAATGATGTCTTTTAAAATGTGTTTTAACGAATGTATTTTTGTCCACTCACACTTTTCTGTTTTTGATGACCCTCCACGCCGTGACACGACGTTCGGGGCTAACCGAGAGGCGGAGGCATAAGCGATGATAATCCCTTGTCTGATAGGTACTTGAAAGGATTGTTTCGGGATTTCAGTTGACTTGTCAGACGGGAGCAGGACCGGGCACGAGTATCGAGGTCCAATTGGGACGGGTCCTGTTAGAAACTCTGTTGGGAATGCTTATGACTTGATTTGAGGTCATGGATATGATTGATATGTGTTGTGGTATGGATTGTGATTGTGATTGTGGTTACTAGATACTGGATCATGCTGGATGATGCGAGTGCAGTGCCTAGACGTGACTCGGATGTTGTGTGAGTGCAGTTCCCGGGTATGAGACGTCTAGAGGATGCGTGTGCAGTTCCCAGACATGATGGATATGACTCGGATGGTGCCTGAGTGCAGTTCCCGAGATTGGCCTACGCGTAGTGCGGATGTGACTGTGTGACTATTTACATTGGTTGTGAACTTGTGCATAGTATTGCTTGATGTTGATTGTGATTACATACTGGTATTGAGTACGAGTTCTGGTCTGTATGGCCAGGTGATTATGTGTTCGTATGTTTTGGCCTGAGAGCCGGGATTTAACTTGTTATGTGTTTTGGCTAGAAAACCAGTGGTTGTGTTTCATATGTTTTTCCCTATGCATGCAGGTTTGATAAACTGGAGGGTAAATGATGTCTTTGAAAATGTGTTTTAAACGAATATATTTTTGTCCCACTCACACTTTTCTGTTTTTGATGACCCTCCAGGCCGTGACACGACGTTCGGGGCTAACCGAGAGGCGGAGGCATAAGCGGCGATAATCCCTTGTCTGATAGGTGCTGAAGGTAGGGTTGGGCACATGGAACCAAAATACCGAAACCGTACCGTTTCAGATCAAACCATACCGAAAAAAAAACCGAATAGTAAAACCGTTGTATGATTGGTACGGTACCGAAACCGTACCGATATAATTCGGTACGGTTTCGGTATCGATATTTTAAAAAACCGTCCCGTACCGATACCGTACCGAATTAGAATATTTTTTTTTAATAATTAAATTTATTTCTTATTGGTTTATTAGGCCTTCTTCAAGAGTTGATATAACCATACATGTATTAATTTAGCTTCTAAGAGTTGATATCTTCAACTTAGTGCAACTTTTTCAATACATATTTGAAAACTTAAGTCCTTCATAAATATAGTTTTGCTTTTTCTTTAGTCTTTTCCTTGCTTTATAATCACAAACAAAATTTTGGCTCAAAACTGAAACCATACCGAAACCGTACCGAACTTAATTGGTACGGTACGATTTGGTTTCACTTTCAAAATATTGAATACCAAACCGTACCGTACCGATTAAAATTAAATGGTATGGTTCTGGTATCAATCAATTTTGTACCATACCGAACCGTGCCCCACCCCTAGCTGAAGGCTTGTTTCGGGATGTCAGTTGACTTGTCAGACGGGAGCCGGGCCGGGCACGGTTATCGAGGTCCAGTTGGGACGGGTCCTGTCAATTTACACTCGAAAAATCCGCTATGGGCCAAAGACAATGACTCATGGAAATTAGAGGTCCAAAAAAAAAACCACAACCCGAACAACTTGAAACGTGGAGAAGAAGAAAGTATGGGTGGTACTGACACACGAAGAAAATAGAGGCAAAGGAAAGCATTTCAACAGAAAAAAACGAGAGCATGAGACTCACGCGAGACCCAATTTAACAAGTTGAGAGTTTCTTAACCGCCTATAAATATAGAACGACGCCGTTTCTCAAAAGATAGATAATCAACCAATCAAACTCATTAAATTGATCTTCATTAATTTTTGTACCTACGAACACCTTTAATCAAAGTTTCATGGTTTACAAAGGCTGGCTCTTGCGGCAAAAACTGTTTCTTTCGACCTAGAAAAATAAGATCCAGTTTTTCTTCTCACCCATTTGGGGCATTTATGCAACTGTCTAATTGTCTTTCTAAGCGCTGTAGCAGTAATGTCATCATTGTTGGCTTCATCTCCCTGTATTAGCCTTTTTTCTGATCGCTCAGTGTCATAAGAGTTGCCTTTTTTCCCAACTGCCAGTTCTTAGATTGTCGATCGAGGTTCGCAGAAGATTAACCTTATTCCTGACCATTCAGTGCCATAAAGGTTAATTATATTGACTATTGGCTAGTCATTACGACTACCGACTCATGGAAATTCATCGACTACTGACTCACAAAACTTCATCTCAACTGCCAATTCATGGCTGGTCATTGAGGAACTCAAACGTCCTTCGCGACATCCTGCCGTCGCTTTTGAGTTTTCTGTCATCTCATAACATGATTTTCGATTGATATTCATTTCAGTTGATGATTTCTGGAATTTCTTATTTAATTCGAGCTTGAATGGGGAAAAAATAATTTAATTTTCTATACTTGTAATTTGAGTTGTTTTTCAATTTCAGTACTTTTACTTCCATTTCCATCTTAATACAAACCAAATTTTTTTTAAGTAGTAATTGGTACTCGAGATACACCATCCAAGTGTGGTTCGTGACCTGCCAAGTCGGGATACCATATTTGTGTATTGATTCGAATACTTTGATTCCGATTCGAGAGAACATGGACCCATTGTCCATCAAATTATTGAAATAACGTCGCCAAATTGAATATCATGGCGAAATAATTTTTTGAACTTAGGTTACACTGGAGAAGAAAATCTTCTAAATCCTTGAAAAAAAACATAGAAAAGAATATCGCAGGCTAATTCTTGTATACTTGTTTTACAATCACTTTGATCAGAAGAAAGATTCTCTGAAAACGAAACTCATTTACACTGTCTAGTAGCAATTTTTTAGTAGTGGCACACACCTGCACCTGAGTTAAAAAACTCACTTGCTTCATGGTCTGCCCATTTAGGGATGGACCGTGACTAAAGACATATCACACTCAGCCCATCCAACATCTCTACACCTCACCATTCGCAAGAAAGAGATTCCTACGAGTGGTCTGCCTCCCTTGCTCCCCAAACTAAGTTCAGCGCAGAGGTTCAGTAAGAGTTGACTCGAAAAATTCGGCTCTTACAACGAGAAAAATATTTTGTACAATTATGCAAAAAAAAGTTAGAAAAATATTAAAATTATCTTATCTTTGCATCAGAAAAAAATCTGAAAAGTTTGAATATTTAAATTTTAGAGTTTGGATATTACAAAATATTTTGATAGAACTCTTTCATGAAATGAAAGTGATGTTTTCCGAAATTTTGGGGGTCATTCATCATTTCATCTACCAAGAGTGAAAGAGAAAGAGATCCACCCTATCCAGACCCCGAGGGACAGCGAGACTGGAAGTGAACTCCACACACTACCCTTTTGTTTACTAATTTTATTATTATTATTATTATTATTATTTATTTATTTTGCTTTCTACTGTAAACAAAATTTTGTACCATCTTGCCTCTTTATCCTCCTCCCTCCCCCAAGTCCCAACCTTCCCTCTTTCTCAATGGCGTCGACCAGTGCTTTAAGCTCGCGGCTCTCCACCAATTTTCGCCGCCTCACCGACTCCCAAGACCACCTCTCTTTCCGTAAGGCTTTCTATCCTTAACCCTTTGGCTTAATAACAGTAACAATCTATATATTGTTTGTGTTTGTATTTAACTTAAACAAGCCTCGAATTGAATCTCTTTTAGCATGTATGATATAATTCAATGAGAAAGAACAGAAGTTAGGTTATTTCCTCTACCAATTTCAAGACTTTTTTCGAACCCACTTGAGAAAAAAAAAACATAGGTTTGATTGTATGAACTTGACATGTTTGACGGTTATATATATATGGGTTTGGGAATTGGGTATTGGAATTTGACGCTACTAAGCTGAGCTAGATTGTTATTGTATGCATTTTGCAATTACCTTCTGTTGATTTTTCGTTCATCTCAGTGTTTTTTATGCAACAATATTTGTATTTTTCACTGTCATCCATGAGGTCAGGTATTGCAATGTTGCAATTTGCATATTGTTTTATGGTAATTCGAAGCTTTGTGCGTCTGCTGATTTTAGGTGAAGTAATAAACTCACATCCAGCCTGTCCTTCAAAAGTTTCCTGGCCCAGTATTAAGAGTGGGAGGACGCCCCGTTCGTCCCGTGTGTATGGCTTATTTGGAGGGAAAAAGGATAGCAATGAAAAGGGTGATGATGCAGCTTCAAAGGTTTAGCATTTTCCCTTTTACAGTTTGCTTTTTACATTTTGCTGGATTCTTGTTGGGTAAATCCACTTTGTACTGCTCATTAGAATCTCTATCTACTGTCTTGCACTCTTACTATAGCCTATATCGATTAATCGTTCTCATAATATTTGTTCCTTCCCTTTATGTATTTCTCTCATTTCTTCGCTTTATGTATCTATTTGTTGAGTGGTATGGATCATTGTATCTTGCATCAGTCGATAGGCAGTGGATAAAGGGCAATGGGCTGGATGTCAAATATGAGGCCTGGATTACAGAGTTTTGTAGTCATAATTGAACTATAGGGTCGATATGCTGATATTAACATTATGTTACGATCATTTATTTATCTGGAGTAATGGTGCCTTTCCAAGCTTTAAGTGAGTAATGGGAAAGTTGAATAACAATGGCCACATTTGGTTTACTAGAAGATGCATTACACTTTAAGAATTGATGTTTGAGAGAAATTCTGAATTTTTTATTTCTATAATAATTGATTTTTGAAACAAATTCTGAATTTTTGTTTTCTATAATAAATTTGTCCACAATGGTCCGTTTCTTGCTAGCATAATTGTGTCTATGATCTATGTTGCTATTTTCTTTTTTGCCGAAAGGGTGCTATATGATGCTATGTTATTATCTGTTACAATCTTGTAAGTCTGTTTTAGTTGGTGACCTTCCACTTTGATACTCTTATATTCAGAGTGACCTTCCACTTTGATACTCTTATATTCAGAGAGTGACCTTCCACTTTGATACAGGCAGGAATATTTGGTAATATGCAAAATCTGTATGAAACGGTTAAGAAAGCCCAAAATGTAGTACAAGTTGAAGCAGTGCGGGTGCAGAAAGAGCTTGCTGCGTATGTCCTTGATGTTTTACCCAATTTAATCCATTACTCACTATCCTTTCATTGGTAGGATTATTTGTCTCTTCACACTTTCCTTCTGTTTTTCAGGGCAGAGTTTGATGGTTACTGTGAAGGGGAGATAATAAAGGTATGATTGCTCTTGGTGTTCAAAGCCAAGTTTTTATATTTGTTCAGGAATCTAAGCTGGTTTGCTCGTCTCTTAATGGTATTTTCACTAGTTAGGCCTTAAGAAGTTACTATCGGATTTACGCTTGTGTTGTTTACTCAGATTTAACACTCGTCTAATCTCCGGTTTTCCCCTAGGTAACCCTTTCTGGTAACCAACAACCTGTGCGCACTGAGATAACTGAGGCTGCTATGGAACTTGGAGCAGAAGTAAGTGACGAGTATAACTTTTCTGTTTTTCCCATTCGTGAGAATTGATCATAGATGTGAACTATCCCTTTCGTCTTAATGCAGAAAGTGTCGCTTTTGGTCACGGAAGCATACAAGGACGCACACCAGAAGAGTGTCGTGGTGAGAACTCACCCCACCTCTCATTTTTTCCGGGGACTAATAAAATAGCCGCTTCCATTAACGGATTAGTATTATGTGTTGCTTGATATTTTCAGGCCATGAAAGAGAGAATGAGCAACCTTGCCCAGAGTTTAGGAATGCCTCCAGGCCTCGGTGGTGAATTGAAATGATAGATGAGAGAGATAGATGAGGAGGATATTGGCATTGCGGTGCCGTTCGTATTTAGTAATCTCTAAACTGAAATTTTTGGTCAAGGAATTCGTTGCATTTTGTAACAAAGATTCATAATTTTTCTTTCATGAATTTATTTTTCAGCTTAAAATACCTTTCTTTCTTCACCACAAACAGAAAATTCAATTTGGAAATTTGTTTTAAAGTGCACCAATGACAATAGCAGCGTAAAAAATATTGTAACATTGGTTAATTTATGTTAGTAATGCTATTAAAAATGCTAATGTGACAGTAGTATTATAAAATTTATAAAAATAATTAAGACATTTGTTATATTTTATTAAATTTTATATTAAAAATATTTTTGAAAAATTAAAACAAACTCCTTTGGATCAAATTCTTCGTCTTCTCACAAACCCTGCACCACCATCATCTTCATCTAGATATGCTGGCCCTACCTGCGGCAATAACTCTTCGACGACCATAACTGGTAGCTAGTAAAAGCCTCCGTGGATTGTATTATTCTCGATCGGCACTCCTTGCACCTCAGACACCCTACCTTCCTCGACCACCACAACCCCGCGAGTTGTGGAGATCTCGGTTTCTCCGGCGAGGATCTTCCACAGGTGCGGCGATTCCAACCAATTCGTCGAAATAATAAATCCTCAGGCCAATCTCGCCTCTAATACAGCTGAACACGCTTTTCTTCTTGAGTTGGAAATACACCATTCCCTCGATTTCGATTAAGGACCTCAATTTTGAGCTCTTCATATTCCATATGGTAAGGGTCGGAGATGAGGAACTCCATCAAAATTGTGCACCTGGTCCGAAGGTTCATATGGGTCTGAAGCTTGTTCGGCAAACTTTGATGGTGACCGTTCCGACCCGTTTCGCAATATGGGTGAGTCTGAAGGTGCATCTAGGTCGATGGTGTTCAAGAAGGAAGAGAGGCGACAAGAAAAAAATTCGGATTTGATCTGATGGTGAGTTTTTGCTCTCAGATATTTCGATTGCATTGCCCATTTTTACCATTTGTGTAATGCTTGTTCTCCAGTTTGCTGAAGCAAAATGCTTTCTATCCAACAGGCCCCTCCTCCTATGGAGAAGGAAGAAGATTTGCCTAATTTGGTTTCTAACCCTAACCATGATGGAGTAAATGTCTCACGTTTGAATTCCTTACAATGTTCTTCATTCGGGTTTCCTGACATGACCCTTTGGATTTACTGCAAAAAATGGAAATTTTGGTCAAGAATGAAAATGGAGTGTCCGTGTGTTGGTTTATGGGCCCCTTGCGAAGGAATTGGATGCGACTTGGTTAAAGTGAAGGGGTTAAAGTGAAGGGGGTGTATTCTTTATTTTTTTTTTATTTTTTTTTTATCAATGCTGAAAATAACAAGAAGGAAAGAAAAAGGACAACAAAACAGAACAGCAAATGCAAAAAAAGAAACTGAAAAACAACAGCAGAGACACGCAACCAAACTACGGTAAGTCATGTGGCGAAGGGCAGGGAAGTCCATCACTGGTAAGTACGTGCACTAAGGACGATGGAGGTCGGTCAAGCCAGACTTCTCTGCGCATCGCCCGTCGAGCACGGCTCGCTAGGGCATCAGCTGCCATATTTGAAGATCGGTGAGTCCAGGAAAAACTTACAGAATCAAAGTGCCTTTCAGCATCCTTAATTCTCGCCAAGATAGGGAAAATGCTCCACTGACCACGCCTAATGGATCCACGAGTTGCCTTGATCAGTTCAAGAGAGTCCGATTCAAAAACCACCAATTTATACCCTCGGTTGACAACAAAGTCAACACCCTCCAACAGGGCCCAAGCTTCTGCCTCAATCACCGATCCAGAGGACCTACCAACACAACATCCAGCCACAAAATCACCGTCAGTATTCCGAACCACAATTCCGAGCCCAGATAGGTTAGAATTGAGGTCCCAAGATGCATCAATGTTGATTTTTAGAAAATAGGGATCCGGTGGCACCTAGTGAGGGATGATGTTTGTTAGGTTCACATCACTGTCCAAAGAGGAGACGGGCGTGACAGCATCCCAGAACCCACGCAGTAAAAGCTTCCCTTCTTCAATTGCCCGGGAGGGGCGGAAGTGGCACTCCTCAAAGGTTGAGCGACACCTTTCCTTCCATATGGACCAACATGTTACTACAATTGCCGACAGTACCCACTTCTTATCACAACCAGCCAAAAAACTTTGAGAGGATACCCCCGCAAGCCAATCACAGAAGGTAGTAACACGGGTCGGGTCAATAGAATAATTATGGGCACAGCCAAACCACACACTCCTAGCCCCGCTACATTGAAGTAGAACACGCTCCTCAGTTTCCATTTCCTCCCGACAAATTGGACAGAGGGGAGAGGTACCCAGATGTAGCCGAAAGAGGCTTGCACGAGTTGGAATACAGCGCTTCAAGACCTTCCATAAGAACGTTCTGATTTTGGGGATAGTCTTAATGCCCCAAATGAGATTTCATATTTCACTAGGGATGCTATACGAGGTAGAAGGTCGAGAACACATAGGACTCGTTGATAAGTCCTCAAATAAGCGTTATTTTATATTATTTTATACCCATTATACTTGACTTTTAATATTAAAATAATAAATAATTAGACAAATTAATTTATTTTGTGATATTTTTGTAGAAATAAATAAAGCTTGGAATTTGGAGCATTTTGGTGAAAGAATCGTCCCGATCGGAATTATAACGAAGAAATTATGGACGAAATATGAGAAACTACCGAAAATCGCAAGGAAATTCGGTGGGAAGCTGCTGAAATCTAGCAGCCCAAGCCAAAAATCCAGCAGCCCCCCAATAGTTCCCAAAATCAGCATATTTGCCCCAAAATCAGCAACTTTTCCCCAAAATCAGCCACTTTTCTCCAAAATCAGCATATTTGCCCCAAAATCAGCATCTTTTCCCACCCAATCTCATCATTTCCATCACTTCTTCATGTACTATTTTATTGCTATTTTTATATTTTAATTTTGTACTTTTAATTAAACAATTGTGGCACTCCCTCTATAAATAGGGAGGTCATTTCATGTATTTGGGGAGTCCCCAATTAGTTTCATTCTTCAATTTCTTTCTTAGTTCTTAGTTCTTAGTTCTTAGTTCTTAGTTAGTTCTTTTGTTTCTCTCTTTTGAGAGACATTTTTGGGGACCATTTTTATTTCTTGTAGATTTTCTTATTAATTAGCTTTCTTTTAATTCTTGTTCTTAATTTATGTTATTTTTATTTTTCTTAATTTCATTTCTTCTTTACTTTGCTCTTGTGATATTTCTTTGAGATCTCTTAAACACATTTTTATGCTTTCCTTAAGAAATACCTAGGTCAAGTAATTCTAAGGCAATTCAAGAGTTTTAAGACCGAATTCCTCGTATTTCTTCTTCCATCTTCACAAGTTTCCTGCCGCTGTTCGGTGATTCTTGTGAAAATCCATACTTCTCTACTTAAATTCTTGTTATTGTTATTGGTTTTACTTATAATTCAATATATGTGTTGGTATTTTCTTTCTAACATTTGTAAGTAAGAATGCAATCTCCATGTGTTTTACTTTTTGAGTTTCTTTTACTTCATATGTTTTAGTACTTAAACTTCAATTCGAAACTAAATGTTGATCCGCTGTTCGGGGCATTTAGGATAGAGTTGAAGAGATTTAATGTTTGATCGCTGTTCGGCGCATTAAATCACTTACTTAAGGTGAATCATATTGTAAGTAATATTCCGCTGTTCGGTGCATTTATAATATGAAAAATGTATGCATGTATTTGAGATGATTAAGGTATGATTTCGTGATTGGTTCAATATGAGCATGATGTTAGAGTGTTGGTAAAAATATGTGTTTGAAGAAAATTCACTAGTACAAAGGTTAAAGTAGAAGTAAAATTAAGTATTTAATTATTTTTACTTGTTTTATTTATTTTATATTTACAACTCTTTTCAAACCCCCCTTTTCAATTCTTTATTCTTTATTCTTTTATTCTTTTATTCTTTTATTCTTTTATTCTTTTATTCTTTTTTATTCTTTATTCTTTTATTGTTTTATTCTTCTATCCTTTTTATTCTTTATTCTTTTATTCTTTTATTCTTTTATTCTTCTTTTATACTTTTAGTTTATTATTCTTTGATTCTTTCATCTCTTTATTCTTTTATTCTTTAATACTTTTAGTTTATTATTCTTTGATTAATTAATTCTTTAATTCTTTAATTCTTTAATTCATTAATTCTTTAATTTGTTAATTCTTTAATTATTTAATTCATTAATTTATTCATTATTCATTTATTCATTACTCTTTCCCACTAACACATTATTAATGTTCCCTAATTTCCCCGGTTAAGAACGATCCCTATTTACCAATACTACATCTACACAAAAAGGGTTTAAATTGCACAATACTCAAATTGCGTGTTTAATTTAATGCGTAGTTTGGGCGTAATCAATTTTTGGCGCCGTTGCCGGGGAAATTGAAAATCATTTTTAATTTGTTAGTGTATGTATATAAATTGTGCATATTATACTTGTTTATAAATTTTACTTTTGTTAATATTATATTTATCCATCTTATTATTGTTCTTATTATTTTTGTTTATAATGCTCATACTTTACTTATTCTTAATTTCTAATTTATACTTGTTCATAAATGTTCATAATTTTTTTTTTTGTATTTGTTCATATTAAAATTGATACTTGTTCATAATTTAATTTCATTTGTTTACTTTTACTTTTACTTGTTCATATTAAAATTGATACTTGTCATAAATGTATATTGTACATATTCACTTTTCCTTACTTTTATTTTTTGTTTTCTTTACACTTTCTAACTTTTTCTTTAATCCATTAACTTTAATTTTATTCCATAAACTTTTTCTTTATTCCTTTAACTTTAAATTTATTCATTAACTCTTTATTCCACTAACTTTTTTATTCCACTAACTTTTTATTCCACTAACTTTTTATTCCATTAACTCTTATTCCATTAACCTTTTATTCCACTAACTTTTTATTCCATTAACTTTTTATTCCATTAACTTTTTATTTCATTAACTTTTTATTCCATTAATTTTATTCCATTAACTTTTTATTCCACTAACTTTTTATTCCATTAACTTTTTATTCCATTAACTTTTTATTTCATTAACTTTTTATTCCATTAATTTTATTCCATTAACTTTTTATTCCACTAACTTTTTATTCCATTAACTTTATTTCATTAACTTTTTATTCCATTAACTTTTTTATTACACTTATTTTATTCTTATGTAATTATTTATTTGGTTATGTCTTGATAAAATTTAAATTTAAATTTTAAAAAAAATCAAAGTAAATAAAAAATTAAAAAAAATCTTATCTTAGCTTTATGTTAGTGTTAATTCATACTTGTAAATAAATGTTGTATATATGTTACTTGTTACCTTTTATACTTGTTCATAAATTGTTCATAACTTTTATATTTTATAATATACATACATACTTGTTCATAATAGACTTTCATTTATGTTTGTTTATAATTCTCTTACTTGTTATATTATTCTTGTTCATACTTGTACATAATGTTCATTCTTTTTAAATGTTCATAAATGCTTATAGTAATTATTCACTTTTCCTTATTTTTATTTTTATATTGTTTTGTAAATAAAAAAAAAGCATAAAATTCGTAAAAAAAAAAATCTTCATTTATTTTTTTTTTAAATTCCGAAAAAACATAAATTTTAAAAAATAATAAATTTAAATTTCTTATCTTCACTTTGTGTTATTGTAAATCTCAATGGTTAAATAAATCTTATACATATATTAGTTTGTTAATGAGAAATTGTTTTGTAAATATCATTACTTGTGAATAAAACCATACTTGTAAATAAATTGTTCATACTTGTATAAATTGTTCATATGTAATTGTCATGTTATATTTGTAAATTGTGCATAAAAACATACTTGTAAATAGTTATTACATTCATGCATTAGTCTCGGCTATCTGTAGATCACTTGTGCTTCGAAGTTTAAATTTTAATCTTTAATCGGCGAAGACTCTTCTATTAACTCTCACCCACGGTAATTGTTAACACTTGAGTCATCTTAATTCCTCTGGAGTAAGAAATTTTCGAGGGTGATGTCTAGGACAAGAGACGGTACTTATAACGGGTTTTGGGTCTAAGAAATTAGCTCTGCCTCTTATGTGTATTCTTTCTAACCTGGTCACTTTTGAACTTGCCCAAACAGTTGAATTAATCCAAGATATTTACTTGGGCCGCACGAACGTATAAGTCTCCATCTAAACTTTGAAGCTATGTGAACCATATATATCTTTGACTTCCCCCGACATTTAAATATTGTTTATATCTTAATTTACATTATTTGTCATGACAAAATTAAATTGCATCTTTAGTGTAACTAACTTGCATCTTTCATTCTAACTTGCATTTCATCTTTCATTCTAACTTGCATTTCATCTTTCATTTAACTTGCATTTTCACTTAACTTGCATATGTAGTTTAACTTGCATTGCACTCTTCCTCTAACTTACATCTTTAACTCAAATTGCATCCTTAACTTCAATTTGCATATCTAATTTGCATTCTTGACTAACGTACATCTCTGACTAACTAACTTGCATCTCTGTCTAGGCTGGATGGACGTTAAACTTCAAGCGCTTGTTGGGAGGCAACCCAATGTGTTCTCGGGATGTGAAGGAGTCATCAATACAGATTTGCTATCCTTTTACCCTTCACTCTCTTTTATTTTGTTTATTTAATGTTTTCCTATTATTTTCGTAAATCATCTTCCTTACTTTGATTCTATGTTTAATTACTTCGTATTTTCCTACATTGAGGACAATGTAGAATTTAAGTGTGGGGGAATGGTTTACAATTTTGAATGTTCAAAAAAAAAAAAATTGGCAAAAAAAATTAAAAAAAAAAAATTGGCAAAAAAAAAAAAACTGTTTTGAATCTTTTTGTTTTAACTTAGTATTTTTATGAGTTTTTTTTTTGTGCAATTGAAATTTTTTTTATTAAGTATTTCTTACGAAAAAAAACAAAAAAAATAAAAAAAAAATAATAATAAAATATAAAAAAAAAGGTGAAAAAAATGAAAAAAAAAATTTGTTTTCTTGAATCTTTTAACTTAGTGTTTTTATGAGTCTTAAGTTGCCATTTAACTTGTCAATGATATAAATGAACGAAAATGAATATGTTATGGCTATAAAGATGATCACTACAACTTGAATTTGTTTGTTAATATTTTGTGATTAAGTGTTATAACTTGAAGATAATGTATGTAAATTGGCACATAAACGAGCATGATAAGATAAGTATGAATCATATGAACCTTATGTGAGCTTTAGAACTTTATATACATCTTTGATGAGTGATTCATAAGTTTTTTGTTTAAATTGATATACATATGCCTCATAACTGCTTGCCATAGCTTTTAATGAACTCTAGAGTACTAGAACTTATTCTATGTGATTTTCAAAGCTTTTAAGTCAATAAACTCTCTGATTTTGGAAATGATTAAGGCATTAGGGTTAACACCACAAATTCAAACATCCATGTTCCCTATTTTGTGCGCACAAGTTGCGACCCCCCTAGTTTTAACCCTTTCGAGCCCACATTAAGCCTTTCTTTCATCACCATGATTATCTAAACACTTGAGCTTAGTATAGACATCATTTACCCTTGTTCCAAGAACTCGGTTGAAGATATAAAGATTGTGTAAAGAGAAAATAATGATGTTGGAAGACTTTTATGTGAATTATTTGGATTTACCGACTCAAGCTTTGTTGACACATGTTATTACCTTGATATAAAAAAAAGAGAAAAAAAATCATCAAAAAAAAAAGAAAAAAAAAATGTATTGAGTTTTTATCAAGGTAATAAGGTTTGATTATGTAATGTTTGAGTTAAGTCTCTTACATTTGTAAATCCGACACAAAGAATGATTGTGAGGCCCAACATGATGGAATTAGGCCTATGTTCGAAAGGATGGATTACTGACATCACTGCACTAAGGTTGGGAAGCTATGATACGTTTTGGGAGTCTATTGAGTCTTGGAACGAATTGAGCACCACTTGTCCTATATTTTCCTTGCCTCTAAACTTAGCCCCATTACAACCTTCGTAAAGACCTTATGATCCTTAAGATGGTAAAATTTGATTAGTTGAGTTAATCACTTGAGTAAGCTTATGGTTTTGGATCATTTGTGCAAGTATGTTTTGTTTTTATCTTGAGGTGTTTGTTTGAGATTTTGCAAAAGTACTTCATTTCGATTATGTGAGTATTTCTCACATACTTTGAGTGCAAACACAAACCCTCACAAATTGAGTGAACTTATGAGTGCATATCCTTGTGAGTTGATTCATACTTGTTTTATTCATGTTGAGATCCATTTCACCATATTTACTCATTATCTTACTTGTTGAAGCATTTTGTTACAAAGTATTAACTTTTGAATTCCATATGCTTAAACGCTTTAAGTGAAAATCTTTTATGCCATGATTGTAATAATGAAATATTGAGACAAATAGTTAAAGGTTACTTGTTTGAGTTCGTAGTTTAATTTTAGTATTTGCTAGGGACTAGCAAAGTTTAAGTGTGGGGGTATTTGATAAGTCCTCAAATAAGCGTTATTTTATATTATTTTATACCCATTATACTTGACTTTTAATATTAAAATAATAAATAATTAGACAAATTAATTTATTTTGTGATATTTTTGTAGAAATAAATAAAGCTTGGAATTTGGAGCATTTTGGTGAAAGAATCGTCCCGATCGGAATTATAACGAAGAAATTATGGACGAAATATGAGAAACTACCGAAAATCGCAAGGAAATTCGGTGGGAAGCTGCTGAAATCTAGCAGCCCAAGCCAAAAATCCAGCAGCCCCCCAATAGTTCCCAAAATCAGCATATTTGCCCCAAAATCAGCAACTTTTCCCCAAAATCAGCCACTTTTCTCCAAAATCAGCATATTTGCCCCAAAATCAGCATCTTTTCCCACCCAATCTCATCATTTCCATCACTTCTTCATGTACTATTTTATTGCTATTTTTATATTTTAATTTTGTACTTTTAATTAAACAATTGTGGCACTCCCTCTATAAATAGGGAGGTCATTTCATGTATTTGGGGAGTCCCCAATTAGTTTCATTCTTCAATTTCTTTCTTAGTTCTTAGTTCTTAGTTCTTAGTTCTTAGTTAGTTCTTTTGTTTCTCTCTTTTGAGAGACATTTTTGGGGACCATTTTTATTTCTTGTAGATTTTCTTATTAATTAGCTTTCTTTTAATTCTTGTTCTTAATTTATGTTATTTTTATTTTTCTTAATTTCATTTCTTCTTTACTTTGCTCTTGTGATATTTCTTTGAGATCTCTTAAACACATTTTTATGCTTTCCTTAAGAAATACCTAGGTCAAGTAATTCTAAGGCAATTCAAGAGTTTTAAGACCGAATTCCTCGTATTTCTTCTTCCATCTTCACAAGTTTCCTGCCGCTGTTCGGTGATTCTTGTGAAAATCCATACTTCTCTACTTAAATTCTTGTTATTGTTATTGGTTTTACTTATAATTCAATATATGTGTTGGTATTTTCTTTCTAACATTTGTAAGTAAGAATGCAATCTCCATGTGTTTTACTTTTTGAGTTTCTTTTACTTCATATGTTTTAGTACTTAAACTTCAATTCGAAACTAAATGTTGATCCGCTGTTCGGGGCATTTAGGATAGAGTTGAAGAGATTTAATGTTTGATCGCTGTTCGGCGCATTAAATCACTTACTTAAGGTGAATCATATTGTAAGTAATATTCCGCTGTTCGGTGCATTTATAATATGAAAAATGTATGCATGTATTTGAGATGATTAAGGTATGATTTCGTGATTGGTTCAATATGAGCATGATGTTAGAGTGTTGGTAAAAATATGTGTTTGAAGAAAATTCACTAGTACAAAGGTTAAAGTAGAAGTAAAATTAAGTATTTAATTATTTTTACTTGTTTTATTTATTTTATATTTACAACTCTTTTCAAACCCCCCTTTTCAATTCTTTATTCTTTATTCTTTTATTCTTTTATTCTTTTATTCTTTTATTCTTTTATTCTTTTTTATTCTTTATTCTTTTATTGTTTTATTCTTCTATCCTTTTTATTCTTTATTCTTTTATTCTTTTATTCTTTTATTCTTCTTTTATACTTTTAGTTTATTATTCTTTGATTCTTTCATCTCTTTATTCTTTTATTCTTTAATACTTTTAGTTTATTATTCTTTGATTAATTAATTCTTTAATTCTTTAATTCTTTAATTCATTAATTCTTTAATTTGTTAATTCTTTAATTATTTAATTCATTAATTTATTCATTATTCATTTATTCATTACTCTTTCTCACTAACACATTATTAATGTTCCCTAATTTCCCCGGTTAAGAACGATCCCTATTTACCAATACTACATCTACACAAAAAGGGTTTAAATTGCACAATACTCAAATTGCGTGTTTAATTTAATGCGTAGTTTGGGCGTAGTCACTCGTGGCATGGGACCTTAGCTAATAATACCCAGACTTCACTGAATATACTCCATCTTTTGAAGCTGGCCAAATGAGTCTGTCTTGCAAGCAATCTACTCCCACGTCCATTTCAGAAATAAGCTTCAATTCCGTCTCGGGCAGTACCCCCTCCAGAGCATTCAAATTCCAATTTCCTGATCGAACGTCCATGTACGAAGCAACTACCTCATCAAGATTTGCCCCAACAGGAGCCTGTAATCTGGGTTGGGATTCAGGGAGGCCAATAACCCAATTATCAGTCCAGAATTTAACAGTTTTCCCATCAAGAACTTGCCATCTAGCTCCCTGTGTGATCAAATCTCGTCCCTCAAGAATGCTGGACCAAGCCCAAGAGGCACGAGATCCCCGTTTTGCATTGAGGAAGTTGTCGTTTGGGAAGTACCTACTCTTCAAAATCCTAGCCCAAAAGGAATTCGGCTCACAAATTAGTCTCCAACATTGTTTGGCCAGGAGTGCATCATTGCAATCCTCCATATTCCTGAACCCCATACCACTATCAGCCTTAGGAAGCCCCAATTCCTTCCAACTCACCCAATGTAGTTTGTTGCGATCCTGAGAATGCCCCCACCAGAAGTTGGCAAGACATGCATCAATTTGAGAGCACATTGTCTTGGGAAATTTGAAGACGGACATAAGGTAGGTAGGGATTGCATGGCCAACAGCTTTTATGAGCACTTCTTTGCCAGCCTGAGACAATAGGCTTTGTTTCCAGCCGTGAACTTTCCTCATAATTCTTTCTTTCACATAGACCAGGGCCTCATTTTTTGACCTACCCCACAAGGTAGGGAGTCCCAGGTAGAGCCCAGGGTTATCAGATAGTTAAACTCCCAAAATTCCGCAGATCGCCAGTATATGCTCCATTGGGGTGTTTGGACTGCAATAGAGATTTGAGTTATCATAGTTAACCACCTGCCCAGAAGTCTGGCAATACATATCAAGTAGCTTTCTAATTGACAGGACCCACCCCGATTATCGCCTCGATAATCGGGAAGCATCCTGCTCCCGTCTGACAATCGAATCCAAAAGACCGGAAAACCAAATAATATTACATCGCACCCATTTTCAGACCAGGGAGATTAAAACAAATACATCTGACTGGACGTCAAGTCCGCAGTTTCACAGAGCATAATATTACAAAACAGGTTAAAGAACAAATCCTACTCTGTGAACTAACTACTCCGCAACGGAAAACTTATGCCTCTGCCTCTGCGCTTGCCCCCGTACTTGTACCACGACCTGGAGGGAATTTAAAACAACAAGGTGTGAGTGGACCGAAACGTAAGTTTTACAGGAAAACAGTTTTCCGAAATCGGGTTCGCCCTCCAGTTTTACAACATGCATGCATAACCAAATATTCAAAAATTGCGTATTAAACCCTTGAAAACTCTTTTTCCGAAACACATGAAAAACGTTACAGAGAACCGTCATAACTCATGTAAAACAATTTAATATTACCAGAATCCAGAAACCGTCATTTTGAAACATCAATTGCACAAATCAAGTAAAAAGTGAATCAATAATCACAATTTAGCCGTTGGATCCATCCTAGTCTTTAAACTCAATATCAGGCCTTCCCGGGATATCAACGAGTCTTTAAACTCAAAACATGATCAATAGGCCTCGGGGGTATCACAATAACCGAGTCTTTAAACTCAATCCGGGTCTTTAAACCCAATTTTAGGGCCCGCTCCGTCATCAATAAACCGGGTCTTTAAACCCAAAACCAGATCCAACCATCAACCGGGTCTTTAAACCCAAAACCGTTTTTAAACACAATAAACCAGGATTCATCATAAACCGTTTTCCAACATCATTCCGAAATCATATCACGTCATAATAGGACTTATGTCCGAATTCACATGCAACTTCCAAAATATGCAATTCCCGAAATCACTTCACAATTATGATCAAAACATCATAAATCCGTAACATGCATAATCATATCCAGATACCTCATCAAAACATCATTCATGCATAAGCAAAAACTGTAACCTCGAAATGCGTGAAATACGATAAATATCTCGAAAAGCGTGAAAACACGTAAAACCGAAATATCATATCACCATCATAAAATCATGTGTAAAATCATAAGATAAATAAGTAAAATAGTCATGCATGCCCGGTTTAGAAATCAAAAAGTCCACTCACGGTTTTAGGACGCGTCAATCGCGCCCCGTGCACTCCTCAGTAGCTTCGGAAATGTCCGGGCCTGTAAAAACGTATAAGAAGGGTTACAAACATCCCAAAATAACTCGTAGGATTTTTCCTAATTTTCCCGGATTTTTCGGCGAAATTAAACTTAGAGACTTAACCTTCCGGACTCCCGAAATTATCCCGAACGACTCCCGATCGACTCGAACTCTAAAGATAAAATGTTAATTAGATTGAAGGGATTAAATCTCATGTTGACCGTGATCGGAGGTGACATCACACGCGCCGTCACGCGCCGCCCAAAGTGACTGCGCGTGAAGGCCACGCGCCAAGCTACAGTGTCTTCTCCCTCACCCGAACAGCCTGCTAAACGGGTCTGATACCCGCGACTCAACCCGACCAGTTCAAGCTCAAATCTCAATCAATTCCTCTCGTTTTCAATCCTATTATCTTCTCTGATCCATTAATTTTAGGTCTGTATTGATGATTAACCTCGACTGTCCCTCAATCGACCCAACTCAAGCTCAAACAGTCGAACAAGTCGACGTCTGGAACTCACCCTAAACGGTTCCATTTCCAAATTATCTTCACCAGTAGCTTAAGGGAACTTATACGAACACAATAGCACAATCAATTGAACTCGCCGTTACCTGGAAGTCGTCGTCCTCAAGCTCGACAATTCTCAGAACCAGGGAGCTCAGTTCTTGGCCAATTCGTGAGTGAAGTCCTTCGAAATCGATGTGGTTGGTTTCCTTTTGCTCCCAGAAGACTAGAACGGCCCTTAGTTTAGCTCGAATGTCCCCACGATTTGATCTTCGATTTTCCCTCCAACTGGTTTCCCCTTCGAACTGGAACTTGGGTTCCTGGGCAAAACGGGCTCCAATCTCTACAACTCTAGCACCGTCGTGTTTTTGTCACTCCCAGAAGTCTCCCTATGTGTTTAGATTTGTCTCTCAACCCGTAGAAGTCGAATTCTGAGTTTTTCCCCCAAAAACCCGAAAATGTTTCCTCGCGGTTTCTCTCAATCTCTCCCAGTCCCTCCACAGCAAAATGATTCCAAATGAGCTCCCAGACTCAAAGGAAATCAGATAATCGATCAAATGGCAAACAACCCGTGGGAAACCGTCTGATTCCTCTCTGAAAATTGTTTCCCGCACGCTGAAACCATGGCCATTTTCCAAGCTTTCCCGTGCTCTGAGCACTGATCGGTCGACCATGAGTGCCTCCCACTGCCTCAATTCTCATAAACAAAACCCACTCACCAGTCCACTAAGCTATAAACAATTTGAACGCACAAAACACCACGGCACGACCGTGTGCTCTGTTTTTCACGGTGGTGCTACAGTAACCGCCGTGAAATGACCAAAATGCCCCTCTATGCAATAATTACCAAAATGCCCTCCAACTTCCGTGACCCGTAACTCGGTCACCCGATGTCCGTTTCACGCGTGCCGCCTGTCGTTGCACTCGGGGCGTCGAGACGAACATAACGGTCTTCGAGTCATATGGATATCAATTGTCAAACAGAAAGTCAATTTTTTCCCATATAACGTCCAAATTACGATAATGCCCCTGAACTTCCGAACATCATAACTTTCGCCTCGAGCGTCCGAATCAGACGTGCCACCTGTCTATGAAATGATGTCCCGAACTACGTCACGGTCAACGGTCATCGTTCAACGTCCGTTCGACCTCCCAATCGAAAAGTCAACAAATTGACCACAAGAATCACAGGGATAAAAACGTCATTTTATTCAATATTTTACAATATTACATTTTCAGAATGTCTGGGGCGTTACACTAATGGACCTGGAGTTCTGGGCAGTTGCCTTCATGAATAATAAAGAGTCATCTGCAAAAAAGAGGTGAGAGAGAGTGGGTCCACAAGTGCTGAATTTTATGCCTTCCACCAAGCCCCTGTTAACAGCACAGTTAATCATCTTTGAGAGAACATCACAAACTAAAATGAAGAGATAAGGGGAGATGGGGTCTCCCTGTCTCAGGCCTCTTGATGGAGCAAAGCTTCTCCCAGGTTGCCCATTTATCAACACTGCCAATTTTACGGACATAACACACCACATTACCAACCGAATCCAACGATTAGCAAAGCCCGTCTTCACTAGTACAGCCTCAAGGAAATCCCATTCAATGCGATCATAAGCTTTGTTCATATCGAGTTTCAACCCCATTTCATATTTCTTTGTGGTCTTCCGAAGTTTGAGAGCATGAAAAGCTTCATGGGCTATACATATGTTGTCCTGGATTTTTCTTCCCGAGACAAAGGCACTTTGTTGAGGGGTGATCTATAACGACCCGTCCCGGGAGTCGGGATTAGCGAAGTGATTAGTGACAGATTAACTGAGTTAATCGGTGGTTAGTTGGTTACTTTGGACACTAGGCGCAGAATGACGATTTTGCCCCTATTTTGGGCAAAATGTTGACTTTGAGCTCGGGCGGTCAATTGGGCATTGACCGATGACTATGATGTAGTTCGGGACGTCACGAGTCCGTAAACAGGTGGCACGCCCGATTCCCACATTCGAGGAGGAAGTTATGATGTTCAGAAGGTTGAGGGCACTTTCGTAATTTAGTTAAACGAAGGGCAATTGCTGATTTTTTGCACGATGAGGTTTCTTCACGCGAACCTAGAACCGTTAGATAGGTCTTGCCGTCCTGAGTACAATGACAGGTGGCAGGTATCGATCGGACGTCAGACGGTAAAGTTATGGGTCTAGGTAGTTGAAGGGCAAAATGGTAATTTTGACTCCCAGGGGCATTTTGGTCTTTTTGGTGCCTTAAGATTTGTGCAAAGGAGATGAGGACAAGTGTGCAGTGTGTGACTGGATATTTTGAGATGGGACCATGGGATTGTGGACACGTGGGGTGTGTGTAGTGGGTTCTAGGCTTTGTGCACGGTGCAATTATATGTGTGTGTATCGTGTTTGTTCGAAGAGGAAAAACAAAGAGTGAGTTTGAGGGAGGAACTGATCGGGTTGCAGTTCAATTTCAAACTGGAAGTCGTGGCTTTTGGGGCTGAGTCGAGATGTCTGGTGAGTTCTAGTGAGTTCAGTAGGTCCCTAGGAGTCTTTAGGGTTCGAAACCGTGACGGGGGATTGCACGGTGGGCTGGGAACTGAAACAGGGGATTTGGACGGTTGCTGTGTCGAGCTTGGGAGGTGAGGTTTGGGTGATTGTCGAGGTGTCCTAAGGTTTCTGATAGTTCTAGGAAGGTTAGAAGGACTTTAGGGTGTAACCTGGAGCTTCGTGGTGGCTGTGGGTGGCCGGAGATAGAAACTCAGATTTTCTGAGTTTTCTTCGAAGCTTGGACGAGGAGATTGAGGTCGTGTTTTCACGAATTTATTTGTGGAATTAATTATTTAGGCCAGGACGAAACTAAAGGAATGAAAAGGGATAAAATTGGTGAAGGAATGGCGAAGAACGTCTTACGCCGGTTCAGACCGGCCACGGCTGAGGAAGACGATGAACAATGTCTGTGTGCAGGAGCGTGAGGCCCACGCGTAGCCACTTTGGGTGGCGCATGGGGGAGCGTAGGGAGGATTCCGGCGAACCTTCCAACATATTTTTGGGTCTAATCGATGTAACGAATCTGTTGGGACAAGTTTCGGGACAATCGGAAGTTGTTTCGGGTTAGTTCTGCGGGATCGAAGGTTTAGGGTCCCGTTTAAAGTACGCTTAGAAGTTCGAGAAAATTATGAGATTTGAGTAGGACTTTTGTGAAGTAGTTAGTAACCTCGTTATGGGCTTTGGACAGGTCCGGGAAAGCCGAGGCTAGCGGAGTGGCCGGGGACAGCGTAAGTGCACACATATCGAGGCGACGTCGGAATGGTCTGTGAGTGGACTTTGCTTTTTAATTCTTGTTGCATGCATATATGTTTTTATATGTTTTCTATACTTGATTCTATGATTTGATTTATGATTGTGATGGTTTACGATTTGTGCATGTTTTTCGAGGAAATGACGGTATTTCACGTTTTACAAGATTTTGATGGATGTTGTGATTTAAACCTGGTTTAAATGATTTGATGTCAGGATTTGAAATATGATTTAATATCAATGATTTAAAAAGGATTTCGGAAAAGTGTTTTCGGAAAAGGGTTGTTAGGCTTAGAGGCCCAGTTCAAAAAGTGGTTTTCGGAAACGTGATTCGGGTTTTTGAATCGGAATTCCGGATGACGATTCGGGACTTGGAAGTGGATTCCGGGTTTGGGTTTGGAATGATTATTCTGGATGCCGGCTTACGGAATGATGGTTGCGGACTCGGATCTGGAAAGGAGATGGATATGAGTTTTAGGTTTGGATTTGGGATCCTGATGAGATTGCGGATTCGGATTCGGAAATGGAAAAAGGTTTTCAAATGGTTTTGGATTGGATTTGCTGGATCTGATTATTGGGTTTAAAGACCCGGATTATGATTGACGGGGGACGGGCCCGGATTGGGTTTAAAGACCCGGATTGAGTTTAAAGACTCGGATATATTGATATTTCCCCCGTAGGCCTGTTGAGTTTAAAGACTCGGGAGTTTAAAGACTCGGATAGATCCAGCAGGTTCGATGAATGGAAATGTGGTATGGTTTTGGGCTATGCCCGGATGAAATAGTTTTCGTTGGTTATAATGGTTTTTGATGGTTTTGGGCTGAGGCCCGGGATTTGGAAAAAGGAACTTGTGTTCTGTTTTTCTTATATGGATTTAGAAATGGTTTTATGACATGAACTTGATATACATGCATTGGTTTTTGAAACGGAGGGTATAAATGTCATTGTTTTACAAAATGTTTTTGAACTTATTCTTTATTTTTGTCCACTCACAGTCTTTTCGTGTTTTCGATACCCTCTAGGTTGTTGAGGTGCGGGCTGTTGGGCGAGAGAGACGGAGACATCACACCCGCGATCCACAGTAGTTCGGCATACTCTGGGAAGACCGATTACTTTTCGGATGGTTGGTTCGAGAATCCCTTGTCCGACTTACGTGTCGCACGAAGGTTGGACGTTGGTTTAGCCTTCGTGTCATGCGTAAGTTAGACGGGATCGGGATTTAGCCCTTAATCCCGGGGGATTAAGGGTGGGTCCTGACATGATCAGACTATCCAGATGGGGTTTGAGCCTATTAGAGAGGATTTTTGAAATGATCTTGTAGGATTAGTTACATAATGCAATAGGTCTGTATTGATTCACCGTTTCAGGATGGTGGACTTTGGGGACCAGAGTGATATTGGTGGAATTCAGCATATGAACTAGCAGCTCCTCGGCAAAGAAACTCCGAATAGTATTCATCAGCTCACTCTTAACTGTCTCCCAGTACCTTTGATAAAAGACTCCCGAAAAGCCATCGGGGCTAGGTGCCTTCAGAGGACCCATTTGGAAGGTGGCCAACTTAACTTCTTCCTCCGTAATTTCTGCAATAAGATCATCATTAACTCCCAGAGTTACAACTGGATCAACGAAGGACAGGATATCCCCCCAGTCCCTCCGGCCTACGATTTTGAAAATGTCCCAAAAATAGGAGTCCACAGTTTTCCTAACATCAGCCTCCGCCTCAACCCAGCTATCATCATGATTTTTTAATTTTGTGATCAGATTGTGTCTCCTCCTTTGGATGGTGGATTGGTGAAAGAAACTAGTGTTGGCATCCCCAGCAGACAACCAACGAATTCGGGATCTCTGATGCCAATAGCACTCCTCTAGGTTCCATAATCTTCCAAGCTCCAAATTTACACATTCAATCCTCTCCTGGTTTTCAATCCAATTTCTTTGGAGGGTATCCAACTCTTCAGACAGGAGCTCAATTTGCCTCTTGTTGTTTTGAAATTTTCTTTTCCTCCAGGCAGTCAGGGCATGCTTGCAAGATGACATTTTTCCCCCCACTCCCTCCCACCCCTCGACACTCGTCCCTTCCAGCCTCTAGCTACAACGGCCTCACAATCAGGTTCCTTAACCCAATAGGCCTCGAATTTGAAGGATCTTTTTCTATTAGAAATCTTTGGTTTCAAGTCAATAAGAATAGGGTAGTGATCCGAACCAATTGCAGGTAGATGACTAAGAATCGTAGCGGGCCAGCTCACCTGCCACTTTGCATTCACCTGACCCCTGTCGAGTCGTACCTGAACGAGACCATTATTACCTCTTATACCTCTCCAGGTGCATTGCTGTCCTTTAAAACCCAAATCCATTAAGCAAGTTTGATCCATAAATTCCTGTAGGAACCTCCGCCTATTTGGGCGGTCCGCCATACCCCCCAGCTTTTCATGGCTCCACAGGTACTCGTTAACGTCCTCGACACACAGCCATGGGATGTCCATCTTAACAATGTTGTTTGATAGCCACTCCCACATTTGGACCTTATTCTCCCTATACGGAGTCCCGTAAATCCAAGAAGCTTGGAAAATGTCCCCAGTCTCCTTCACATAGACTGTAGTATCAATTAGGAATTTAGACGACAGATAAATAGAAACATCAACATTTTCATTCCAAAGTAAGCCAAGTCCCCTAGCAGCGCCTACCGGGGCAACACAATAACAATTGAGAAATCTGGCTTTCCTACTGAAACTAGCTAATTTACTTGACTTCATTTTAGTCTCCATGAGAAAAACAACCGAGGGCTTATGTCTCCAGATCATATCCCGGAATGATTGGCCTGTCAGGGCAGCCCCAAGACCCTAGCAGTTCCAGCTTATAATTTTCATTTATCCCCGGCAGCTGGCAATGGCCAGCCACCTCCAATATCATCGTTGCCATTACTGTTCTTCGCTTCCCCATCACACTGCACCTGAACACCAAACCCGTCATTGCCCTCCACATGATTGAGACTTATGAAGGCCCCAGTTGTTCCTTTGTTCATATTAATTTTTCCAAATTTTCCCTGCCTAGCATTTGTTTGTTCACCAACAGCCTTCTTTCCCGCCCCTTGGGCTTATTTTCCACCGAACCATCCTCCTTTCTAGCCCTTTTATATCTCACAACCACATCAGAATCAGGGGGCCCGCCTCACATTTAAGGCCCATTGAAATAAAGGCCCTGTCCACAGCCGTCCCTAGTGAAACCTCTGTCCTTTCTTTTTTATTTAGCCCAATTGGATCGGTTACACCTAGCAGCTCATGGTTTGGGCCCAAACACCCAGCAGCCCAAATACCTTTTGCTTTCTCCGTTGCCAGATCAGAACATCTTCCATCTGCGTTTTCTTCACTTTTGTGCATCAACACCCTCTCTTCCATATCAACACTGACAACCGATTTTGTAGTTCGACCCAGCACATCATCGTTTGTCAGGTGAGGGCCGAAAGTCATGGAAGCTTTTATCCTGCAGTCAGTGTTTGGGTGCACCTTGGAGTACGAATCTGTGTTTGGCAACGGTAGACTCGACCGATCACATCCGTTTCCTACATCGATCAGAGAGCCATTTACCTCCCCCGCTGGCGCGTACTGTACACACGGCGTGCCTGCAACATGTCTGGTGCCTCTGTGCGGAGTGGGGGTCATCGGAGAGGTAGGCTCGTGGATAGCTCTCGTTCGCAGCCATTCACCATAAGCTGCAACCTTCAAATCTTCTTGGTGGGTGGGAGGGTAAAGGCACCCTTGCTCAGAATGGCCCAGTCAACCACAGCCATAGCAGAAATCGGAGAGCCGTTCTATGCAGAACTCAACCCAAGTTCGTTTTCCATCTGGTATTGGGAGCCAAAATCCTATAGGGAGGGGGGGTTTTTGGAGTCGATCTGGACTCTGATTCGAAGGAAACCCCGGGGACCTTGACTCCAGGGATCTTCAACCTTTACCACAGTTCCAATTCCTTCCCCTATCTTCTGTGCATTCTCCTTGGTCATCACATTCTTTGGAATACCATGAGCTTGGATCCAATAGGTTACCAGGTGAAGTGGGAGTTCCTCCACAGAGAGATTGTCCAGCCACCGTAGGATTGAGAAACAATACCCCATAACTGACCACGGCCCACCATCGATGATCTTGCTAGCCATCGCTTCATCCTGCACCATGATCGCGAACGTATTGTCTTTGATGTGTGTGATGTTCATCTCGCCAAAGTTAGCCCAAGTAGTGGTAAGGATTTTTTTTGACTGCATTTCTGTTTGGGGCTTTGGCAGCAATCACTGACCCAATCAGTTTTGGTCCACTCTCTAGATCGGAGAGCCCCAACGATTGTTCCAGCTTGATGGTGAGTTCATCAGCCTGCAGTTACTCCATTGTGGTTTCACTCCCTAAAATCAATAGCCAGAGATAGGGAGGACGGAAGGTGTGGGACCAGGAAGATGGGTACCCTCTGTATGGTGGTTTTGGTGGGACTCTTCGTTTTTCAATGGATTGATCTTTCGGGTGATTCAGTTGTTCCATACGTGGGTTTTCTTTATAGTTCACAGGTTCAGTTTTCGGCATTAATGGGAGTCGAAAGTGTTGGTGGGATCCTTTACTTCTTACTTGACCAGACTATCTACTTTCCAGGTCCACTTCAATAGCATTTTGTGTGAACCAGCTTGTGTAACGACCCGTCCCAAATTCCATGATTAGATTAGTGACTAATCACGATTAGTGTGGCTAATCCTTGATTAGTAGAGCGAAACCGGACGAACGATGCGAAATGACCGTTTTGCCCCTAGGCGTGGCAAAATGTTGACTTTTCGTTCAGGCGGTCAAATGGACTTTGACCGATGACCGTGACGTAGTTCGTGACGTCACGAGTTCATAGACAGGTGGCACATTCAATTCTGACGTTCGAGGAGGAAGTTATGATGTTCGGAAGTTTAGGGGCATTTTGGTAATTTTGGTTAAAAGGGGGTCAAAAGTTGACTTTTTGACCGGGATGTCCGATGGCCAAGGGCCGAGGACTATTACGTAGATAAGGACGATACGAATCCATAGACAGGCGACACGTCGAATTCGGACGTTCGACGGCGAAGTTACGGTTCACAGAAGTTCAAGTGCACTATTGCACGAATTACGAAACGAGTTAACTTTTGGACTTTAGTGGGGCCCAGATATTTAATTCCTACCCTATGGATGAGTGACAAGTGTCACCCATCCACAGGCCATTCCTTTTCCTTCATGCACCGTGCATTTCCTTTCTCCATTTCAAACACACACAAAACACCCACCCGATCTCACCCATTTTCCTCCCATCCGTGAAACCCAAAACCCATCCACTATTCACCCATGACCAGGCAGAGGACCAGGGAGACTGAGGAGGTTGCTGGGCGTCCTAAACCGCCGTCCACGGCGGTTGGAAGGAGGAAGAACCCATAAGGTTCACGGTAAGTCCATTTTGATCCATTTTTCCATTTTTGTTGTTATGGTTGGTTTTTAATGGTTTTAATGAGTCCATCAGGTTGCTAGGGACATGTTAGGAAGGTTTAAGGAAGCTTGGGATGGCTGGGCAGCCATGGGAGAGTTTTGGGAACTTTGAACCATTTGGTTCAAAATCGAACCATGGGTTTAGGCGGTTTTTAGGTTGTTTTAAGGATTGCAATGGATGGAAAACATGAAAATAGGAACAAAGGAACCAAAAAGGAAGAACTAGGATGAAAAATGGGGTGTCTAGGGCTGTGAACCGGTCACGCCGGTCCAGTTGGACCGGCCAAACCAGGTGAACCGGCCAGGAACAGTAAAACCGGTCTGCTGGAGGTTAGTGCCGATGAACAGTGTTTTCGACTTTCTAGGGGTTCGTGAGGACGCGTGGGCCATAATTTGGGAAAGTGTTCAACACGGGAATTCTTCTATTCGATGTAACGAACATTTTGGGATTGGTTTCGTGTCGATCAGACACCTTCTCGATATGTTTCGGGGCATCGTAAGGTTTAGGGTCGGTTTAAAAATAGTTAAAAGTTTGGGAAAATTACGGGGCTTTGGTAGGAGGTTAATTAAGTAGGTAGTAACCTTCTATTAAAATTTGGACAGGTTTGGAAGTCCCGGTGACAGTGATCGGCTTGGGAGAGCCTATGGCACGCAAAACGAGGCGGCAGCTCGGACGGTCTGTGAGTGGACCTTGTTTTCTAAATTGGTGCATGCATAAATGTTTACTATATGTTTTAAATACTTTTTTGTGATGCCATGAGTGCATTTGGATGTGTGGTTACGTATATGCATGTATTTCGAGGTTTCGGCCCTATACGGTGCCTATACGGGGCTGTATGTCTTTATTGGTCTAAATGAAATGGTTTTGGATTTCCAAATGGATTATGCATATGATTTTATGATGTTGATTTGGATGCTTGTGAATTATATGGTTTCACGTATTTCGAGGCGATTTACGTGCTTGCACGTAAATCGAGGTTTTCCGATTTTACACTGATTTTCCATTCTTGTGGTTTTGGATATGATTTCATAAAATGATTTTGGATTTGAAAAGGTAATTCTCGGACTTGAGGTCCATTTGATTTACGGAATCGGGCCGGAGGCCCAATTGGTTTACGATTCGGACCGGGGGTCCAGTTTCTAAGTGGATTTGGGCCTAGGGCCCCGTTATGTGTTACAAATGGTTTTTATGGGTCATGACGGTTTATGGGAACCGGCATGAACCCATGAAAAGATTTTATGGTTCATGACGGTTTATGGGAATCGGAATGAACCTTTGAAATGGATTTACGGGTCATGACGGTTTATGGGAACCGACATGAACCCATGAAAGGATTTTATGGTTCATGACGGCTTATGGGGGCCGGACATGAATCCTTGAAAGGTTTCAAGAATGATTTCAAAAGTTTTTTCATATTCCATCCTTTATATATGATTGTCTCCTCCGGGGAGGGTCGTTGGCCTAGGTGGACCCTGGAGTAGTCACGGAGCACTGACTGAGTGGAGTCGCCCCCCAGTTGGGTTCCTTACTCTCAGGATGGGCATGGTTCGTTACCTCCAGGGAGGGTCATTGATCTACGGACATTGACCTGGGTGGACCCTGGAGAGACTTGGGTTTGAGACCCCGGTTAGCACACGTGTAGCTCTATTTTACTTTGACAGGTTCTGGATATGGATATAAGGGATAAAAATGATTTAAATTAAGGGATAAACATGATTTAAATTGGTTTGGGAAATTAGGTTTTATGATGATAAATGGTTTTGGGCTGAGATCCCACATATGTTTACTATGTTATGGTTTTCTGTAAATGGTTTTGGGCAGGAGCCCGTAGAACTTGTATTTATAGAATTTGGGGCTGAGACCCTAATTATGGTTGTTTAAACTTATGTGTTTGGATAAATGGTTTTACTATGCATGCATGCTTTTTAGTGGAGGGTATAAAGGTCTTTGATGAAATGTTTTTATAAATTCTTTATTTTTGTCCACTCACAGTCTTTCTGTTTTTAATACCCTTCAGGTTGGATACGGTGTGGACTGTAGCAGAGATCGAGATATCACATACCTCCTCCGGATCCTGGCGTACTCTGATAGCCCGAGAGGGCAAAGGTCGGAAATATCCCTTGTCTGGCACTTCGTGTCAGACGGGAGCAGGGTCATCCCGCACTAATCCCGGGGGGATTGGGATGGGTCCTGTCAGCTAGTCTCTAGGAAATTGCCATCAATGATCTGAGGAGCTTTGGGGTATTCACTGGGTTCCTTATACCATATTTGCCGCATAATGACTGATTCTAGTTGGTGGTTGTGACTTCCCTTGTTTTCCAGGCTATTTGCTTATTGCTTTACAGATCCAATCCGTTGGTGGTTGAATAGCAGTGGCTGCCTGTAATGAATGTGATGATCAGTTGTTTTATGTGCAGGTACATGACAATTTAAGGCATCAATTGATGCAGGAACTCTCATTAAAGAGAGGGGGCTCACAGAATCTCTCATTTAATGGATTTTAATGGACTCAAAAATTTAAGGGTATTCAATTAGGTTTTTAAATGATTTGTTGAAAATTTTAGTTTATTCAATTTGTATTTTAATGGATTGATTTAAAATTATTTCAAATAAAGGCGTATTCAAGATAAAGGATTTAAAAATCCATTAAAATATACTTGTATTAAAAAATTATGTATTTTGGATGATTTGATCTTATTGTGGATTTGAAATGATTTTGAATGATCAAAACCCTTTCACAAATCTGATCTCTCCATCAAAGATTTTAAAAGTGTTTTTTTTTCTCTCTCTCTAAGATATGAACATACCATCTTTTCTACCGACAAGTGAGAAAGTGCAGACTATTCATTTCTTTGTGGGTGTTTGCTTGAGTTTACTAGCTTCATCGCCCATCTACAAATCATCCCAATCTCAACTTTCTTCATCGATCCCCAATACCTAGCTCTCTTATCCTACCAATTAATTCGAATTTTCCAACGTCATCAGACCTTATTTGGTCGTTTTGTTATTTGGGAAATTACGGGGCTGTAGAGGCCGTTGGTGAAATCGGTGATAGTGGGGATGAAGAGGTTGATGTTGAAGTGGAGATGCTGAGGCGGAGGAAGGTTGTGGATGTGGTGGCCAAATAAGTTGGTGTCGAGGAGGAGAAGTAGATGCCCCACTGTATTTGTCCTCCATTATTGTTGGTTAGTTGAAATTTGCAGCAAGAGAGAGTAAATTCAAGTGGCGGGGTGAGTTATGTCTTTCCAATTTACAAGAACAATCCGAAAAAAGAGAAATTAGAGTGTTAATTGAGATGAAATTCGAATGGCGAAGAAGAAAGAAGCGAGAGATGAAGATAAGGAGATGGATTACCAGAAAGGAGGAGTTGGTGGTGTTGGCCGTGAGCTGAGCTGGACGTTTGGCTTTGGGTTATGGTAGAGAGAGAGTCTGAGAGTGTGGTGAGATAGGTTTAGGAATAAAGGTCGGGCAAAGAGGGCAGGATTTTAACAGTTTTTTGTTACATCAACTCGTCAAGTATAATGGGTTATGTCTCTCTGGCTCTCTGTGAAGCTAGAAGAGATTGAGTTGAGAGAGTGTGAGTTATGTCTCTCTCTCTCTCTCTCATTTGTCTTCCTATTTTTTGTTAAACTAATTCAACCCTATATTTGAAACCTTTCAAAATCATAACAAATCATTACAAATTAATATAAAAATAAAAACAAAATCATATGAAATATTTTAAAATAAAATAAAAGCTTTTAAAATCTATTGAAATCCAACAGATTTAAAATCTGTTAAAACTTATTAAAATCTAGATTGAATACACCCCTCTAAATTCACACATAGCGGGTTTTGAAACTATAAATCATCGAAAAATTGTGGAATTTCCGCGTGATTCATAACTCTCATAACGTCGATATTACTCTTAGTATAGATGATAACGGCATGACACGGTCTCTACATTAATTTAATATATTCACCAATTGAATATATTAATTAATTAATCCGATCAATATCAATAATAAATAATCTCTCTGTGTGTTATTTATTATTATTTATATAATTAATAATAAGTGATTTCTCTCAGTAGAAACACCTATTAAATACTATTGATTTCAACCAATCAGATGTTTCGATGACTCACAAGGTTCAACTATAAATAGAAGGTGTTGAAGTGTTAAATGTTTCAACTGTCGATTACTCGTTGCCCAATCATCGGATTACGCGTGTCCTTCCTCGTAACCTGTCAACCAAAGTGGATCGCGGGTTCTCCGTTAGTACGGGCACCGGTGTGGTACCAGCCTAAGATTTTCCGACGGTCAAGTTAGTTACTTTGTTCGTAAGAGGAAATAGTAAACGGTAAGTTTGACAGAGTAATTGTGAATAGTAAATTAGTTACCTTTATTGGGAAATGTGTACCCCTTATGTATGGACATGTAGGATATTCCATTCCCATAGTTTCGACGTGGGACAAATGCTCTTCGATTTACGTGCTGACACGTGTTACGTAGACTGAGGGTGGATAGACTTCCACGTGGCATCCCGCATTGGCCCGGTGTTAGGGCTGTGTAAGTACGGTAATTCTGGGCTTTGAACGGAGTCTGGGCTTTAAGTATACGACCCAGTGGGTCTGGTCAGATATGGTGTCAACAGAAGTCCCCCAAGTCGTTGACTGAGGTGGAATTTCTCGGTCGGGGGCTTGTCTCATTCTCTCAGACCTTAATGGAAAGTATACCTGTAGTCCCCCAAGTCCCCTGGTGGGAGAGTCTGTCGAGACAATCCCGGTCACGGCTAAGAGGTGTACAAGAGGTCGGTCTTTAGGGGGTGCAACTCGGCGAACCGCATAGAGTGGTCGGTCAAGTATAGTTTTGGTAGGTCGGTGGTGGTACCCCGCTCGGTAAAAAGGGAAAATCAGCTGTCTCGGCCGTTGCTGGTACTGCTCGGTGTATCTGAGCCGGTGGAGAGATCCAAGGTCTGCAGGGGAGGTGAGGGCACCGAGCGGTGTACGTGAGTCAGTGGCTAGGTCCAGCGTCAGCAGGGGAGGTGAGGACACCGAGTGGTGTAGGTTGGTCGGTCAGGAGTACGGGGAGGTTGGTAGGGGGCGAGGAAGGACGGTTGCCCTCCCTTGGCTGGATGAATGACACGTGTTGGTGAGATGGATTGGCGTGACATGTGTCGGCCACTGGGAGGGGTGACGCCTCGTAGTCCGTGCATCAAACTCTATAAATATGAGGAGCTTCCACCGATTTGCTCACTTTGTGTTTTTGAGAAAATTGGGGAAACTTTGTCGAACTAGGAAGGCGATTTCCGATTAGCTCTCAACTGTGGTGCGTACGGTGGTTGCGATTTCTGACCAACAATCCTCCGTGAAAAAACATTGTAAGCATTCTTTCAAGCTAGTTTTTCTATTTAAGTAAGAGGTTGTGAAGAACTGTTCATGAACTTGGTGAAGTTGGTGGTCAGATTCACGTAGGTCCGAGTCGGTCTTCTAAGTGCTATTTCCCTTTTTGCTTTTTATAGATGTCTGTCGATAGTGATTCGGTATCTGAGGGTAAGTGTTACGACTCACAGGGCGGTGAGTGGGTAAGTAATAGTGTACAAGTACTCATTCCCGTCTCTGGGAGTGAGGACGAGGCCCACTCGACCGAGACACAAAATAGGGCACAATCGGTCCATAGTACGGCCGAGTCGTCCGGTAGGACAACGGAGACTTGTGCAAAGTTTGAGCCGACAGGTAGGTCGGGCGGTGGTAACCTATTGGTGGATGCCGAGACGATAGTTAAGGTGGGCGTTCACCGAGCCTTAAAGTTGACCCATGGCCGAGACAATGGTACAGTGCGGTTGAATAAAGTTAGACCGACTGGTGAAGAGTCAGTCCCGGACGCCGTTCCCATTGAACGTACTGCCTTCACAGTAGATGAAATGGTCAACAAAGAGACCGAGAAGGGTTTAATGAAGATGAGGATCGAGTTCGGCATTCTTGAATCGGTGACGATGAGGCTTCCGACAAAGGCAGAGAGACCGAGTAACCCGCCGGCCGGTATGGCATTGTTCTATACCGAGCTGGTGCACCATGGGGTGAGGCTGCCCCTGTACCCCTAGCTGCGGAGGATGGTGAAGAAGATGGGGGTGGCCCTCGGTCAGCTCAATCCTAACGTGTGGATTGTGCTCTGCTCCCTCTATACCGCCTTCAGATGGGCCGAGCAACCGGAGCCGACCTATGCCCAGCTCATGTACTTGTATGAGTTGGGGTTTCAACAGCAGAGTACCGGGTGGGTCTTCGTCCGCCATCGCAAGAAGAACAAACAGGGAGGATTTCATCTTGGACATACTGACTTCCCAGAAATCATACAAGACGAAGTTTTGCTTGGTCGGTGGGGACTGGGAAGGGAACATCGAGGGGCCTCCAATACCTTCCAAATTTCAAACTCAAGGTGGATAGTTGTAGCATAGGCCGACCTTGTGATGTAATTGTTTGTTTTGTTTGTTTTGTATGCTAAGTATGGCTATGCTTGCTGACAGATTCTCGGTGTGCAGGTTTGTTCCCCGAGGAAGACATCTCGCCAGAAGAGAAGACGATCGTTCACCGAGTGAGGGAGATCTTGGACGACCTGAATCGGAACCGACGTATCCTTCGGTTTCCTGGATTCGACTACAAAATTGGCCTCATAGACACCAACGAGGGGAAATATTTTATATTTTTATTTTTTGGTTACTGACCATGTGCTCGGTGTTGCAGTTCCGTATCACCTCGGTAGCCGTATTTATAAAGATTACGAGCAGTTGAGGATGAAAGCCGACAAGAGCTCTGGGGAATCCGCCTCACTATCGAACGCCGTCGAGCGCCTGTAGCTCCTCCTCAAAAGGAAGAAGGAGCGAGCCGACAAATGTCAGCCTGAGAGGTCCGACCGTGCAAAGCAGGGCCAATCCTCAAAGCCGAGACCACCCAGTCCTCCAGCTCGGTCTCCGAAAAGAAAATAGAGCCGTATGGAGGGAGATCGAGTTCTGTCTCCGGACCCCAGGCAGACGAAGGCGAGAATGGAGGCTGTGACAATCCTGTCGGCACAGGAGCAGGTAGGGGGCAAGAGGACCATGCCGGTCCCAGAGTTCAAACCGCCACCGTCCCCACCTCGGTTGGATGCGAGGATCCTGGAGATGCTCCAAAGGAGGAGGGATGTAAACCTTGGTGTGTTCACCGAGAGAGAGGCAATCAGCGAGGGGTCTAGTGCCGAGGCGACCCTCTGTTGCCCGAGGCAGATGGTGCCGCTGCTCAACGGGGTCTGTCAGGGGGCCTTCTCCCTTGGACGAGCTAGCCGAGGTCCAGTGCCGGCCGGCTGACCAGAAGATGGAAAAGGCCCTTTTGCTGCTGAGCAATGTAAGCGTTTGTTTTATTTCCCAAGTGTTGTGTTTTAGGCCGAGTGATTTACTAAGGTTTGTCTTGTGCAGGCTTTCCGTGAAGTCTACCTCCAGTTTGGGAACAGCCAGAGGAGGGTGGCGGCTGCTCGGAGGGAAAAAGAACGGCTGAGGAAGAAACAAGAGAAGCTCACACCCAAGCTTCAAGAGGCCGAGAGGGCTATGAAGGAATAGGCCGACCTGACTCGCAAGTTGGAAGCCGAGAGGTGGAAAACTCAGGAGGTTCTAGCCTCCAGGGATCAGATGAAGGCCGACCTGGAGGCCAAGAAGAAGGACCGACTGTGGCATTGGAAGGAGCTGTGCCGGGTGAAGTCGGCTAGGGAGGCCGACCTGGAGGAGGTTAGGAAGGCTCCGGTGGCCGAGTTCAAAGCTTCCGAGGAGTTCGACAAGCTGAAGAACGAGTACGCCGCCGACTGCGAGCAGGAGTTCTTCTGCAACCTCTTCTTGCACAAACCCAGATTTGACCGTGAAGACCCCCTGGCTTGGCTAGGATATCACCGTCGATATGTTTGAGGAGTTGGGGGAAGTGGAAGAGGAGGCTGTCCAGCCGAGCGTCCAGCCGGAAGACGAGCCAGTAAATCCTCCCAAAGAGCCAGAGCAGCCGGTCGAGGTTGAACAGGCCGAGGAGCAGCAGATGGAGGAGCTAGTGTAGGACATGCCTCTGTGCCTTGTAAATTTTTTTCTTTATTTTGTTTACTAATAGTTGGGACGACCGAGAGGTTGAAATTTTGTAATGCTCTTGCAGGCCGAGCATAATAGGTCTGCACATTTGAATGAAATCAGACTTTCCTTGAACAAAAATTGTAGACCGAGTAATCCTTCGAGTTGCCTGTTTGTCTGAGTGTTGGTGATAGGTCCTCAATTAAGCATTATTTTATATTATTTTATACCCTTTATACTTGAATTTTAATATTAAAATAATAAATAATTAGATAAATTATTTTATTTTGTGTTTTTTCTGTTTAAATAAATAAAGTATGTAATTTGGAGCGTTTTGGCGAAAGAATCGTCCCGATCGGAATTATAACGAAGAAATTATGAACGAAATTCGATTAAATTAATTATTATTAATTTTGTAGCCCAAATTCATATTTAATTTAAACCCAAATTCTTACTTCAGCCCATTTCTGTGCAGCCCATTTCCTTCAGCCCGCCTGCTCCCCAGCCCATCACTCCAGCCCTGCGCAACAGCCTTCACGCCCGCACACCACCAGGCCACCTACTCGGTCCAGTCCCTTCAGCAACCAGCCCAACCACTCTTCAGCCTATATGCCTGCATCCATCTAACCAGTCCAGCCACCTACCCAACTATTTATCATCCCATTTTCTACTGCCTCCTCTGATTTCCTGCTCCAATACAACTCCCAAAATTAGCTTTTTCATCATTTGTCATCATTTTAATTATTTTTATTTTTATATTTTTATTTGAATATTTTAGGCCTCCCTTTATAAATAGGGAGGCCATTTCACTTGTAAGGAGGTCCCCATTTTTCCCATTTTGTTTCTCTTTAGTTTGGGTTCTATTATTTCTCTCTAGTTTATCTTCTTTTAGTTCATCTTCTTTCTTTAATTTTGGGGACCATTTTAACTTCTTGTAGTTTCTTTTATTTAATTGACTTTCTTTTAAATTCTTGTTCTTAATTTATGTTATAATTTATGTTATTTCTTAATTTCATTTCTTCTTTACTTTGTTGTGATTTTTCTTTGAGATCTCTTAAATACATTTTTATGCTTTCCTTAAGAAATACCTAGGCCAAGTATTTCCGAAATAATTCTAGAATTTAAGTCCGCATTCTTATGTTTTATCCTCCATCTTCATAAGGTTCTAGCCGCTGTTCGGTGTTCTTTATGAATAACATTCCATTGTTTCCATCCACTTTCGGAATCACAAGCTGTTCTTGGATTCCGAAAGTGTAACTTTCTTCCCTTTACTTAAATTCTTGTTATTGTTTCGGTTTACTTATAATTCAATATATGTGTTGGTATTTTCTTTCAAACATTTGTAAATGTGAATACAATCTCCATGTGTTTTACTTTTTGAATTTCATCTACTTCATATGTTTTAGTGCTTAACCTTCAATTTAACGCTAAGTGTTTATGACCGCTGTTCGGTGCACTTAGAATAGGATTGAAGAGATTTAAATGTTTGACACACATTGAAATCAATAACATAAGGTGAATCGTATTATAAGTGTTTATGACCGCTGTTCGGTGCATTTGTAATATTGAAAAACGTATGCATGTATTTGAGATGATTAAGGTAGGATTTCGTGATTGGTTCAATATGAGCATGATGTTAGAGTGTTGGTAAAAATATGTGTTTGAAGAAAGTTCACTTGCATAAAAGTTAAAGTAGAAGTAGAATTAAGTTCTTAATTATTTTTACTTAATTTCTTTACTATTTAAGTAGAATCCTTCAAACCCCCATCTAATTCTTTATTCTTTTATTCTTTATTTCATTAATTCATTAATTCTCTTATTCATTAATTCTTTTATTCTTTTATTCTTTATTTCATTAATTCTTTATTATTTAATTATTTAATTATTTATTCTTTGATTATTCATTATTCTTTTTAACTAACATATTAATAATGTTCCCTAATTTCCCCGGTTAAGAACGATCCCTATTTACCAATACTACATCTATACAAAAAGGGTTTAAATTGCATAATACTCGAATTACGTGTTTAATTTAATGCGTAGTTTGGGAGTTATCAGTTGGTGTAAGCCGAGTAAGGCTGTACACCGACTCTAATGTGTGAGTCAAAATAGTAAGTGTTGGGGTGTAGGCCGAGTAAGACCGAAACCCGACTCGTAGGTTTGAGTCTAAGTGTGGGTGTAAGCCGAGTAAGGCTGTACACCGACTCTAATGTTTGAGTTAAAATAACAAGTGTTGGGGTGTAGGCCGAGTAAGACCGAACCCCAACTCGTGTGTTTGAGTCTAAATGTTGGTGCAAGCCGAGTAGGGCTGTACACCGACTCGAAAGTTTGAGTCAAAATAGCAAGTGTTGGGTTGTAGGCCGAGTAAGACCGAACCCCGACTCATGTGTTTGAGTCTAAATGTTGGTGCAAGCCGAGTAGGGCTGTACACCGACTCGAAAGTTTGAGTTAAAATAGCAAGTGTTGGGGTGTAGGCCGAATAAGACCGAACCCCGACTCGTGTGTTTGAGTCTAACTGTTGGTGCAAGCCGAGTAGGGCTGTACACCGACTCGAAAGTTTGAGTCAAAATAGCAAGTGTTGGGGTGTAGGCCGAGTAAGACCGAACCCCGACTCGTGTGTTTGAGTCTAAATGTTGGTGCAAGCCGAGTAGGGCTGTACACCGACTCGAAAGTTTGAGTCAAAATAGCAAGTGTTGGGGTGTAGGCCGAGTAAGACCGAACCCCGACTCGTGTGTTTGAGTCTAAATGTTGGTGCAAGACGAGTAGGGCTGTACATTGACTCGAAAGTTTGAGTTAAAATAGCAAGTGTTGGGGTGTAGGTCGAGTAAGACCGAACCCCGACTCGTGGGTTTGAGTCTAAATGTTGGTGCAAGCCGAGTAGGGTTGTACACCGACTCGAAAGTTTGAGTCAAAATAGCAAGTGTTGGGGTGTAGGCCGAGTAAGATCGAACCCCGACTCGTGTGTTTGAGTCCATGTTAGCTTTAGGTTACAGATGCTGGGTAAATGGAAGAGTTCATAAATAACGGGCGCCATAATCGGTAAATTACAACAAGTTATAAGATGAAGAGAAAATACAATGTTTAAATGAAGTATTTCTTCAGGTGGTCGGCATTCCATGGGTGGCCCAGTTTTCGCCCATTTGAGTCTTCCAATTCATAAGTACCGAGCCGGCAGATTCTTATGACCCGGTAGGGACCTTCCAAATTTGGGCCAAGAGTTCCGGCTGAGCTGTCCTTGGTGACGAGGCTGACTTTCCGAAGGACCCAGTCTCCTTCCTGAAAACCCCGGTGTTTGACCCTGGCATTATGGTAATTGCAGAAAGGGGTCTCATTTGTGGATGTGCGGTTGGAAGTCCGATATGACCAGACTGCGTTGGGGAGGATTTTAGACCACTTGCCCTTGGCCTCGTCTAGCTGCGTTTTCAGCGTGTGCTTGATGATTTTGTTAATGGCTTCTACTTGTCCATTGGATTGAGGGTGAGCTGGGGAAGCGAAGTAGAGACGGATATTGTGTCTGTCACAAAAGGCACAGAAGCGTGCGTTGTTGAATTGCTTTCCGTTGTCCGTGACAATTATGTGCGGGAAATTGAAACGACAAATAATGTTCTAGAAGACGAACGTTTCGATTTGGGCCGTGGTGATGGAAGCCAAAGCCTTTGCCTCTACCCACTTTGTGAAGTAGTCCACTGCAACCACTGCATACTCTGTCTTGCCCTTCCCTGCTGGCATTTTTCCGATTAAGTCAAGTCCCTACTGTGAGAAAGTGTCAGGACCCGTCCTCAATCCCCCAGGGATTAACGAGGAACGCCCATGATCCCGTCTAACACGGAGTGTCAGACAAGGGAAATTTCCGACCTTTGCCCTCCCGGGCTATCAGAGTACGCAAGGATCCGGAGGAGGCATGTGATATCTCGGTCTCTGCTACAGTCCGCATCGTATCCAACCTGAAGGGTATTAAAAACAGAAAGACTGTGAGTGGACAAAAAGTAATATTTCAGAAGTACATTTTATAAAGACCTTTATACCCTTCACTAAAAAGCATGCATGCATAGTAAAACCATTTATCCAAACACATATGTTTAAACAACCATCATTAGGGTCTCAGCCCCAAATTCCGTAAATACAAGTCACACTTGCTCCTGCCCAAAACCATTTACAGAAAACCATAACATAGTAAACATATGTGGGATCTCAGTCCAAATCCATTTATCATCATAAAACACAATTTCCCAAACTAATTGAAATCATGTTTATCCATTATATTTCATATCCAAGAAACTGTCACGGTAAAATAGAGCTACGCGCGTGCTAACAGGGGTCTCAAACCCAAGTCACTCCAAGGTCCACCCAGGTCAATGTCCGTAGATCAATGACCCTCCTTGGAGGTAACGAACCATGCCCATATTGAGAGTAAGGAACCCAATTGGGGGGCGACTCCACTCAGTGTAACACCCCGGAAATTTGAGGATTTTAATATTGTACTTTAATGTGTGAATTGACGCTTTTACCCTTGTGATTGGTATGACCAATTGTTGACTTTTTGATTTATTAATTAAATGGACTTTGACCTATGACCGTGACGTAGTTCGGGACGTCACGAGTTCATAGACAGGTGGCACGTCCATTTCAGACGATCAGGGAAAAAGTTATGACTATCGGAAGTTCAGGGGCATCACCGTAATTTTGACGGTTGGGGAGAAAATGTTGACTTTTCATTTGACAATTAAGTTTCACGCGACTCAAGGACCGATGGGTAGGTCTCGATGTCCTGAGTCCGTAGACAGGCGGCACGCCGAAATCGGACTTCGTATGGCTGAGTTACGGGTCTAAGAAGTGAGGGGTATTTTGGTAATTATTGAACCAGGGGCATTTTGGTCTTTTTGCTCTGGTTACTGTAGCAGACCGCGGGGGAAATGGGCGGCACCACCATGTGCGGTGGCTCAAATGTGCAATTGATTATGCAATTGTGTGCTGGAAAGTCTGGGCTGTCTTTTGCTTTTGAACGTGGCCTGAGCCGTCCAGCCTGCACGATCAATTGATTAATTCAAGCTCGAAGCTTTTCGGGGAGCATTTTTCAGTGGACAATTGGACACCCACGAGCCTCTGGGACGGCTTGAAATTGTTTATAACTAATTAGGACGTGTGTGAGCATCACTCTGATGCTGTTATAACTGAGAACGGGTGAGGAAAACCAGAGAAGCCATTTCTGGAAAATTGGAGGGAAAAATCAGAGTTTAATTTCTACGGTGTGTTGGACCAATCTAATCGCGGATTAAGCTTTCTGGGAGTGTTTAGAACACAACCATATCAAAATCGAAGGCAACCAGCCACGGGTGAGCTGGGACGGTGACTGCCGTGTTCAGAAGAATTTCAGAGGTTTGGACGACTACTTCCAGGTGAGTGTTGGTTCAATTGAGTGTGTTTTCCAGTTCGTTGTGATACTATGATGCTTCATGTAAAGTTAATTTGATTTTGGTTTAGAAACCAGTGAGTTGGGGTGATCAACCCGTTTGGATGATCACGGGTCGAAGGGCCATTTAAGGATTCGATTTGGCTAATTAATAACTCAGAACTTAAATTAGATGTTTAAATAACATGTTAGGATCAAATTGGATTGAAATCGAGAAGGAATTGATGGGTAATTAACCGGGTCAAGCCGCGGGTGGCAGGCCCGAATTACAGACAAACGGGTGAAGGTGCTGGCGCGTGACTTTCACGCGCAGCCACTTTGGGCGGCACGTGAGGGCGCGTTGGGGCTTATCTCCGATCACGATCAACATGACTTTTATTCCTCTCATCATTCTGAGCATTTTTGGTGAATTAACCATGTTGATCTGAGATAGTTTTTGATGGGTCAGTTTAGGGCCGGGTGCCTCGGGAAACGTGCTGAACTGCTTCCCCGAGCCGGTTTCTATTTCGGACTTTGTGGTTAAACGTTTAAGGCTTGTAGTGACACTTACATGTGATTTGGACTGACAGGAATTGTACGATAATCCCGGTACAAGTTCGTACGCACAGGTTCACCGCGGGATCGTACAGTGAGTGGGCCATTTTCTTAAACCCTTGCGTGCATAAATGTTTTCTGGTTTATTATACTTATTCACATGCTAAAAACAATAATGGTTTTGATGATATGGAAGATATGGTTATGGCACGTTTCACGGTATTTGGGCTTGAGACCCGTCCGATGAAACTTAATGATTGGTTCGGATTCTATCTATGTATATATATATGCTTGCATGTGGATATCAATAAAATGTATTTGGTACTGCACTGTATAGATCCATTCATATGATACTGTCTCCTCCGGATGAGGTACCCCAGAGAGGTCACGGACGTCTAGAACGTCCAGCGTCTATGACGCTAAGCATCGGGGATGCTGTACCCGAACGGGGTTCGGGGATTGAACTCGGAATTGAGACCTGAGTGGCACGCGTAGCCTTGTGATTGTGACCTTATTGGACGTTAGGGACGTCAGACATCAGGGATGTCGGGATTGGAGTGTATAGTGCAGCAACTAAAATTATACTTATGGTTTTATTACATGCCTTATGGTTCATATTATATGACTTATGATTTTAAATACGGTTGCATGCATGTTTGGAAAACGGAGGGGTAAATTATATGTTTTACTTATCAAATGGTTTTATAAACTTGAGTTCGGTCCACTCACCCTTAATGTTTTTGGTAACCCCTTCAGGTCGTGATACTGAGGTAGAGGAGGAACCTGAGGCTGAGGCATAGATCTACTTCTGCGTACCTGAACCCTGCTGGGTGGTTTACCCGCAGGTTTATGTTAGAGTCGTGCTCGCAACTTGTAATTTTGGATTTCATCCCTTGTCTGACATCTGTTTAATTCAGATTTGTTGTATGACTTAAATTTGGTTATTTATGCATTTGATGTTTTGAGGTTAAAATTGGTATGAATTTTGGATGTCAGACGGGAGCAGGGCACGTCCCCTTATGATTCTTGTTGGATCGGGGCGGGTCCTGTCAGCTTGGTATCAGAGCACTAGGTTGTGGTCAGTACTAGGTTATGGTCAGCATGCTAGACTAGCGATTAGTACTAGTTACTTTTCGACTTTTAAGAATATTGTTATCTGATCTATGCCTCTTGACAGTTGGTTATGCCTCCTAGGAGAATTCCTCATATTCGAACTGACGAGGATCTGGAAAGGGAGATGGAATGCGCGAGCATTGAAAGGGCTCAACGGTTGGGAACCACTCCTTTCTGCGGGGGATCAAACCCCGAGGATGCTCATGATTGGATCACCAAGTGGGAGAGGATCTTCTCGGTGATGCACTGCCCTCCGGGCGAACGGGTAACTTTGGCGGCCTTCTTGCTGGAGGGAGGAGCCTACCAGTGGTGGCACGGACTCGAAATGTTGGGATGGTCTGTCCATACCACTACTTGGGAAGCTTTCCGTTCCAGATTTCAGGACCAGTACTACCCGCGATCCTTTCACGCGGCACGGGAGGCTGAGTTCCTGCGGTTGGAGCAGGGTGATATGTCAGTTGCGGACTACGAGCAAACCTTCGGAAAACTATCCCGGTTCGCTGCATCCTTCGTGAGCACGGAGGAGGACAAATGCCAAAGGTTTGAGCTTGGACTCCGAGGGGAGATCCGGGCAAGTGTGACTGCTGCTACTCATGCTTCACTGAGAGATTTGGTCCACGTTGCGGTGCGTGTCGAGGCCAGTCTGGCGGCACACCAGACACGACAGCCTTCGGGTGAGGGGCGACGTCAGGATCGCCCACATCGTGGGCCATCAGGCCAGAAGAAAAACAAGGGAGGGGGCTACAGGGGAGCACCCTCATCCTTCAAGGGTCTTGGCTGGTCGGGTCGACGCGAAAGCTCTCAGGGCAGAGGATCTGGATACAACTCTGGGCAGCGCTCATCTTGGAGCGGTGCTTCTGGTGGGCATTCGGACAGGCCAAGGCCAGTAACTTGTTTTGCTTGCGGAGAGGAGGGCCACTATGCCTGTGATTGCCCGCAGTTGTCCAAGAACAACGACGCTGGGGGCTCTAGTGTGGTGCAGAGCACGGCTTCCCACACTAATGGAGGTCGCGGTCAGGGAGGTGACCGTGGTGCTGGGCGTGGCGCGCGCGGGCGCGTACGGAACGGAGGGCCGAGGGCCCAAGTGTATGCAATGACCCAGCAGCAGGCGAGGACTGCCCCAGGCGTGGTCACAGGTACACTACATATCTTAAACCTTCTTGTACGTGTATTGATGGATGCGGGGGCTACACATTCTTTTATTTCGAAGAGTTGTGCTGGTATGCTTGATTGTGTGGTATCAGCTTTAGATTGCGAAATGGGTATTGGCACCCCGATGGGCATCGTGTACCTTGTGAATCAGGTGATTCGGAGGTGCCCGGTAAGAATTGAGGATGTGGATTTACCAGCAGACTTAATTATTATGGATATCCACGACTTCGATATAATCCTAGGGATGGATTGGCTATCGGAGCACGGATCGCTCATCGATTGCTGTAGCAAGCAAGTGATTCTGCGAAGCCCGGGTTTGCCGGAGGTTATCTTTCAGGGGGAACGTGATGGTTCGCCTCCTGAAGTGATTTCGTCCCTTACTGCTACCAAACTTCTACGGAAGGGATTCCAGGCTTATCTGGCGCATGTCGTGTCGGAACGGGTTGATACTCCGGGTATTGACGAAATACCGGTGCTATGCGAGTTTCCGGATGTATTCCCGGAAGACTTACCTGGATTGCCACCCTCACGGGAGATCGAGTTTACTATTGAACTACTCCCTGTACCCGACCTATATCCCAGGCACCATACCGGATGGCGCCGGCCGAGTTACGAGAACTCAAGACTCAATTGCAGGAGTTGGTAGATTTGGGATATGTCCGACAGAGTACTTCACCGTGGGGAGCACCGGTGTTGTTCGTGAAGAAGAAGGAGGGAAGTCTCCGTTTGTGTATTGATTATCGACAACTCAACAAGGTGACACTGAGGAACCAGTATCCTCTACCCAGGATCGATGACCTTTTTGACCAGTTGCGGGGAGCTCAGTGCTTCTCGAAAATTGATTTGCGGTCTGGGTATCACCAGCTGAGGATTTCGGAGGAGGATATTCCGAAAACTGCTTTTCAAACCCGTTACGGACACTACGAGTTCCTTTTTATGCCATTTGGTTTGACGAATACTCCAGCAGCATTCATGGATCTGATGAACCGGGTCTTCCGACCCTATCTGGATAAGTTCGTGATTGTGTTCATCGATGATATTTTGGTGTACACGAGGAGTGCCCGTGCACATGAGGAACATCTACGGTTAGTCTTGGAGCAGCTGAGACAAGAACAGTTGTATGCCAAGCTGAGCAAATGTCAGTTTTGGCTGAGCAGTATTGGTTTTCTGGGACACGTGATATCTACGGATGAGATTAGCTTGGATCCCCAGAAAACAGAAGCAGTGACCAACTGGGCTAGACCGACAACAGTGACCGAGGTGCGGAGTTTCGTCGGATTAGCAGGTTACTACCGGAGATTCATGGAGGGTTTCTCCAAAATTGCTGCACCATTGACTCGTTTGACTCGGAAAGGAGTGAAGTTTATCTAGGACGAGCAGTGCGATCGGAGTTTTCAAGAGTTGAAAGATCGATTGACCACTGCACCTGTCCTTGCATTGCCGGATGACAGTGGAGAATTCGTGGTCTTTAGTGACGCTTCACTGCAAGGTTTGGGCTGCGTGTTGATGCAGACTGGCAAGGTTATCGCCTACGCATCCCGGCAGCTGAAGACTCATGAGTTGAACTACCCTACCCATGATTTGGAGTTGGCGGCGGTGGTTCATGCTCTAAAAATCTGGAGGCATTATCTATTCGGCGCAACTTGTCGGATATACACCGACCACCAGAGTCTTAAATACCTATTCACTCAGAAGGAACTTAACATGAGACAACGGAGATGGTTGGAGCTGCTGAAGGATTATGACTGTACGATTGAGTACCATCCGGGTAAGGCCAATGTGGTGGCAGATGCACTCAGCAGGAAGTCAGCGGGATCTATTGCACACCTGGGGATAGTGTATCTTCCCTTGCTGGTGGAACTCCGGAAAGCGGGAGTTATCTTGGGTACGGATGAACATGGAGCTTTGTTGGCCAGCTTCCATGTACGACCAGTACTGATTGATCGGATCATCGAAGCCCAACTTCAGGATCCGATACTCTGTATTTACAGAATTGAGGTCGATGCGGATGGGAGACAGGATTTTACCATCCGGGACGATGGAGCACTTGTGAAATTGGGCCGTTTGTGTGTACCTGCAGTGGCAAAGTTACGAGCCGAGATTCTTGAGGAGGCCCATAGTTCGGCTTATGCTATGCATCCGGGAGGTACAAAGATGTACCGTACCCTCTGGAACCATTATTGGTGGCCAGGAATGAAGAAGGATATTGCTGAATTCGTGAGCAAATGCTTAACCTGTCAGCAGGTTAAGGCGGAACGGCAGAGACCTTATGGGGCTATGCAGCCACTTCCGATTCCCGAGTGGAAGTGGGATCACATCACCATGGACTTCGTCTTTAAGTTACCGAGGACTCAGAGTGGAGTGGACGGAGTATGGGTGATCGTGGATCGATTAACCAAATCAGCCCATTTTCTGCCAGTTCAGGAGACTTATAAACCTAACCGACTGGCTCAGTTTTTTGTGAAGGAAATCATACGATTGCATGGTACGCCGGAATCGATCGTGTCCGATCGTGATCCGCGTTTCACTTCCAGGTTCTGGCGGAGTTTGCAAGCTACTTTGGGAACAACCCTACGTTTCAGTACTGCGTTCCATCCACAGACCGATGGGCAGTCTGAAAGAACCATTCAGACCCTGGAGGACATGATGAGGTCATGTGTACTACAGTTTCAGGACTCATGGGATACTCATTTGCCATTAATGGAATTCGCTTACAACAACAGCTATCAGGCAAGCATCGGGATGGCACCTTATGAGGCACTGTATGGTCGACAGTGCAGGACACCTATCTGCTCGACGGAGATAGGAGAGCGAACGGCGGTAGGGCCGGAATTGATGGACTTGACCATGGAGACTGTTCGTGTTATCAAGGAGAGATTGAAGGCAGCACAGGATCGCCAGAAGAGTTATGCCGATCGACGGATTCAAGACTTGGAATTTGAAGTGGGAGATTTTGTCTTCCTGAAGTTATCTCCATGGAAAGGGATTATCCATTTTGGTCGACGGGGGAAACTGAGTCCGCGCTTTATCGGACCATATGAGATCGTGGAGAGAATTGGCAGAGTTGCTTACCGATTGGCACTACCTCCAGAACTATCTAGAGTTCACGATGTTTTCCACATATCGATGCTACGGAAGTACGTACATGATGCTTCTCATGTACTTGGGGAACAACCTGTCGAACTACGGGAGGATTTGAGCTTTGATGAACAACCAGTACAGATCTTGGATCGGAAGGACAAGGTACTACGTCAGAAGACGATCCCTCTCGTGAAGATTCTCTGGAGAAACCAGAATGTGGAAGAAGCCACATGGGAGCCTGAGGCTCAGATGTGAGATCGATTTCCTCATTTGTTTCTTTGAAATTTTGGGACGAAATTTCTTAAGGGGGGAAGGTTGTAACACCCCGGAAATTTGAGGATTTTAATATTGTAATTTAATGTGTGAATTGACGCTTTTACCCTTGTGATTGGTATGACCAATTGTTGACGTTTTGATTTATTAATTAAATGGACTTTGACCTATGACCGTGACGTAGTTCGGGACGTCACGAGTTCATAGACAGGTGGCACGTCCATTTCGGATGATCAGGGAAAAAGTTATGACTATCGGAAGTTCAGGGGCATCACCGTAATTTTGACGGTTGGGGCGAAAATGTTGACTTTTCATTTGACAATTAAGTTTCACGCGACTCAAGGACCGATGGGTAGGTCTCGACGTCCTGAGTCCGTAGACAGGCGGCACGCCGAAATCGGACTTCGTATGGCTGAGTTACGGGTCTAGGAAGTGAGGGGTATTTTGGTAATTATTGAACCAGGGGCACTTTGGTCTTTTTGCCCTGGTTACTGTAGCAGACCGCGGGGGACATGGGCGGCACCACCATGTGCGGTGGCTCAAACGTACAATTGATTATGCAATTGTGTGCTGGAAAGTCTGGGCTGTCTTTTGCTTTTGAACGTGGCCTGAGCCGTCCAGCCTGCACGATCAATTGATTAATTCAAGCTCGAAACTTTTCGGGGAGCATTTTTCAGTGGACAATTGGACACCCACGAGCCTCTGGGACGGCTTGAAATTGTTTATAACTAATTAGGACGTGTGTGAGCATCACTCTGATGCTGTTATAACTGAGAACGGGTGAGGAAAACCAGAGAAGCCATTTCTGGAAAATTGGAGGGAAAAATCAGAGTTTAATTTCTACGGTGTGTTGGACTAATCTAATCGCGGATTAAGCTTTCTGGGAGTGTTTAGAACACAACCATATCAAAATCGAAGGCAGCCAGCCACGGGTGAGCTGGGACGGTGACTGCCGAGTTTAGAAGAATTTCAGAGGTTTGGACGACTACTTCCAGGTGAGTGTTGGTTCAATTGAGTGTGTTTTCCAGTTCGTTGTGATACTATGATGCTTCATGTAAAGTTAATTTGATTTTGGTTTAGAAACCAGTGAGTTGGGGTGATCAACCCGTTTGGATGATCACGGGTCGAAGGGCCATTTAAGGATTCGATTTGGCTAATTAATAACTCAGAACTTAAATTAGATGTTTAAATAACATGTTAGGATCAAATTGGATTGAAATCAAGAAGGAATTGATGGGTAATTAACCGGGTCAAGCCGCGGGTGGCAGGCCCGAATTACAGACAAACGGGTGAAGAGGCTGGCGCGTGACTTTCACGCGCAGCCACTTTGGGCGGCGCGTGAGGGCGCGTTGGGGCTTATCTCCGATCACGATCAACATGACTTTTATTCCTCTCATCATTCTGAACATTTTTGGTGAATTAACCATGTTGATCTGAGATAGTTTTTGATGGGTTAGTTTAGGGCCGGGTGCCTCGGGAAACGTGCTGAACGGCTTCCCCGAGCCGGTTTCTATTTCGGACTTTGTGGTTAAACTTTAAGGCTTGTAGTGACACTTACATGTGATTTGGACTGACAGGAATTGTACGATAATCCCGGTACAAGTTCGTACGCACATGTTCACCGCGGGATCGTACAGTGAGTGGGTCATTTTCTTAAACCCTTGCGTGAATAAATGTTTTCTGGTTTATTATACTTATTCACATGCTAAAAACAATAATGGTTTTGATGATATGGAAGATATGGTTATGGCACGTTTCACGGTATTTGGGCTTGAGACCCGTCCGATGAAACTTAATGATTGGTTCGGATTCTATCTATGTATATATATGCTTGCATGTGGATATCAATAAAATGTATTTGGTACTGCACTGTATAGATCCATTCATATGATACTGTCTCCTCCGGATGAGGTACCCCAGAGAGGTCACGGACGTCTAGAACGTCCAGCGTCTATGACGCTAAGCATCGGGGATGCTGTACCCAAACGGGGTTCAGGGATTGAACTCGGAATTGAGACCCGAGTGGCACGCGTAGCCTTGTGATTGTGACCTTATTGGACGTCAGGGACGTCAGACATCAGGGATGTCGGGATTGGAGTGTATAGTGCAGCAACTAAAATTATACTTATAGTTTTATTACATGCCTTATGGTTCATATTATATGACTTATGATTTTAAATACGGTTGCATGCATGTTTGGAAAACGGAGGGGTAAATTATATGTTTTACTTATCAAATGGTTTTATAAACTAGAGTTCGGTCCACTCACCCTTAATGTTTTTGGTAACCCCTTCAGGTCGTGATACTGAGGTAGAGGAGGAACCTGAGGCTGAGGCATAGATCTACTTCTGCGTACCTGAACCCTGCTGGGTGGTTTACCCGCAGGTTTATGTTAGAGTCGTGCTCGCAACTTGTAATTTTGAATTTCATCCCTTGTCTGACATCTGTTTAATTCAGATTTGTTGTATGACTTAAATTTGGTTATTTATGCATTTGATGTTTTGAGGTTAAAATTGGTATGAATTTTGGATGTCAGACGGCAGCAGGGCACGTCCCCTTATGATTCTTGTTGGATCGGGGCGGGTCCTGTCACTCAGTCAGTGCTCCGTGACTACTCCGGGGTCCACCCAGGCCAATGACCCTCCCTGGAGGAGACAATCATATATAAAGGATGGCATATGAAAAACCGTTTGAAATCATTCTTTAAACCTTTCAATGATTCATGCACGGCCCCCATAGGCTGTCATGAACCATAAAATCCTTTCCAAGGGTTCATGCCGGTTCCCATAAACCGTCATGGCCCATAAATCCATTTCAAGGGTTCATGGCGGTTCCCATAAACCGTCATGAACCATAAAAACCATTTGTAACACATAGCTGGGCCCTATGCCCGAATCGACATACAAATTGGACCTCCAGTCCGAATCGTAAACCAACTGGGCCTCCGGCCCGATGCCTCGTTAAATCAACTGGACCTCAAGTCCGAGAGTTCGTAAATCAAATGGGTTTCGTACCTGATTTTACCTTTTCAAATCTAAAACCATTTCATGAAATCATATCCAAAACCATAAATACGTAAAATCAGTATAAAACCGAAAAACCTCGATTTATGCATACAAATCATATAAATCATATAAATCGCAATCATCAAATTCAACATCATAGAATCATATTCATAAACCATATAAAACATTTATGCATGCATCACAGTTTAGAAATCAAGGTCCACTCACAGACCGTCTGAAGCCGCGTCTCGATACGCGTGCCATAAGCGTCTCCCAGGTCAATCGTCGTCACCGGGACTCCCAAACCTGTCCAAATCGTAATAGAAGGTTACTAACTACTTAATTAACCTCCCATTGAAGCCCCGTAATTTTTCCGAATTTTTAACTATTTTTAATTCCGATCAGAAACCTTCCAATGCCCCGAACATTATCGAGACGGTGTCCGATCGACACGAAATCAGTCCCAAAATGTTCGTTACATCGAATAGAAGATTTCACATGTTGAACACTTTCCCAAAAAGTGCCTCACGTGCCCCCACGCGCCCTAGGAAGGCTCATGCGCGTGAGGCCCACACGCCACTATTCATCGTCCCTAACCTTGGACTGGACCGGGTTCACTGCAACCTGGACCGGCCGAACCGGTATGGACGGGTTCAAGGCCATAACTGTTCCATTTTCGGTCCTTTTTGTTCCCTTTTAATCCTAATCTCATCTAACATCAAACCCTAACTTTCTAACTAATTAAAAACCGAAAAACCACTCAAAACCCATACCTTCATGCTCGGCCATGGCGGGTGAGTTTTCCTCCGCTGTTCACGGTCGTTCCCGGCCATCCCTAGTCTCGAAAACAATCTCATCCCTCTCCTTAGACCACCAGAAACATTACCTAGATGTTAGGTTCGATTACAACTCAATAAAACCAACTTTCCAATTTTCGAATATTTTACCTCACGGGTCGACTTTCCCTGTCGTGGCCACCACCGTCCCCAGTTGTGGCTCGCCGTCTCAGTCGCTCATCACTCTCTCACGGTCACACACGGCACACCTGATGAATGGTGGTGAGGTGTGGTGGTGTGGTTTCGGGTTTAAGAGAGAAAAATGGAGGATGTACAAATATGGAAGGGGGGTGCGGGTTTGTGAGAAACAAAGAAGAAGAATATATATGGTGGGAGAGGGAATTAATGGATGGTTGGGATTTAGAGATTAGATGAGAGATGGAGGGCTAGGATTGAATGATAAATGGGTTAATTATAAAATTAATTAAATAATATTTAATTAAGTAGATCCACAATTTAGGGGAATTGGCCAATGGGATGAGTGACACTTGTCTATGAACTCGTGATGTCCCGAACTACGTCACGGTTATCAGTCAAAGTCCATTTGACCGCCAGAATGAAAAGTCAACATTTTACCCACGACCAAGGGCAAAACGGTCATTTCGCTTCGTTCGTCCGATTTCGCCTAACTAATCACAGATTAACCTCACTAATCTAATCCTGGAATTTGGAACGGGTTGTTACAGAAAGGCAAGGGGTGATCATGGGTGTGAAGTTTTCTGGAGGTAAATGGAGGAAAAGGGCAAACCGTTGACATTTATCACATCGTTTGGTCAGCTCTGCTGCATCCCCATGCATGGTTGGCCAGTAAAAACCCTGTCGGAAGGCTTTATGGGCCAGCGATCGTGGTCCAGAGTGATTTCCGCAAATGCCAGCATGTATCTCTTCCAGAATGGCTCTGCCCCTCTTCGGGACGAGACATTTTATGAGGGGCAGAGTAAAACTCCGTTTGTAGAGTTGGCCGTTGATGAACGTATACCGTGCTACCTGCCGCCAGATTTTTTTGGCCTCAATCTTGTCGGAAGGGAGAGTTCCGTTTGTGAGGAATGTAACGACCCGTCCCGAATTTTAGGATTAGATCAATGACTAAGCATGATTAGTGAGGTTAATCACTGATTAGTTGAGCGAAATCGGACGAACGATGCAAAATGATCTTTTTGCCCCTAGAATGGGTAAAACCTTGACTTTTCATTCTGGCGGTCAAATGAACGTTGACCGATGACCATGCCGTAGTTTAGGACGTCACGAGTTCATAGACAGGTGGCACGTTCGATTCCGACATTCGAGGAAGAAGTTATGACCTTCAGAAGTTTAAGGGAAATTTGGTAATTTTGGTTAAAAGGGGTGAAATGTTGACTTTTTGATCGGGAGGTCTGATGGTCGAAGGCCGAGGACCGTTACGTAGATCGGGATGATACGAATCCATGGACAGGCGGCATGCTGAAATCGAACTTCGAACGGGGAAGTTATAGGTCACGGAAGGTCGATTTCACTATGCACGTACTTCGAGACGATGATGATTTGGCAATATCTGATTGGGCAGATATTTTAAGTGGGACCCATGGATGAGTGACAAGTGTCACTCATCCCATTGGCCCAAACCCCTAATTTGTGGATCTAACATAATTAAATACTATTATTTCTATTATTTTATAATTAATCTTTTCAACATTAAATCCTAGCCATCCATCTAACTTAATCTCTCAAATCCTAACCATCCATTTAATCCTCTCTCCTCTCATATGATCAAACATCAATATCTTCTTTGTTTTTCCTCACAAATCCGAAACCCATGTATCCCCCATTCCTCCATTTTCTTCAAACCCGAAACTCACATACCACCACACCTCACCATCCCTTATCTGAGCTCGTGTGTGACCTTGAGAGTGTGATGAAGGAATGAGAGGGTAGTGACGGCCAGCAACGGCGGCCGCTCACGGCGGGGAAACCCGAAACCTTAGGTAAGTATTCAAAAATCCAAGTTTCGGTTTTGTTGGTTTTTGTTCGGTTCTAAGGATTGGGTTGTGTCCCTAGGACCTAGAGGAGTCAAATAGGATCATTTACTAAGGCTTGGACAGCTGGAATGTACGGCGGAGGAAGGTTGCAACTGCTGTCACCATTGTCAAACATGGAGGTACGGTTTCCTTCGCGTTTTGATGTTCTTTAACGACTAAAATGATAGGAAATGAGATTAAGAATATATTAGAATAAAAAAGGGATGAAATGGACCAAAAATGGACGACTTAGGGCCTTGAACCGGTCCAAACGGTTCAAAACCAGCAAACCCAGTTCAGCTGATTGTAGGAGGCAATGAATAGTGTGGCGTGTGATCTCACGCGCAGCACCTTCATTGGGCGCATGGGGGCGCGTGCCTCACCTTTTGGGAAAGTGTTCAACACATGAAATCATCTATTCGATATAACGAACATTTTGGGACTGGTTTCGTGTCGATCGGACACCGTATCGATAATTTTCGGGGCATCGGAAGGTTTCAGATCGAGTTTAAAAATAGTTAAAAATTTCAAAAAATTACGGGGCTTTAGTGGAAGGTTAATTAAGTAGTTAGTAACCTTCTATTACGATTTGGACATGTTTGGGATTCCCCGTGACGGTGATTGGCTCGGGAGAGCAGTATGGCATGCAAATCGAGGCGGCAGCTCGGACGGTTTGTGAGTGGACCTTGTTTTCTAAATTGGTGCATGCATAAATGTTTATTATATTTTTTAATACATATTTTGTGATGCCATGAGTGCATTTGGATGTGGTTACGTAATGGCACGTATTTTGATATTTCGGCCTCAAATTGTGCCAATACGGGTTTGTAGTTCTTTATTGATTTAAATGAAATGGATTTGGATTTCTGAAAGGATAAACTCGGGTATGAGACTCCTTTGGTTTTGTCTCGGACATATGACCCTATTGACGACCTACGGGTCTGAATCGTGATCGCGGCAAGTGCTATGTGCACGACGACCGACGATACGACGCTCACCTCCGGATTAGGATATGATCATTCCAGAGAGGTCACGATGCTTGATCTGTTGTCGGGTAGCCGATGGAGGCTCGACTTCAGAGTGCTGACGGTTTAGGATATCGATCGGTGATGAGTGCACCATGATCTTGTGGTGGTCGCATCGGTTGATTCGTTCACGGTGACATACCAGGATTGAAGGCGGTCCTGGATGGATGGTTGCAAGCATCACTACGATCGGAGTCGTGACTGAACCTTAGATATCGGGCATGATGCCTAGTTGAGTCATATGTTCGGTCCTGGATGGCGGTTTATGGGAACCGGCATGAACCCTGGAAAGGTTATTATGGTACATGACGGTTTATGGGAACCGGGCATGGAGGATGTTTTCTATATATATATATATATGAATGGAATGTATATGATGGATCATGACAGTTCAGGGGAACCGGGCATGAATGTTTATGTTATGTATATATATGTTCATATGCCTTCCTTTAATTCTATTATCTCCTCCAGGGAGGGTCGTTGGCCTGGGTGGACCCCGGAGTAGTCACGGAACACTGACTGAGTGGGAGTCACCCCCGTTGGGTGCCTTACTCTCAGGAAGGCTTGTACTATAATCTCAGGACAGGTCATTGGTCTACGGACATTGACCTTGGACTCTAAGAGACTTGGGTTTGAGACCCCGGGTAGCACGCGCGTAGCTTTGGAAACTTTGACAGGATTGGTTATGTGAATTATATGTATATATGATATGTGATATGTGATGTGCACAGGATTTGGACAGTGGCCCGTGTACGTGGTTTTACTATGGTTTGGACTGAGTCCCACATGGATTTGGGCAGTGGTATGATTGGTTCTTTATGGTTATTACAGATTATGGTTTTGGGCTTAGTTCCCACCTATGGTCTTTTTGGGTTAAACGGTTTTCAAATACATGCAGGCTTTTTAGTGAAGGGTACAAATGTCTTATGAAATGTTTTTATAAACTCTTATTTTGTCCACTCACAGCTTTTAATGTTTTACTGCCCTTCAGGTTGACAACAGATGTGGACTGTAGCAGAGACGGAGATATCACATACCTCCTCCGGATCCTGGCGTACTCTGATAGCCCGAGAGGGCAAAGGTCGGAAATATCCCTTGTCTGACACTTCGTGTCAGACGGGAGCAAAGTCATCCCGTGTTAATCCCGGGGGGATTGGGATGGGTCCTGTTAAGGAATCTCAGCAGCGGGGTCATCCACGTGCAGTTAGTGTTGATTGCGCAGACCGCCGAGTATTGTGTGCTGGGTTGATCAAGACTTTCAACCAGTACATTTCGACTCTGTTTCTCATCGAGGGAGGATGCAAGCCGGGCTAGAGCATAAGCGTTGATAGGACCCATCCCAATCGCCCCAGGATTAACGCCAGATGACCCTGCTCCCGTCTGACATGAAGTGTCAGACAAGGGATACTTTCGACCTTTACCCTCTCGGGCTATCAGAGTATGCCATGATCCGGAGGAGGTATGTGATATCTCGGTCTCTGCTACAATCCACATCCGCTTTCAACCTGAAGGGCAGTCAAAACATTAAAACATGTGAGTGGACAAAACAAGAGTTTATAAAAACATTTTAACGAAGACATTTGTACCCTTCACTAAAAAGCATGCATGCATTCGAAAACCATTTATCCGAAAGAACCATAACTGGGAACTAAGCCCAAAATCATAATGAAAGAATCATAAAGAATCAACCGTACTGACCACTGCCCAAATCCATGTGGGACTCGGCCCAAATCATAAAGAAACCAAGTACACGGGCCACTGCCCAAAACCTGTATCCATCACACATCATATTTCATATCTCATATCATATACATCATATATACATATAATTCACACAACCAATCCTGTCACGGTTTCCAAAGCTACGCGCGTGCTACCTGGGGTCTCAAACCCAAGTCTCTCAGGGTCCAAGGTCAATGTCCGTAGACCAATGACCTGTCCTGAGGTTACGATCCATGCCTTCCTGAGAGTAAGGAACCCAACTGGGGGGCGACTCCACTCAGTCGGTGCTCCGTGACTACTCCGGGGTTCACCCAGGCCAACGACCCTCTCCGGAGGAGATAATAGAAGTAAAGGAAGGTATATGAACATATATATACATATAACATACACATTCATGCCCGGTCCCCCTGAACCGTCATGATCCATAATATCCATGCCATTCATATATATATATATATATATAGAAAACATCCTCCATGCCTGGTTCCCATAAACTGTCATGTACCACAATAACCTTTCCAGGGTTCATGCTGGTTCCCATAAACCACCATGAACTTGGAAATCCATTTAGGGTCCCTGACCCGAAATCACCAATGTAAAACAACTGGGTCTCGTGCCCGAACATATGACATCAGCTGGGCATCGTGTCCGATATCTATGGGTCAGTCACGACTCCGATCGAAGTGATGTATGCAACCATCCATCCAGGACCGCCCTCAATCCTGGTATGTCGCCGAGAACGAATCAACCGACGCGACCATACACAAGATCATGGTGCACCCATCACCGATCGATATCCTGAACCGTCAGCACTCTGAAGTCAAGCCTCCCTCGGCTTCCCGACAACGAATCGTGCATCGTGACCTCTCCAAAAGGAACATATCCTAGTCTGGTGGCGAGCGTCGTATCGTCCGTCGTCGTGCACATAGCACCCGTCGCGACCACGATTTAGACCTAAAGGCCATCAATAGGGTCATATGCCCGAGACAAAACCAAATGGGTCTCATACCCGAGTTTATCCTTTTGAAATCCAAAATCATTTCATTTAGACCAATAAAGACATACAAACCCGTATTAGCACCGTATAAGGCCGAAATCTCGAAATACGTGCCAATACGTAACCACACATCCAAATGCACTCATGGCATCACAAAAAAGTATTTAAAACATATCATAACCATTTATTCATGTACCAATTTAGAAAAAAAAGGTCCACTCACAGACCGTCCGAGCTGACGCCTCGATATGCGTTCCATACGGCTCTCTCGAGCCAATCACTGTCACCGGGACTCCCAAACCTGTCCAAATCGTAATAGAAGGTTACTAACTACTTAAATAACCCCCATTAAAGCTCCGTAATTTTCTGGAATTTTTAACTATTTTTAATCCCGATCCGAAACCTTCCGATGCCCCGAACATTATCGAAACGGTGTCTGATAGACACGAAACGAGTCCCAAAATGTTCGTTACATCGAATAGAAGATTTCACATGTTGGAAACTTTCCCAAATTGTAGGTCACGCGCCCCAAGATGCCACTGTGCGTGGGCCTCACGCGCCCTGCACAGTGCTTCATCTTCAACCTCTGGCGGGTTCAGACTGGCCGGTTCCTGTGCAATCCGGTCCAGCTGGACCGGCGTGATCGGTCCAGCTTGGTTTCTCCCTTATTTTCAATCCAATCTTCTCCTTTTCAACTCCATTCTTCCTATTTGGATCTTATGAAACTAAATACATAAAGAAAAATGCCTAAAACCTATAGGAAGCCATTGAACCCGATTACCCCTTTTCGGTCCAAAGTCCCATTTTTGTTCCCAGGCTTCACAGCCATCAAACCCCATCAAAAACCGTTATATCACATCCGTAGCAACCTAAATAACTTTACCCAATCATCTAAAGCCGCCCGTAATGTCCCAAATCAAAATTCAAAAGAAAATGAGAAAACCGAGTACCTCGTCGGGTTTGCCTCCTCCACGCCACCGTCCACAGCGGTTCAGGCTTCTAGTGGCCTCCTCTCAGTCCTCAGTCATCCATAAGTTGAACCAAGTGAAAGGGAAAAAGGTTTGGGGTTGTACAGAGATGGAGGGATGAAATGAGATCGGGCTTTGGGTTTGAAATGAAGAAAATGGTCGATGCATGAATGTATAAGGTTGGCCTGTGGATGGGTGACACTTGTCACTCATCCATTGGGCAGGAACTAAATATCTGGGGCTCACTATAATCCAAAAGTTAAGTCGTTTCGTAAAACGTGCAATAGTGCCCCGAACCTTCCTTGAACCGTAAGTTCGCCGTCGAACGTCCGAATTCGACGTGCCACCTATCTACGGATTTGTATCGTCCCGATCTACGTAACAGTCCTCGGCCCTCGGCCATCGGACCTCCCGGTCTAAAAGACAACTATTTGCCCTTTTTAACAATAATTACCAAATTGCCTTTGAACTTCCGAACGTCATAACTTCTTCCTCGAATGTCGGAATTGAACGTGCCACCAGTCTATGAACTTGTGACGTCCCGAACTATGTCACGGTCATCGGTCAAAGTCCATTTGACCGCCTGAACAAAAATTTAACGTTTTACCCACGACTAGGGGTAAAACGGTCATTTTGCATCGTTCGTCCGATTTCGCCCCACTAATCACCGATTAACCTCACTAATCATGATTAGTCACTAATATAATCCCTGAATTCTGGATGGGTCGTTACAACCTTCCCTCATTAATTAATTTTGTTGATACCATATCAACCGACCACCCAAGCACAGGGCCCTCCAGGACAGGACGGATGCCGGCCGATTTCCCGATCGGCACCCCCACAACCGTGGCCTAACGACCGGAAATTGCGTACAAAACTGTCATTCGGCACCTGACAGGGCACAGACACCTGCTGGCTGCGACAGTCACCTAACCAACCCTGCCATACCCACTCCCTGACTGGAGCAGGTTGGGACTCCAGCTGACGCCTCCTCCGGATGTCCAGGGCTTGTCAGGCAACTCTCAGCCATAAAGCACAACCTGCTCCCATCAGAGTAGCCTACCTACCGCAGTTATGGCTACTATAAATACCTCGAAACCCTTCACAAAGGTAAGCCTCTCAGACCCTATTCAGAGCACTGTACGTACTTGCCCTTCGACACGCAGATACTAACTTAGGCATCGGAGCCTCTTCGGCCGACACCACACCAGTGTCAAGACTTTGCAGGATCCCTGTCGAACCGCCACGCTACCAGCTGGCCCAAGACAGCACACGGCTGGTCCTAGATCCCCCAGCGGGCCTCATCGAGTTGGTCATTTCAGGATCAAACAATTGGCGCCATCTGTGGGAACGACTGTCCATCCCACTAACTCACATACCTTCGCTCAACCCCCTGCCGACGTACCATGTCTGCCGAACGGGATGATGGTGAGCTCAATAACACCTCTCAAGGAGATCGCAACCGACCCCGAGCTAGCATTCCTGCCGAGGACATGCTCGAGATGCTGAGAAATCTCCGGTCGGAGGTTGCCGAACTCAGGAAAAGCAACGCTGCCATTGAGAGCAGGAACCACGTGTGGGGGGAGCAGCATGGAAGCACACTGGCCATCTTGCAATCCACACTCGAGGAACTGGAGGAGCAGCGGGAGGCAACCAAACGAGTCTTGGCCGCTACATCTCGTCGGCAGGAGTTCGACGCCTGCCGAGTCGAGATTGGTGACACATGCCGACCAGAGGCATCCGGTTGCCTGCTCTTCCACCAGACCGACCTACTTGGCCCTTCGGGAACGCAGATCTACCGTGACGCCCGCGAACTACTATACAAGAGACAGACGTAGGCCCCGACCAACCGTCTGACTTACCCCACTCACTACCCTCGCATCCAGGCACAATCGCCCCTGCCAGTGTTATCCCAGGGTGCCCGGTCACGGTCCGGATCGGCACGCCGACCAGCGCAGCACCCGCGACCCTCCACCCAGCCTCCAGGCAGTCCCTCCTCGCCGGTCGGCAGGAACCAGCTGGAGGACAATGCCAGAGCGAAGTCTTTGCTTGGTTCTATGCCGGCATGCCCGGCATCTCCACTGACGTCATCTGCCACAAGCTTAACATCAACACATCCTTCAAACTGGTCACGCAAAAGCAGCAGACTTACAAAGCAGAGCGACAACTTGCCATGCAGGAAGAGATCGTCAGACTCAGCACCATCCATTTCGTACACAAGGGCATTTACGTAACGTGGGTCGTGAACGTCGTACTCGTCAAAAAACCTTCCGGATCCTGGCGGATGTGCATCGACTTCACAGATCTCAACAAGGCATGTCCGACGGATAGCTTCCCTCTTCCAAAGATCAATCTCTTAGTCGACGCCACGGCTGGCCACGAACTCCTCAGCTTCATGGATGCGTACTCTCGCTACAACCAAATCAGGATGCACCCGGACGACCAAATCCACACTAGTTTCTGCACCAATTTGGGGGTCTACTGCTACAACGTTATGCCCTTCGGACTCAAGAACGCCGGTGCCACCTACCAACGGCTCGTCAACTTCATGTTCGCGGATCAGATTGGCAAGACCATGGAGGTGTACGTGGATGATATGCTTGTCAAAAGCAGGACGGCCAACGACCATGTGTCAAATCTCCACAAAATGTTCTAGGTCCTGAAACAGTACAAAATGCGGCTCAACCCGGCCAAATTCGTTTTCGGCGTCCGTTCTGGAAAATTCCTCGGCTACATGATCAGCCAGCGAGGAATTGAGGCTAACCCCGAGAAGAATCAGGCCATCCTAGACATGAAGCCCCTGCACAACCTCAAGGAAGTCCAAACCCTTACTAGCAGGATCGCCGCCCTCACCCGGTTCATCTCTCGTGCAACAGACAAATGTTTACCATTTTTCAAGGTCATGAAGTCCCGGGGTCAGCACATCAACTGGGATGAGACGTGTGACGCCGCCTTCGAAGCACTCAAGACTTACATGAGCACCGCACCCCTACTCACCCGTCCCACTCAAGACTTACATCAACTGGGATGAGACGTGCGACCTACAATCCGACATACGATTGTAACCGATAACGGCACCCAATTCGATTCTACTCGATTCTGACACTTTTGCGGTGTTTATGGCATCTAGCTCTGCTTCTCCTCAGTGGCACATCCCCAGGCTAACGGGCAGGTCGAAGCCGTAAACAAGCTCATCAAGCACAATCTCAAGGCTCGACTACATGACACCCAAAGGGCCAGTGGTCCGACCTCCTGTCCGACGTCCTGTGGTCCTACTGGACATCCTACCGGACTTCAACCAAGGAAACACCGTTCGCCATGACTTTCGGGACAGAAGCTGTCGTCTCGGTCGAAATTGGGGAGACCTCGTATCGGGTACTATCCTACGATCCCCAAGAAAATGCGGAGCTCCTGACGCAAAACCTTAACTTCATCGAGGAAAACCGCGAACAGGCCAATCTCCGCAATATGGCGCACAAACAACGAATCACTCGTTACTACAACTCTCGGGTTCAGGCACGCAGTTTCCAAGTCGGCGACTGGGTCCTCCGAAAAGTCAGTTTGGCCACAAAGGAACGCGCTGATGGGACACTCGGGCCCACGTGGGAAGGCCCCTACCTCGTTACTCGCATTTTTCGTCCTGGCACTTACGAGCTCCAGGCTACGGATGGCCGTTCCCTTACCCTTGACACGTGGATCATCTCAAGCTGTTTTATAGTTAAAGTGTTTTACCCATGTATTCTGTTTTACAATTTTTGTACTCGATTTGGCTATCCCCAGTCGCCTATGCCTTTTCGGCTAAGAGTTATGTTCTTTATCTCAATGTTAGTTTTTGTACTCGCACTTGGGTAGCTTATTGGCCCCCACCGATCGGCATCTACCTGGCTTGCCGACAGGAGGACACCGACTTGGGTTGTCCAAGGTCTGTTAGTCGAAAATCTTAATCTTTGTTCTTAGGTCATGATTTGTTGTCCATTCGTATTAAGATTTATTATTACGTCCGTTAGATACATACTAGCTTAAACCCTGTGGGTCGGCACGCCCAAAACAACTTTGCCCAACAGGCAACGGTGACGAGCAAACGCCAAGTACTCGCCAAACGGCAGTCAAAATGAAAAAATAAAATTAAAAAAAAACGCGACTTCGCACGGCAGACAATCGGTGAATGTTGTAATCAGCGTTTCATTTCATTTCTTCTCAATAAAATTACATGCTACACGGGGCATTCCCTGGATTACAAAACACAAAAGAAGTACATAGAGCAGGGCCCGCTAACGGCATCTCCATCCCTATCCGGCCAACACCTCCACATCTTCCTCCTCCACTCGGTCCTTCCCGGACGACGAGGCAACGACATCATTCGCCCCCATGATCGGCATCTCGCCTTCACCCACCGGGGCACTTGGCTGCGGCACGGTATCAGGGTCTTGACCCTCCACAGTGAAGGCCTTGGTCAGGGCCAGGGGCTAATCCAGCCATTGGAAGTTGAGGGTGACGCCTGGATTGAAGTACAGCACACGCTGTACGCAATCATCCTCCACTTCGGCAAGCGCTAAGTCGAGATGATTGGAGTACACGGGATAGGCCATGAAATCTTCTAGGGTCTTCTGCGACCGACGTGTCCCACCATCCCCTCGGCCGCATGCTTCCTCTCGGTTGCCTCTCCACGATCTTCAGGTCATCACGGTGGGTAGCTTACAGGACTCGGCACCGGGGACTTCTTCCCATCGGACGTACGGTGCACCTCCTCGATCCACGACTTTGGGGGCTACTTGGGAACGGTGTAACGACCCGTCTCGAGTATCGGGATTTAATATTATTTAATTATGATTTAGAATGACTAATCTGGGATTAGTTGAGAGATTTTGGACGAATTGTGCAAAATGACCGTTTTGCCGCTAGGCATGGGCGAAACGTTGACTTTTAATTCGGACGGTCAAATGGACTTTGAACGATGACCGTGACGTAGTTTGGGACGTCACAAGTTCATAGACAGGTGGCATGTTCGATTCCGACATTCGTGGAAGAAGTTATGACGTTCGGAAGTTCAGATGTATTTTCGTAATTTGGACAAAATGGGGGAAAATGTTGACTTTTTGATCGGGAGGTCCGATCGCTGAGGGCCAAGGACTGTTATGTAGTGCGGGTCGATACGAATCCATTGACAGGCGGCACGCCGAAATCGGACTTCGTACGAGGAAGTTATGGTCTGAAACGTGAAATCGGGGAAGTTTACGTCTCGATAACCGTGTCAATTATTTTATTCTGAAATGGTGGTTGGAGGACACTTGGATGAGTGACAAGTGTCACTCACCCATTGGCTAGATTGGAACATGTTCCATTAATCATAAAATTATGCTAAAGTTTCCACTATGGAATTAATTAGGATTAAATCTCTGCTTTTAATCTGAGCCATCCATCTCACTCCCCAGATTCCATCTCACCCGTTCATCTCATCTCTTCCCTCCTATTTCTGACCAGCCTTCATCACTCTCACACATTGCCTTACCTGTGAACAAGAAAAACAGGGAGGTGAGAGTTGGATTCTGGCCATTATCAATCTTCCTTCCACAATTGATTATGCAAATGGAAACTGAGTGATTTGCGGAAGGAATTGGATGAGGGAGAACACGAGGGACTGAGAGGGGCAACGTAAACCGAGAATCGGAATTTTGGAGCAATGGAGGGAAATTCGAATTTTGAGCTATGAGCTCTGAGGATCGAATTGGAGTTCAATTTGAGCCTTCTGGGATTGCCTCGATCACAACCAGCTCAAGAACGAAGAATTTTAGTAACCTTTTGGCTCTGAACAGACTTGGTGACAGAGGAGGAGCTTGAGGATTGAGTCGTGATTCTAGAGGGATTAAACGATGAAATTGGATTAGGAAATGAGTTTACCTTGGTCCAACTAAGCTTCTCAGTGGATCAATTTAAGGAAATCCAGTGGAATTGATGAAATCCGAATGATGAACAGTGCCCAGATGTTCTTCGATGTTCATCTTCAAGTCGTTGGTTTTTAGGTAAGGATTGTTGTAATTAGGTTTACAGACCTCTAATTAGACTTAAAACGAACCTATTTGAATGTTCAATTGAAAGGATTAAGGTTGATTTGACAGTGAACGGATCGGGTCATCTCGCGGGTCAAATGGACCCGTTTTATAGACATACGGGTTGGAACGATGACTGTAGCAGTCACTGTAGCAGGCGCGTGGCTTTCACGCGCAGCCACTCCCGGCGGCGCGTGACGGCGCGTGGGCATGAATCTCGAGGTGAGGTCAATATGACTTTTGTCCTATTCAATGTAACAAACATTTTAGCGTTGGTTTCGTGTCAATCGGACCCCGTTTCGATATTGTTCGGGATGTCCGAAGGTTTTAAATCCAGTTTAAAAATACTTAAAAATTCGGGAAAATTACGAGACTTTAATAGGATGTTAATGAAGAGGTTAGTAACCCTCTAATGCGATTTGAACAGGATTGGGAGTCCCGGTGATAGTGGTGCGGCCGGGAAGGCCTATGGCACGCGTATCGAGGCACTCGGTTAAACGGTCTGTGAGTGGACATTGGTTTTATAAATTCGATGCATGCATAACTGTTTCATGATTGTTATAATTGTGATTTTATGATTTATTTTGGATATCGGTGAATTTATATGATTTCGCGCATTTCGAGGCAAGTTACGTGTTTGCACGTAAATCGAGGATTTCTAGATTTGCACTGATTTCCATAATTGTGGTTCGGATATGATTTCATGAAACGGTTATGGATTTGATTAAGTGAATTCGGGCCAGGGGCCCAATTGATTTAAGAAATCGGGCCAGGGGCCCAGTTGACTTATGAATTCGAGCCAGGGGCCCAGTTGATTTTTATATGCAATTTCGGGTCGGGGACCCTAAAATGGAATTGAATAAATGATTTCGGATTTGATAATCAACTATTTGGACTTATGACGGTTTTATGGAAATTCGGGGCAGGGCCCTTGTGATATTTTGGAAATGAATAATAAAATGTGTTCCATAAAACCATCTCGATACGAGGATATATATTGGTCTCCTCCAAGTGTCGGGGACACTGGAGAAGTCACGGTGCATTGTCTGCGAGGGGTCATTTACGGAGCAGTCAGACCGTATAGTGATCCAGGAGCAGGATTGCTATGATTAGACGTCAAGGACGTCAGACATCGGGGATGTCAGAGATATGGACCCGGTGAGACCCCGGGCAGCACGCGTTGCTTAATACCGTGAGATATGACGTCGGGGACGTCAAGCGTCAAGGACGCTAGGCATCGGGGATGCCGGAGATGGAAAAAAAATAAATAAATGTATCTTACTGGATTTATGAAATAACTCTTGGATTTACTTTTGGGATTTGAAACTATGCTTTGGTTTCCGAGCTAAGGCCCTAATGGTTATTTCTAAATAAATATGTGATTTTTGGTTTTTGACGCATGCATATGTTTTTACTGAGGGGCATAAATGTCTTCATAAATGTTTTAAACAGACTTGTTTATTTTCGTCCACTCACAACTTTTGTTTTTTAATGCCCTTCAGGTTGATTCCGAAGCGACTGCAGCAGAGACTGGGACATCGCACACCTCCTCCATCGATCCTTGTGCACTCTGGAAGCCCGTTTGGGCAGTGGCAACAGGTTATCCCTTGACTGACACCTCTGGTCAGACGGGAGCATGACACATTCCACGGTAATCCCCGGGGGATTGGGATGGGTCGTGTCAAACGGGGCGCACCGCCCCGGTCGGTCGACAAGTATCGGCCGTCATCACAAGTCCTCGACCGAGGAAATCCACCTCAGTCAAAGAATTAAGGAACTTATGTTGATACTATATCAACCGACCACCAAAGCATAGGGCCCTCCAGGACAGGACGGATGCCGGCCGATTACCCGATCAGCACCCCCACAACCGTGGCCTGCCGACCAGCACTTGCGCACAGAACTGTCATTCGGCACCCGACAGGGCACAGACACCTGCTGGCTGCGACAGTCACCTAACCAACCCTGCCATACCCAATCCCTAACGGGAGCAGGTTGGGACTCCAGCTAGCGCCTCCTCCGAATGTCCAGGGCTTGTCAGGCAACTTTCAGCCACAAAGCACAACCTGCTCCCGTCACAATAGCCTACCTACCGCAGTTATGGCTACTATAAATACCTCGAAACCCTTCACAAAGGTAAGCCTCTCAGACCCTATTCAGAGCACTGTACTTACTTACCCTTCGGCACACAGATACTAACTTAGGCATCGGAGCCTCTTCGGCCGAGGTATGTGATATCTCGGTCTCTGCTTCAGTCCACATCCGTTGTCAACCTGAAGGGCAGTCAAAACATTAAAAGCTGTGAGTGGACAAAACAAGAGCTTATAAAAACATTTTAACGAAGACATTTGTACCCTTCACTAAGAAGCATGCATGCATTCGAAAACCGTTTATCCGAAAGAACCATAACTGGGAACTAAGCCCAAAATCATAATGAAAGAATCATAAAGAATCAACCGTACTGGCCACTGCCCAAATCCATGTGGGACTTAGCCCAAATCATAAAGAAACCAAGTACACGGGCCACTGCCCAAAACCTGTATCCATCACACATCATAACCGAGCCTTTAAACTCAAAACATATCAATCAAGGGCCCTCCCCCGTCATCAATCAACCTGGTCTTTAAACCCAAAACCAGATCCAGCAATAGTACCTGGTGTTTAAACCCAAAACCATGTGTAAATCATAGCAAATTCAGAATTCATTGTAATCCAATTTCCAAAACCAAATCCGAAATCATATTTAATCGAAATGGGTCTCGTGCCCGAATTCACATGCAAACCCAATGTCACATCATCAAATCATTAACAAAACATGATATGTATAAACCATATAAAATCATCCATCAAACCATCATCAAAGTATAACATAAACCATATTCTCGAAATATGTGCAATTACGTATTGCATATCGAAATACGTGTAAATACAGAAATCGTAATTACCATAAACCATAATCATAATCATAGAAATCATCACTAGAAAGCATAGAAAACAATTATGCATGCATTGAAATTTAGAAACCAAAGTCCACTCACACACCATTCAAACGGCTCGCTTTCGAGCTGCACATTTTTCCGTAAATTCCGGAAATCATAATTCTTGTCCAAAATTAATATCGAGGGTCACTAACACTTCAATGTACCTCATATAATGTTTCCCAATTTTTTTCGGGATTTAAATACGTATTTTAAATGTATACGAAAACTTCAGATACACTGAACACTATCGAAACGATATCCGATTTCCTCGAAACTAGTGCCAAAATGTTCGTTACATTAAAAGGAGCAAGTTTCATGTTGAACTCACCTCGAGATTCGGTCCCACGCACCCCCACGCACCGCCGTTATTGGTTGCGCGTGAAGCTCACGCGCTGCTACAGTGCAAGCACTGTTCATCGTCTATGCCCGACTGTTTGTTAAACGGGTCGTTTAACCTGCATGTTGACCCGGTTCAATCCTATCCAATTCCAACTTGTTTTCTGTAATTAAAATGTCCAGTAGCATCGTAAACACATGAATTAGAGGTCTGCCATATCAATTCCAACTCTAATTACTTCCAACTATCCAACTTAATTCAATTTTTCGAAGACTGTTCATCATTCAATCCCTTCAATTTTCATCGATTTCTTTAAATTGATCAGTTAGGAAGCACCATAGACTCATTCTAACCATGAACTCAAGCTCAATTTTACTTGAACATACCTTTGTATGATCGAACTCAATCATGGAAGTTCCAAACCGTCGCGGGTCCAGTTCTTGGCCAATACCTCCTCGATTACTTCTGTTTTTTTATTGTGTTCGACTACTCAAGGTCCCAGAAGTCTTAATCGAACCTTAATTTGACTTGACCTGGTCTACAACTCGAAATTCGAATTTAAATTATCCAAGAACAGGTTTCGGGTTTTCTCTCTGTCCCTCGTGTTTTCTTTCTATCTCAGTCTCTTAATCCTCTGTTTTCCCTCTCTTAATTCTTCTCCAGTTCATTCACACACACACACACACACACACACACACACACACACACACACACACACACACACACACACACACACACACACACCCCGTGCACTTGCCACTACTCTTTCTTAGAAAAAGACAGATGTCACTTGATGGCATAACCATGGCTGAATCAGCCCAATCACCGTCTCATTTCTTATTCAAATGATCAATTACCATTTTGCCCCTACTTTGACAATTTACCAAAATGCCCTTCACACTTCTAGACCCGTAACTTGGTCGCTCGAACTCCGATTGACGCGTGCCGCCTATCTACGGACTCAGCACCTCGAGACCTACCTAATGGTCTTCGAATTACGTGAAAATCCCATGTCGTTTGCAAAGTCAACAAATTGCCTCTTTTTAACCAAATTACCCTTGAACTTCCGAACATCATAACTTTCTCCTCGAATATCGGAATCGGACGTGCCACCTGTCGATGAACTCGTGATGTCCCGAACTATGTCACAGTCATCGATCAAAGTACATTTGACCACTTGAACCAAAAGTCAACCGTTCGCCCAATTCCAAGGGCAAAATCGTCATTTTCCTCAAATTTTCTTTTTCTGAATTTCCGGGTCTTCACATTGCCACTCGAGCTCGACGCATAAGCCCCAATGCTCCCACGACATGTTTGAGGATGCACTCAAACCCATTAAGAACGCGATGTGACATCTTTCCACCATACGTCAAGGCATAAATCTCAATGCTCTCCACGACATGCACGAGGACGCATTCAAGCCCATGAAGAAAGCGACGTGACACCTTGCCGCAAGAGCTCGAGCCATAAGTCTCGACACTCTGCATGACACGACCCATCCTAATCCTTCCGGGATTAACGCGAGATGTGTCATACTCCCGTCTAACACACGTACCACCTGAGGTAACACATAGGTCAGACAAGGGATAACCCGAAATCCTGAGCCCAATGCGCCTCCAGAGTGCGCTAGGATCGGCTGAGGAATGTGAGGTTTTGGTCTCTGCTACAGCCCGCATCCGCTATCAACCTGAAAACCATAAAAACCTGTGAGTGGACGAAAATAAATAAGTTCATAAAACATTTTATAAGAAAAGACATTTATGGCCTTCACTTAAAAGCATGTGTGCATTCGAAAAACCAGTTCAATTAAATATAATAAGAACTGTTTATAAAACCCAATTCATTTCCTTTCTCAAATCATTAGGCCAAAACATAAACCAAAACTAAGTGCGGGAACTCAGCCCAAAAATCGTAAAACACTGAAATCCGTAAATCCAAACTCAAATGGGTCACTACCCAAATCCGTTAACATAGAAATACCATTTCAGTAATCTAATAAATCATGTTTACCAAATACCTATCTTCTGCATCTCAGATGCTTAGCGTCCCTGACGCTTCATATATCATATCACAGCTAAGCAACGCGTGCTGCCCCGGGGTCTCTCCAGGTCAATATCTCTGACATACCAGATGGCTGACGTCCCAGACGTCTAATCATTGCAATCCTGCTCCTGAGTCACTATACGGTCCGGTCGTTCCAAGTAGTGACTCCTCGCAGGCAATGTGTCGTGTCTACCCTTATGTCCCAGACATGGAGTGAGACCTATCCACATATCCTCATCTCAGGATGGTAAATGGGGAACACCCTTTTAAAACCATTTCAAAACATCTAAAAAGTTTTTCAAAGGGGCCTTGATCGAAATTTCCATAAGATCATCAAAATCTAGAAATCCAAGTACTCAGATCCAAATCCGTTTTTCAAATCCATTTATCCATATCCATATAGGGTCCCCGACCCGAAATCACATTTATAAAACACAATTGGGCCTCATGCCCGATTTCGTAAACCAAGTGAGCCCCCGGCCCGATCGTATAACTCAAATGGGTCCCAGTCTGATTCTTCATTAAATCAAATGGACTTCATGTCTGAGGGTTTCCAAATCAAATGGGTCACATGCCCAAGTTCATCTTTTCAATTCCAAAACCATTTCGTCAAACCATCTTGGAAATACCAGCACACATTAATATAGTATAAAATCGTAAACCTCAAAATACGTGCAATTCCAAAATCATGAACGCCACAAATATACATATTCAAGGCATTCAAAACATAGATATAAAACATATAAAACAATTATTTATGCATCATATTTTGAAAACAAAAGTCCACTCACAGACCGTCCTAATTGTCACCTCGATATGCGTGCATAAGCCTTCCCGAGGCTAATCACCATCATCGGAACCTCTAGACCTGTCCAAACCATACCCCGAAGGTCACTAATTACTACCTCTCATTAAATCCCCCTAATTTTTTGGAATTTTTAAACGTATTTAACATAGAACCTACACCTTCAGATACTCAAAATTACCCCGAAACGATGTCTGATCAACTCGAAACTTGTCCCAAAATGTTCATTACAACGAAAGGATAAAATTACATGTTGAGCCTGCCTCGAAATATGGGTTCACACGCCCTCACGAGCTGCCCAAAGCCACTGCGCGTGAAATCCACGCGCCGATGAACAATGTCATCCCTGTCCTTGCATCGAATTGGTTCAAACCTGGTTCTCTGGTTATCCGGTTCGATCAAATGGGCGAACCGTCGTAATCGGTTCTCCACCATTTTTAAACCAATCTTATTCCCGTTAATTCCTACTTGATCATTTGTATCCCCTGACTCGATCTACAAAATTAAAACAATGGGAAAGCGTTTAAAACTACCTGTTCGAATCGATGAACAGTGGCTGTCACTTCCAGTCCTTCCCTGAGCCTGTTCAGCCATCATTCGCCTTCGGTTCCGATCCCTATCAACTAGTACGACCACCAGGAAACAGTTCCGATCGTTAAAACTGATCATCAAACCTTAAAACCCAATACCAAATTTTAAACGTAACCCATCGTATCGGGTGCCTTACCCCCGCCGTTGCTCTGCCGTGCCTCATCCCTCCCAGTCGATCTCCACTGACTCGCACAACCACCAGAAACACAGCCCAATCAATGAAAGCCATCTCAAACATCCAAAACTAGAAATCCAACTGAAAACTCGAATCGGTTTACCTGTTTCCCCCGCTGTGATCCCTGTCGTCCACGGCGTCCTACTGCCTCCCACGACCCCTTCCAGTCCCTTACTCGTCCCTATTTACCCTCAGGGTTTCTCAACCGATCAAGCAAGAGGAAGGGATGACTGGGGTGGTTTGGGTTTCAGGATGGTTCGAAGGGATAAATGAGGATGAAGGGTGGTGGCATGCATGTATGTATGTTTAGGAAGCAATGGATGAGTGACACTTGTCACTCATCCCTTGAACCTGGTGGAAACATCTGGACCCACACTAAAGGACAATTGATAGTTGCCTAGTAACACGTGCTACTATAAATAGTATCCAAAATCGTTCGTGACCCGTATTGTAACGACCCGGAAATCCGAAAAAGGAAAAATTGGAAAATTGGAAGGAAATGACGATTTTTCCCCTAGTTATAAAGGCCGAAAGTTGACTTTTTGATCGGGACCTTGGTTGGAATTTCTGGAAGGACCGTTGAATAGGTCTCGGGATGCTGAATCCATGGACATGCGGTATGCGTCAATCAGAGTCTGAATGGAAAAGTTATGGGTCTTGGACGTCGAGGGGCATTATGGTCATTTTGTTGGTAAAGGGCAAAAAAGTAATTTGAGCTGGGCTGTGATGAGTCGGCTGTTTTGGTGAGTCAATTTTGTGGATGAGGCTTTATTATCTGAGTGACATTTGTCACTGATTAAACAACAATTAGTGTAAAGTGGTGTTTTGAATATTCAAAAATGATAACAATCAAACCGTTTTGTTGTTTGATCACTACATATACAACTTGAATTAAAACCAGGAACAGAGCGATTGAATGGGAATTTTAGAAAGGAAAAGAAAGGAAATTAAATGGTGAAGTAGGAACCTTGAACTCAACTGAGACCAAACTTACAAACCCGAGAACCACCCATGACCATTAATGTCGAATTTGAATTTGTAGACATTGAGGAGTGAAACTGACCTTTAATTTAGCTCCCTGGGAGTGAGACGAGTCGAAACAGATTAAAAATGAAGAAAATAGGGGCGTTTTGCCTTAAAACAGAAAGGGGAAGGATGTTGGATTTTCGCGCTTGAGTCGTGGAATTAGGGACATGAAACCATGAAATTGATCGTGGAAATATGTTCACTAGGATCCCACGATGCTTCCTAATGCATCAATTGAAGGAAAACGATGGAGAATGATGGAGTTCGATGAAGGCACAGTGTACGGCTGTTCTTCGAAGGTCGAGTTTGATTCGATGGGATTAAGGTGAGTGGTGATCTAATTGGGTTTACAGAACCTGAATTAAGTCTATAACGATGCTAATGGACGATTGAATTGAAGGAATTTATGTCGAATTGATGGATATCGAACCGGGTCACCTCGCAGGATCCTTTTACCAGGTAAACGGGTAGGGACGATGCACTGTAGTAAGGCGGGTGGGGTTCATGCGCAGCCACTCATGGCGGCGCGTGAGGTCATGTGGGAACTATTCCCAAGGTGAGTTCAACATGACTTTTTTCCTATTTAATGTAACGAACATTTTGGCACTGGTTTCGAGGAAATCGGATATGGTCTCGACAATGTTTTGAGGGTCTGAAGGTTTATGTTATGTTTTAAATTAATATTTAATTCCCAGAAAATTATGGGGAATTGATATGATGTAAATTGAGTTGTTAGTGACCCTGAATAATGATTTTGGATAGGATTCAAGATTCCTGGAAAATGTCGGAAATTACGGAAACACGTGCAGCTCGGAAAGCGAGCGATTTGGACGATGTGTGAGTGGACGTTTGTTTTATAAACCATTATGCTTGCATAGTTAAATGTTTTACATGATTGATTGCATGTATTGAATTGCAATGATGTCCTGATGATGTGGCATGATTATTTGTGATTTAATGATTATTTTAATCGATATTTCGGGCAAGTTTTTCGAGAAAATGTGCAAATGATATTTTGGGCTAGGCTCGGAGTCAAAATAGTTTTAAAAAGGATATTTTGACTTAATTGGTGAGTCAAGGATGAATTCTGGATTATTTGAATGTTTTCAATGTGATTTTACGGATTTACGTGTAAATGTAAATCATCTAGCACCATATTGTCCGCTATTGGGAATGCTTTTGACTTGGTTTGAAGTCATGGATATGATTGATATGTGTGGTGGTATGGATTGTGTTTGTGATTGTGGATACTGGATACTGGATCATGTTCTGGATGGTTGTCAGGACCCGACCCTCCTCGGTCAGGACCCCGACTCATCTAGCACCATATTGTCCGCTTTGGGCCTCGCCCTCACGGTTTTGTTTTCGGGAGCTCATGGTTCAACTTCCTAGGGGGCGGCCAAGGGTGGCCTAGTGCTAGATAGGTGTGTGTCTACACCTTTAAGGCACACCACCATCCTCTCCCAAACCATTCCCCCTCGCAGGAATGTGGGATTGTTCACCGTTCCCTTCAGGACACAGGTCTTACAATGGTGTGAGTGCAGTTCCTAGACGTGAGTCGGATGTTGTGTGAGTGCAGTTCCCGAGTATGTGGTACGTCTAGATGGTGCGTGTGCAGTTCCCAGACATGACTGATATGACTCGGATGGTGCCTGAGTGCAATTCCCGAGGTTGGCCTACACGTAGTGCGGATGTGACAGTGTGACTGTTTGTGCACTTGTGAATAGTACGGATTGATTGATTGATTGTGAACTTGTAAATAATGCTATTTGATGTTGACTGTGATTACGTACTGGTATTGCTTACGGGTTTATGGTCTGTGTGGCCAGGTGATTATGTTTTCAAATGTTTGGCTTGAGAGCCGGGTTTTGATACTTATTATGTGATTCGGTTGGAAAGCCGGTGATTGTGATGCAGGTGTTTTTCCCTATGCAAGCATGGTTTGATAAACTGGAGGGGAAATGATGTATTTTTAAATGTGTTTTAAATGTTATGATTTTGTCCACTCACACATTTTCTGTTTTGATGACCCTCCAGGCAGTGGTACGACGTTCGGGGCTGATCGAGAGGCGGAGGCATGAGTGGAAGACAGTGCAGTTATCCCTTGTATGACATGTGCTCAGGGGTAATTTCGGGACTTCAGTCGACTTGTCAGACGGGAGCAGGACCGGGCACGGTTATCAACGTCCAGTTGGGACGGGTCCTGTCACGTAACTTTCCTGTCTAACATCCGATTTCGACGTGCCACCTGTCTCTGGACTCGTAATGACCAGATCTACGTTACGGTCATCGGTCAAAGTCCATTTGACCAGCCGGGTCAAAAGTCAACTTTTTGCCCAATTCTCAGGGGTAAAACCATCATTTCAGACCGTCCATCCACGATTCTCCGACTATTGAAACGACCCGAAAATTTGAAAAAGGAAAATACTGAAAATTTGAAGAAAATGACGATTTTTCCCCTAGAATTGGGCGAATGGTTGACTTTTGGTTCGAGCGGTCAAAGAGACTTTGCCCGATGACTGTGACATAGTTCGGGACGTCACAAGTTCATAGACAACTGGCACGTCCGATTTCGACATTCGAGGAGAAAGTTATGATGTTCGGAAATTTAAGGGTACTTTAGTAAATTGGTTAAAGAAGGGGCCATTTGTTGACTTTTTGATCGGGAACGTGTTTGGACTTTCCGTAAGTACCGTTGGATAGGTCTCGAGACGCTGAATCCATAGACAGGCGGCATGCATCAATCGGGGTTCGGATGAAAAAGTTATGAACTAAGGAATGTGAGGGGCATTTTGGTAATTTGTCAAAGAAGGGTAAAATGGTAATTTTGGCTGTGCTGAGATCTGATGATGCAGCTGTTTTGGTGAGTTATGCAGGTTTGTGAGTGACACATGTCACTATGCAAATGAGGATTAGTGGCTTGATTCTAATCTGATGTTTTGGATTAAATTGAACAAAAATCGTGTGTGTGTATTTGAGAAGAAAAACAGAGAACTGGGATGCTTGATCGATCGTCCCAACAATTAATTGAGAGAAAAGGAAAACTGGAAAGGAATTGAAATGAGAACGATTGAGAAGGAATTGGGAGGACTGATTTGGAGAGTTTAGATGAGGAAACCTCTAAACCCGAAAGTTCAAAACAGTGAGAATTCAAATTCTTCCATAAAAATCGAATTTGAATTTGTAGGTCCTGAAACTTCAAATTGAGCTTGATTTGAGCTTTCTGGGATTGCCACGATCAGTATCACCTCAAGAATGAAGGAAATTGGTGACCATTTGGCTCTGAATGGACTTGGTGACAGAGAAGGAGTTTGAAGATTGAGTCGTGATTCTAGAGGGATTAAACGATGAAATTGGACTCGAAAATGAGTTTATCATGGTCCAATAAAGTTTCTGGATGGATCAATTGAAAGAAATCAGGTGGGATTGATGAACTTCGAAGAAGGAACAGTGCCCAGATATCCTTCGATGTTCATCTTTGAATCGTTTGATTTGAGGTAAGAATTTGTGAAATTAAGTTTACAGAACTGTAATTGGACCTAAAACGATGTTGTTAGATAAATCAATTGAAAGAATTGATGTTGAATTGACAGAGAACTGGTCGGGTCGTCTCACGGGTTGCACGACCCGAATTACAGAGATACGGGTTGGGACGATGACACTGTAGCAGACGTGTGGGTTTCACGCGCAGCCACTCAAGGCGCCTCATGAGTGGGAATCCCGAGGTGAGTTCAACATGACTTTTTTCCCATTTAATGTAACGAACATTTTGGCACTGGTTTCGAGGAAATCAGATATCATTTCGATAGTGTTCTGTGTGTCCGAAGTTTTAATATACGTTTAAAATATGTATTTAAATCCCGAAAAAATTGGGGAAAATTATAGGAGGTATATTGAGATGTTAGTGACCCTTGATAATGATTTTGGACAGGAATGGTGACTTCCGAAATTTACGGAAAAACATGCAGCTCGGAAAGCGAGCGATATGGACGGTGTGTGAGTGGACTTTTGTTTTCTACCCAGAATGCATGCATATATGTTTTAAATGCTTTATGATATGATTTGGCATGATTGATGTTTCGATGTGATGATTTCCGGATTTTGGGAATATTATATTGTTTTATATGATTTTGGGCACGATTTTCGAGAAAATTGTGAAACTGTTGTTTTGGGCGAAGGCCTGGGATTTGTGATTGGTTATGAGTCGGGAAATTGATTTGATGAAATTGTAATGCTTTTGGCTATCTTTTATGGATTTATGTGAAATTGGCAACTGAGGTTGCGATTGCACGGATTTGCGTGAAAATTATATTTTGGGCTTGAGACCCAATTGGATAGTGATTTTGACTCGGATTTGGAGTCACGTGTGAATATGATGAAATTGATGATTTTGATTTATAAAGTATATTCTGAACACTGTTTTATTATAGATTTGTGGAACTTGCTTTGTGAAAGCTATGTTTTGGGCAGAGGCCCTGTTGAACTGTTTTTGACTTGATTTGAGATTTGAATGGTTTTCAAATGAGATTACTGGATTTGGTGACTGCTCCACCTATACCATCCTCTGTGATTTGATAGTCTCCTCCAGACGTCGTAGATCTTGGAGTAGTCACGATTGGAAAGATGGACTCGAGCTTGAGGCCCAATTGTTTTGGAAACCTCGGACTTGGAGTCCATTCGAGTTACGTAATCGGGCCGAGGGCCCAGTTGCTTTATGAAATCGGGCCAGGGGCCCAGTTGTTAAGAAATTGGGCTGAGACCCATTTGAGTTATATTATCGGGCCAGGGGCCCAGTTGATTTACGAATTCGGGTCGTGGGCCCAGTGGTTTACAAAATCGGGTCGTGGGCCCAGTGGTTCACAAAATCGGGCATGAGGCCCGGTTGGGTTATAAATGTGATTTCGGGTCTGGGACCCTATGTTTAATAAATGTGATTTCGGTCCGGGATCCTATGTTATATAAATGTGATTTCGGGTCGGGGACCCTAAATGGAATTGTGATGTTTTATGGAGATTTCGGCCAAGGCCCATTGATATGTTGTGAAATGATTTGATAAAACTGTTTTCCATATACCATCATGATACGAGGACATATGATGGTCTCCTCCAGGTGTCTGGGACACTGGGGAAGTCACGGTGCATTGCCTGCGAAGGGTTATTGTACGGAGTTACCGGACCGTATAGTGACTCAGGAGTAGGATTGCTATGATTAGACGTCTGGGACGTCAGACATCTGGGATGTCAGAGATATGGACCCAGAGAGACCCCGGGAAGCACGCGTTGCTTATTATACAGTGAGATATGACGTCTGGGACGTCAAGCGTCTGGGACGCTAGGCATCTGGGATGCTGGAGATGGTAATGTGGTAAATATGACTAATGGATCTATGAAATGGTTTTTCGGTTGAATTTATGTTTATGGTTTTGGGCGGTGGCCCACATGGTTTTGTATGTATGGATGTGGTATTCCACAGTATTGGGCTGAGTTCCCACACTTGGTTTTGAGTTACCGTTTTTGGGCTAAGGCCCTAATGGCTTGGTTGAACAAACGTTTTAGTTACTGGTTTTCGATGCATGCATACGGTTTTAATGAAGGGTATAAATGTCTTATAAATGTGTTTAACGAACTTAATGATTTTCGTCCAATCACAGCTTTTATTGGTTTTAATGCCCTTCAAGTTGATTACGGATGCGACTGCAGCAGAGACTGGGACATTGCACGCCTCCTCTATCGATCCTGGCGCACTCTGGAAGTCCCATTTGGGCAGTGACTCTTGGTTATCCCTTGTCTGACACCTCTTGTTGGACGGGAGCATGTCACATCCCACGGTAATCCCGGGGGGATTGGGATGGGTCGTGTCACGTTACACTGCACGAAATGCACGAGGACGTACTCAATCCCATGAAGAATGCGACGTGACACCTTACCACTAGAGCTCGATGCGTAAGTACCGAAACATCGTATGATATGCACGAGGACGCACTCAAACCCATTAAAAACGTGACATGACACCTTGGCACCAGAGCTCGAGGAATAAGTCGCAATGCTCAACACGACATACGTAGATGCTAAAACATTCACACCCTCAAGTTGACTTGGCACTACATATTGAATAGCTAAGCAACCAAGACCAAGTCAAACTAGGGCTTGTACAATAACTTTTGGGAAATCTCGGAACATCCGAAACTATTGGTACATACAGAACACCTCGTGAAGGACAAGTGAACGTCCCAAAATGCCCTAGCAAAAAGCACGTCCATTGTTGGATAATGTTCCGAGACGTGTCACTAAGTGATTCTAGAGAAAAAAGTTGTACTCATAGAGGAAGTGGCCAACACCACCCAAGCCATCAGCCCATGAATGACTCAAAATTGAGTACACATATAAGAGCTGACGATATCATTCAGCTTCCTAGGTTACAGATGTCGTTCAGGTAGACAAGTCAATGATGGCTCAAAATTTTATGGTTATCGCAGCTAGGAGAATAAGACATACTTACCAACACGCTCACACGGTTCGACAAGGTGACCCAAGGAAGCTGGTGCTACTTGGCTTGATGTAGCTCTCTCCCTCGCCGAGGCTCATCACATGTTGAAGACAACACGACATCAATTTGGAAGATGACCTTCAAGACCATATTCAACCATGCATCATCAATTTCAAGTATTGGATCATGTCCCATAACACCTCTCCAAGCGATTCTGATGATAAAAGCTATAACCATGGAATAAGAGTGCAGTTTCGAAAACAACTTTTAGTTTATGATCAACTTGGAGGGCACATCAGAGCTCTATACACGTCAAGTACCTGCGAGGAAGTTGAACATGTTAAGCATATTCCCAAAGCACATGCACTCGCCCTCAATAGGCAAGTAGATAGGAGGTTAAGGCGAACCAACCACCGCATTGAAAAAGATGAGACATATTCACCATCGAATTAGCATTGCTAAGGAGACGGAGATGCAATGGTCACTGTAACTCCCCTCCTCACCATGGCGCATTATACACCAATTTTAAATACCTGCCAAGAAAATAAAAAAACGTAAGGTAGCCTGAACTTCCAACTTCCGATTTACAATTCCTCTGCGCCCCCACCACCCCCCCCCCCCCCCCCCCCCCCAAAAAAAAAAAACTAAATCTACAGCAAAATCAATTACAATCCTTGATTCAAAAGGCTCCATCAAAGGCGACCAAGAGATGACCAACAATACTGGGTGGTAAGCCTATCAAAACTATTACGGCGTACCTATCACAGCTACAGACCTTGCGAAGGAGTGGTATTACACCGAATACCTCGTCCATATTATGGTTTAGTGTTTTTTTTGTTGAAAATGAAGGCTAGTAATGCCTTCACTTAAATATAAAAAAACACACAAGCAAACCCTAGTTACCTATTGGGTTTTATGGGTGAACCTAGAACAAGAATTCAAGCTTGTGCTTCTAATTTCAAGTTAGCGTGTCATCCGGCTCACAACAGAATTTCAATAATGGCACAAAGGAATTGCAAACAAAGCGGAGTCCTACTCCCATATAAAAAATAAAAACTTATAGAGACTACAATAAAAATTACATCTCTTAAGATTCTCTGAATCCTAAACGATGTGGAACCATAAATCACCGAAAAATTATGGAGTTTCCATGTGACCCATAAGTCTCATAATGTAGATACTACAACTCTCATAATGTCGATACTACCCTTGGTATTAGTGACAGGGCTAAGGCTTGGGCTAGAACTCATCATCGAGAACTACACGTCAGCTCGTAAGTCTCACTCGAGATGAATGTCGACGTCTCGCCTGTCACTCACCCTAAGCACTCACTTATCACGTCACTGGATGTGACACTATGAGTCGTCTGATCTCCAAGTCACTCAAATTTGACCCACAACCTAGGTGTTCGATTCTTACACCCTTTTTGAACCCTTAGTTGTCAAATCACTCTTTGTCATCCCACCTAGGGAAGAATCAAGGAAAATCCAAGATGATGACATCAAAGTTCATCCAATGTCATTTTCCAGCACCCTGTACTATCTGCTAAAGAGCAGAAAACGAGAAGTCTCCTTCACCGGCCTCTAAGTCGAGAGTAGTTGCAACCATGTTGGAATAGGTATGCTTCCAGCTGGACATCAAGTCCAACCTCTGGACTTCCCAAATCCTCGACTAAGAGTATTCTATGATAATTACTGTAATGCTTAGTCCATCCCTTCCGAACTAAGCACTTCCATAGATTCTCTTTGGCTTCTTCCAACTTTTCCCGACCAACGTCAACTGTCGATAACTATTGTAATGACCCATTCTATTTCTCACAATCAAGTTTCTCCTCAAACAAGCCTACCCGAAACTCAGGAGGTATGGTCAAACGCAGTCGTCCACAACCACTCCAAAATGGACTCTCAAGTCCTCAGCTCATCTGGACACCATCCATGCATCCACGACTACTGTTTATGCACATCCAAAATGATGTTAATTCGTCATAACCTGATGTACCGCTCGACTGAAGAGTCACAATAGAATCATGCTGTGATCTGCAGTCAAATCTCTGCATACCACCATATTTTTCCAATTCTGACCAGTTGGTCGCTAATCCCCATGACAATACTCGATCTTCACGTCTCAACTACTACTGGATCCAATCCAGCCCATCACTATCCATGATCCACTCCCGGACCACAGATACTGAACATATGCCCATCTCGACGGAGTCACATCCCGACTCGTGACTCATCGTCATCCCAATCACTGGCACCAGCACCAGCACTAGTACAAATATCACTATGTGAATGAGACAACCTTGGATCTCCGCTCATACCGAGCGACGACCCCGTACCTCTTCTCAGATTGGAGTAACTCTGCCTCCCTCGTACCCAACAACTCTGGGTACAGTCACCTTGACAACTCATACGAGAAAAAGAAACGTCCCCTGAACGTTCCCTATTCTCAACAACTGTAACTACAACCACTCTCGGTAGTAGTGCCTGTCACAGACTCGTGCAGACCTAACCACCATACATCCCTATCGAGACTCCGCATCCAACGAAATTGATCACCTGTACTAACTACTTCGTAGGGCCCCACACTGTCAACCACGACAGAACTATGGCAACCTCAGCATCGAGCTTCGAACCAAGACGATATACGATTCAATCCTACTAACTATCGTACCGATATCCTAACTATTAGGTTGATGACGAGCTGTTACCACTGTAGAGACATCACATCCTCGACCTGTACTTCACTCAGAGAGCAAAACCTACTCTGATACCACTTGTTAGTATCAGAGCGTCATGAGTATCATATGAGCCAACCTGCTCTGATACCACTTATCAGGACCCGTCCCAATCCCCCCGGGATTAATGCGGGACGCGCCTGATCCGGAGGAGGTTTGTGATGTCTCGGTCTCTACTACAGCCCGCATCCGCTGTCAACCTGAAGAGCAGTCAAAACATTTAAAAGCTGTGAGTGGACAAAACAATAATTTATAAAAACATTTTCATAAAGACATTTGTACCCTTCACTAAAAAGCATGCATGCATTCGAAAACCAATTTATAAATCCAATAGGGTCTTAGCCCAAAATCGTAAATGAAACCAAATGCACGGGCCATTTCCCAAATCCATGTGGGACTCAGCCCAAAACCTGTATACAACACATAACATATAAATATAAATCACATAACCAACCTTGTCACAGTTTCTAAAGTTACGCGCGTGCTACCCAGGGTCTCAAAGCCCAAGTCTCCCTAGGGTCCATCCAGGTCAATGTTCGTAGATCAATGACCCTCCCTAGGGGTTATAATCCATAGCCTTTCTGAAAGTAAGGAACCCAACGGGGGCGACTTCACTCAATCAGTGCTCCGTGACTACTCCTGGGTCCACCCAGGCCAACGACCCTCCTCGGAGGAGACAATCAATAAATAAGGAAGGTATATGAATATATATATATATATATAGTGAAAGCATTCTCAAATCCTTTCAAGGGATTCATGCCCAGTCCCCATAAACCGTCATGAACCCGAAAATCCATTTAGGGTCCCTGACCCGAAATCATAATCGTAAAGTAACTGGGCCTCAAGCCCGAACTCATGACTCAACTGGGCATCGTACCTGATATCTCAGGGTCAGTCACGATTCCAATCGTAGTGATGCGTGCAACCATCCGTCCAAGACCGCCCTCAATCCTAATATGTCGCCGTGAACGAATCAACTGATGCGACCACCACTAGATCATGGTGCACTCATCACTGATCGATATCCTGAACCGTCAGCACTCCGAAGTCAAGCCTCCAGTGGCTACATGACAATGGTAAGTGCATCGTGACCTCTCCGGAAGGAACACATCCCAAATCCGGAGGCGAGCGTCGTATCGTCTGTCAACATGCACATAGGACTCGCCGCGACCACGACTCAAACCCCTAGGTCATCAATAGGGCCATATGCCCGAAACAAAACCAAATGGGTCTCATGCCCGAGTTTATCCTTTTTAAATCCAAAACCATTTTATTTAATGTAAGACCCGTGTCCTGGAGGGAACGGTGAACAATCCCACATTCCTGCGAGGGGGAATGGTCTGGGAGAGGATGGTGGTGTGCCTTAAAGGTGTAGGCACACACCTATCTAGCACTAGGCCTTTTGGGAGCTCAAGTGGCTTTGGGGGGGATTGGAACCCCAAAGTTAAGCGAGTTGAGGCTGGTGCAATTTCATGATGGGTGACCCCTTGGGAAGTTGCTCCATGAGCTCCCGAAAACAAAACCGTGAGGGCGAGACCCAAAGCGGACAATATGGTGCTAGATGAGTCGGGTCCTAACCGAGGAGGGTTGGGTCCTGACAATTTGGTATCAGAGTCAGACCCCGACCGGGAAGTGTGCTAGCGGGGACGCTGGGCCCTAAGGAGGGTGGATTGTCAGACCCGTGTCCTGGAGGGAACGGTGAACAATCCCACATTCCTGCGAGGGGGAATGGTCTGGGAGAGGATGGTGGTGTGCCTTAAAGGTATAGGCACACACCTATCTAGCACTAGGCCTTTTGGGAGCTCAAGTGGCTTTGGGGGGGATTGGAACCCCAAAGTTAAGCGAGTTGAGGTTGGTGCAATTCCATGATGGGTGACTCCCTGGGAAATTGCACCATGAGCTCCCGAAAAAAAACCAGTGAGGGCGAGGCCCAAAGCGGACAATATGGTTCTAGATGAGTCGGGTCCTGACCGAGGAGGGTTGGGTCCTGACATTTAAACCAACGTAGAAGTACAAACCTGTATAGGCACAGTATAAGGCCGAAACTTCGAAATACGTGTCAATACGTAACAACACACAAATGCACTCATGGCATCACAAAACATGTTAATTAAAGCATATAAAACATTTATGCATGCATCAGTTTAGAAAACAAAAGTCCACTCTCAGACCATCCGAGCTGCCGCCTCGATACGCGTGCCATACGGCTCTCCCTAGCCAAAAACCGTCACCGGAACCTCCAAACCTGTCCAAATCGTAGTAGAGGGTTACTAACTACTTAAATAACCCTTCACTAAACCCCATAATTTTCTGGAATTTTTAACTATTTTAAAAGTTGATCCTAAACCTTCGGATACCCCGAAACCTATCGAAACAATGTCCGATCGACACGAAATCAGTCCTAAAATGTTCGTTACATCGAATAGATGATTTCGTGTGTTGGAAGCTTCCCAGAAAGTGGCCCATGCGCCCACACGCGCAGCCTAAAGTCCCTGCGCGTGAAACCCACGCGCGGGGCACTGTTCTTCTTCTTCCTCGGCCAGACCGGTCCGAACCAGCCGGTCCAGTTTTTCCTGCAAATCCGGCCCATCTGGATCGGCATGACCGGTCCAGGCCTCTAGACCGTTCAATCTTCGTCCGTTTTCTTCCTAATCAATTCCATTCTACCTATTTTGATCCTAGGAACCTAAATATATAATTAAAACAACCTAAAACCTCCTAAAACTCATGAACCCGATTTGTCCCTCATGGTTCAATAATCCCAAAAACTTTCCAGGGCTTCCTCAGCCTATAACCAACATCAAAACCTTCTTATTACCTTCCTAATAACCCAATAAGCTCACTCTAATCACTAAAAACAGTCCATAACGTTTGAAATCAAAAATGGAGGAAATCGGGCAAAAACCGAGTTACCTGCTCGAGTTTGCCTCCACCATCTACGGTGGCGCCATCCTAGCCAGCCACCATCATCCTCCAGCCTTCCTCTCACTCTCTTGGTTCTCACATATGATCAGATGGGGAAGGGTTGGATTGGTTTGGAAGGTTTGGTCGGTTTTGGTTTGGGAAATGGTCGAACAAAGAAAAGGGAAAGGAGATGCATGAATACAATCTTAATGGGCAATGGATGAGTGACACTTGTCACTCATCCATTGGGCCTTCCGAAAATATCTGGGCTCACTTGAGTACAAAAGCTCCCCGTTTCGTAAAACGTGGAATAGTGACTCGAAACTTCGTGAATCGTAACTTCTCCGTCGGACGTCCGATTTTGGCGTGCCTCTTATCTATGGATTCGTATCGACCCGATCTACGTAACGGTCCTTGGCTCTCATCCATCGGACCTCCCGGGTCAAAAGTCAACCTTTCGCCCTCGTTCAGAGGAAAAATTTTAATTTCACCCTGAACGTCTGTTAATCCTCGGTTAATTCCCGATTAGTCTCACTAATCCGTCATTAATCTTAATTAACCCTTTAAATTTGGGACAGGTCGTTACAAAACCTGCTCCATTTGGGCAGGTTTTCAGCCCCTTTCTGCCTAAATTATTAGCCAAAAATCCATTATTTTCTCATTTTAAGTTTTATTGTTTTTATTATTTAATTTGTATTTTATTTTCTAGTTTTTTTAATGGCATTTTCTCTATAAATAGGGAGGCCATTCTCAATGTTTGGAGGCCCTTTCTCTTAGATTTTTTAGACTTTCTTCTTAGACTTTACTTTCTTTTAAAGATTTCTTTTAGACACAATATTATATTTTCCTTAAGAAAAACCTAGCTCGAGTATTTCGGAGGCAATTCTAGATTTTAAGCACGTAATCTCTCGTGTTTCTTCCTGCATCTTCACAAGTTTTCTTCTACTGTTAGAGAATCTTGTGAATAACATTCCACTGTTTCCATTCACCTAGGGATCACAAGCTGTTCTTATATTGCATAAGTGTAACTTTGTTTGCTCTACTTAAACTCTTGTTGTTGTTGCGGTTTTACTTATAATTCAATATATATGCTGATACTTTCTTTCTAACATTTGTAAATGTGAATACAATCTCCATGTATTTTATTTTTATAATTTCATTTACTTCATACGTTTTAGTGCTTAAACTTCAATTCAATACTAAGTGTTTATGACCGTTGTTCGGTGCACTTAGAATAAGATTGAAAAGATTTAATGTTTGACGCGCATTTAATAAAAAATGTAAGGTGAATCATATTCTAAGTTTTTATGACCGATGTTCGGTGCAATTATAATATTGAAAAATGTATGCATGTAATTGAGATGATGAAAGTAGAATTTTGTGATTGGTTCAATATGTGCAAATACTAAAGTGTTGGTAAAATTTATGTTTGAAGAAATTTTATTGTACAAAGGTTAAAGTATGAGTAGTTTAAATAATGTGATTGTTAATTCAGATTTACTTACGTAAAAATGTCGGTTTTGTCTATAAAACTAATCTATGATTTGTAAGTTCTAGTTAGTATGAGTATTCGTATTTCAATTCTTAGTTTGTTCAAATGTAGTTTCGGGGACAACTCTTTCCAACCCACACCCCCCCCACCCCCACCCCCAAAAAAAAAATCGTTTTATTCTTTTATTCTTCAATTTTTTAATTCTTTTATCATGTATGCTTTTTCACTAACCATTATTTAATGTTCCATAATTTCTCCGGTTAAGAACGATTCATATTTATCAATACTATATCTACACAAAAATGGTTTTAATTTGCATATGCTTGAATTTTGTGTTTATTTAAATGCGTAGTTTAAGCATATCAATAGCCCTTCCCACACAAACTTACCCCCTTACACATTTATGGGCTAGCCATCACAATATTAATTTATAGCTCATTACAATATTAATTTATAGCTCATTTGGCCATCTCATTTTATTATGTAGCCCATTTTAATTTTATCATGTAGCTCATTTCAGTTTTATTATGTACCCCAATTTGAAGTTAAAAAAAATAAATAAAAGAGCTGCAGCAGCCCAATCTCAATATCAATTGTACATACTAAAATTAGTAAGAGAACCTTCTCTCACAGGCAGCACTGCAGTAGCCAACAACAAAATAACATAAAATAAAATGACTGCAGCAACCCACTTCCTATATCAATTGTATTTATTAAGACTCGAAAGATACAATTTAAAATTAAAAAATGATAATTTGTACTTGAATTGCATGTTTAATTATGATTTTTTTTTGTTGTAATTTGTTTTTTTTTCTTGCTATCAAACTTTTATTTATGTATATAGATGTATTTAAGGGTAAGACTCATTAAGTCCCCTGATTAGGTGTATCTTTTTATGTTTATTAATGAAATTCACTCGTACCGTCGAGTTTATTCTAAATCTTGTATGTAAATTTATCTCATCCGAAATTTGGATTCAGGAAACATTATTTTCTGGTATAGACGATAATGGCATGACACTATTTCCGTATTAATTTAATATATTTACTAATTGAATATATTAATTAATCATATCAATGTTATTTATTACTATTTATGTAGTTAATAATATGTAATATCTCTTAGTCGAATCACCTATTAAACACTATTTTCTTCAACCAATCAGATGCTTCAGTGATTTTTAAGGCTCAACAATAAATAGAGATCTCACCTCACTATGCATGTCATTCAAAATTTATATCAATACTCTACCGGTTTATTATCTCAATTAGACTATTTAGGCATCAGAATATTTTTAGTTGAACCACCCCGTCCGGATTTCAACTTTAATCCCGCTTATTTTTTGTTATTATGTGTAGGAATCGAAAATGAATTTATGAGTCTGGACGATTTCTGTATCAATACGGGGCAAAACTAGCTTCTGGACACTGAAAACGGGGAAGGTGGTCTCAACCCATTGATAAATTAATCTCATATTGCAAAAAATATTGGAAAAAAAAAACAAGAGCAAAGGTGAGCTGCACTTTCGCACTAAGGGGGGGGGGGGGGGGGGGGGAGAAGAAGAAGAGAGAAGAAGAAAAATAAGGGTGAAGGAAACTTGTTTTAATTTTGAGATTTGTTTTCATTTTTAAAAAATAGTTTAAATATAAAATTTAATAATATAACAAATATTTTAATTATCTTTATAAATTTTATAATATTATTGACATATTAGTATTTTTAATAGCGTTAACATAGACAGACCGACGCAATAAGAAAAAGGGAACCTTCTTTCTTTGTTCATGATTAAATTTTTTTGTTCATGATTCATTTAGCTCATTTACACACAGAGAACTTGGCAGAGGGAAGTACACGACGACCAAAAATTTAACCCAAGTTATCTCAATTTAACCCAGGTTATCTCAATAAAAAGGGAACCTTACAAAGAGAATGGCATGATTCATTTTGAATGTTTTTTTTTTTTCAAATATAATTGGATATTGATCATTTGAAGAGCCCTTTAGTTTCTCTGTTATAGGAAATACGAAATGAAATATATATACCATAATCGGAATAGGATTACATAATATCTCAGACCCCTCTCATTCTTATATTTAATGAAATAATAAAGAATTAAAACCAATCACCCTCTATAACCAAAAACCTTCTTACATCAAAACAAATCCCAGAGCAAAATTCCCTAAGGTCAAAGCCACAAGGCCACCCTTCAAGCTTGTAGCACCGCTGGTTGGAGCAACGGCGGGACCGTCGACCTCCATTGCCCCTGTCGGAGAAGGCGCCGGAGAGACACCATATTGTCTTCTTGGAGTCATAACAACAACGATCACTTTCTGCCCCTTCTCACAGTGTCCCTTGCTCCCACTGATGAAGTAGAATGGGCCTGGCTGGCCCAAATGAAACTTGGTCTCACCATCTTTGTGCTCCTCCAAAGGGCTTGAAGCATTGCAGCTTTCGTAGTCTTCCTTCGTCACTCGCAAGACTGAGTCTTTGGCGCCGTCATATTTCCAAACTGAGAAAGGAAAAATACCCAAATCAGAAATGACCACCAGTAAAATAAATCAAATTAAATTGGGGAAAACAAAAACCAGATGGGAAATAGAGTTGGAAATGGGGATGTACCGAGGGTGTCCGCCTACGCGAAATCGGGTGCTCTCGGCCATTTGTTGAGGGAATCGGATTCAGAAGAAGGGACTGCCCATGAGCCTGTCTTGCCGCCGACCAAAATTTCTCTGGCTTCTGAGAAGCTGAAGAGGAAGAAGAAAATGAGGAGGAGAGAAGACAAAGATGAAAATCCAGCCATTGATAGGCAGAGAGAAAGTTTGAATCTTTCTGAGGGTGTTGTTTTGGGGTTTTTTTGAAATTGAGAGGTAGTGAGCTACCAAAGAACAGTGGCTTTGATTGAAAGTGAGTTTTGTGGGTTTTGGGATCTCATTCTGGTGTATTTTATAGTGGACAGAGTAAGCTTGTGATTGGGGAAGAAAACTAGCCGTTTGCATGATAGTGGGGGGCACAAAGATAGAGGTTTAGAGGTAACGGTTAAAAAACTTATGGCCGACCAGAAAAACGCTTCAACGGTCACAAAAACATGAAAAGACGAGTCCAGCTGGTCGCAGACTCTCAGGGCAGTTAGAATCCAATGTCTGCTTCAGTAGTTGGGCTGGGCTGGGCTGGTTCTTGTGACCAACCTACTTCAATCTACTTGTGAATCTCATCTCAAAAAGAAAAAGGTACCTGATTATATAATTCCCATATTTACTGTTACAAAAAATAAGAAATTATTTATTTGATTTATTGATACATCTCCTGAGATTTCTGGTGTACCCTTGTGCATAATCCATTTTTTTTTATATTTATAATGAAAAAAAATTATCCTAACAATCCTTAATAGAAAAACTCTAGCTCTGTTTTCTCACCTCCTAGTCTCAAAAAAAAAATCAGATAAAAACAAAGTCCCAAAGAAAAAAAACGAACTAAGGGGGAGAAAGGGGAATGTCATCTTCTTCCCTCCTCCTCTCAATCGTTTTTTCCTATTTTCTTTTGGATTCGCAATAAGTCTCTTTTGTGGTGACTATTTAGTCCGAGTCATGCTCATATTTGAGTTCCTCATCATAGTATTTTTCTATTTTTTTCAATTTATCTCCTTACTCAAAATCTTCCTTCAAAATTTTCTTCTTTCCTCAAATCTTCTACCTTACCGTTTGAGGGAAAAATCTTTGACATTACCGTTGGAGAATTTTTCTCGTAATATTTCTCGTTGATTTTTGTCACAGTAGTTAGATTGGGATATTTTTGTCATTTATTTGCTTTTCAACGCAATTGGATTGCTAGAGATCAAGTCTTCTTCAAATCCGCTATGTGTGTGACTTTGTTTGCACTAGTATTGTCCATTTTTGCTTGTGTGTCTTACTGTCATAACTTGATTTTGATAGTATAATTGTACTCTTTCTTATGATATACAATGATATCTCTTTCAATAATAATAATAATAATGAAAACAATCCTTAATAAAGATGAATCTCTCTCACAATCAAATACCTTTTCTTAATTTTTTATTTTTTAATAAAAAGTTCTGCTATTTTATAAAATAAAATAAAATTTGCCATTTTTTATATTTATTAACATGAATTATAATTTGTGCTCAATTTATTATTTTTTTAATAAAGATTAAGCTATCTCAATGGAAGAGTTTTGTAATTTTTTTATTTTTTCATTATTATTAAATAATGGTAGATTTTTTTTTTTATCAAAATACCAGAATTTTTTATTAAAAAAATAAAAAATTGTGGAAGGGTGTTTGGTTATGAAATAATTTTAAACAAAAGGGGTAATTTTGTCATTATAAATAAAATTTTAAATTATGCGTAAGAATTTTGAAACTTAAGAGGGAGTTTGTGTAATTATTAAAACCAAAAGAAATATTTGTGTAAATAATAAAAACCTCACGAGGTGTATATGTAAATAATCTAAAATTAAATAGTTAACAATTTAGTTGGTATTTTTGAAACTATAATGATAAAATTATAATTTAAGAAATAAATTGATCCAATCAAGATTTTTATACAAAAAAATACACTAATTAAATGAAGAATAGAAAGAAAAAAATTATCTGGGGAATGGATGAAATGAAACCCTACTTTTGATGTCCTAGTAGGTGATTTCGCATTCGGTTGGTGCCTTGTAACTCAAGACGTGTCGAAATCTACATGCACGTACATGTTAATTAGCATGTGGGTCGAAAGGAAGAGACAAACTTCACCGTTTGAGCCTTTTAGGATATATATATAAGAGTGATATTTATGATAAGATTGGAGATTTTGGTGATCAATCAAAAAATGGCAGACACACACAAAGCGAGTCCAGAGGACGTGAGGCGAGCCGGAGGAGATGCATCGAGGAGGCCTTGGAGGGTAGGTAGCCTTCCCTTCAGCGCCACCACCATGACCATCACTACCTTATTCTTCATCGGCGCCATTAGCTACTATTACGTTAAGAAACCCGAGGTACTCCCTCGCCGCCGAGAAGCTGCCACGGCCAACAAGTCTGCTGCCGACACCGAGCCGCCTAGGAAATAGCTGCTACCTGTCTTGTGTAACTTGTCAAGTGAATTATTATCCACGGTTTTGTTCTTGTCAATATATATATCGTTAATTTGTTGTTGAATTTTTATTCGTAATACGTACGAACATACGATATTATCCTTGAAATCAACAAGTAACCTGCCGATAAATTATTGCTTTAATGCCCTACTAGTCCATGTTTTTTTTTGTTTATATTGGCTCTCAATATATATATATATATATATGTGAAGATTGTGGACTTAGAAGATGCAAGAAAATATGTTGGCGGGAGTTTTTTTAATTTTGGGCTAATTTTTTATTCATGATTGACGTCTATGATATATAATGGATCCTAGTCAATGCTATATCATCGTTTTAAATGATGCAATAACTTTGTAGTTCACTTTGAGAATGAGCTTAAAATATTACGGTATTGTTTAATTTATTAATTTATCAAATACATACTATCCTTCTGATAAAAAATATATATATTATATATATATATATATATATATACTATCCTATTCATCAGTAAATGATGACAATCCTATTCATTAGTAAATGATGAAAACTAAAATCTTCTGGTCTTTTTGGGAATAATTCTAATATATTAGAGTTGTTAATTGTTAATTTCTTAAATATATACGAATTTTTAGTTAATTGAATTATGTTATATATATATATATATATTATAATCGAGATGATTTAATTTTTATTTTTAATTTTTAATTAATTTATTATTTATCATTTCTTAGATATATTATAATTATGATGCAAATAATTAATTAATTATATATTAATATGAATATAGAAATAAATTATTTTTTTAAGAAATGATCTTAAAATGATTAAAAACATAAATTGAAAACCATTTGGTTGGATCATAATTAGGTATGAATAGGTAGACAACTTTCCATCTTAAGATTTTTTTTTTTTAAGAGGACTTTGAAATGACCGACAAGATCTATTCCTAAAATACTTTGATAATTGTGAAGGGTCCTACTCCCGTCCGACAACGAATTCAAATTATCAAAAGTAATCTTGTATGTATACAACAGTACAACACAACAAACATTGTCAAACTAAGAATAACTAAGCATACAAAACTGTTGACACAAAGTTTGATTAGTCAACAGTATTGCAGAGCATAGGTGACTGTACAACTAGGGTATCAAAAACCTACTCTGTAAAATGTCTGAGTGCGCAACAGTATATTTATGCCTCCGCTTCACTATTAGCCCCGGTACCTATGCAATGGCTTGGAGGGTCAATAAAAACATCAAAGGTGTGAGTAGACAAAAAAATAAACATTTATAAATACATTCGAGGAAAATCATTCTTACCCTCAAGTTTCGTAAACATGCATTCATCAAATCAGTATCAATAGTGAACCAATAAAATTATAACATGTTTCAAGACTTCCATGGTCCACGATTTTCCAAACCTCATGTTCATCAAATCAGTTCATGACATAAAGTGTCTGGACACAAATATCGATAAATCAAACTACTAGATTTCAGAGTGATCACATATATCATAATCCGAGTCTTTAAACTCAACATTTTATCAGGCATCCTGGGTTAACGAGTCTTTAAACTCCGAGTCTTTAAACTCAATATCATACTAGGCCTCCCGGGTTAAAAAGTTTTTAAAATCCGAGTCTTTAAACTCAATATCACAGTCACTGAATCCAATCATTTCATTTTAAAACCATTTATGTCTCAAATCAAGTAAAAAAATATTTTAATAGAGCCCATGCCCGAGACATAGTTTTCACAAAGTAATTTCCACAAATCTGTCATAAACTTGTAACGACCCGTCCCAAATTCCATGATTAGATTAGTGACTAATCACGATTAGTGAGGCTAATCCATGATTAGTAGAGCGAATTCGGACGAACGATGCGAAATGACCGTTTTGCCCTAGTCGTGGCAAAACGTTGACTTTTCCTTCGGGCGGTCAAAAGGACTTTAACCGATGACCGTGACGTAGTTCGTGACGTCACAAGTTCATAGACAGGTGGCACGTTCAATTCCGACGTTTGAGGAGGAAGTTATGACGTTCGGAAGTTTAGGGGCATTTTAGTAATTTTGGTTAAATGGGGTCAAATGTTGACTTTTTGTGTCAGGACCCGTCCCAAATATCGCCTCGATACCCGGGACGAATCCTGCTCCCGTCTGACAATCACACCTAAAGTACCAAAATAACCTCAATACCACAATAAGCATAACTATCAGACGAAGGAGTAAATATGTACAACTGTAAGTCAGAGCATGGTTCTACAAAATGGGCACAAAATCCTACTATGCTAGTCTCGCAACGGAAGAACGTCATAAGCTCTATGCCTCGATTCCTGCTTCAACGTTCACCCCGACGCTATCACCACGACCTGGAGGGAAAATTTAAAACCCAAAAGTGTGAGTGGACTATAATAAATGAAAGTTTCAAAAACAGTTTATCATCATATCAATATTAAGGAAAACAATAATAACATTTGTTCCCTCCGTTTTGAAAAACATGCATGCCCAACTACGTATCAGAAAATCATAACAGAAAACATCATAAGAAACAGAAACACTATAAAACAGTTATAGAAATCATAGCATGTGCATCATAAAACCATATCAAAAACTATGAACGTCAAATCATCATTTTCCGATCAAACCTGCTGGACCTATCCGAGTCTTTAAACTCAACCAGGACTCTATAATATCCGAGTCTTTAAACTCCCGAGTCTTTAAACTCAATAGGCCTACGGGGGTAATATCATAAATGTCCGAGTCTTTAAACTCCCGAGTCTTTAAACTCAATCCAGGCCCGTCCCCCGTTAATCAGAATCCGGGTCTTTAAACCCAATATCCAGATCCAGCAAATCCAATCAAAATTCAATGTAAACCCATTTCTAAATCCATACCCAAACTCGAATTCGAAATCCCCGGTTCGAAGCCCATCCGGCGTTCAGAACCGTCATTCCGAACCCAAATCCGGAAATCCACTTTTATACCAAAACGCACTTTTATACCAAACCCCACATTTAATTACAAATCATGTTTCACAATCCATTCATCATCATCAGAAGACATTTATAGGTTGAAATCCCTAAATATGGCATCAAAATCCGAAAACCAGCTTTTTTTTTAAAAACGTGCAAAATCCCAAAAATGTCTCGAAAAACGTGCAAACATACCAACCACATATAATCATCATTGTAAAGCATAAAAACATATTTAATATCGTAAAACATCAATAAAACAGTTAGGCATGCTCGTAAGGAAAGAAGGAGACCACTCACAAATCAGAACGAGTCAATCGCGCTCCGTGCGCTCCTCGACCGTCTCAGGCGTCTCTCGTCCTGTCAATATGCACCAAATAGGGTCACCAATACATCAAGGATACTAACCCTAATTTCCCCAATTTTTTGGAAATTTATTAATATTTTAATCCTATACCCTAAACTGTCCGGATTCCCGAACAATCTCCTAACACCGTCCGATTAACCCGAAAATCACATCAATGGATTCCTTAGAACATTTAGAACCAAAACCATGTTGGAAGCTTGGCCGGAATCCTCCCCACACGCCTCCACGCACCGCCCAAAGTGGCTGCGCGTGGGCCTCACGTGCCTGCTACAATGCTCCTTCAACCTCGAGTTACCCGGTTCAACACAGTTGAACCGGCGTGACCGGTTCTCTGCAATTCCTCCACCGTTCTTCCTCTTCTCTTCTCCATTAGCACCGTCCAGTCCCTAGCAACCTTCCCATGTCCTTACACTTGAGATTCACGGCCCAAAACCTCACGACTCTCCCTCGAAAAACTGAGCCCGTAGCCCCTGTTTTGGCCGCTGGCCGCCCAGGTCCTCCCCCGGCACGGCACCACAACCAAACAACTCCTGGGACCTCCAGGAGTCTCACCATGACCACCAAATCTCTCGACTCTACGTCTAACTCGACGACTTTCGAATTGAAATTCACGGGAAAAACAGAGGAGTGAAGCTTACCCTTCGATTCAGTCTCCCCCGTGTGCACCGCCGCGTACCACGGTGCCCGTTGGGTTCCTTGCAACCACCTGAGCCTCCTACTGTCTTGGTTTGAGCCACCACACGGCACAACCACCGCCACAGTCCACCGTCTCTCTCTGTTTTCTCCAAAATCCAGCCGTCCACCGTCGTGTTTCCGTGCACGATTCCTCCACCAAAACACGATCACAAGCTCAGCCGTGTCTCTCTGTCACTCTCACAGTTCACTCTTCACTCACCTTTGCACTGAATCGATCGAACACTCTCAATTGCACACTCTCTGTTTCCTGTGTTCAAACGGGTGCACGGTTTGAAAGCGTGCAAAATGTGCCCGTGCACATTTTAGAAATCCCTGGAACCATCCAGTGTCCCCCACGTGTCCATCATCCCTTGGTTCAGCACAAAATATCCCAGCCCACTTCTGCCACTTGTCCTGATCTGATTGGGCTAAGGGAAAAGACTAAAATACCCCTAATGTTAAAATTACCCTCACACGTTCCAGACCCGTAACTACTTCGTCCGACGTCCGATGACAGCGTGCCGCCTGTCGTTGTACTCAGGACGTCGAGACCTATCTAACGGTCCTCGGTCTACGTAAAAATCACAAGTCCTCCAAAAAGTTAACATTTTCCCTCATTTAGTCAAATTTACGGTAACGCCCTCAATCTTCCGAACGTCATAACTTTTTCTCCGATTGTCCGAATCAAACCTGCCACCTGTCTACGGACTCGTGACGTCCTAAACTACGTCACGGTCAAGGGTCAACACTCATCCAACCGGTCAATCAAAAAGTCAACTTTTGACGCACTATTCACAAGGGAAAAATCGTCCTTTCATACAAATATTTACAAAATTACATTTATACCCTTCCTGAAGGTACGGGTTGTTACAATCTACCCCCCTAAAAAGAATTTTGTCCCCGAAATTCAGTGAAACAAATAAGGGTACTGTTCACGCATTAAGGCCTCGGGTTCCCATGTAGCTTCTTCCACCTGATGATTTCGCCATAATACTTTAACTAAGGGAACCGTCTTCCGTCGTAAGACCTTATCCTTCCGATCCAAAATTGCTACTGGTTGTTCTTCAAAGCTCAAATCTTCCCTCAGTTCAACAGGTTGTGCTTTCAGAACATGTGAATCATCCCGTATGTACTTCTGAAGCATAGATACATGGAAGACATTATGTACTTTTTCCAGGTCTGCTGGTAAGGCCAACCGATAAGCAACAGGACCAATCCGTTCCAAAATCTCATAAGGTCCAATGTAACGAGGACTCAATTTCCCTCGTCTGCCAAACCGTACAATTCCCTTCTAAGGAGATAACTTCAAGAAAACCCAGTCTCCTACTGTAAACTCCAAATCCCTTATCCTACGGTCGGCGTAGCTCTTCTGTCGGTCCTGAGCTGCCTTCAATCGATCTCGAATCAGTGCCACTTTTTATTGCGTAAGATCTACCAGCTCAGAAGTAGTAAGTTCTTCTCTCACCAACCTCCGTCCAACACAATGGAGTCCGACACTGTCGCCCGTACAAAGCCTCGTAAGGAGCCATCCCAATGCTCTCCTGATAACTGTTATTGTAGGCGAACTCCATCAAAGGCAGATGTGATTCCTAAGTACCCTGAAACCGCAAAACACAAGCTCGCATCATATCCTCGAGAATCTGAATAGTCCGCTCAGACTGCCCATCGGTCTGAGGATATAATGCAGTACTGAAATGCAACTTTGTCCCAAAAGCTTCCTGTAAACTCTGCCAAAATCGGGAAGTAAATCTCGGATCTCTGTTAGATACTATTGATAGGTCCTCAAATAAGCATTATTTTATATTATTTTATACCCTTTATACTTGACTTTTAATATTAAAATATTAAATAAATAGATAAATTAATTTATTTTGTGTTATTTTTATTTAAATAAATAAAGTTTGTAATTTGGAGTATTTTGGCGAAAGAATCGTCTCGATCGGAATTATAACGAATAAATTATGGACGAATTTCGGTGAAATATTTCTAAATTAATTAAATTAATTAATTTGTGCAGCCCAAACCCAATAAAATGCAGCCCAGCCCAACAGAAAAAAAAAAGAAAAAGAAAAAAGAAGTCCTAAGCCCAAATCCATTTCTTTCTCCAGGTCCAGCCCGTGCAGCCCAAGGAGCGGCCCAGCCCAATCATGTCAGTCCGCGCGGCCTAGTTCTCCAGCCCAGGAGTCAGCCCGCAGCCCAGAAGCCCTGATTCGATTCGGCGCGTGCCTGCCGAACCAAAGCCTCATTCTTCAGCGCGCGTCAGCCGAATTTATTCCCCTCTTTTCAGCAGCAGCTAGCCGAATTCCAGCCCTTCTTTTCCAGCAGCTTCCACCCAAATTTCCAGCCACATTCCAACCCAAATTTTGCAACTTTACAACTCAAACCACTTCTAAACATCATCACAAATCTTTACTACTCATCATTCCATTATTCCACATTTTTTATTGTATTTTTATATTATTTTTTATAGCTTTTTCCACCTATAAATAGGGCTTCAATTCTTGTATTTTGGGAGTCCCCAATTAGTTTCATTCTTCCATTTCTTTCTTAGTTCTTAGTTCTTAGTTAGTTCTTTTGTTTCTCTCTTTTGAGAGACATTTTTTGGGACCATTTTTACTTCTTGTAGATTTTCTTATTAATTAGTTTTCTTTTAATTCTTATTCGTAATTTATGTTATTTTTATGTTATTTTCATTTCTTCTTTACTATTGTTCTTGGTATTTTCTTTCTAACATTTGTAAGTAAGAATGCAATCTCCATGTGTTTTACTTTTTGAATTTCTTTTACTTCATATGTTTTAGTGCTTAAACTTCAATTTGATGTTAAGTGTTTTATCCGCTGTCGGTGCACTTAGAGTAGAATTGAAGAGATTAAATATTGATCGCTGTCGGCGCATTTAATTATAAATTTAAGGTAAATCATGTTGTAAATGTTTGAAGCATATTGATGTTTGACGCACATTAATGGTTGATGCATTTATAATATTGAAAGATATATGTAAGTATTTGAGATGATGAAGGTAGGATTTCGTGATTGGTTTATTATGAGCAAAATGTTAGAAAGAAGTCTATTTTTAGGAGTAGTTTAAATAATGTGATTGTTAATTCGAAATTACTTACGTAAAAGTGTGGGTTTTGTCTATGAAACTACTCTATGGTTTGTAAATTCCAATTAGCATGAACATTTGCATTTTAATTTTTAATTAGTGTTTTCTTTAATTTAGTTATAAATCTTTTCAAAACCCCTCTTTTATTCTTTATTCTTTAATTCTTTAATTCTTTAATTCTTTTAATTCTTTTAATTCTTTTATTCTTTGATCCCTTTTTATTCTTTATTCTTTTATTCTTTTATTCTTTTATTCCTTTTATTTCTTTATTCTCTTATTCATCTATTCTTTAATTTATTAATTCTTTGATTATTTAATTCTTTGATTATTTAATTCTTTAATTCATTATTCTTTTATTCATCTCCCACTAACACATTATTAATGTTCCCTAATTTCCCCGGTTAAGAACGATCCCTATTTACCAATACTACATCTATACAAAAAGGGTTTAAATTGCACAACACTCGAATTACGTGTTTAATTTGATGCGTAGTTTGGGCGTAGTCAACTATCGACTCTGGCGTCCCATGCAGCCGAATTATCTCGTCGATGAACAACTATGCAAACTGCGCCAACCTGAAGTTCTCCCGTACTGGCAAGAAATGAGCAGACTTCGTAAGTCTATCTACGATCACCCACATGACATCGTGTCCCTTCGGTGTTCTGGGAAGCTTGAATACAAAATCCATTGTCAGGTGATCCCATTTCCACTCGGGGATCGGTAAAGGTTGCATTACTCCATAGGGTCTCTGCCGCTCAGCTTTCACCTGCTGACAAATCAGGCATCTACTGACATACTCTGCAATCTCACGTTTCATCCCTGACCACCAGTAATGCTCTCGAAGTGTACGATACATCTTGGTCCCACCAGGATGCATCGCATAAGCTGAACAATGAGCCTCATCCAGTATTACCTTCTTCAAGGCTTCCTCCTCGGGTACGCACAACCGTCCATCTTTAACCAAGGCTCCATCCTCGCGAATCTCAAAGTCCTGTCTCTCTCCAGCCTCAACCTCAATACGTATGATGCCCAAAATGGGGTCCTCAAACTGAGCATCAATAACCTGATCAATCAAAACAGGTCGCACATGGAAACTCGCTAAAAGTGCTCCCTGATCATCCACAGTCAACTCTACTCCCAGCCTGCGGAGCTCAACCAACAAAGGTAATCGTACTGTCCTCAAATGCGACAAAGAACTAGCTGACTTCCTGCTCAGAGCATCGGCTACCACATTAGCCTTCCCTGGGTGATACTCGATAGTGCAGTCGTAGTCTTTAAGCAACTCCAACCATCGGCGCTGTCTCAGATTCAGTTCCTTCTGAGTGAACAAATACTTCAAACTCTTGTGATCAGTGAAAATCCTGCACCTCTCACCGTACAAATAATGTCGCCAAATCTTCAGTGCATGAACCACCGCCGCCAGTTCCAAGTCATGTGTAGGGTAGTTCATCTCATGGGGTTTCAACTGTCGGGAATCATAAGCAATCACTTTCCCGTGCTGCATCAACACACAGCCCAAACCTTGTAAAGAAGCGTCATTGTACACTTCGAACTCCCCACTGTCGTCTGGAAGGGCCAACACAGGAGCAGATGTCAACCGCCTTTTAAGCTCCTGGAAACTCTGTTCACATTCCTCATCCCACTCAAATCGAACTCCCTTCCGAGTCAGCCGTGTCAACAGAGCAGCAAGAATAGAAAAACCTTCAATAAAACGCCGATAATAACCTGCTAAACCCAGAAAACTCCTGATCTCTGTCACCGTCTTGGGCTGTTCCCAATTTGCTACCGCCTCAACCTTCTGAGGATCCACTCTGATGCCCTCGGCTGAAATCACATGACCTAAAAATCCAACACTGGTCAACCAAAACTGACACTTACTCAACTTCGCATACAACTGATGCTCTCTCAGGGTCTTAAGCATTGTTCTCATATGTTTCTCGTGCGCCTTCGCACTCTTCGAATACACCAAAATATCATCAATGAATACGATCACAAAACGATCCAAATACGACCGGAACACTCGGTTCATAAGATCCATAAAAGCTGCGGGGGCATTAGTCAATCCGAACGGCATCACAAAAAACTCGTAATGACCGTACCTGGTCCGAAAGGCTGTCTTCGGTACATCCTCCTCTTTAACCCTTAACTGATGGTAGCCGGAGCGAAGATCAATCTTCGAAAAGTACTGTGCTCCCTTTCACTGGTCAAACAAATCATCAATCCGGGGTAAAGGATACTTATTCCGGATGGTTACCTTATTCAACTGTCTGTAATCCACACACAATCTCAAACCTCCATCCTTTTTCTTCACAAACAGTACCGGCGCTCCCCACGGTGACATACTCGGTCGAATAAATCCTATATCGACCAACTCTTTCAACTGGGCCTTAAGTTCCCTCAATTCTGCAGGTGCCATGCGATAAGGAGTCTGTTAAATAGGCTGTGTACCTGGTAAAAGATCAATCGTGAACTCGATCTCTCGATAAGGTGGTAATCCTGGCAACTCCTCGGGAAAAACATCGGGAAACTCCCGCACCACTGGTATATCCTCCGCCCTCACTGGCGTAGCACGTGTATCCACTACATGGGCTATGTAACCCTGACACCCCTTACGCAACAGCTTGCTAGCCTCAAGTGCCGAAATAACTCCAGTGGGAAATGCACGCTGATCACCTTGAAACGTAGTCTCTGGTAATCCTGGACTCCGAAAAGTCACTCTCCTATCGAAACATTCGATAGAAGCATGATGTCTCGTTAACCAGTCCATACCCAAAATAACATCAAAGTCCCGTAGATCCAATAGTAACAAATCCGCCATTAACTCAACCTCACCTACCATCACCGGACACTCTCTCAACACCTGAGTCACTATCATCACCTCCCCAGTAGGTGTACTCACCCCTAAAGCACAATCCAAGGTAGACACCTCCCTCTTCGTCACCAAACTACAACTCCGAGCTATAAATGAATGGGTCGCCCGGGATCTATCAAAGCAAAAACAGTGTGACCAAGTATGGTGAGTGTACCTGTCACCACTCCCGGTGCTGATCTGGCCTCCTGCTGGGTCATAGCAAAAACTCGCGCCTGAGGTCCTGATGACCTACCGCGCCCTCTAGAACTGCTCGTGGCACCACCGCCACCCCTAGGGCCTGCTGCCCCTGACACTGAAGCAGTACTCCGCCCGGGTTCTGCTGCACCTCTGCCTACTCCACCCTTCTGCGCTAACAATGGACACTCCCTCTGAAAGTGTCCTCGCTCTCCACAATAGTAGCAAGCATCCCTACTGGGTCCACCGGTCTGCCTCCCAGTAGAAGCAACAAAAGTAGCACTCGCCCGAGGAGTCGGCTGTGCCCTAGCTCCCCGAAATCCAGAGCCCTGGAAACTGCCTGGTCTGCCAAACCGGGCTCCACCAGCCGATGACGAACCACTAAAATTACCCCGCTTCGGGGTCCTCTGACTCGATGCTCCAGGAAATGAATGCTCTTGGCGTCGCACACTGCCCGAGTACTGTGGCCTAACAGGCAAACTGGCCTCCACCCTGACAGCAGCATCAGACAACTCCCGGAAAGTAGCAAAGGAGCCGGCTGTCACAATGGCTCTAATCTCTCCTCGAAGACCCAACTCAAACCGACGGCACTTCTCCGCCTCGGTTGCCACAAATGCAAGAGCGAATCGGGATAACATCTGAAATCTCTGCTCATACTCGGCGACTGTCATGTTCCCTTGTTTCAACTGAAGAAATTCTTCCTCTTTAGCATCCCGGAAAGAGCGGGGATAATACTGGTCTAGAAACCGCTCCCGGAAAGTCTCCCACGTCACCGTATGTGCATCCCAGCCGGACAACTCCAGCGTATACCACCACTCATACGCTGCTCCATCCGGCAGAAACGTAGCCAACAAGACCCGGTCCTCTAGAGGACAATGCATCACCCCAAAAATACGCTCGAGCCGGATGATCCATCGGTGCGCTTCCTCTGGGTCTGCCCCACCGCTGAACGTAGTAGCCCCAAGCCGCTGGGCTCTCTCAATCGAAGCGCTCTCAGTCCCTCTCGCCGCTTCGTCTTCAGGTCGGGGAGGGGGTTCACGTCTCGGAGGCATGGTCGAACGTACGCTGAAAGAGGCAAAGAGTTAGTAAAACAACCTAGATACGACCTCATACCGACACAAACTGACAAACCTATGCTCTGATACCAATTGTCAGGACACGTCCCAAATATCGCCTCGATACCCGGGACGAATCCTGCTCCCATCTGACAATCACACCTAAAGTACCAAAATAACCTCAATACCACAATAAGCATAACTATCAGACGAAGGAGTAAATATATACAACTGTAAGTCAGATCATGGTTCTACAAAATGGGCACAAAATCCTACTATGCTAGTCTCGCAACGGAAGAACGTCGTAAGCTCTATGCCTCGATTCCTGCCTCAACGTTCACCCCGACGCTATCACCACGACCTGGAGGGAAAATTTAAAATCCAAAAGTATGAGTGGACTATAATAAATGAAAGTTTCAAAAACAGTTTATCATCATATCAATATTAAGGAAAACAATAATAACATTTGTTCCCTCCGTTTTGAAAACATGCATGCCCAACTACGTATCAGAAAATCATAACAGAAAACATCATAAGAAACAGAAACACTATAAAACAGTTATAGAAATCATAGCATGTACATCATAAAACCATATCATAAACTATGAACGTCAAATCATCATTTTCCGATCAAACCTGCTGGACCTATCCGAGTCTTTAAACTCAACCAGGCCTCTATAATATCCGAGTCTTTAAACTCCCGAGTCTTTAAACTCAATAGGCCTACGAGGGTAATATCATAAATGTCCGAGTCTTTAAACTCCCGAGTCTTTAAACTCAATCCGGGCCCGTCCCCCGTTAATCAGAATCCGGGTCTTTAAACCCAATATCCAGATCCAGCAAATCCAATCCAAATTCAATGTAAACCCATTTCTAAATCCATACCCAAACTCGAATTCGAAATCCCCGGTTCGAAGCCCATCCGGCGTTCAGAACCGTCATTCCAAACCCAAATCCGGAAATCCACTTTTATACCAAAACCCACTTTTATACCAAAACCCACATTTAATTACAAATCATGTTTCACAATCCATTCATCATCATCAGAAGACATTTATAGGTTGAAATCCCTAAATATGGCATCAAAATCCGAAAACCAACTTTTTCTCGAAAAACGTGCAAAATCCCAGAAATGTCTCGAAAAACATGCAAACATACCAACCACATATAATCATCATCGTAAAGCATAAAAACATATTTAATATCGTAAAACATCAATAAAACAGTTAGGCATGCTCGTAAGGAAAGAAGGAGTCCACTCACAAATCAGAACGAGTCAATCGCGCTCCGTGCGCTCCTCGACCGTCTCAGGCGTCTCCCGTCCTGTCAATATGCACCAAATAGGGTCACCAATACATCAAGGATACTAACCCTAATTTCCCCAATTTTTTGGAAATTTATTAATATTTTAGTCCTAGACCCTAAACTGTCCGGATTCCCGAACAATCTCCTAACACCGTCTGATTAACCCGAAAATCACATCAATGGATTCCTTAGAACATTTAGAACCAAAACCATGTTGGAAGCTTGGCCGGAATCCTCCCCACGCGCCTCCACGTGATGCCCAAAGTGGCTGCGCGTGGGCCTCACTCGCCTGCTACAGTGCTCCTTCAACCTCGAGTCACCCGGTTCAACTGTGTTGAACCGGCGTGACCGGTTCTCTGCAATTCCTCCACCGTTCTTCCTCCTCTCTTCTCCATTAGCACCGTCCAGTCCCTAGAAACCTTCCCATGTCCTTACACTTGAGATTCACGGCCCAAAACCTCACGACTCTCCCTCGAAAAACTGAGCTCGTAGCCCCTGTTTTGGCCGCCAGCCGCCCAGGTCCTCCCCCGGCACGGCACCACAACCAAACGACTCCTGGGACCTCCAGGAGTCTCACCATGACCACCAAATCTTTCGACTCTACGCCTAACTCGACGACTTTTGAATTGAAATTCACGGGAAAAACAGAGGAGTGAAGCTAACCCTTCGATTCAGTCTCCGCCGTGTGCACCGCCGCGTACCACGGTGCCCGTTGGGTTCCTTGCAACCACCTGAGCCTCATACTGTCTTGGTTTGTGCCACCACACGGCACAACCACCGCCACAGTCCATCGTCTCTCTCTGTTTTCTCCAAAATCCAGCCGTCCACCGTCGTGTTTCCGGGCACGATTCCTCCACCAAAACACGATCACAAGCTCAGCCGTGTCTCTCTGTCACTCTCACAGTTCACTCTTCACTCACCTTTGCACTGAATCGATCGAACTCTCTCAATTGCACACTCTCTGTTTCCTGTGTTCAAACGGGTGCACGGTTTGAAAGCGTGAAAAGTGTGCCCGTGCACATTTTAGAAATCCCTGGAACCATACAGTGTCCCCCACGTGTCCATCATCCCTTGGTTCAGCACAAAATATCCCAGCCCACTTCTGCCACTTGTCCTGATCTGATTGGGCTAAGGGAAAAGACTAAAATACCCCTAATGTTAAAATTACCCTCACACGTTCCAGACCCGTAACTACTTCGTCCGACGTCCGATGACAGCGTGCCGCCTGTCGTTGTACTCAGGACGTCGAGACCTATCTAACGGTCCTCGGTCTACGTAAAAATCACAAGTCCTCCAAAAAGTCAACATTTTCCCTCATTTAGTCAAATTTACGGTAACGCCCTCAATCTTCCGAACGTCATAACTTTTTCTCCGATTGTCCGAATCAAACCTGCCACCTGTCTACGAACTCGTGATGTCCTAAACTACGTCACGGTCAAGGGTCAACACTCATCCAACCGGTCAATCAAAAAGTCAACTTTTGATGCACTATTCACAAGGGCAAAATCATCCTTTCATACAAATATTTACAAAATTACATTTATACCCTTCCCAAAACTTGCAGAGATTTGACTGCAGATCACAGCAGGAGTCTGTTGTGACTCTTTAGTCGAGCGGTACATCAGATTAAGATGAATTGACATCCTTTTGGATGTACATATACGGTCGTAACCGGATAGATAAGTTGATTGTTTATGGACACATGGTTGATGTCCGGGTATGTTGCTTCCAATCTTTTTGGAACTTCGAAATCGCGAGAGGTTGCGATTGAGGTGACAAATGGAATGCGGGTTTTCCGCATTGGTATTGGGTATTTCGAAGTCATTTTGGGTGACTTCTCAGATTCTACCATGATTGATGATGGTAGATGATGTTGATGATGTAGATGTTGTTGGTTGCCACTAGTACATTGGTCGTGTATTGGTTGGTGGACCCGGATTTGTCTTGGGTCGTCAGGAGAGTTGGTTATTTCGGAGTTAAGTGAATGAGATTTCTCATTTTCTGCTTGGTGGCAGACGATGTTGGATTACGTGGTGTGGTGAGTGCAGCAAGTTTGGTTGCATTCATGTAGGATGGATTTTGATGTCATCGTCTTGGATCATCTTTGGATTTTCCTAGGTGGAATGACAAGGATCGATACGAGGTAATCAGTGAGAACCCACAGTCTCGGCGTGTCTCGTCGTTGACTAATCTGTTTAGATGTGGGAAATGGTTGAGGACTTTGGACGTCGTGACGATCGAGGATCGTGACGTCTATGGTCGGGTGACGTAGTTATGGATCTGGATCTTGATCTTGATGATTCAGATAGGTGGAGAGTTTATCACTCTTACTTGGATGTTTGAGTTGAGCATGATGGGACTGAACTTCTTTTCGAAGTGAATCCCGTATGGTATATTACTCAGGTGAGTAGTTTTCCAATGTAGTCGGATATGGTCAGCCTTAGAGATGTGTTGAAACGTGATTGGCTTCCCTACGAAGTCAATCGATGGTAATAGGGTAATCGGTTGAGCGGGTAACCGAGAGGTTCGGTTTTGGTACGTCTCGGTAGACGTGAACGATATTTCGAGTTTTGGAATCAGATTTCTGGATGACGATTCAGGATTTGATTTTGGAATTTGAAAGAGGATTTCTGTATTTGGGTTTTGGAATCGGATTCTGGGTGACGATTCAGGATTTGATTCTGGAGCTTGACTGTGGATTTTCTTTTATGGATTTGGGTTCGGAATGGTTATTCCAAATGCTAGCTTACGGAATGATGATTTCGGATTCGGATTTGGACATGATTATGGATATGATTTCTGGGTTTGGATTCAGGATTTCTTACGAAATTGCGGATTCGGATTCGGATTTGGAAATAGATGAAGGGTTGGAGTTTTGATTTGTCTAGTCCGTGATTGGACAAATGAACTCCATAATTGAAACGTGATTGGCTATGACCTAGGTGGTTGTAGTCTGATTGATGGGTAGATGTACGTACCTTGTACGTTGTTCGAGGTACGATACTAGGCAGACTTGTCGTGCCTGGTGACGGTATATAGGAGATACCGGTGGTACGTTGGAGAGCGTGTTGGTAGTCGGCTTGGTTCCGATACCATTGGATTAGTCGGGGTCGTGGACTGGACATTGGATACTGTGCATTGGGTCATAGTAGTTCTGATGGGTCTGGTTACACACAGGTCGAGTGTTTTGTTGGTATACGTATACTCAGGTTGAGTAAGTTGGAGGTTAGTATAACCACGTGTGAGTATAGTGTCAGTTTTCGACTGACGACTGTCAAGTGGTGACGGTCTGTCGGAGGTGTCAGCGTGGATCGTTGAGTGAGGTCTGATGACTCCCAGTGGGAGCAGACGTCAGGATATATTAGTGATTGAGAAGGGAACCGTCTAGTTGTTTATGTCAGCGAAAGGGTAGATTTGACAAGTGGTGTTAATTCGGGACATATGATTACTGGCATTCGACGTGGTCGAGTGTAGTCGATGCGACGCGAGTGTTAGTGGTACGTCTGGTTGCAGACGAGTTTTGTTCTGGTTAGTTGGTGTACTAGCGTACACGTGTTGCGAGGTAGATCGAATTATTTCCACGAGGTGGATGTGGAATCAGGATAGTTGGAGTTTCGAGAACGAAACTAATTAAGGAGGGAAGAACGGTTGGAATTAGGTCGGTTGGAATTTCGAGGACGAAATTAATTAAGGAGGGAAGGTTGTAACGACCCGTCCTAAATTCCATGATTAGATTAGTGACTAATCACGATTAGTGAGGCTAATCCATGATTAGTAGAGCGAAATCGGACGAATGATGCGAAATGACCGTTTTGCCCCTAGTCGTGGCAAAACGTTGGCTTTTCATTCGGGCGGTCAAATGGACTTTTACCGATGACCATGACGTAGTTCGTGACGTCACGAGTTCATAGACAGGTGGCACGTTCAATTCCGACGTTCGAGGAGGAAGTTATGACGTTCGGAAGTTTTGGGGCATTTTAGTAATTTTGGTTAAATGGGGTCAAATGTTGACTTTTTGACCAGGAGGTCCGATGGCCGAGGGCCAAACACCGTTGCATAGATAAGGACGATACGAATCCGTAGACAGGCGGCACGTAGAATTCGGACGTTCGACGGCGAAGTTACGGTTCACGGAAGTTCCTGATTACTATTCACGATTACACGTTTTACGAGGACCGTTTGTCTTTAGTGGGCCCAGTTACTTTTCAGCAACCAATGGATGAGTGACAAGTGTCACTCATCCACTGGCCACTAGCCTACATACATGCATTTACATCATCGATCATTCCTTTCCATTTCAAACCATTTCACCCGATCTCACACCATTTCTTCTCCTCTGAACAATCCATCCCATTCCCTTCACTTGGTTTCACTTGAGGCTGGCGTAGGGGATGATTGAGGACTGGTGGAGGTTGCTGGACGGCCGGAACCACCATCCACGGCTGCGTGGAGGAGATAAACCCAAGCGGGTAAGTCTTCCATTCAAAATTTCATTTCGGGTTTTAGGTATTAGGGATGATATCTGGGGATTGGATGGTGATTTTTAGGTCCCTAGGAGTGTGTGGGGGAGCCTTGGAAGGCGGTGAAGGGCTGAGATGCCGTGGGGGTTAATCGGAAAAAATGGGGACCGTGAGGGGTGTTAGAATGGATCGATTTAGGGGCTTTAACTTAGTTTTCTTTACATGATTAGACTCCTAGGATTAAAAGAGGAATTATAGGATTGATTAGGAGTTGAATCGGACTGAAATGGAGGAGAAAATCCACCAGACCGGTTACGCCGGTTCAGGCCGGTCCAGAACCAGAGGACCGGTTCGATCGCTGGGGATGACGGGTACTGTAGCGGCGCGTGAGGCCCACGCGCAGCCACTTCAGGCGGCGCATGCGGGCGCGTGGAGGAGAATTTGGGGAAGGTTCCAACATACGAAATCATCTATTCGATGTAACGAACATTTTGGGACTGGTTTCGTGTCAATCGGACATCGTCTCGATATGTTTCGGGGTGTCAGAAGGTTTAGGGTCGGTTTAAAAATAGTTAAAAGTTCGGGAAAATTACGGGGCTTTGGTAGGAGGTTAATTAAGTAGTTATTAACCTTCTATTAAAATTTGGACAGGTTTGGGAGTCCCGGTGATGGTGATCGGCTCGGGGAGCCGTATGGCATGCAAATCGAGGCGGCAGCTCGGACGGTCTGTGAGTGGACCTTGTTTTCTAAATTGGTGCATGCATAAATGTTTATTATATGTTTTATTACATGTTTGATGATGCCATGGGTGCATTTGTATGTGGTTACGTATAAGCACGTACTTCGAGGTTTTGATCTTATACGGTGCTTATATGGGTCTGTATTTCTTTATTGATTTAAATGTAAAGGTTTTGGATTTCTAAAAAGAATAAACTCGGGTATAAGACCCATTTGGTTTGGTCTCGGGCATATGACACTATTTACGACCTTCGGGTCTAAATCGTGGTCGCGACGGGTGCTATGTGCACGGCGATCGACGATACGACGCTCGCCTCCGGTTTGGGATGTGTTCCTTTCGGAGAGGTCACGATGCACGATTCGTGGTCGGGCAGCCTGGGGAGGCTCGACTTCGAAGTGCTGACGGTTCAGGATAGCGATCGGTGATGAGTGCACCATGATCTTGTGGTGGTCGCGTCGGTTGATTCGTTCACGGCGACATACCAGGATTGAGAGCGGTCCTGGATGGATGGTTGCACGCATCACTATGATCGGAGTCGTGACTGACCCTTAGATATCGGGCACGGTGCCCAGTTGAGTCATATGTTTGGGCACGAGACCCAGTTACTTTATGGTTTATGATTTCGGGTCAGGGACCCTATGTGGATTTCCAAGTTCATGACGGTTTATGGGAACCGGCATGAACTCTGGAAAGGTCATTGTGGTTCATGACGGTTTATGGGAATCGGCATGAACCTTTGTCAGGTCATTCTGGTTCATGACGGTTTATGGGAACCGGCATGAACCCTGGTTAATGGATGTTATGGATCATGACGGTTCAAGGGAACCGGGCATGAACGTTTATGTTATGTATATATATGTATTCATATACCTTCCTTTACTTCTATTATCTCCTTCGGGGAGGGTCGTTGGCCTGGGTAGACCCCGGAGTAGTCACGGAGCACCGACTGAGTGGAGTCACCCCCCAGTTGGGTTCCTTACTCTCAAGAAGGCTATGATTACTATTACCTCGGGTAGGGTCAGTAGTCTGCGGACATTGATCTTGACTTTGAGAAGACTCGGATTGAGACCTGGGTAGCACGCGCGTAGCTTTGGAAACCGTGACAGGATTGGTTGTGTGAATTATATGTATATATGATGTATGATGTGCGTTTACACAGGTTTTGGGCAGTGGGGTTAGTTTCTTATGATTTGGGCTGAGTCCCTTATGGATTTGGGCAGTGGCCCGTGTACTTGATTTCATTATGGTTTTTTTCTGGATAAATGGTTTTCGAATGCATGCATGCTTTTTAGTGAAGGGTACAAATGTCTTCTTATGAAATGTTTTATAAACTCTTGTTTTGTCCACTCACAGCTTTTAATGTTTTGACTGCCCTTCAGGTTGACATTGGATGTGGAATGTAGCAGAGACCGAGATATCACATACCTCCTCCGGATCCTGGCGTACTCTGATAGCCCGGGAGGGCAAAGGTCGGAAATATCCCTTGTCTGACACTACGTGTCAGACGGGAGCAGGGTCGTCCCGCACTAATCCCGGGGGGATTGGGATGGGTCCTGTCAAAACTAGTGTCCAGAATTCATTTCATAAATCCAAAAACCATCAACACAATCATGTATTCTCACTTGACTCCAAATCCAAGTCAAAATCATTGTCTAATTGGGTCTCACGCCCAGAATACCATTTTCACGTAAATCCGTAAAATCGTTCATAAACCGATAATTAAATCCACAAATAATCAAGAAATGATATCAATTTATCATTCAAATCATTTCAACTCAAATCATACGATAAAGCATTTAAAACAATTATGCATGCATCACAGTAACAAAAATCCACTCACATTCCATCCAAGCTGCCCAGTCTCAAGCTGTTCGCTCCTCGAAAGTCTCGGGAATATTTCGGCTTGTCAAACATAACAATTTAAGGTCACTAGGCAGTTATGTAACAACCCGTACCTTCGGGAAGGGTAAAAATGTAATTTTGTGAAGTTTTGTAAAAAGGACGATTTTGCCCTTGTGAATAGGAGGCTAAAAGTTGACTTTTTGTACTATCGATTGGATGAGTGTTGGGCCTTGACCGTGACCTAGTTTAGGACGTCACGAGTCCGTAGACAGGTGGCAGGTTCGATTTGGACAACCGGAGGAAAAGTTATGATGTACGGAAGGTTGAGGGTGTTACCGTAAATTTGATTAAATGAGGAAAATGTTGACTTTTTTGAGGACTTGTGATTTTCACGTAGACCGAGGACCGTTGGATAGGTCTTGACGTCCTGAGTTCAACGACAGGCGGCACGCTGTCATCGGACGTCGAACGGAAAAGATACGGGTCTAGAACGTTCAAGGGCAAAACGGTAATTAGTTATACGAGGGGTATTTTGGTCATTTTCGTTCAGCAAATTGGATGAGGACAAGTGGAAAAAGTGGATTGGGATATTTTCTGCTGGTCCATAGGATTGTGGACACGTGCAGGGGCTGGATTGTTCCCTAAGGTTCTAAAGTGTGCACGGCCACACTTGGTTCATTTTTGAACCGTGCAAGAGAGAGTGAAGAGTGAGTTGAGAGAGGGACGGTGAAGCAAAGCGGTGCTGGTGATCACGGTTTGGGGCTGAAACCGTACACGGAGGCGACACGGTGGACGGCTGGAGTTTTGGAGGAAACAGAGACGGCGGTGGATTGAGGTGGCTGCTGTGCCGTGTGGTGGATCGATTCAAGCCACTAGGAGACTCAGGAGGCTACGGGGAGTCCCACGAGCACCGTGGTAGGTGACGGTTCTCACGGCGGCGCCGGAATCGAAGGGTAAAATTCTTGGCCCTGTTTTCCCGTAGATTTTAATTTCAAAAGTCGTGAAGGTAGGGTGAGAATCGAGGGGATTGGTGAGTGCAGTAGTAGTCAGGGAGGTTCTAGGAACGGTATGGAACGGTCACCGTGACGGAGGCGTACACGGCGGAGTCCAGTCGACGGAGAGTACTCTGTACTCTGTTTGGCCGTGAACTCCAAATGCAAAGTCGTGGACTTGGGTGTAGAGTCGAGGGATAAGGAGGTTAGGGTGAAGTTCATGAGGGTCTTAGGCGTCGTTTAAGATGAACGCCGTGACCGGGGTGGACCTGGGCGGCCGGCGGCCAAAACAGGGGCTACGGGCCGTCTGTTTCGAGGCCGTGAACGGCGGGTTTCCGGCCGTGATTCTTCGAGGTTAGGACATGGACAGGTTGCTTAGGACGGGACGAAGAGGATAGGATTGGACTGGACTAAAATGGTGGTCGGAATACAGAGAACCGTTCACGCCGGTTCAACTGTGTTGAACCGGGTGACTCGAGGAAGGGGATGCTACTGTAGCTGGCGCGTGAGGCCCACGCGCAGCCCCTTTGGGCGGCGCGTGGGGAGGAATCCGGCCAAGCTTCCAACATGAGTTTAGTCCTAAATGTTCTAACAAATCCAATGGTATAGTTTTCGGGTTAATCGGACGGTGTTACGGGATGGTTCGGGAATCCGTAAGGTTTAGGGTTTAGGATTAAAATATTATTAAATTCCCGAAAAAATTGGGGAAAATAGGGAAGGTATCCTTGATGTAATTGTGACCCTATTTGGTATCTATTGACAGGACGGGAGACACCAGAGACGGTCGAGGAGCGCACGGGGCGCGAGTGACTTGTTCTGATCTGTGAGTGGACTCTTTCCTATTTCCGAGCATGCCTAACTGTTTTTATCAATGTTTTATGATCTTATGTGTGTGTTTTTATGTTTTAATGATGATTATACGTGATTGAGATGTTTGCACGTTTTTCGAGACATTTCCGGGATTGTACACGCGTTTCGAGAAAAATCTGGTTTTCGGATTTTGATGCCATATTTGAGGATTTTAACCTATAAATGTTTTTCTGACGACGGTAAATGAGTTATGAAATATGTTTTGTGATTACATGTGGTTTTTGGTATAATAATGGATTTCCGGATTTGGGTTCGGAATGTCGGTTCTGAACGCCGGAAGGGCTTCGAACCGGGGATTTCGAATTCGAGTTTGGCGATAGATTTCGGAACGGTTTTACACTGATATGGATTGGATTTGCTGGATCTGGATATTGGGTTTAAAGACCCGGATTGATATTGACGGGGGACGGGCCCGGATTGAGTTTAAAGACTCGGGAGTTTAAAGACTCGGATAATTACGATATTACCCCCATAGGACTATTGAGTTTAAAGACTCGGAAGTTTGAAGACTCGGAATTATATTTGAGGCCTGGTTGAGTTTAAAGACTCGGATAGGTCCAGCAGGTTTGATCAGAATTGGTGGTTTGATGTTCATGCTCTGGTTTCGATATCAATTTTATAGTGTATCTGTTTCTTATGATGTTTTATAGTGTTTCTGTTTCTTATGATGTTCCATATTATGGATTTTCTATTATTTCGTCGGGCATGCCTGTTTCCAAAACGGAGGGAACAACTTATTATTTTTCCTTAACTCTGATTTGACGAGAAACTGTTTTGAAACTGCAATTTATTCCGGTCCACTCACACCTTCTGTTTTTTTAAATTTCCCTCCAGGTCGTGGTGATAGCGCTGGGGTGAACGTTGAGGCAGATATCGAGGCATAGAGCTTCCGACGTTCTTCCGTTGCGGACTTAGACTTGTAGGACTTTTGTGCCCTTTTGTAGTGCTATGCTCTGACTTACTGTTGTATATATTTACTCCTTCGTCTGATAGTTATGCTTATAACTGTTTTAAGGTTAATTGTGGTACTGTAAGTGTGATTGTCAGACGGGAGCGGGGTTCGTCCCGGATGTCGAGGTGATATTTGGGACGGGTCCTGACAAGTTACATAACCTCATATGACAATTCCCTAATCCCCGTGATTTAATAATAATATTTAAACACGAACTACACACTTCGGACAACCAAAACTATCATGAAACAGCGTCTGATTGACTCGAAACCTGCGCCAATAGGTCCATGTCATCAAAAACATCAAAAAGTGTGTTGAACACTTCCCCAGAAAGTCAACCATGCGGCTCCACGCGTAGCTTGAACGGGCTGCGTGTGAACCCACGGGTCAGTGAACAGTACATCTACTGTTCATCGTCCCAACCCGATCACCTGGTAAACGGGTTTGTAAACCCGCGATCCAACCCGATTGATTCTTCATCGATTCAATCTTAATTTCTTCCATTTTTTCATCCAAATGCATATATTCAATTTTAATTAAAGTTCTGTCCTTAAATTAATGAAATCAGGATTAAAACTAATCGATTCCTAAATCCATTCCCGATAGGTCGAAAATCCAATTTCCATCAAATTTCAATCCAATTCTTCTTTCCAATCAACCAGAAAGTAACCCAGGATCAATATAAATGACAGGACCGCCCCCGAAGAGACATTAAAAACCGTGTCCGGTCCTGCTCCCGTCTGACAACTCGACTGAAATCCCCAACTAACCCTCAGTGTTTGCCAAACCAGGGATAGGCACACGCGTACTCACTCATGTCTCCGCCTCTCGATCAGCCTCGAACAACGCGCCACGACCTGGAGGGTCAATAAAAAACCAAAAGGTGTGAGTGGACAAAAATAAATCAGTTTATAAAACAGTTACGGAAAGACGTTTTTACCCTCCACGTAAAACCAATGCATGCATACAAAAATCGTTTCGCAATCTGTTACATTTTCAACATAAGAAAAACCGTGTATCAAGTTCCCACACAAGGAAAACTCGTGTGAAACTCAAAATCCTTTTTCCTTTCTCAACCATCGGGTCTTAGCCCGCAATCATAAACACCGGGCCTCAGCCCCAAACCACGAAATCAAAATCCAAGGATACAACATAAACCAAATCCATCGACCATATAAACTGGGCCACTGCCCAACACATCCGAACATCATAGAATATAAATGAATCACAATCAATCAGTTTGCTCGATATCAAGTGCGCCCGAGTCTTTAAACTCAAAATCATGCGCATAATCAGGCCTTCCCGCGATTTCAACGAGTCTTTAAACTCAAAACATAATCAATAGGCCTCGGGGGTATCACAATAACCGAGTCTTTAAACTCATTAAGGGCCCTCGCCCGTCATCAATTAACCGAGTCTTTAAACTCAAAACGTGCTCCAGCAATAGCACCGGGTCTTTAAACCCAAAACAGTTTTTAGCGGATCTTTAAACCCAAAACATTTTCCAGTCACAACAATGCGAGATCCATCCCGAAATCACATTTTTTCAACACAGGACTCATGGTCCGAATTTCCACATTCAATTCCCCAAATCATACTTCACAAACATAATCAAATTATCATTAAACACGGGGCATGTATAATCATACCAAATCACTTAATTAACTCCACTTCCATTCCCGAATTCGAATTCACAATAATGATTCTGTAAGCTGGCATCCGGAAACATCATCCCGAACCCAAACCAAGAATCCGTTTTTAAACTTCCGAAAAACCGAAATCTCGTTCTTCAAATTTACTTTTATGCGCCGACCATCAAGCCCGAAATCTCCTTTTTCAAAATTCGTTTTAAATCCTTAAAAACACCTCATATTTCCAATCTCAAGAACAAGACATCAAAACCACAATCAAATCACCAAAATTATGGTTAAACCACAACATACTCGAAATCTCGTAAGACGTACAAATCCGTGTCATTCTCGAAATACGTGTCAAAACCGTAAACCATATTCACAACCGCAATCAAAACATCTTAAAAACATGATACGCACCAAGCATATAAAATCATTCGTTAAATCATTCGTTAAATCATCATCCAAAACATACGGGAAACCATATCTCAAAATACGTGCGGTTTCGTGTGCATATCAAAAATACGTATAAATACAGAAATCAAAATCAATCACAATTCATAATCATAATCATAGAAATATTTATGCATGCATTAAATTTTGAAAGCAACGTACACTCACACACCGTCCTTAATGCTCGGTTTCGTGCTGCACGCAATTCCTTATTTTCCGCCATTTTTCTAGAAATCTAAAATCCTGTCCGGAGACATTGTTTAGTGTCACTAAGGACCCAAATAGCATCATACTAATTTCCCATAATTTTCCGGGAATTAATCGTTAATTAAAAACGTAACCTAAACCCTCGGACCCTCGGAACAACATCGAGACAGTGTCCGACAAATTCGAAACCAATGCTAAAATGTTAGTTGCATTGTATAGGATAAAAGTCGTTTTGAACTCACCTTGAAAAACTTTCCCATGCGCCGTCACGCACCGCCGTGAGTGGATGCGCGTGACACCCACGCGCCAGCTACAGTACGGTTACTGTACATCTCTTTCACCCGTTTCTCCTGTCAAACGGGTCTGCAACCCGCGCGATGACCCCTTCCAATTCCTGCCAATTCAACCTCCATTTCTTCAATTGAGCATTCAACCACCTTCGTTTTAAGTCTAATTACAGGTCTGTAACATTAAATTTATAAAAAATTACCTATAATCGCATGATTCGATGATGAACATCGAAGAACAGACGAACACTGTTCATACATCAATCTCGACCATTTTCGTTTGCTTCCTTGAAATTGATCCACTCAGAGGCTTCATAGGGTTTGTATAAGTTTGTTTCTCAAGCCAATTTCTCCCTTAAATCCCTCCAACTTCACGACTCAAGCTCGATTTTTTCCTCTCAGTCGCCAAGTCCGTTCGAAGCCAAAACAGCAACAATTCACTTCCCTCTTGCACTGGATCGACTGGACATGATCCCAGAGAACTAAATGAGACCTCAATTTTCATTGGGCGGGCCTGAAACATCGAATCGAAATCGCACTCCCGTTTCAGATTTTTTGAACTCTCCTCTCACTAATTTCGACCCGTTTCTTTCTCTCTCTCTGTCCCAACACTCTGCTCTCCCTCTCCTCATTCTGTTTCGGCCCCTCATTCCTCTCGATTAATAGTGGGGAAGGTCAATTAAACCATATATCGGGCTCTATTTTTAATTCATTTTCCCATCCACTTCCAGCACCACCCACGAGCCCCAATTCCCATTCTCCGACCGTGCACCAGACTCAGACACACTAACACACCGTGCACATCTCCCTCTGTCTCCGTTTCCCGCGCTCAATTGCATAAACCAAAACAAGCCGCACACACACCCATGTCTCACTCTGTTTTTCAATTTCAAACCTCAGCACCTGCTTCCCACACACACACCATCTCACGTTCAGTGCACTGGTTTCAATCCCACTCGAACTTAAACAAAAACTCATGTGCTCTGTCCGACATTCCCAATTGCAAAACCAAATTACTAGCCCAAAGCTCACTGTCCCCCACACAGAACTCAGAACCAACTCAGAACCGTTAACAATGGTGCCCGTGCTGATCACCCAGCACGCCAGTCCCCCACTCAACTGCCACTAACTCATTTCTTTAAGTCCATTAGTTAAACAATTCGTAGGTCAAGTTTAAACAATTCAATGGAACAGGTCACACACGGCATGGGCACCCAGACTCTGTTTTTTTTTTCACGGTAATCAAACAGTTCCCCTGCAAAATTACCATTTTTCCCTCATTTGACAAATTACTAAAATGCCCCTCATCTTCCGTGACCCGTAACTTGGTCACCTAATGCCCGCTTGATGCGTGCCGCCTGTCGTTGTACTCAAGGCATCGAGATCTTCTTAACGGTCCTCTGTCCTCGGCCATCGGACCTCCCGGTCAAAAGTCCACATTTTCCCCCCTTTTTGTCCAAATTACGAAAATGCCCTTGGGCTTCCGAACGTTATAACTTTCACCTCGAACGTCGGAATCGAACGTGCCACCTGTCTATGATCTCGTGACGTCTCAAACTACGTCACGGTCATTGGTCAAAGTCCATTTGACCACCCGAATTAAAAGTCAACGTTTTACCCACAAATAGGGGTAAAACGGTTATTTTGCATTGTTCGTCCGATTTCGCCCAACTAATCACCGATTAACCCCGTTAATCATGAGTAGTTACTAATCTAACCCCGGATTCCGGGACGGGTCGTTACAATCTTCCCCCCTTAAAGAATTTCGTCCTCGAAATTCCAACCGATCTAATCTCAACTGTTCCTCCCTCCTTAAATGAATTCGTTCTCGAAATCCCAATTACCCTTATTCCACCTCCACCTCGTGGAAAACATTTTGACCTCGCAACACGTGTACACTCGTACACCAGCTAAACTCATCTGTACTCAGAGGTCCCATCACGGTTTCACGTCGTACCGACCACACTCGACCACCTCGAGTGAAATCGATCACCACTAAGCTTTACCACCTTGGTAAAGCTCCAATCACCAGCTAGTCGGTGTCATCACCTCATACTACCACTCACTCAATGTAGTGTAAGATCAACAACATGGCCTCTCCTCGCAGGGCAAGCCAAATCTTGCGACATATATCCGGCTCAATGTCCAGTCACGCTCACAACTAAAACCAATGGGGTCGGAACTAAGCCGATTACCAACACGTACAGCCACACATCCCTGGTACCTCTCAAGTACCGTCACCAGGTACTACTCGGCCTGTCCAGTACCGATTCCCGTACATCCATCCTCAAACAAGTCTACTACAAGGTTCACTCTCAAACACAATCCGATACGGGGGTTCCTCTGTCCAATCCCATACTAGGCAAATCACTCATTCCAACTCATTATCCATCCTGAATTCCATGGTCACCCGACCAATAACACAACATCTACTCCCAAACACGTCATCCCAGATGTACCAATCCAAGCACTCTCACCAAGGCGTGTACAGTCATGCCAAAAGGGCATCTAATCTCACTCACAATTACCGAGGTGCACCAACCCCGAATCTATCGGATACCCGCTCGAGTACGGATTAACTTCGAAAGGAAGTTCGATCCAACTATTCTCATATCCAAATGTTCATGATAGAGCGATAGGCGCATCACTAACCTGATCAAAACGATCACGATTCAATCCGTCACCACGTCACCCCGACTCGTATCACTGCGATCCTAGATCGTCACCAGGTCCAACGTCCACAACAACACAATCCATATCCACCTAGGATCCACACGACACTTCTCAACTATTTCCACATCCAAACATTCAGTCGACCACGTAACTCACCCACACCGTGGATCCCCTCCATTACCTCATATCGATCCCTGCTACTCCACCTAGGAGAGACCAAGGATGATCCAATACGATGTCATCAACATCCGTCCTATGTGAGTGCAACCACAACTCTCTGCACCCACCATGCCAAGTAATCTAACATCGTCTGCCACCAAGCAGGAAATGAGAAATCTCATTTACCCAACCTCGAGTCACGCAACTTCTCCTGATGACCCCAAAACACACATGGGCCCACCAACCACTACACGCTCAACGTACTGGTAACCACAAGCAACGTCTGCCAGGGCAGAGAATAAGAAGTCAACCCTAATGGCTTCAGAATAACTAATACCAATGCGGAAACGAGCACTCCTCTCGTCCCACAATCACAACTCTTCTTGAAACCAAGGTTCCAACCATGTTGGGAACAGACATGCTCCCAATGAGGTGTCAAGTCCGACCACACATCCCCAACTCACTTGGACAACCACGTGTCCGCAATCAATCCAAACTCAGACCATACGTTCGGTAATAACTACTTATGCACATACACCGATTTCGATTGGGAAATTACTCAACTCTCGTCACCTCATCACTGTTGGGACTTATCCCAATACCTCATAATCTCCGCTGGATTCTATCCAGCCCATGACTCAACCATAACTGAATCTCAAATATCGAACATGTGTCCATCATGATAGAGTCACATCCCAATTCGTGGCTCATCGTCATCACAATCACCGACACTAGCACCAGCGCTAGTATCAGTACCAACATACAACCATCCACACAAGTACACAGGGTGTAAGGTTGATAGCCTTGGATCTCCGCTCATACCGAGCGACGATCCCGCATCACTACCCATACTCCACCATTATGACAATCCACATCAGGATAAATGAACGTTCCCTGAACGCCCCCTGATCCTCAACTACTACCACTACACCAAGTGCCCCTGATAATCAGTTATCTTCACAAGACTACCGTCCCACAAAACCAAGCCATAATTTCTAACTCCTCAATACCTGTCCATATTCTGGTCCTCGGCATCCTAAGTGACGAACGTTCCTCACTTAGACTTTCTGGCTCCTCTCGAGCCTTGGTACCTTACCATGACTCATCTTACGTTCCTAACCCAAAATTCTGACTCCTCGTGAGTCCCACATCCACATCTCGACTCCTCCTGAGTCCAATCTCATACCAAACCAATCATGTCATCACGGACATACCCGGTCCCCGAGCAATTTCCAATGCTCAACCACATTCTATGCGACCAATAGGGCCTAAGAGATAGTACATGTTGCCCAATTATGCGGCCTTCCAGCCACCGGTCTTATTCGCCTCTACGACCCACGTAATTCTATGTCCAACAAATCGCAGTTCACAGTGTTCACTACCCGACATCTGACCCTCAAACCAGGGTCAATCTCACCCGAGATCTAACACAAGGTCCCAAACACCCTCGCCTACTCGTCTCACTACCAGGTCGCGCACGAGGCTTATGCTTCGGAGGCATGATGTGGCAACAGAATCAGCAACCTAGTGCTCTGATACCAAATTGACAGGACCGCCCGAAGGGACATTAAAAACCGTGCCCGGTCCTGCTCCCGTCTGGCAAGTCGACTGAAATCCCCAACTAACCCTCAGTGCTTTCCAAACCAGGGATAGCCACACGTGTACTCACTCATGTCTCCGCCTCTCGATCAGCCTCGAACAACGCGCCACGACCTGGAGGGTCAATAAAAAACCAAAAGGTGTGAGTGGACAAAAATAAATCAGTTTATAAAATAGTTACGAAAAGACGTTTTTACCCTCCACGTAAAACCAATGCATGCATACAAAAATAGTTTCGCAATCCGTTACATTTTCAACATAAGAAAAACCGTGTATCAAATTCCCACACAAGGAAAACTCGTGTGAAACTCAAAATCCTTTTTCCTTTCTCAACCATCGGGTCTTAGCCCACAATCATAAACACCAGGCCTCAGCCCCAAACCATGAAATCAAAATCCAAGGATACAACATAAACCAAATCCATCGACCATATAAACCGGGTCACTGCCCAACACATCCGAACATCATAGAATATCAATGAATCACAATCAATCAGTTTGCTCGATATCAAGTGCGCCCGAGTCTTTAAACTCAAAACCATGTGCATAATCAGACCTTCCCGGGATTTCAACGAGTCTTTAAACTCAAAATATAATCAATAGGCCTCCGGGGTATCACAATAACCGAGTCTTTAAACTCACGAGTCTTTAAACTCATTAAGGGCCCTCACCCATCATCAATTAACCGAGTCTTTAAACTCAAAACGTGCTCCAGCAATAGCACCGGGTCTTTAAACCCAAAACAGTTTTCAACGGATCTTTAAACCCAAAACATTTTCCATTCACAACAATGCGGGATCCATCCCGAAATCACATTTTTTCAACACAGGACTCATGGTCCGAATTTCCACATTCAATTCCCCAAATCATACTTCACAAACATAATCAAATTATCATTAAACACGGGGCATGTATAATCATACCAAATCACTTAATTAACTCCACTTCCATTCCCGAATTCGAATTCACAATAATGATTCTGTAAGCTAGCATCCGGAAACATCATCCCGAACCCAAACCAAGAATCCGTTTTTAAACTTCCGAAAAACCGAAACCTCGTTCTTCAAATTTACTTTTATGCGCCGACCATCAAGCCCGAAATCTCCTTTTTCAAAATTCGTTTTAAATCCTTAAAAACACCTCATATTTCCAATCTCAAGATCAAGACATCAAAACCACAATCAAATCACCAAAATTATGGTTAAACCACAACATACTCGAAATCTCGTAAGACGTGCAAATCCGTGTCATTCTCGAAATACGTGTCAAAACCGTAAACCATATTCACAACCGCAATCAAAACATCTTAAAAACATGATACGCACCAAGCATATAAAATCATTTGTTAAATCATCATCTAAAACATACGGGAAATTATATCTCGAAATACGTGCAGTTTCGTGTGCATATAAAAAATACGTATAAATACGGAAATCAAAATCAATCACAATTCATAATCATAATCATAGAAATCATATAAATATTTATGCATGCATTAAATTTTGAAAGCAACGTCCACTCACACACCGTCATTAATGCTCGGTTTTGCGCTGCACGCAATTCCGTATTTTCCGCCATTTTCCAGAAATCTCAAATCCTGTCCGGAGACATTGTTTAGTGTTACTAAGGACCCAAATAACATCATACTAATTTCCCATAATTTTCCGGGAATTAGTCGTTAATTAAAAACGTAACCTAAACCTTCGGACCCTCGGAACAACATCGAGACGGTGTCCGACAAATTCGAAACCAACGCTAAAATGTTCGTTGCATTGTATAGGATAAAAGTCGTTTTGAACTCACCTTGAAAAACTGTCCAACGCGCTGTCACGCGCCGCCGTGAGTGGCTGCGCGTGACACCTGCGTGCCAGCTACAGTACGGTTACTGTACATCTCATTCACCCGTTTCTCCTGTCAAACGGGTCTGCAACCCGCGCGATGACCCATTCCAATTCCTGCCAATTCAACCTCCATTTCTTCAATTGAGCATTCAACCACCTTCGTTTTAAGTCTAATTACAGGTCTGTAACATTATATTTATAAAAACTTACCTATAATCGTACGATTCGACGATGAACATCGAAGAACAGATGAACGTTGTTCATACATCAATCTCAACCATTTTCGTTTGCTTCCTTGAAATTGATCCACTCAGAGGCTTCATAGGGTTTGTATAAGTTTGTTTCTCAAGCCAATTTCTCCCTTAAACCCCTCCAACTTCACGACTCAAGCTCGATTTTTTCCTCTCAGTCGCCAAGTACGTTCGAAGCCAAAACAGTAACAATTCACTTCCCTCTTGCACTGGATCGACTAGACATGATCCCAGAGAACTAAATGAGACCTCAATTTTCATTGGGCGGGCCTGAAACATCGAATCGAAATCGCACTCCCGTTTCAGATTTTTTGAACTCTCCTCTCACTAATTTCGACCTGTTTCTTTCTCTCTCTCTGTCCAAACACTCTGCTCTCCCTCTCCTCATTCTGTTTCGGTCCCTCATTCCTCTCGATTGATAGTGGGGAAGGTCGATTAAACCATGTATATCGGGCTCTATTTTTAATTCATTTTCCCATCCACTTCCAGCACCACCCACGAGCCCCAATTCCCAATCTCCGACCATGCACCAGACTCAGACACACCAACACACCGTGCACATCTCCCTCTGTCTCCGTTTCCCGCGCTCAATTGCATAAACCAAAACAAGCCGCACACACCCATGTCTCACTCTGTTTTTCAATTTCAAACCTCAGCACCTGCTTCCTACACACACACCATGTAACGACCCGTCCCAAACTCCATGATTAGATTAGTGACTAATCACGATTAGTGAGGCTAATCCGTGACTAGTAGAGCGAAATCGGATGAACGATGCGAAATGACCGTTTTGCCCCTGATGGTGGCAAAACGTTGACTTTTCAATCGGGCGGTCAAATGGACTTTGACCGATGACCGTGACGTAGTTCGTGACGTCACAAGTTCATAGACAGGTGGCACGTTCAATTCCGACATTCGAGGAAGAAGCTATGACGTTCGGAAGTTTAGGGGCATTTTGGTAATTTGGGTGAATAGGAGGTCAAAAGTTGACTTTTTGACCGGGAGGTCCGATGGTCGAGGGCCGAAGACCGTTACGTAGATAAGGACGATACGAATCCATAGGCAGGCGGCACACTGAAATCAGACTTCAAACGGGAGAGTTATGGGTCACGGAAGTTCGATTTCACTATGCACGAACTTCGAGACGGGGACGTTTCGGCGAAATCTGATTGGGTGGATATTTTGGTGGGCCCCATGGATGAGTGACAAGTGTCACTCATCCCATTGCTTTGATCCCCCAAAATGTGGATCTAAATAATTAAATATTATTATTTTAATTATTTTATAATTAAACCTAACAACTATTAATCCTAACCATCCATTACCAACTAACTATCAATCCTCACCATCAATCTCTCCTTCTCTCATCAGCCATCCCCTTCTTCTTTGTTCCTTACCACCCGAAACCCCATAACCCATAATCCTCCATTTTCTTCCTTTTCCTTCAAAAACCAAAACACACAATCACACTTCACCATTCATCACTTGTATGAGCTGGGAATGACCGTGGGGGAAGGGTGAAGGGCTGAGGACGGAAAGGGTGGACGGTGGCCCACGGTGGAGGACACGGCAGAGGAGAACCCGTGAGGTAAGAAAATTTCAAAAATTCGAAATTGGGTTTTAATGGTTTTTACTTGATTCCATTAATTGGGTGAGGTTCCTAGGACTCCCAGGAGATGAATGGGATTGGTTTCGAGGCATTAGACGGCCTGAAACGGCCGTGAACGGCGGGAGAAGTCACGGCCGCCATGGCCAAGCTCGAAGGTATGGTTTTTTATGTTTTCCTTCCATTTTGATGTCATAGGACTGTAGGTTAGGATTAGAGGATGAAAATGGGACACACGGGAAGCATTTTGGTGGTCGGACGACGGAGAACCGGCCGGGTCAAGCCGCGGGTCACGGCGACCCGGTTGCAGACATTCGGGTCGACTCGCGAGGAGGCAGGGATGACTGATGACGTCATCTTGATGACGTCATCATGTCATGGATGACGTCATCATGTCAAATCTGAAAATGTCAGACTGACATGTCAGACAGTGGGACAATGGGAGCGTGACACGTGTCACTGTCAGGGGCTGTCAGTGATGACGTCATGCTGACGTCAGCGATGACGTCAGCAGATACTGTAGCGGCGTGTGAAGCCCACGCGCAGCCACTTCAGGTGGCGCGTGAGGGCGCGTGGGAAGGAATCTGGGGAAGGTTTCAACATGTGAAATCATCTATTCGATGTAACGAACATTTTGGAACTGGTTTCGTGTCGATCGGACACCGTCTCGATATGTTTCGGGGCATCGGAAGGTTTAGGTTTGGGATTAAAAATAGTTAAAAATACGGGAAAATTACGGGGCTTTGGTAGGAGGTTAATTAAGTAGTTAGTAACCTTCTATTACGATTTGGACAGGTTTGGGAGTCCCGGTGACGGTGATCGGCTCGGGGAGCCGTATGGCACGCAAATCAAGGCGGCAGCTCGGACGGTCTGTGAGTGGACCTTGTTTTCTAAATTGGTGCATGCATAAATGTTTATTATATGTTTTATTACTTGTTTGATGATGCCATGGGTGCATTTGTATGTGGTTACGTATAAGCACGTATTTCGAGGTTTCGGCCTTATACGGTGCTTATACGGGTCTGTATTTCTTTATTAGTTTTAATGAAATGGCTTTGGATTTATAAAAGGATAAATTCGGGTATGAGACCCATTTGGTTTTGTCTCGGGCATATGACCTCAGATTCCGGGCACGGTGCCCAGTTAATGTCCTATGTTCGGGTACGAGACCCAGTCACTTTACGGTTTTGATTTCAGGTCGGGTCAGGGAACCTTAAATGGATTCCCAGGTTCATGACGGTTTATGGGAACCGGCATGGACCCTTGTTATGGTATCATGGTTCATGACGGTTTATGGGAACCGGCATGAACCCTTGTTGGTTATTACGGTACGTAACGGTTTATGGGAACCAGCATGTTACCTGATTATGGATATTATGGATCATGACGGTTCAGGGGAACCGGTCATGAATGTTTATGTTATGTATATATATGTTCATCTACCTTCCTTTACTTCCATTATCTCCTCCGGGGAGGGTCGTTGGCCTGGGTGGACCCCGGAGTAGTCACGGAGCACCGACTGAGTGGAGTCACCCCCTAGTTGGGTTCCTTACTCTCAGGAAGGCTATGGTTACTATTACCTCGAGTAGGGTCAGTGGTCTGCGGACATTGACCTTGACTTTGAGAAGACTCGGATTGAGACCCGGGTAGCACGCGCGTAGCTTTGGATACCGTGACAGGATTGGTTGTGTGACTTATATATATGTATGTGATGGATATATGATATATGATATGTGGTGCGTACAGGTGTGCACAGGATTTGGGCAGTGGCCTGTATGGTCGTTTTCATTGTGGTCCTTTCGACCTTGGTTTATATCTGCTTCGGGCTTAGTCCCACATATGGTTTGTTGTGGATAAATGGTTTTCGAATGCATGCATGCTTTTTAGTGGAGAGTACAAATATCTTATGAAATGTTTTTATAAACTCTTTGTTTTGTCCACTCACAGTTTTTAATGTTTTGACTGCCCTTCAGGTTGACATCGGATGTGGACTGTAGCAGAGACCGAGATATCACATACCTCCTCCGGATCCTGGCGTACTCTGATAGCTCGGGAGGGCAAAGGTCGGAAATATCCCTTGTCTGACACTCCGTGTCAGACGGGAGCAGGGTCATCCCACGTTAATCCCGGGGGGATTGGGATGGGTCCTGTCAACGTGGTATCAGAGCGGGGTTGTCTCTATTCGAGCAACCATGCAGCTCTTGGAGTATGTACGCTAGTCGAGGATGTGATATCTCATGGGGCTGCAGTTCGTGGTCAACCTGATCGTTGGGGTGCCGGTACGATAGTTAGTAGGACTGTATCGTAGAATGTCTTGGTTCGGCACTTGATGCCGGGGTTGCCATATTTCTGTCGTGGATGACAGTATGGGACCCTATGGAAGGATTAACGTATTCATACTTGAGATTTTTGGTCGTGAGAAGGTTAGTTGAGATCGTCTTCACGATGTCGTAGGATTGGTTCCGACGACTGGTTGGGAGTTGTGACTATCCGATGATCGGATTTGGTCGAGTTAGATGGATTTACTGCAGTCGGTAGTTGGCAGTCGGATTCAGGGAATCCTGGTTGGAATTACGGTAGGATTGGATTGACGTCTTTGCAATGTCGGGACCGCGTGGTCGGTCAATTCGTGGAGTGTACTGCGGTTGGCAGTAGCAGTTGGGTTCAGAGTGACCCTAGGGCTTGATTATGGAACCCTACCTTAGGGTGTATGGTTTGGAAGCGTGAGTTGACGAGTGGTTTGACTTGGACGACTATTCGAATTTGGATTCGGTAGTCGGTCTAGTCATGTCAGCTTGTGTTGGGACTGCACTTTGCAGTCGAGGTTGTACTTATTGGTTAGACCTAGTTGGTCGTCGTACTACCGTAGTTATGATGGATAGCTGGTGCAACTAAGGTCATGGGTGACCTGGTAGACGAAGTTGGGTTAGTCGGAGTACGACTGGTTAGAGTTCGGTTGGACAAGTTATCAGGGTAGTTGGTACGAGCGGTTGATTCCGTTGGATGCGAATCTCGATAGCAAGGTCTGGTAGTTAGGTCTGCACGAGGTTGTGGCAGACGCTACTATCGAGGGACTTAGTCGAGTCTCATCAGGTCGAGTAGACTCAGGTTGTCGTGACGATGATACGAGGTGCGAGAGTAACGCATATGTACGAGCAGTGATTCTGGATTCGACTCGGTTACGGCTGAGTGCGATCGCAGAATGAGACGGGGACGCTCAGGGGACGTTTCCTATTCTCGTATGGGTTGTCAGGGTGACTGTACCCAGAGTTGTCAGGTACGAGGGAGACAGAGTTTCTCCTATTCGAGCAGGAGTACGGGGTCGTCGCTCGGTATGAGCGGAGATCCAGGGTTGTCAGTTTTGGACATGGTGTGCCGATACTGATACTGGTGTTGGTATACTTGTACTAGCGCTGGTGCTAGTGCTGGTGATCTTGATGACGGTGAGTTACGAGTCGGGATGTGACATCCGTCCTGATGGGCATATGTTCGGTGTCTGTGGTCCCAGAATGGATCTCAAATAGAGTTAAACTGGTTAGGGGACACGTGGTTGATGTCCGGGTATGTTGTTTCCAATCTGGTTGGAACTTCGAAATCGCGAGAGGTTGCGATTGAGGTGACGAATGGAACGCGGGTTTTCCGCATTGGTATTGAGTATATCGAAGTCGGGTGACTGAGATTTCTCATTTCTGCTTGGTGGCAGACGATGTTGGATTACGTGACGTGGTGAGTGCAGCGAGTTTTGATTGCATTCATGTAGGATGGAATTGGATGTCATTGTTTGGTATCATCTTTGATTTTCCTTGGTGGAATGACAAGGATCGATACGAGGTAATCAGTGAGAACCCACAGTCTCGGCGTGTCTCGTCGCTGACTAATCTGTTTAGATGTGGGAAATGGTGGAGGACTTTGGACGTCGTGACGATCGGGGATCGTGACGTCTAGGGTCGGTTGACGTAGTGTTGGATCTGGATCGTGATTTGGATATCCAGATAGGTGGAGAGTTTATTACTCTTACTTGGATGTTGAGTGGAGCATGATGGGACTGAACTTCTTTTCGAGGTAAATCCCATATGGCTTACTACTCGCCTGAGTATTTGTCCGATGAGTAGTTTTTCGACGTGGTCGGATATGGTCAGCCTTAGGGATGTGCGGATATTGTGATTGGCTTCCCTATGAAGTCAAACGATGGTATTGGAGTAATCAGTTGAGCAGACAACCGATAGGTTCATGATTGATACGTCTCGGTAGACGAGAACGATATTTCAGGTTTTTGGAATCAGATTTCCGGATGACGATTCAGGATTTGATTCTGGAACTTGAAAGGGGATTTCTGTATTTGGGTTTTGGAATCGGATTCTGGGTGACGATCCAGGATTTGATTCTAGAGCTTGACTGTAGATTTTATTTTATGGATTTGGGTTCGGAATGGTTATTCCAAATGCCGGTTTACGGAATGATGATTTCGGATTCGAATTTGGACATGATTATGGATATGATTTCTGGGTTTGGATTCGAGATTTCTTACGAAATTGCGGATTCGGATTCGGATTTGGAAATAGATAATGGGTTGGAGTTTCGATTTGTCTAGATCGGACAGATGGACTCCATAATTGAAACGTGATTGACTACAACCTAAGTGGTTGTAGGCTGATTGATGGGTAGATGTACGTACCTTGTTCGTTGTTCGAGGTACGACACCGGGCAGACTTGGGAGGTCTGGTGACGGTATATAGGTTATACCGGTGGTGCGTTGGAGAGCGTATTGGTAGTCAGATTGGTTCTGATACCATCGGATTAGTTGAGGTCGTGGACTAGACATTGGATACTGTGCAGTGGGGCATGGTATTTCTGATGGGTCTAGTTACACACAGGTCGAGTGAAATGCTTGTGGTTAGTGTAACCACGAGTGTGTGTCATATCAGTTTTTGACTGGCGACTGTCAAGTGGTGGCAGTTTGTCAGATGTGTCAGCGTGGATCGTTGAGTGGAGATTTAGTAAGGAACCGTCGAGTTGTTGTGTCAACGAAATGGTAGATCTGACAAGTGGTGTCAGTTCGGAGCGTACGACTTTTGTCATCCGACGTGGTCGAATGTAGTCGATACGACGTGATTGTTAGTGCTACGTCTGGTTGCAGACGAGTATCGTTCTGGTTAGTGGGTGTACGAGTGTACACGATTTTCGAGGTCAATTCTACTTTCCACGGGGTGGATGTGGAATCAAGATAGTTGGAGTTTCGAGAATGAAACTAATTAAGGAGGGAAGAACGATTGGATTTAGGTCGGTTGGAATTTCGAGGACGAAATTAATTAAGGAGGGAAGGTTGTAACGACCCGTCCCAAATTCCATGATTAGATTAGTGACTAATCACGATTAGTGAGGCTAATCCGTGATTAGTAGAGCGAAATCGGACGAACGATGCGAAATGACCGTTTTGCCCCTGATGGTGGCAAAACGTTGACTTTTCAATCGGGCGGTCAAATGGACTTTGACCGATGACCGTGACGTAGTTCGTGATGTCACGAGTTCATAGACAGGTGGCACGTTCAATTCCGACATTCGAGGAAGAAGCTATGACGTTCTGAAGTTTAGGGGCATTTTGGTAATTTGGGTGAATAGGAGGTCAAAAGTTGACTTTTTGACCGGGAGGTCCGATGGTCGAGGGCCGAAGACCGTTACGTAGATAAGGACGATACGAATCCATAGGCAGGCGGCACACTGAAATCAGACTTCAAACGGGAGAGTTATGGGTCACGGAAGTTCGATTTCACTATGCACGAACTTCGAGACGGGGACGTTTCGGCGAAATCTGATTGGGTGGATATTTTGGTGGGCCCCATGGATGAGTGACAAGTGTCACTCATCCCATTGCTTTGATCCCCCAAAATGTGGATCTAAATAATTAAATATTATTATTTTAATTATTTTATAATTAAACCTAACAACTATTAATCCTAACCATCCATTACCAACTAACTATCAATCCTCACCATCAATCTCTCCTTCTCTCATCAGCCATCCCCTTCTTCTTTGTTCCTTACCACCCGAAACCCCATAACCCATAATCCTCCATTTTCTTCCTTTTCCTTCAAAAACCAAAACACACAATCACACTTCACCATTCATCACTTGTATGAGCTGGGAATGACCGTGGGGGAAGGGTGAAGGGCTGAGGACGGAAAGGGTGGACGGTGGCCCACGGTGGAGGACACGGCGGAGGAGAACCCGTGAGGTAAGAAAATTTCAAAAATTCGAAATTGGGTTTTAATGGTTTTTACTTGATTCCATTAATTGGGTGAGGTTCCTAGGACTCCCAGGAGATGAATGGGATTGGTTTCGAGGCATTAGACGGCCTGAAACGGCCGTGAACGGCGGGAGAAGTCACGGCCGCCATGGCCAAGCTCGAAGGTATGGTTTTTTATGTTTTCCTTCCATTTTGATGTCATAGGACTGTAGGTTAGGATTAGAGGATGAAAATGGGACACACGGGAAGCATTTTGGTGGTCGGACGACGGAGAACCGGCCGGGTCAAGCCGCGGGTCACGGCGACCCGGTTGCAGACATTCGGGTCGACTCGCGAGGAGGCAGGGATGACTGATGACGTCATCTTGATGACGTCATCATGTCATGGATGACGTCATCATGTCAAATCTGAAAATGTCAGACTGACATGTCAGACAGTGGGACAATGGGAGCGTGACACGTGTCACTGTCAGGGGCTGTCAGTGATGACGTCAGCGATGACGTCAGCAGATACTGTAGCGGCGCGTGAAGCCCACGCGCAGCCACTTCAGGCGGCGCGTGAGGGCACGTGGCAAGGAATCTGGGGAAGGTTCCAACATGTGAAATCATCTATTCGATGTAACGAACATTTTGGGACTGGTTTCGTGTCGATCGGACACCGTCTCGATATGTTTCGGGGCATCGGAAGGTTTAGGTTTGGGATTAAAAATAGTTAAAAATACGAGAAAATTACGGGGCTTTGGTAGGAGGTTAATTAAGTAGTTAGTAACCTTCTATTACGATTTGGACAGGTTTGGGAGTCCCGGTGACGGTGATCGGCTCGGGGAGCCGTATGGCACGCAAATCGAGGCGGCAGCTCGGACGGTCTGTGAGTGGACCTTGTTTTCTAAATTGGTGCATGCATAAATGTTTATTATATGTTTTATTACTTGTTTGTTGATGCCATGGGTGCATTTGTATGTGGTTACGTATAAGCACGTATTTCGAGGTTTCGGCCTTATACGGTGCTTATATGGGTCTGTATTTCTTTATTGGTTTTAATGAAATGGCTTTGGATTTATAAAAGGATAAATTCGGGTATGAGACCCATTTGGTTTTGTCTCGGGCATATGACCTCAGATTCCGGGCACGGTGCCCAGTTAATGTCCTATGTTCGGGTACGAGACCCAGTCACTTTACGGTTTTGATTTCAGGTCGGGTCAGGGAACCTTAAATGGATTCCCAGGTTCATGACGGTTTATGGGAACCGGCATGGACCCTTGTTATGGTATCATGGTTCATGACGGTTTATGGGAACCGGCATGAACCCTTGTTGGTTATTACGGTACGTAACGGTTTATGGGAACCGGCATGTTACCTGATTATGGATATTATGGATCATGACGGTTCAGGGGAACCGGTCATGAATGTTTATGTTATGTATATATATGTTCATCTACCTTCCTTTACTTCCATTATCTCCTCCGGAGAGGGTCGTTGGCCTAGGTGGACCCCGGAGTAGTCACGGAGCACCGACTGAGTGGAGTCACCCCCCCAGTTGGGTTCCTTACTCTCAGGAAGGCTATGGTTACTATTACCTCGAGTAGGGTCAGTGGTCTGCGGACATTGACCTTGACTTTGAGAAGACTCGGATTGAGACCCGGGTAGCACGCGCGTAGCTTTGGATACCGTGACAGGATTGGTTGTGTGACTTATATATATGTATGTGATGGATATATGATATATGATATGTGGTGCGTACAGGTGTGCACAGGATTTGGGCAGTGGCCCGTATGGTCGTTTTCATTGTGGTCCTTTCGACCTTGGTTTATATCTGCTTCGGGCTTAGTCCCACATATGGTTTGTTGTGGATAAATGGTTTTCGAATGCATGCATGCTTTTTAGTGGAGCGTACAAATATCTTATGAAATGTTTTTATAAACTCTTTGTTTTGTCCACTCACAGTTTTTAATGTTTTGACTGCCCTTCAGGTTGACATCGGATGTGGACTGTAGCAGAGACCGAGATATCACATACCTTCTCCGGATCCTGGCGTACTCTGATAGCTCGGGAGGGCAAAGGTCGGAAATATCCCTTGTCTGACACTCCGTGTCAGACGGGAGCAGGGTCATCCCACGTTAATCCCGGGGGGATTGGGATGGGTCCTGTCACACCATCTCACGTTCAGTGCACTGGTTTCAATCCCACTCGAACTTAAACAAAAACTCTCGTGCTCTGTCCGACATTCCCATTTGCAAAACCAAATTACTAACCCAAAGCTCACTGTCCCCCACAAAGAACTCAGAACCAACTCAGAACCGTTAACAATGGTGCCCGTGCTGATCACCCAACACGCCAGTCCCCCACTCAACTGCCACTAACTCATTTCTTTAAGTCCATTAGTTAAACAATTCGTAGGTCAAGTTTAAACAATTCAATGGAACAGGTCACACACGGCATGGGCACCCAGACTCTGTTTTTTTTTTCACGGTAATCAAACAGTTCCCCTGCAAAATTACCATTTTGCCCTCATTTGACAAATTACTAAAATGCCCCTCATCTTCTGTGACCCGTAACTTGGTCACCCGATGCCCGCTTGATGCGTGCCGCCTGTCGTTGTACTCAGGGCATCGAGACCTTCCTAACGGTCCTCGGTCCTCGGCCATCGGACCTCCCGGTCAAAAGTCCACATTTTCCCTCCCTTTTCGTCCAAATTACGAAAATGCCCTTGGGCTTCCGAACGTTATAACTTTCACCTCGAACGTTGGAATCGAACGTGCCACCTGTCTATGATCTCGTGACGTCCCAAACTACGTCACGGTCATTGGTCAAAGTCCATTTGACCACTCGAATTAAAAGCCAACGTTTTACCCACAACTAGGGGCAAAACGGTCATTTTGCATTGTTCATCCGATTTCGCCTAACTAATCACCGATTAACCCCATTAATCATGATTAGTTACTAATCTAACCCTGGATTCCGGGACGGGTCATTACAATAAATGTTACTACGAAATCAATTTCATATTTCCTTACCTCCAATTACAGGACTCAAGTTCGATTTTTTCCAATTTTTGCAGGGGCTGTTCTTGGCCTTTTCTTCGTCAATTTCCTTCGTTTTTGAAATGGTTCAACTCGGCATGATCTTAAAAGACTGAATTCAAGCTCAATTTCCGTAATCGTAGTCCACAAATTCCAATTCGAAATCTCAATTTTCTTTTCGAATTTCAAGATACGGGTTTCAATTTTCCTATGTTTTCTCTCGTCTTTCCCTCTTGTTTTGATTCCCTATTCCTCTCAATTGGTTCAAACGCCTCAGTGCTTCAGGGTGGGTTGATACCTGGACGTTTTTTTTTGGATCAATCCTCTGTTCTTTCTCTTTTTGTTTGTTATTAACACATAGGTTCAATACAAATCACCCATCCGCGGGCCACATCAGCCACTAAGCTCCTTCTCACAAATGACATGTGTCACTTTATAAAAAAACATGAGTCAACGTTTGGTTGATTCATCAAAATCAGCATATAAGGACCAAATTACCATTTTACCCTCGTTCATAAAATTACTAAATTGCCCCTCACCGTTTTAGACCCGTAACCATCATATCCGAACTCCGATTTCAATGTGTCGCCTATCTACGTACTCAGCGTCTCGAGACCTACACAACGGTTCTCACAAATATTATAAAAAGTATTCGAAATGAAAAGTCAACTTTTAACCACGACATTTACAAGGGCAAACACGTCATTTTACATTCCGATTTTTCGAATTTACATTATTTGAATTTTCGGGTCGTTACAATCTACCCACCTTAAATAATTTTGTCCTCGAAATTCAACTAAACAAATAGGGGTACTACTCTCGCATCTGTGCCTCGGGTTCCCACGTAGCTTCCTCTACATTATAATTTCTCCACAATACTTTCACAAGAGGAATAGTCATTCACCAAAGCACCTTATCCTTACGGTTTAGAATCTATACTGGTTGTTCTTCAAAACTTAAATCTTCTCCAAGCTCGATTGGGCTGCTCTTCCAGGACATAAGAGTCATCGTGGACGTACTTACGAAGCATAGACACGTGAAAAACATCATGAACTCTGGAGAGATCTGGTGGTAAAGCTAACTAATATGCCACAGAACCAATCCTCTAAAGAATCTCGCCCGGTCCAATGAAACGTGGACTCAATGTCCCCCGTCTGCTAAAGCTCACAATACCTTTCCAAGGGGACAATTTCAAAAGACCCAATCCCCTACTTCAAACTCAATATCTCTGATCTGGCGGTTGGCCTAGCTTTTCTGTCTGTCTTGGGTTGCCTTGAGTCTGTCTCGTATAAGTCTGACCTTTTCCTTGGTAATGTTTATCAACTCTGATGTCGACAATTTCCTTTCACCCCCATCTATCCAACATAAGGGTGTTCTGCATTGTCGTCCATACAATGCCTCATAGGGTGTCATTCCAATACTTGTATGATAATTGTTATTATAAGCGAACTCCATCAGTGCTAGATGTGACTCCCAAGTGCCTTGAAACTGCAAAACACATGCTCTCATCATATCTTCCAAGATTTGAATGGTCCGCTCCGACTGTCCATCATATCTTCCAAGATTTGAATGGTCCGCTACAACAAAAAATGGATATTGTGACCAATTAATTTGTGATACCCATAAATTCCTCATATTTGGTAATAATTTATGAGGAATTTTTTGGGACGTCACTTATAAGTAAAATTATAAATAAACCAGTTAGGGAAAGACTAAATTTGTCACAGATAATTTAGCGTAATTTGACGGGAATGAATTTGTGAACTTGTGAAAAATAAGGGTCACATATTCTTCTACAATTCCTCACAAAAACTGAAAGAGGGAATACACCAAAAAAAAATTAAGCGGGAGAACTGGCGCTAGACTTTTGGTATTAGAGGGAATAACACAATTGTGACGAATTAAAAAAAAAACGTGAAATATGCTAGAGGTTCTCACGGGCGATAGAGCGTGGCTTCAGGGAGACGTGAAATACCTCCTTCCTTCAGCAAGACGTGAAAGCACAGGCTTCCTTCCCCACTCACTGGAGTTAAACCTAATCGAATTTTCCCTCTCATCCTCCTCTAAATCTCTCCCTAATTTCCCAAGCTTAGCAGCAGCACCACCCTCCCCAACATTTCAAGTTTCCATCCACAGCAACGTCTGAATTCGAGTCCTCCTTGATCGTAGCTTACGGGTAAGTAGTTTTGGGATTTTAATTTTGGTTCCTAATTTGATTTAATATATGTTTTTGGGCTAATTTAATTTCTTTAGGATTTTTTATTCAATTTCTTTGGGTTTGACGATTTAACATTTTTTTCGGATTTCTTTAATACATATGAGTTTGTTTGAGATTCTTAAATTCTCTGAGTAGGAATTATTGTCTCAAATTAGTTGATTGAAGTAGTTTCAATGGAAAAGTGATAAAAAGAGACAGGGATGATTGTGTCTATACATTCCCATCTCTGCACCAAACTTACGTACATTAACTAAAAGAATTATAAGTTAGGACTTATGCCAAGAATCAGATCAAACAAAAAATGACGCAAATTACAGAGAGAAAATAATGTCTATTCTGTTTTCATACAAACCTCCATTCAACCAACACAATCACAAAGCAGAAGAGGAAAAAAAGTTCTCTCCATGTATATATTTTCCTACACCACAAATTAGTATTTATTTGTTTCACTCAACCCATGTAATAAATCTATGGTTTAAACTTTATTACCTGCTTGTTAAACATGATAAGGATGGTGACTATAAGCATTAAACTCTAAACCAAAAATAGTACCTCTCCATGGTTCCTAGGAAACATTGTTGCCCTTGCAATCTGAAGTCCCAGATTGATCATTAAGAGCAGAAAAAATGTCAGGATCGGTCCCAAATCCCTCGGGATTAACGTGGGACGCGCCTGATCCCGTCTGACACGAGACCAGGGAAAATTCCGTCTCTAGCCCTCACCGGGGCTTACAGAGTACGCCAGGATCGTAGGAGGAGGAGTGTGATGTCCCATCTCTACTACAACCCGCATCCACGATCAACCTGAAGGGCATTAAAACCACGAAAACTGTGAGTGGACAAAAACAAACATTTCGTTAAAAACATTTTCACATAAAGACATTTATGCCCTTCACTAAAAGCATATGCATGCATTCGAAAACTGTTTATCAAAACGTTTATAAACCATTTGAAAACATTTTCAAAACCTTTCAAGGGTTCATGCTCGGTCCCCATAAACCGTCATGAACCATAAATCCATTTATGGGTCCCCGACCCGAAATCACAAAACCCGTAAATCCATACATGTGGGAACTTAGCCCAAATCAACATTCTCAGTGAAATACCAAAACGTACAATACGGGGTCTTCGCCCCAAACCATTTCCAAAACATCGAATACGGGGTCTTCGCCTCAAATCACTTTCTAAAACATGGAACATAGGGTCTCCGCCCCCAAATCACTTTCATAAAACCTCATACATATCAACATACGTATAACTCATCCACGACACTTCCGAGAAGATGCCAACTCGGGGCACACAGCCCGTAGGGAACACATCCCTGATATATGTCACGATTAATCATATCTATACTAGTGTGCACACCACTCGGGGTCTCACTCTGAGTCTTCCCCCAGGAATTCTCCATCTGAGAGGCTCAATCTCTAGATCTAGTCTGAACTCTATCTCCGGATCTAGCCCGAACATCTCTCCGGAATCTGGTCAGGGATCACATCATAACTTCCACTTCTGGAACGAGATCCCTATGGGGATACCCATTCTGATATGTGGATCGTGACTCTCGAGGTCGACGTCTGGAGGAGACCATATAATCATATGGAGGGTTTCATACATTTTCAAATACTTTCTTTCTTTCTCAAAACATATTTCAACTGGATTTCATATCTGATTCATCTCAACAGGATTCCTCGAATCCGATTCAAATCACTTTCACAGGCCTCGCCTAAATCCACAGTTCAACAGGGTCTCATACCCGAATTCTCATGTCACAAACCGAACTGGGATTCAAGCCCGATGTTACAATCAACTAAGCCTCTAGCCCGATATCACGACTAACTAGGTCCTAAGCCCGAAACCATAAAGCAACAGGGACTTAAGCCCGATTTCACAACCAATAAGGTCTCAAGCCCGATACTACAGTCAAAGGGGCTTCCAGCCCGATATTACAACCAAATGGGCCTCAAGCCTGAACTCGTAAACCAACGGGGCCCTCGACCCGATTGTATAACTCAAATGGACCCTCAGTCCGATTTCTCGTCAAATCAAATGGACTCCAAGTCCGAGAGTTCGTAAATCAAATGGGTCTCGTGCCCGATTTCATATTTCCAATTCCAAAACCAATTCATTAAACCCTTGAAAACCTAGCACGTATAAGTATCGTATAAAACAGGAAATCTCGAAATACGTGCAAATACGTGAATCCTAGGCTACCACAAATAAATGCACTCATGACATCACAAAACATGTATTAAAACAATTATAAAACATTTATGCATGCATCGAATTCATAAAACAAGTCCACTCACAGACCGTTCGAAGTCGCGCCTCGATACGCGTGTCATACACCTCTCCTGGGCCAATCGTCGCCTCCGGGATTCTCGAACCTGTTCAAATTAATTTAGAGGGTTAATAACTACTTAAATAACTCCTCACTAAAGCCCCGTAATTTTCCGAAATTTCTAACTATTTTTAAACGCGAACCTAAACATTTGGACGTCCCGAACTATATCGAAACGATGTCCGATTGACACGAAACCAGTCCCAAAATGTTCGTTACATCAAATAGATGAAATTACATGTTGGAACCTTCCCCAAAGAAGAGCTCACGCGCCCCAAGAAGGTCCTGCGCATGGGCCTCATGCGCCCAGCACTACAGATCATCCCTGTCCTCCATCGGCCGGTCTTGTGCAGCCGATCCAGCCGAACTGGCGTGGCTGTATTTTCAAGTTTAATATATGTTCTTGCTTGTCGGTCATGCACATTTGCCATCTTCAATGGTTTCGAATTAACAAATTTTTATTTTCGTTTAGTACTCTTCATTGACAAGAAGACATCAAGTAATCTTGCAAATCTAAGCCCAGGTTGTCCGTATGCATTTTAGCATTGTTGATAGCAGCCTCGAATGATACACGTTCATGGGGAGGGAATTTGGGCTATAAAATAACCGATATACCATTACTATTTGAATGAAAGAAAAAGAATAATATGGTTCTTCTCGCATTTCATGGAAATACCATTATGTATATCAGAAACTAGATAGACAAGTAGTAATAAGATCTCTAACAATTTGCACTATAGAATAACTCCTGAAAAATAAACAAATAGAAATATACTCTAACAGAGAAATAGGACCTTTTCGGCTTTGGTTCAAAAATGAGCACAATAAGATACATTTTGAGAGAAAAGCACAATCCAATGTCAACTGCAAAATCTTACACTAAAGAGATATCTTTGTCGCATCTTCTGGGGGAAATGATCACAACAAGCTTAGCTTTCGATTCCCCACAAATTGAGGTCATTAGTCAATTTTCACCGACGAGTAGATGAGTCTTGTGAACCAGAAGCAGGCGTAGAAGCCAATGGTACCAGTGAGGACAAAGAATGCGTAAGATGCGATCAGCATGTACCCGAAATATAACATACCAGATACCAGCTTTGAGATCTCGAGCTTTGTGAAGAAGTAGAATGTGGCGTACAGGAACAGGTACAGAGCTGAAGAGCCGGACGTGAGGTACGACCTCCACCACCACAAGTAGTCCTCGCTGCACAGCTGGAAGTAGCAAAGCACGATGGTGATCTCAGCACATGTCACCATGAGGATGATGAAGACCAAGAAGAGGAAACCGAAGATGTAGTAGAACTGGTTCAGCCAGATTGAAGTCAGGATGAAGAAGAGCTCGATGAAAACTGCTCCAAATGGAAGGATTCCGCCGATTAGGATTGAGAAGATTGGGTTCATATACCAGGCCTGTTCGGGAATCTGCCTTGGGATTTTGTTCGTCTTCACGGGATCATCAAGTGCTGGCTTCCTAAATCCGACGTAGGCTCCTACGAATACAAGTGGGACTGAGATCCCGAACCATAAGAAGACCAGGGCAAACATCGTACCGAATGGTACAGCTCCAGATGATTTCTGTCCCCAAATGAGCGTGTTCAGAACAATAAAGATGGCAGAGACAACTGCTGGGAACATGACTGCAGTCCTGAAAGCAATCTTCTTCCATTCTGTCCCTTTGAACATCTTGTACAAGCGAGAAGAGGCATAACCAGCGAAAAGTCCCATGAAGACCCAAAGCAAAAGCATGGCTGTCATAAGACCACCACGGTTAGATGGGGAGAGGAAACCAAGGACAGCAAAAATCATTGTCACAAGGATCATCCCAAAGAATTGAACCCCAGTTCCAACATATACACAGAGCAAGTCAGAGTTATTTGGAGCCCTGAAAACATCGCCGTGGACAAGCTTCCATCCAGTCTCTTCCTGTGCTTCTTCCTGGGTCTCAAGTTCATTATACTTGGAGATATCACGGTAAAGTGTTCTGAGCATAATCATTGCTACCATGCCCGACAGGAAGAGGACAATCATCAATGAATTGACAATTGAAAACCAGTGGATTTGGTCGTCACTCATTAGAAGATAAGCATCCCACCTAGAAGCCCACTTTACATCACTCTCCTAAACAAGAGACATGGAAAGAAACAGCACCATAAGAATACACGTACCTTATAGGACCAAAACATGTTCAATCACTATTCACTATTCACATCAGGGGTATCAGTTCAATGGATAATAAAAAATATGAATGGCAAACATGATTGGTGATATACTGTTGTTGTCCACTCAAAATGCACAAGCAGAGGGTTCACAGGTGCACGAACCCAAATGTTCAATAACAAAAATAAATAAATAATCGGTAGCAAAACATGCATTATCGTTTACCTATCAAAGAAATCAAAATTGTCTTAATTGCGATGCTTACCTGGAATTCAACATCATAAGTAAATACAATTTCTTGCTTCTCGGCAACTTCTTGAGGAGAGTTTGAATTAACAACAGTGTGTTTTGAATGAGGGTCACAGGTAGTTAAACGAGTCTTTCCATAATTCCATTTCCCTTCATATTCATGTTTAACACTGCAGCCCATTCGAACAAACATCTCATCAATTGGTATTTAATAAAGAAGATTTTGCAAGAAAGATGGTGTAGAAAAGAGAGCCAAAAAAAAACTGATATTCATGTTCAACACAGTAGACAATAAACAGTGAAACAAACATTCATTATTTGATATATTTTTTTTAAAATAAAAAGTTCCAGCAAAGAGGAATCATCAGTATAAATGAAAGAAAAGACAGACCTGTATGGCTTAACCTCAAATCCCACAATTCTTGCTGTTTCAGTTTGCAAATCTCTATGATACTTGACAGTAAATGCCAAGTGGTTGTGGATAAAGTACTTTTCTTCCTTGCTCTGAGACCAATAACAGAAAGTAAGAAAGACAAAAAACTTAAACCCCAAATGAAAAGTTATTTGGTGTCAAAAAATGCACACATACCCCAGCATAACGGCCTTTAAGCCCAACATGAAATCCTAGCTGATAAACAGTAGGAGCCTCCTGATCTGGCCTTTGAATGGGAACAACTAGGGGTAGATTATCGAGGATCCTATTACAGAACAAAAATTCTTGATAAAATATGCAACTTAAAATGCAGTTCCTCAATTAAATTTATAGTGCAAGGGTCAGAAGCGTACATGTTCACTCGATACTCATCATCTATCTTCTCTTTAAACTGCTTAACCGTTTTGGCATCAGGTGTAAAACGACAGACAATGTTGCACATCTGAGGCTCCCGCATTTTAAACTGCACAGAGTCAATGATAAGTTAATGAGCATAGGTGAAACAAGTTGCCTTAAATTTATACCAGTACAGAAAAACTAACCACATAGGGGGAGTTTTCAATACGGTCACCACGAAGCACTTCCCCAAGATTCTCGGCACTGTCCAAAATTTTCTCCGGTTTACAGTATGGGAGAGAGTAAAATGAGTAGGGAAGCTGCGTCTTTGTAGATGTCAATTTGTTCACTTTCACTTTCAAATCATCTCCCTGCATTCAAAGATCCAAGAGAATGAAGTTGCCTCAGTAAATCATAGCATTGTACAATATAGATTCCCTTACTTACGTCAAAGTCTTTCAATATCTAGCCAAATGAAAATAAAATACCCTCAAACATCCGATCTAACTTAAGATGAATAAGTCTAACTTCATAAACAGCAGCCTTAAACCTAAATGCCAAACTTATTAAAGTAATTGCTTGAGGCTTATACAGATCAATAACAGCTCAGACCAACCCGAGATCTGATGTTTTAGTTTCAGCTGCAAACTATAAAAATTACTCTCACAATTACAGTGCTCCTTGCATTGAAGTAATTCTCAAACCCAACCTATGCAAAATCGTCGAAATATGAGGGGCAAGGAACACATTACAAAACGTATAAATCTCAGGATTTTAACTATCCTAGAGGTCAACAACACCTAATAAGACGATCAATTTAATTGTTTAAACATCTTCAAATAGAAACCAACTTAATTAATGACAAGCTATTATCATTCCTATCATTTGCCCCCTTTTTCTCCCCAACAGACAGACGAAACCTAACACTAGGTCAAATCCGATACAGATCGAGAAAGCGAGCACGCAGATCACTCATTTCATGAACAGAAATATAAAATGACGTAGCAAAAGTAAATAAAATTAAAGACAGATTCGTCGGTGATTGGGAGCTGACCTTGATGAAGTCCTCCGGAGCGACTCCGGGGAGGTAGAACGACTGGGCGCCATGGACGAGTAGCAGAAAGATCGCAGAAATCGTAAGCGTACGGATTCCCATGGCGGATCTACAAGACTCCATCGCCTCTGACTGAGAGCGAGATCAGAGGGCTGTGTAGATCTGGAGGGGTTGCTTATTGGTTGCCGTTTATAGTTCGCTTCGTATTTGTCTGTTGCGTGAAACTAAAATAACCAAAAATAAAAAAAAGTTGATTTAAAAGAAATTAATTAAAAAGGGGACAAAGAAGGTGAGTGGAAGCTTTAGAGATGGAGGGTGGACTTGGCATCCTCTCCTCTGAGATCCGGTGCTGTGGGCCTGTGAATTCTTGTCTTATTTATGTCACTAGTATAATTATGAATAGAATGTAACTAATATGTGAATTTATTAAATAGTTTTGGGCTAAATTGAGTGGCCCATGGAATACGAAAGCCCAGCCCAAAATATATGCTTAAGCTGTTCTTTGACTATGACTATTGACTAGATCCTGTACCTCTCTTATATTTGGGTGGAAGATCCTTTTCCTTTTCCTCTCTCTTTTTATACAATTGCAAGTTGAAGCAGATCTCTTTCCTTTTACAGTTTTACGCTAATAAAACGACATGTCGTTTGTTAGTGCAAGTTGGTGCAGATCTCTTTCCTTTTACCTCTTTTCCATCCTTTTTATTTATTTGGGCCAATCTTTCATCGGCCTATCACATAACGGGCCACGCATAAATTTGTCATCTTTATATGCATGAAGCGGGAAGTGGCCCACTCTATTTCTGTTTAAATTCACCACACGATTTAAATTAAACGTTGACTTTGTGGTGTCCTTTTTTTTTTTTTTTAAGTCTGAACTTTGTGGTGTCCTTAATACAATGATTTATTGAGGGCCCAAATCGATAACCACTATATAACTTCTTTGCTTTTTATAACTCCAATGGTAAATTACTCATCTTCTTCTCTTTCACTATGCAAGATTTTTTTTTTTTCCAAACCAAACAACTATGCAAGATATTCAAGGTTTTGTTGCTGAGTGATAGTTGGCTAGGACAATTTCATTATAAAGTCAAAATTTAATTTGGTGAATTTGACCACTATTTTTTTTTAGTAATTTGGCTCAACTTAACTATTTTTTTTTTTTTTACAATTGTCACTTAGTGTTATAATTTAATAGTATTCATTATGTTATGTAGAAAGTTTCATACTCGATTTTAGTAAATGACGAAGTCAATACTCAATATATATATATATATATATATATATCGTAGATCTTATTTTCCCAATATCATTGCATAAAAAAAAAATTAAAAAAACTTCAAGGCCGTTATGGTGAATTTGTGCTAAAAGGACATCATGCTTATTATGGTAGTTGATTAACCTTAATCTAAGTTCCTTTACAACATTACTCCAGCGAGAGCAACTAATTGGAATTCGTGATATATATATATAATGATATTTGAAGGAAGGAGTTTATATTATATATACACAAGTCAATGATGTTATAGCAGTAAGTTATTAAAATTACCATAATTTCCTGGTCACAACTCACAACAATACTCTAGCGAGGGCGACCAGTTGGGGTTCGCGGTGTGTATTCAAAGTTTGGTTCGCTTCCAAACGTAAGGAAAAAGTGCAATTGTTAGGAGCTGGGGTTGGGCCTCCTGTAAATTGGTGGGCCTTCTGTAAATTGGTTGGGCCTCCTGAAGTGAAGGATGTTGTGTGGAAGGAAGGAGGATAAGCATGACTTAGTTTTCAATTTATTCATGGGACTACGGTAGTAATGACTTGAAATAGACGGGCATCATAAATTCCTCATCAATCTCATCTGCTTGTTACCAAAATAAGCAAAAAAGCTATACAAAGTCACCCGCTACTTAAAGGGGGAGAGAGAGAGAGATGAACTAAACCAACTTGGTGTTTTTTTTAGAAAAAAAAATATAAAGATTTGCATTAGTCTCGTATCAAGAAATAAAAAATACATTTATTTTAATGTTGAATTTTACAACCCAAGGTTTTTTTAGGGGTGAACACGATGCAGTTCGATACATATATTGTCAATATCCAAATTCAAATAGTTAAATTTTAACGGTTCGATACGATTTGAATTTTCTAAAATTAGAAATGAAATCCAAACTGTTACTAAAGCTCAGTTTGGATCAAAACAATTTGAAACCATTTAAGCATAAAAAAAATATAGAGAAGTCTAATTTTAGTTAATAAAAATGATAGGCTTGTAACGATTCCTTCCTGTTATTCGTAGGTATTTAGCTACATTTGATATTTCACTGGTGGATCCAAAGCAACTACAAAATATCAAGGGGAGGACAAAGTTATGGCTTGAAATAATTAACATGACGTAAAACATGTCATAAAAAGATACAACACAATTATCCACTAGTCCAAATGTCCAAACAAATAGTGTACATGTAACGCCCCAAAAATTCGAAAAAGGAAATTTCAAGAATTTGAAACGGAAATGACGATTTTACCCTTGGTTTAAGTGACCAAAAGTTGACTTTTCATTTCGAATACTTTGCACATTTTTCGAGGATCGTTGTGTAGGTCTCGAGACATTGATTCCATAGACACGCGGCACGACGAAATCGGAGTTCAGACGAATTAGTTACGGGTCTGAGAAGGTCAGGGGTATTTTGGTAATTTTGCGAGGAAAGGGAAAAATGGTGATTTGGATGATGATTCAATATGATTGTTTGTTGATTTTATGGACTATTTAATTGATTTTGGGGCACGATTTACGAGAATGGTGGAAATGATGTTTTGGGCTAGACCCATATTTGAAAATGGTGTTTTGACTTGGATTGTGAGTCAAGAATGATTTAATGGATTACTTAAATGATTTTCGGATGTGATTTTACGGATTTACGTGAAAATAGCATCTTGGGCTCGGACCCTGTTTCATAAATGATTTGATTCGGATTTGGAGTCAAATGTAGTCATATGGTTGAATTGATGGTTTTCAGATTTATGAAAGGATTTATGGACACAGTTTTACGTGATTTCATGGGAAATGATGTTTTGTGCTTGATACCCTGTTGGAAATGGTTTTTACTTGGTTTTAAGTCAAAGTTGGTTTTGAAACTAATGTTTTGGATTCATGTTCAGTGCCCCGGATGTGTAATGCTTGGGAAAAACTTGAATGTGTATTTCTCGGGTTAGCTCGGATGCATAATCCCCGAGATGTTCCGGAACAGCCGGATGTCTAATTCCCGTAGAAATCAGATGTGTCATGCCCTGTAAGTCTGTATGTGTAATCCCCAGAAAGACCTCGAATGTGTAATTCCCGAATTGCCCTTAGACGTGTAATTCCCGAATTGCCTTTAGACGTGTAATTCCTGAACTTTAAGGTGTTGGATTGTGTGTTGATAGTGATTTTGTTTTTAGATGTTCTATGATGATTCTTAGAAATGGATTTCGGGAAATGTGGACCACGGGTTTTTGATGAATTGTGGGTCCCACGATTTGTGATGTGATTTGGTTTGAGAGTCGGTTGTTCATATATTTTACTCTATGCATGCATTTTTTTAAGCTGGAGGGTAAAGAGTTCGTTTTGAAATGCATTTTCAAATGATGTTATTTTTGTCCACTCACACCTTTTATGTTTTTGATGACCCACTAGGCCGTGGCACTAAATTCGGAGTTGACCAAGAACCGGAGGCATAAGTGGGAATCAGTGTGACTATCCATTGTCTGACAAGTGCTGAGGGTGTTTTCGTAACTTCAGTTGACTTGTCAAACGGGAGTAGGACCAGGCACGGTTATCAAAGTCCATTTGGGACGAGTCATGTCAAGTTGGTATCAGAGCATTTTGGTTGCTGATTTGTTTTGCCACGTCAGGCCTCCAAGATACGAGCCTCGTGCACGGCCTGTTCATGAGACGAGATATGAGGGTATGTAAGACCTCGTGATAGACTTCGAGATGGAATTCACCCTGATTTAGGGGTCAGATGTTGAATACTGCGCTTGGGACGCGTCAGACTTGTGTGGGTCCAGTTGGTGTTTGAGCCCAAAGGATAAAAATGTGACATGAATGGGCGAGTTTGACCCGGATGAGATAGTTGAGTGAATTCCTCGATTGAGGGAAGTATTTGAAGTTTTATTGTGCGATGGGAAATCCTCGATAGGATGTGACCTACCCAGCAGTGTTTGCTAGGTGATCAGGCATGCCGATGGTGGCATTGATTGTGGATGTTGGATTTGGACTCGAAAGGAGTCAAGATATTAAAATTGGACTCGGAAGAAGTCAAGATTTTGGTTTAGAACTAGGGATGAGTCACCGTGTTGTAGCAGAGCTCGGGAAGATCCAGGAAATTGAAAAAGTGATTATGGTTGTGCATAACGAATAAGGGTTCAGGTGGGAACCCGAGGTACCGATGCGGACATAGTCTCCATGTTTGTTGGAGGGATACACTCGAATTTTGGGGACGAAATTTTTTAAGGGGGTAGATTGTAACGCCCTGGAAATTCAAAAAATGAAATTTCAAGAATTTGAAACAGAAATGACGATTTTACCCTTGGTTTAAGTGGTCAAAACTTGACTTTTCGTTCAGAATATTTTTGTACATTTTTTGAGGACCGCTGTGTAAGTCTCGAGATGCTGAATCCGTAGACAGGCGGCACGTCATAATCAAAGTTCAAACGGACTAGTTACAAGTCTAAGAAGGTCAGGGGTAATTTGGTAATTTTACGAGGAAAGGGCAAAATGGTGATTTGGATTATGATTTGAAATGATTGTTTGTTGATTTTGTGGATTATTTAATCGGTTTTTGGGCATAATTTACGAGAATTGTGGAAATGATGTTTTAGGCTAGGCCCGACTTTGAAAATGGTGTTTTGACTTGGATTGTGAGTCAAGAATGATTTAATGGATTACTTAAATGATTTTCGGATGTGATTTTACAGATTTGCGTGAATATAGCATCTTGGGCTCAGATTCTGTTTCAAAAATGATTTGATTCAGATTTAGAGTCAAATGTGGTCATATGATTGAATTGATGGTTTCGGATTTATGAAAGGATTTCTAGACACAATTTTACGTGATTTCATGGGAAATGATGTTTTGGGCTTCAGACCTCTGTTGGAAATGGTTTTGACTTGGTTTTAAGTCAACGTTGGTTTTGAAACTATTGTTTTGGATTTATTTTGAGTGCCCCGGATGTGTAATGCCTGGGAAAAACCCGAATGTGTAATTCTCGGGTTAGCTCGATTGTGAATCCCTGAGATGTTCCGGAATAGCTGGATGTGTAATTCCCAGAGACATCGGATGTGTCATGTCTGGTAAGTCTGGATGTGTAATCCCTAGAAAGACATCGGATGTGTAAATCCTGAATTGCCCTCAAACGTGTAATTCCTGAACCTTAAGGTGTTGTGTAACGACCCGTCCCTGATTTGAGGGATTAATTAAGACTAATTATGGATTAGTGAGGTTAATCGGGGATTAGTAGAGGATTATCGGACATTCAGGGAAAAATTACGATTTTGCCCCTAGAAGAGGGTAAAAAGTTGACTTTTAACCCGGGAGGTCCGATGCCCGAGAACCGAAGACCGTTACGTAGATCGGGTCGATACAAGTACGTAGACAGGTGGCACGTCGAAATCGAACATTCGACGAGAAAGATATGGGTCACGGAAGTTTCGAGGAACTATTGCACGAATTACGAGGCAAGTGGACTTTTGTCCTCAGTAAGCCCAGATATTTCCCCAGTCCCAATGGATGAGTGACAAGTGTCACCCATCCATTGCTTACCTTAAATAGATACATACATATCCTCATTTCATTTTCAACGGGTTTTCACCCGATCTCATTCGAAACCACTCACTACAACCCACCCCAATCTCCTCAAACCTCTATCTTCTGTGGTTACCATGAACGTGGAAGTGAGAGTGCAGGCCGAAACGAGCTGGACGGTGGCAGGATCGGGGGTCGTCGTGCACGGTGGCCGGGGACCCCATGAGGTGAGTTTTATGTTCCAGTTTTTGGAGTTTTGGTTTTAAACATTTGGGGAATGCTTCTGATGATCTGATGATGCTTGGGAGGTGTGTACGATTGTGTAAGGATGATTTTGGACAAAGGACGATGACGGAGTAGCCCAGACGGACGACCGAAAAACTGGTCGTGTGTTCTTCGATCGAGGAGGTAATTTCTCGTCCCTTTTGTATGTTTTGAGACCTTAGAAAGATAGAGAATGATGAGACGAAGAAGTAGGAATTAGAATGGATGAAAATGGATCGAAATTAAGAGAGATAGAGGTCGGACCAAAAACCAGAAATCCGGTTCGGACCGGGTCTGCAGAAGGTTGAAGATGTACAGTGTTTGGATCGGGTCTGCCGTGAGCTCCACGCGTAGCGCCTTTGGTCAGCGCGTGGGCACTATTTGGGGATGTTGTCAACATATGAAATCATCATTTCAATGTAACGAACGTTTTGGCACAAGTTTCGAGTCGATCAGACATTGTTTCTATATAATTCAGGATGTTCGAAGGTTTAGGATCGAGTTTAAAATATGATAAAAAACTTGGAAAATTAAGGGGGTTTAATGAGAGGTTATTAAAGTAGTTAGTAACCCTCTAATATGATTTAAACAAGTTTGGGTACCCCGGAGATGATGATTGGCTAGGAGAGGCTTATGGCGCGTGTATCGAGGCGCAGCATGGACGGTCTGTGAGTGGACCTTGTTTTCTAAATTGATGCATGCATAAATGTTTTATATGTGTTTACAAACATGTTTTGAGATGCCATGAGTGCATATAATTTAAATCTGATTTGTTGGAAATTTTCGGAGGAAAATGCGTTAGTGCACGTAGTTTGAGATTTCTGTTTTATATGATGTTTGGGCTTCGACCAAGTGTACTACGTGTGTATTGTTTACAGAGTTTATATGTGATTTTGAAGGTTTCACGGAGAGGTGTGAAACCGAGGAACTGATTTACGATTTTGGAAGATTTCACAGAAGTGTGTGAAATGGAGATTCGGGCATGAGTCCCAATTGAAAGAAAATTTGAAAGGGGTTTTGGAAATATAGAATCGGGCATGAGACCCATTTGGTTGGAAACCATCGGACCTAGAGTCCATTTGTTTTAATGGAAATCGGGCTAGAGGCCTGTTTGAGTTATACGATTGGGTCGGGGGCTCCGTTGGTTTATGAATTCGGGCTTAAGGCCCAGTTGGTTATGATATCGGGTATGAGGCCCAGTTATGATTTATGAATATAATTTTGGGTCGGGGACCCCATTTGGTTTTGGATTTACGATGGTTTTATAGAAAACCCCGGGCATGTTCCCTGGTTCTGAGTATTGTCGAGCTTGAGGACGACGACTTCCAGGTAACGGCGAGTCCAATTGATTGTACCATTGTGTTCGTCTAAGTCCCCTTAAGCTACTGGTGAAATTAATTTGAGAATGGAGTTAGTTTGGGTGAGTTCCAGAAGTCGACTTGTTCGACTGTTCGAGCTTGAGTTGGGTCGATTTGGTGTTAGTCGACGTTAATCATCAACACAGACCTAAAATTAACGGATTAGTGAAGGTAATAGGATTGAAAACGAGAAGAATTGATTGATAATTGAACTTGAACTGGTCGGGTTGAGTCGCGGGTAATAGACCCGTTTATCAGTCTATCCGGGTAAGGACGAAGACACTGTAGCTTGGCGCGTGGCCTTCACGCGCAGCCACTTTGGGCGGCCCGTGACGGCGCGTGCGATGATAACTCTGATCACGGTCAACATGGAATTTGTTCCTTTCAGTCTAATTAACATTTTACCTTTAGGATTCGAGTTGTTCGGGAGTCGTTCGGGATAATTTCGGGAGTCCGGAAGGTTAAGTCTCTAAGTCTAATTTCGCCGAAAAATCCGGGAAAATTAGGGAAAAATACGAGCTATTTGAGGATGTTTGTAACCCTCTTGTACGTTTTTACAGGCCCAGACACTTCCGAAGCTACGGAGGAGCGCGCGGGACGCGATTGACGCGTCCTAAAACTGTGAGTGGACTTTTCGATTTCTAAACTGGGCATGCATGAATGTTTTACTTATTTATCTGATGGTTTTACATATGATTTTATGATGGTGATATGATATTCCGATTTTACGTATTTTCACGCTTTTCGAGATATTCATCGTATTTCACGCATTTCGAGGTTGCAGTTTTGCTTATGCATGAATGATGTTTTGATGAAGTATCCGGATATGTTTATGCATGTTACAGATTTATGATATTTTGATTATAATTGTGAAGTGATTTCAGAAACTGCATGTTATGGAAATTGCATGTGAATTCGGACATAAGTCCTATTATGACGTGATATGATTTCGGAATGATGTTGGAAAACGGATTATGATGAATCCTGGTTTATTGTGTTTAAAAACGGTTTTGGGTTTAAAGACCCGGTTGATTGTTGGATCTGGTTTTGGGTTTAAAGACCCGGTATGTTGATGACGGGGGCGGGCCCGAAAATTGGGTTTAAAGACCCGTAGTGAGTTTAAAGACTCGTGAGTTTAAAGACTCGATTATTGTGATACCCCCGAGGCCTATTGATCATGTTTTGAGTTTAAAGACTCGTTGATATCCCGGGAAGGCCTGATATTGAGTTTAAAGACTCGGATGGATCCAACGGCATAATTGTGATTATTGATTCACTTTTATTTGATTTGTGCAATTGATGTTTCAAAATGACGGTTTCTGGAATCTGGTAATATTAAATGGTTTTACATGAGTTATGACGATTCTCTGTAACGTTTTTCATGTGTTTCGGAAAAAGAGTTTTCAAAGGTTTAATATGCGATTTCTGAATATTCGGTTATGCATGCGTGTTACAAAACTGGAGGGCGAACCCGATTTCGGAAAACTGTTTTCCTGTAAAACTTATGTTTCGGTCCACTCACACTTTTTTGTTTTAAATTCCCTCCAGGTCGTGGTACAAGCGCGGGGGCAAGCGCCGAGGCAGAGGATGAGGCATAAAGTTTTTCGTTGCAGAGTAGTTAGTTCACAGAGTAGGATTTGTTCTTTAACCTGTTTTGTAATATTATGCTCTGTGAAACTGTGGACTTGACGTCCAGTCGGATGTACTTGTTTAATCTCCCTGGTCTGACAATGGGTGTGATGTAATATTATTTGGTTTTCCGGTCTTTTGGATTCGATTGTCAGACGGGAGCATGATGCTTCCCGATTATCGAGGCGATAATCGGGGTGGGTCCTGTCAGGTCGTTACATAAGGTTTATATTCATGATATGCATATGAGTAATGCATTTTGTAGTTTGAAAGGAATTAGTAGTCTTGCAAGGGAAATGGTCAAGACGGGGAAGCATAGAGTATACAAGCATGTGTATTTACTACTTACACTGGCCTTAGTGCTACCAGTTGCAACTGCTTCAGTGGAAAGAGCATTTTCAGCAATGAATATTGTGAAGACTCCACTCCGTAATAGAATGGGTGATCAATGGTTGAGTGATAGTTTGGTTGTTCACATCGAGAGAGATATTTTTGTTTGTATTGATAATGAAACTATAATGCAACGCTTTCAGGACATGAAAAGTCGTCGTGGACAATTGTAAATTTTAATCTTTTATAAGTTATAAATTTTAATCTTTTATAAGTTATAAATTTTAATAGTATCCTTTAATTTTAAAGGATATTTTTGCTTCCTAAATTTTTATAAGTATTACATTTTGACTCCCTCAAACAAAATTCATGGGTCCGCCACTGCTTGCAAGGGAAATGGTCAAGATGGGGAAGCATAGAGTATACAAGCATGTGTATTTACTACTTACACTGGCCTTAGTGTTACCAATTGCAACTGCTTCAATGGAAAGAGCATTTTCAACAATGAATATTGTGAAGACTACACTTCGTAATAGAATGGGTGATCAATGGTTGAGTGATAGTTTGATTGTTTACATCGAGAGAGATATTTTTGTTTGTATTGATAATGAAACTATAATACAACGCTTTCAGGACATGAAAAGTCGCCGTGGACAATTGTAAATTTTAATATTTTATAAGTTATAAATTTTGATAGAATCCTTTAATTTTAAAGGATATTTTTGCTTCCTAAATTTTTATAAGTATTACATTTTGACCCCCTCAAACAAAATTTCTGGGTCCGCCACGGGTGGTAAAATATCTAAAAATTAGTCATTAATTATAAACCGAAGTCATAACTTGAAAATGATGACAACACCTTCCAAGTAGCAGATACCTAAAGCCCAAATTCTCTTAAGTGTAATACAATCGAGTTAATAAATTCTCTACGTATATTAGGAAAAAAATATTTATATTTTTCGTACATTTCTTAAAGAGTGGTTAAAACACGTTTTAAAATACTCAAAAGAACTATTTTACTATATATGCTCATATGCTACTTCACATTAATACATGTAATTTTCACACTATTTTGAATAATACATCTAAATTTTACATATTATATACGTATGTTTAATATAATAAAGAAATATAATATCATTTAAATAAATAATATTAAAGTTTATATAATTGCTAAAAAAAATCCATTTGTATCATTTAAAAAATATGGTAAAAACGAAATAGCACATGAAAAAAAAAACACCTATTTTATTTACTAACTATAGTACAAACATTTAGATACGCAGTTAGCTCAATGTGTTGGACTATTGTGCGTCCAATAGTCCGGTCCGGTAGTCCAATTTAGGCCAGCCGAGCCACCAAACGACACCTAATTTCTCATATACGATAAAGGTAAGTGAATAGAGGGGAGGGAAAGAAGAAAGCAGAGGTTGATATGTGGGTAAGTAAATGTCTAACTTTAAGGACATGAAACCTGGACAGAATCTGTAATGTGTGACCCCAAACGCCACCCATCAACCCCAAAACGTGCAACATATTCTTCCAACACATACGAAGGGGAAGGGGTTGGCCACAATGAGACTCCATGGCCCCTCCACATTGGCCTATTTGCCAAGCAAAAGCTAGCACATCAACCACCTCCTCCTTTTCCTCCTCCTATAGATCGAGAGCCACAGCCACTATTAGTTTGGGAGTTGGGACCCTCCTCTTTTTTATCCTCCATCATTAATTTATGATGGTAGGCTCACCCCCCTCACGCCTAATCATTCCTTCTTTAGAGTTTCGCCACGAGTTCACATCATCAACTAATATCATGTGGTCCGTTTTCGCTATCATTAAACTCTATTACACTCAATCAATCATATGTTCATGCATTTAACTGTTGAGTTTGTGCTTCATCATCAATAATCAACTAAAATTGTACCATGTATATGTGTAGACGGAAGATTTTAGATGCTACTTAGGGTATGTTAAGCTAGTTAGATGAATTATTTGTATAGTTGTATTAGGTACACTCAATCATTGATATATTGAATTGCATGTTGATGTATGTGGAATTTATACTTTATCAATAATCAGCTAATATTAAACTGCTTAGTAATTATATGCGTGTGGAGTCTATATTTCATGGCTACCTAGAATTTAATATAAAAATTGATAGAATAGTGTAATTGATACTTAGGATACATTTGTACCGTAATTTCATAATTAGGGTAAATTATGTATATACGAAAAATACTTGCTATTAATTAAGGTACTCGGAGGCATGTTTTTCTAGAAAATAAAGGCTTTTATTATTTATCTTTTTATGGAAACACATTGAAGGACAAAGTTGCATAAGTAGTTGAATAGTACAATGATGAAGGAGCAGGTGTAAAGATGTGAGAGAAATCGGGGTCTGCTGGCGATTCTGAAAGGTTCTCTGATGATGGTCAAGAAATTAAGCAAACATTTAAGGGGATATTGATTACATCAACTACAACTCTAGCCCTATAAGGGTAGCACTGCCCTACAAATGAAGGGGAGGGAAGGGAAGGGAAGGGACCATGCCCTAGCTTAGTATTATTAATCAAGTTGACTAGGATCTTTGCTCATCAGCACAACAGGCTAACTCTGACTTTGAATAATTGCTTGCCAATTTACCTCTGACAGGGTAAATGCTACACAGAACGTGAAATTTATTTAAGGGCATTGTTTTAACAATGTTAATATTATTTAGAACTTGTCTCTAAATTCCATCAGTAATTAAGCAGTAAAGTAAAAGAATAAATGGTCATGAGATTCAAGATCCCCCTAACATAGATAGTTAGGATTCTCAGCAAAATGAGCAATGCGATCTAGAGTACCAAGACAACCCTTAATGGCAAGCCACAAAATGAAGAAGGTCCTATCTATTGCTACCTTGTGGCCGGAGAACTCTCTTACGGTCACTATAAAAAAGCTTGCTCTTATGGTGTCGGTTTATTACATATTGAGGGAGCGTAACAATAGGGTGTTTACTAATACTCGTTGCCACCCCTCTAATATCAGTTCTTGTATTATTGATATGATCCATTTGAGATTTTGTAGTGTAAAATTTAAATTAAATATGAGTAATATTCAGGTTGGTAGAGTTTGGAATAATATTCCTTGTCCTAGCTCGTAATTCTAGGTTGATTTCCGAGCCTGTTTGGTTTGGATGTAGTTAAGTCTATTTGGCTCATATATATATATATTATTGAGATTTTTATTTTTTTTTGTTTAATAGAAATATGTTTAGATGAATAGACAAATTCCTTAATTATTATTTTTAGTTTAATTATTAAACAACATAGTAAGATAAGAACGAGAAAGTTAATTTGAATAAAAACCTTCCGAAAGAAATAAATTATTAGCGTTTTTCGTAATATACGAGCCTATGTATTCAGGCATTTAGCTCTCGCTTGCTTCATTGATTTCGTCCTTATTATAAGAACTGCCACCTGCAGCAGCAGCCTCGTACATAATGTCAAAAACTTCATCCGATCCTCTAATTAATTCAAGATTGAACCTCTAATTACGTTCACTTGGGAAAAATTTGTTTGTTTTTTTTTAATAATCTAGTTTGTCACTGGTTAATCGGAATTATTTAATTTCTAAATTACCTTTTAAAAGTCAATGCTTTAAAAAAAAAAAAATCAGATCAAAGATCATTTAGCAATGTTAATATTATCGGGAAGAATTGGTTCTCTTAATTGGTTCATTTTGCCAAACTTTTAGATTTAAACTTACAAAATTTTCTACGTATTTGAATCAAATTTGAAACCAAAAATCCATCAAAATATAAAAATTGAATTTAGAAAGCTCAAATGAAAATGAAAATTCATAGATATTCAAGCCGACCTAATTTTAAGTTTTGTCTTGGAGTTGGACTAACGATAATTAAATAGGGTTTTTATGATAGCCATGTTCACGTTGTAGCATCCGACAATTCCATCGAGTTATCGCATGCATGCAAGATGTTTGTGAAATTGACCAAGTGGGCAAGGTAGGTAAAATTCAAGTATATAAATTTGACTCCATCATTACTGGCTTCTGACCCGGATCAAAGCAAAGCAAGTTAATTACGTGCACAAAGCTGGAGTCCAAAGGAAGACATACATAGAGCAATCTCGTTGATTTATGACTGTTTATGTTCCATGCACAATGAGTGAGAAGGGTCGATGGTTAGTTTAATTTTTATTTTCGAAAAAATCACAATCACACTACGTGTAAATTACTATTACTTGTAAAATATGGAAGATATATCAAACTCAACCATGAAGAACTATACTATTTCAAACCGCATTGGGCAGTTTATATTATATCATTTATATTTTTGAGAAGGTTACCTTGATTTTTTTATTAATATGAAACTGGTCACAAACTAGGGCTCGATTTTTTTATACCCTCGACACTCATTAAAGGTACTTCGGTTTTAAAAAACATTACGACAGCAGCTGTAGGAAATATAAATTTAAACACGTGTTTCCACGCACTCTGAACCAAAATAATAAATTCACCATAAAAAATCGAATTCATAATAAACTGGAAGTATATTGGGTCTGTAAAAAACCCAATCGAATTCACTATTATGGTTTTAGAAAAGTGAATAATTCACAGAAAGGAAATGAAAAAAAGAAAAGATGATATAGTTATTTACAATCCCCTTATTAATATTTGCAACGAGACTTACAAATATAATCCTGTTATAACCGCAATTAATGATGCTAGAATCACAAATCATTATATTTTGAAGTTCAGTAAAGATAAAAAATTGAATATTTGTCACAAATTTTTTCAAATAATATGAAATTGTGTTAAAATTACCCATAAATTTTCATTTTTTTTACGTAAGAAATGATAGTTTATTGTTCGCCTTTCTATTTTCTTGAGGCCACGATCATTTTCCATTTTCCTTTGTAAAGTTAATCTTCATTCTGTTATTAATTATCTTTAGAGGACTTCAATGTAATGATTTGTGATTAGAAGTGGGTGCGAATTCGTTATAACTGTTAACATATTCACTTTAAATTATTATTTATCTAACAATTTAGATTTGATCAGATAAATAAACAGTTTAATTGAGAATCCAAACTGCTCCATTAACAGTTTGAATCTGAATTTTCATTTTATAATTCCGTTAAATCCGAACCAGACCGTTAAAAAATATATTAATTTTTAAATATATTATTAATAAAATTATTCATATAAATTAAAAATAATAAAAATAAAAATAAAAGGATACACATATATATCCAAATAAATACATGTATATCAAGATAAGAGTATGATAAAAGATTATTCAGCTTGTTTGATAAATCTTAATATAGGGACAATATTTGCAATCTAATCCCCCTCAAACTTAATATATAAAATATTGAGTATTGATTATAGTATTGATTATTTATGCTGTTTTTTGTATCATTTTTTTCTTAATCCATCTTTTTTTTTATGACTAAATGGTTTCATTTATAATTATAAAAAATTCAAACCGCATCGAATCGTTAAAATTTTAATGATTTGAATTTGAATATTGTGTTAATATTCGTATCGAACGTACCAATCCATATTTGTGATTGCAGAGTCATTAATTGCAATTATAACATGATTATATTTGTAAGTTGCATTGCGAACATAAATAATTATAACTTCTTTTTTTCATTTCCTTTCTTTTGCTGTGCTTATAGTGCCCATATCTGGCCGAGGGTTCTTAGTGCTGTTGGTGCTCGGTGGAGCTTGGTGTGGTGGCCTGATGCTGTGCTGGTCGCTACTCCGCATTAGAAGGGAAGGATGATATTGGCCTAGGATGCGAAGAGGTTGACTCTTGTGGTGTCAGTCTATTTCATTCCGCATGAAATAAATAGTAGATCGATTATTTGCTCATACTAGAGATCGTAGAAAAATGTATTCGGAATCTTATTATCTCTATAATTCGTAATAAACTTTATATCTTTAAGTTTAAGTGTTGTGTGGTTCCTCTCTGTCTTTTTTGGCAGTTGCTCGGCTCTGAGGCTTTTGCTTTGTCGAGCCTTTGGGTTCTTTATCTCTTTTATTATTGAATTGATTTTAAAAAAATTAGAAAAAAATTCTCTCGTTAACGTATTTTAATTATTCGATCACATTTTATCAAGATTATTATTTTTTTTTGGTCGAAGATATTTGATTAAGATTAAGGAAGTCGTCATCCAGGAAGAAAAGCTTAGCGACCAGCCATTCCCATATAGACTCGAGCGTCAAAAGTTCCTCATTTTAGCTACGCGTCAAACGGCAGGAACATCCACACCCACGAGGACCCCACCATCGCAGTCCACTCCCCAACCCGGCGCGTAAGATAATTTCTCCCGGCAACCCCGGACAACGGCGAGACACAAAAGGTATAAATAGAGAAGAGAAGGGCAAAATTGTCCAACAAAGGGTGGCGTGCTTTAACGGCATAAAAGCTTCTTAAAAGTCCTCTGAGCCACTCTGTATCACAGTCCCCTACTCGCTATACACACACACAAAAGCTTTCTCTCTCTACTTTTTTTTCACTCTCTTTCGCTGCAAAAATTGAGCAGAGGTGGAGACAGCTGCCTTAGGAGCCACACCGATCGTCAGATGCCAAAACGCCACCGAGACATTGAGATTCGCGCCACAAATTATAAAGAAATTTGAAGGAGATCTTCAGAGGATCAGGAGTGGCTTAAAGTAGAGGCGGCGAGAATTTATTACGAGCTTTGGCAGACAGTGCGACGCGAGAGAGAGAGAGAGAGGGGGGTTTCTTCATAAAATCCTCTGGTGCAAAAATCAGAGCTCCCGAGCAGTTCTTTTCTGGTTTTTGAATATTTCTTTCTGAGTTTCTGGGATTTTTATTGCTGTGGGGGCATGAAAAAAAACTTTGGTTGAAAATCAATTAAAATAGTTTGGGATTGTTTTTAAATTTTTAATTTTGGGCTTAGGGTAAGAGGCGTCATCAATGTCATCATAAAGGCTTAGAAATGAATCGCAACGGCTCAAAGGTCGAGGCTTTACTATAAGGACAAGGCTAGGCCTGCGTTGGTCCAACGTTTATGGTCTTCTGCTGGTTGCGTGCCTTAGAGAGTAAGGGCCGGCGCCTTCTTTCTGGTCTCGGAATTTGGTTGGTTTTGTCGTCGAGAGGGAAGAGGGGGGGTTTTGGCCTCAGGACCCGCCATTTTAGAGAGAAAGGTGGCATTGGCCGCAGCTTCAGAGGAAACGGAGGACTGTTTGTTTGACGGTAATTTGTAGTGGATTCGAAGGGTAATTTGGGGCGAAAATGAAGTTTATGAAGTTGGGGTCCAAGCCTGATGCGTTTCAAGCTGATGGGAAGTCTATCAGGTAAAAATGGATTTCCACTTCTCCTGTGCACATAAAAGCTTTTCCATTTTTGTTTAATTTCTATTTTCTTTTCCTCAGTTTTCTGTTCCAAGCTTCTGTATGATTCTGAGCTTGAGCTCTTCTTTTTTCCTGAATATTGTCAAATTTTTATATTTGTCTCGCAATGCATACATGTTTGAGGTCTTATTTCTGCAAGTTCGCTTCCAATTTCCATTGATGGTGAAGAAAGGGTGAAATTACATTTAGGTGGTGATTTGTTTACATAAATATACTGAAAAGTGAAAGATTAGCTGCAATCAAACAAAATTTAATTTTTTTTAAAATTTTTAATAAGAAGATATTCTTGAAACTTTCTGGGAAATGATAAAATAGAAAATGATGCAAGAGATGAAGAAAGCACATGGGAGTTTTGTGTTGTTCTTATCGTTGATCTTTCTTTTTGGTTAAAAGGATTGGTCTTTTGATCATCACCAATTGGGTAAAGGAAGTTGGGGGTAACCAAAGAGTCTTTCAGGAGGTGGTCCTGCCTTGATATGTCCCTATTTTCATGAGTTTTGTGGTCCAAATGAAGTAAAGCCATGAGATTCCCAACCCAAGATCTGAATCATTACACCGGTGAAATTTTTCCGGTGAACAATGACCTGGGTTCACCCAACCACTTGCATTTTTTTTATTATTTATTTATAAGAAGCCCATCTTGGTGATTGTATCTCCACTTGATATTTAATACCATTTTATGTCAAATTAATTAGATGAGAATGTTATATCTCTAGTGGATGGTTTGTGGCTTTCTCGGAATAAATACAGAAAATGATTGAAACTTCTTAGATCTTGGGTTGTTAGGTTGAAAATGTGTAGCTGGGTTGGTTACCAAATGGCACTTATAGTTATATGTTTATTTTATTGTAATTAGTCGCTTAAGCATGCCATCTTGCCGTATCTAATTTGATGTCTATGACCTTGCATGGGATTATTGGCTCCTCCAACCCAGCTGCATTCATGGAGCCTTGATTGCTTATTTACTATGTTCCATATTCACTTTATTTCCTATTTTGGAATTTACATGAATTGGAGTCTCGTAGCAAAAGGTTAAAACGGAAGCACTGGATGCACCCAAAGCCTGATATTTTGTTATTGGATATGTTTATTGTTATATGCATCCAATTATGACAAATGCTTTATAATTGGATGCCTTCTTCTTGTTTCTATCGTCCTCTTGTCTACAGGACTAAAATGTTTTTCATATCGTTGTGCAGATATGTATCATCTGAATTGGCAACTGATGTCACTATCAATGTTGGAGAAGTGAAGTTTTACCTTCACAAGGTACTTTTTTTCCTTGCCACCCTTTTGATCAAGCGAGATGAACTTTTTTTTTATACATTAGATTTGTGTTAGTCTTTTGGTGTCATATATGCATTTATATTTTTTTTACATTTTATGTTACTGTAATCATATATAGCAGTATTCAAATTTAAAATGTGGTTGCTCATTATTGAATGTCATATTCCTTACTATAATGAATGCTGCTTTTCTCTGCCAAAGCTTCCTTGGTTACGTATTATTGACTCTATTTGTCTTTCCAGTTCCCACTCTTGTCCAAGAGCAATCGCTTGCAAAAACTAGTATCTAAAGTGAATGAGGAGAACTCCGACGAAGTTTGTATGGTTGATTTTCCTGGTGGGCCTAAATCCTTTGAAATTTGTGCAAAATTTTGCTATGGAATGACAGTTACGCTAAATGCTTACAATGTTGTGGCTGTTCGTTGTGCTGCCGAGTATCTGGAGATGACTGAGGATGTTGATCGCAGTAACCTAATATTCAAAATTGAGGTGTTCCTTAACTCAAGTATCTTCCGCAGCTGGAAAGATTCCATTATTGTCCTCCAGAACACCAAACCTCTTCTCTCTTGGTCAGAGGATCTGAAGATTGTTGGAAGATGTATAGATTCAGTTGCCTCTAAAACATCTGTAGACCCTGCCAACATCAGTTGGTCCTACACATATAACCGAAAATTAGCAGAGCCTGATAAAATTATTGAAGAAGGGATGAATTATCGCAAAAAAGTTGAAAAAGTTCCAAGGGATTGGTGGGTAGAAGATATATGCGAGCTTGATATTGATCTCTACAAGCGCGTGATGATGGCCGTGAAATCAAAGGGAAGAATGGATGGTGCTGTTATCGGGGAGGCTCTGAAAACTTACGCTGTTAGATGGTTGCCCGATTCTGTTGATGCACTAGTTTCTAATGAGCATGCCTTGCGGAACAAGTCTCTGGTAGAAACAATTATTTGCTTATTGCCATCTGACAAGGGTATGTGTTGTTCATCCAGTTTCTTGCTGAAACTTTTAAAAGTTTCTATTGTTGTTGGAGCCGATGAGTCATTGAGGGAGGATTTGGTGAAGAGGATTGGTTTGAAGTTGCACGAAGCTCGTGTTGGTGATTTATTAATCCCAGCCCGGTCTCCTCAAAATACTATATATGATGTTGAATTGGTTCAGTCTGTTGTGAATCAGTTTGTAATACATGAAAAGTGTAACTGGGATTTAGATATTGGTGAGAAGAATGAGAAGGGTACTGATACTTTCGTCCTAGGGCATGGATCATTGTTAAGTGTTGGTAGACTGATTGATGGGTATCTTTTTGAAATTGCACATGACTCGAATCTTAAAATCTCTAGCTTCATAGATTTGTCACAATCGATCCCAGAATCAGGAAGGCCTATTCATGATGGTTTGTACAAAGCCATTGACATCTACTTGAAGGTACGCGTTTAAGCCCTGCCACTTGGTTTGTTTATATTGTTGACTTTACTCCTCCATTCTTTTTGTTTCGACGGTACTAGAATAAGACATTATTTTCATTGCATGTATGCATTACAGGACTTAAAAGTTAGGCAGCTAAGGCCAATAAGCTCCATAAGCAGAAATTATAAGATACAAGTCACTGCATTAAGGCTCTTATTTAATTACTTCTAGTTTTTGTTTATATACAGTTGTAATGACAGATGCAAAATGTGAAGCAGATAAGTTGATTCGATTGTGAGAGAAACATATGCATTCCTTAAAAAATTTAAATCATTTACATTAAGTACTGTTGGTTATCTTGTCTCCAGGAGCACCCTAATTTGACAAAGGCTGAAAGGAAGAGAATATGTGGATTGATGGATGTCAAGAAGCTTACCATGGAGGCATCCATGGATGCAGCACAGAATGAGCAGCTTCCACTCCGAGTTGTAGTTCAAGTTCTCTTTTTCGAGCAGGTAAGATCTTCGGCTAGCATTCGAGCTCATAACAATAATACCAGTGATGCTTCACTTTCCACAACAAACCTGGAAGAAGAATGTGACAAGAGAACAGACGATAGCTGCAAACCTCTCGGGAAATATATGAGCCAAATGAAGGTAACTGAGGAGTTGCAGAAGAATGCGAAAATGGGCAAGAAGAACAGCAAAAACAGCAGAAGTGGTGCGCAATTGTTGCCGTCTAGGTCAAGGAGGATCTTTGATAAGTTATGGTCCGTAGGTAAGGGGCATGTAGAGAACAGAAGCTCCGAGACATCCGGGAGCTCTCAGAGTCCGACATCAATTGTTATCGGAGATGTAAAGTCTGTTTCATCGTCAAGAAACATGAGGCATTCCATATCCTAGAGGGGATTTCGATCGAGGAGAAACTAGAATCGAATGAGGGAGGAAAATTCCACTACCAAGTGTACAAAATGGTAGGATTTGTTTTAGCTAATTATGGATATCATATTGTCCTTCTATCTAAGCATATATTTAATTTCAACGAGAGTTCATTGTAGTTAAAATGTTATCTGGTTGCTTTCCCTGTCTAACATCCTTCTGTAAAAATTATCCGTGTTTCTGGTAAAGAAAATGCTACTCCTTTTGTTCCACTACTTACTACTTGATTTAATCTTGTGAGAGATCGTCTGGTACTTGGAAAATGAAAAGAGCAAACTCGAAACCTACTGAAACGCTCTCTTCTTGCTCCTGCGGTCGAGAAGAATAACCAAAACCCCCTCAAGCCCTAGCCGTCGACCCTAGCTTTGGGCGTCGATCTTAGCTTTGGTTGGGATCCGTGGCAGATCCGTCTCTTCCCTAACTCCTTTTCGTTCTTTTCTCTTTTTTCTTCTCTTCTCTCTTTCTCGTTCTTCTTTTCCGCTCTGACTATCCCTACCTATAGGTCTAGCTATGCTAACTAAGTTCCAAAGCCCTCAGCGGCGATTTTCCAGCTCCTCTCTTTGTGGAGATTTTTGCTTCACCTCTTATGGTGAACCCTGATGCTACTCCGAATTTAGACTCCCACCTTTATCTCAATCTTCACCAGTCCTCAATCCTCTCCTCACCCCACACCAAATGCTCATTGCGATGACTTGCTTTCAACTCTCCTCCATTGATGTACGCCTCTTAGCCCAACGATTGCTTCAGCCTTTGATCTTCTTCTGTTGATTGTGTTTCATGGTTGTATTTAAAGTGCATGTTGCACGTGTTGAAGAGACTATGAAAGCGTTTCATGCTTGGATAGCTTGTTTACACCTATTTTTTGGATAGTTCTTAGGTTTCACCTTCATTTTTCTCCTTTTCGGTGGTGATGAGTTGCGGTGACGTGGTGTCTATGGTGATTTGGTGAGGCAGCTGCTCGAGATGTGAAGACTCTAATTTTTAGATCTAAGATTTCCATCGGGTTTTTAATTTTAATATTTTAGACTTATTTGATGTTTATGGGCTTTGTTGGTTCAACTATTTGCATTTCATTTGTCATCCTAGGCTATCCTTATTGTTGGGCCTCTAATACCTTTCTAATTATTGGGCCTCTAATGCTTTTCTAACTATTTCTCTTCTAACGAAGATGATTGGGTTTCATTTGGTATCATTTTGCAAAATAATTTTTTATTTTTTAGATACGAAAACAGTTATAAATCGTGTATGGTGACTCAATTTTGAAAAATGAATAATACAAGATATAATAATTTGTTTACGTTTTATAAAACAACAAATTATTGTTTTTTTGAATTTTAGGATATAACCCAAAGAAAACAAAATATATGCAATATTAAGTAAAAGATCACCATGATATTACCATAGTCATCATCATCACGACGACTCCCATCACCGCCACCATCATGACATCCATCATTGCCGCCACAACCATCACCGCCTTCACTACCACCACTGCCACAATTGCTACCACCACCACCACCTCCATCAACACCACCACACCTTTTACCACCACGACATGTGCCACAATTAGCCCCACTCTTACCATTAGCACCACCATCTGCCACTTCAACCAACCCTACCACCACATCATCACACTTTCATCGCCATTACCACCACCACCAACCAATCACCGTCTCCACCACCGCCATCACTAACACCTCAACTATTACCAACCCCCCCACCACCACTTCACTGCCATCTCTACTCGAATCATCACCACTGCTGCCACTGTAACGACTCGTCTCGAATTCCAGGATTAGATTAGTAACTAATCATGATTAGCGGGGTTAATCGGTGATTTGTTGGGCGAAATCGGACGAACGATGCAAAATGACCGTTTTGCCCCTAGTCGTGGGTAAAACGTTAACTTTTAATTCGGACGGTCAAAGGGACCTTGACCGATGACCTTGACGTAGTTTGGGACGTCACGAGTTCATAGACAGGTGGCACGTTCGATTCCGACGTTCGAGGTGAAAGTTTTGACGTTCGGAAGTTCAAGGGCACTTTCGTAATTTGGACGAAAATGGGGAAAATGTTGACTTTTTGACCGGGAGGTCCGATGGTCGAGGACCGAGGAACATTAGGAAGGTCTCGATGCCCTGAGTCCGTAGACAGGCGACACGCGTCAATCGGAGTTCGAATGACCAAGTTACGGGTCTGGATGCGTGATGGGCATTTTGGTAATTTTGAACAGGAGGGCATTTTGGTCATTTTACAGGCTGGTTACTGTTTGCAGTCGTGGGAAACAGAGTCTGAACACCGTACTTGGTGGTTCTGAGCAACCCAATTGTTTAAACTTGTAGTGGACTGGAAAAGGGGAATTGTTTAAGGCCTTTACGGCAATGGAACGTGGGTTGAATCATACATCAAGCATGGGCACCATTTTTAATCGAATTAGGGACCGTTGCGGGAAACAAATTCACAGAAGCCAGAAAGGATTCCCACGGGCTGTTGGGTGGCACGGTTCAATTAATTGAGTGGGAGTTTGAGTGAGCTTCATTCTGCTGAACTGAGGGTTGAGTGTTAGAGAGAAAACAGAGATTGGAAAAATTAGAAAAATGGAGGGAAATTCGAATGTTGAGAGATGGGCTCTGAGGATCAAAATTGAGCTCACTTTGAGCTTTCTAGGATTGCCACGATCAGAATCATCGAAAGAACGAAGAAAATCGATGTCCAATTGGCTCTGAACGGACCTGGTAACAGTAAGCAAAATTCGAAGTTGTGTCGTGATCTTGGAGTGATCAAACGATGAAATTGAAGTGGGGAAACAGTTTATCATGGTCCACTGAAGCTACTGGGTGGATCAATTGGAAGAAAATCAGTTGACATTGATGAATTTCGAAGGATGAACAGTGCCCTGGTGTTCTTCGAAAGTTCATCTTTGGTTTGAAGGATTGAGGTAAGTAATCAGGTAATTGAGTTTACAGAACTCTAATTAGTCTTAAACCGAAACTGTTTGAATGTTCAATTGAAAGAATTGAGGCTGAATTGATAGGAAACCAGTCGGGTCTGTTCGCGGGTCGCTGGGATCCGTTTATCAGTAATCCGAGCGAGGACGAAGGTACTGTAGCAAGGCGCGTGGGTTTCACGCGCAGCCACTCACGGCGGCGCGTGACGGCGCGTGGGAACGAATCCCAAGGTGAAGTCAACATGACCTTTGTCCTATACATTGTAACGAACATTTTAGCGTTGATTTCGAATGAATCGGACACCGTTTCAATGTTGTTTCAAGGGCCCGAAGGTTTAGGTTACGTTTTTAACTAACGTTTAATTCCCGGAAAATTATGGGAAATTAGTATGCTGTTATTTGAGCCCTTAGTGACATTAAATAATGGTTTCGGACAGGATTCGAGATTTCTGGAAAATGTCAGAAATTATGGGAATGCTTGCAGCGCGAAAACAGGCAATTATGGACGGTCTGTGAGTGGACTTTGGTTTTATAAATTCTATGCATGCATAACTGTTTTATATTGATTATGATTGTGATTATATGATGTGTGATTTGGATATTGGTGAATTGTATGGTTTCACGCACTTCGAGGCGATTTACGTGCTTGCACGTAAATCGAGATTTTTCTGATTTTACACTGATTTTCCATACTTATGGTTTTGGATATGATTTCATGAAATGGTTTTGAAATTGGAATGATAAACTCGGGTATGAGGCCCAATTGTTTTGGAAACCTCGGACTTGGAGTCCAATTGAGTTACGTAATCGGGCCAGGGCCCCAGTTATTTACGAAATCGGGCTAAGACCCATTTGAGTTATGTAGTCGGGCCAGGGGCCCAGTTGGTTTATGAAATCGGGCCGTGGGCTCAGTTAGTTTACGAAATCGGGCATGAGGCCCAATTGATTTATAAATGTGATTTCGGGTCAGGGACCCTAATTGGATTTAAATAAATGGTTTTGAATTTGATAAATCAGATGTTTGGACTGGTGATGGTTTTATGGAAATTCAGGGCAGGGCCCTTGAAACGTTTGAAATGATTGATAAACTGTTTTCCATAAACCATCTTGATACGAGGATATGTGATGGTCTCTTCCAGGTGTTTGAGACACTGGGGAAGTCACGGTGCATTGCCTGCGAGGAGTCATTGTACGGAGCTGCCGGACCGTATAATGACTCGGGAGCAGGATTGCTATGATTGACGTCTGGGACGTCGGACATCTGGGATGTCAGAGATATTGACCCGGAGAGACCCCGGGCAACACGCGTTGCTTATTATTATACCGTGAGATATGACATCTGGGACGTCGAGCGTCTGGGACGCTAGGCACCTGGGATGCCCAGGATGGTTTAAACATGTTAACCTGGAAATGGTATTTATGGTTATTGTTTGGGGCGATGGCCCACTTGGAATTTGAAATTGGTATTCTGGATGTCGGATCTAAATAATATATGTTTGGTTTTCGGCATTCATGGTTTTGGGTAGAGACCCACTGTCAGGATCCACCCCGGTTTCACCCCGAAACCCGAGGTAAATCCTGCTCCCGTCTGACACCACGACACGTAACCAAAGTAAAACACCCAACAAGCACAGTCAGACGCAGGAGAAACTATAAACAGCCCGAAGTTAAACGTTTACAGAGCATAGTACGCAATACAAAAGAAAGAAAAACTATGAAATTAATACACGCACACGGAAACTAAAACAGAATACTGCGGGATCCCTCTCGTAACTTCTATGCCTCAGACGCTGCCTCGACGCCGGAACCCAGCGCTAGCTCCACAACCTGTAGGGCAATTTAAAACAGAAGGTGTGAGTGGACCAAAATAAAATAAAAGTTTCCAAAACCATTTTATAAGAAAGACGGGTTTAGCCCTCCGTTTTGAAACCACATGCATAACTCAGTTATTAAAAAGTTATAAATCAATCACCATAAAACATCATAAGAAACAGAAACACTATAAAACAGTTAGAGAAATCATATCATAAGCACCATAAACCGTATCATAAAACGTGAATATCAAACCATCATTTTCCGATCAAACCTGCTGGACCTATCCGAGTCTTTAAACTCCCGAGTCTTTAAACTCAATCCAGGCCTCAATAATATCCGAGTCTTTAAACTCCCGAGTCTTTAAACTCAACAGGCCTACGGGGGAAATAACAATATATCCGAGTCTTTAAACTCCATCCGGGCCCGTCCCCCGTCAATCAATATCCGGGTCTTTAAACCCAATAACCAGATCCAGCAAATCCAATCAAAATCATTGGAAAACCAATTCTAAATCCGTATCCAAACTCGAATCCGAAACCACCGGTCTGATGCCCTTCCGGCTCCACGAACTGTCATTCCGAATCCAAATCCAGAATTCCACTTTTCAATCTGAAAACTAACTCTCGATTCTCGAAATCCGTTTCCAAAACCGAAAATCCTTTAATCACCAAATCAGGTTTTAAAATCCCTTTATGAACATTTAAACCATTTATCTAGTAAAATCCCAAATCCATGGCATTATTCTCATAAATCGACATTTTTCGTGAAACGTGCCAATTACTTTACTTTCTCGAAAACCGTGCAAGGATATAAAACCACATCATAAATCCAACATTCATGTAATCACATATATAAAACAATTAGCGAAAAGCAGTTATGCATGTTCGAGTTTAAGGAAAGGGTCCACTCACAGTACCGAGCCCTCAATCACGTCCTGAACGTCTCGTACGTTCCTCAGCTTCCTCGGGAACTCCCGATCCTGTCAACAACCGTTAAAATACGTCACTAACACATCTACGAAGGTCCACCTAATTTCCCTCAAAAATCCCCGGGTCCTAAACGTAATGAATCGGAACCCTAAACCTTCAACCTCGCGGAACTACTTCGAATCGACGTCCGATTAATCCGAAACCACTTCCAATAGACTCGTCACAACACCTAGACCAAAAACCTTGTTGACTACTTTCCCAAACGCCGCCGTACGCGCCCCCACGCGCCGCCCAAAGTGGCTGCGCGTGGCCCTTACGCGCCTGCTACAGTGTCACCGTCTACCTCAAGCAGACCCGGTTCAGCACAGTGTCTGCAACTTGAACCGGCGTCAGCGGTTCACCGCCTTCCGTCCACCAAATCAACTCCTTTCTTCACCAAAAGCATCGTCCAATCCTCTGCAACCTAACCCAGTCCTAAAATTGAAGAATCACGGCCTAAAACCCCTCGACTTCATCCTCGAAACAGAACCCGAACACTGCCCTATTTCCTTCTCCGGCCACCCAGGTCACCCCCCATCACGGTGGCAATCTCAACCTCTTCCTAAGACCAGCCTAAACCTCACCCAACTCACCAAAACCGTCGACTCACTCCCTAAGTCCACGACTTTCAACCTGAGCAAAACGGAAAAATAGAGTACATATGTATGCTCCGTCGTGCCAACCTCCACCGTGCACTCCCCGTCACGGCTGCCCCACCAGAAGACTCCTAGGACTCCACTGAACTCCCTAGACCTCACGGAACTCCTCGCTTCAACCCCTAAACCTACGACTTAGCTCCTGAACCCAGAAGACAAAACAGAGCAAAGAAACTAGGATAAGGAATTACATGTCCTCCTGTCGCCGTCGTGAGCTCAGCCGTGAGGACACGGCTCCTCCCGTCCTCCTCCGTCCTCCGAACACTTCCACTGGCCTCGATTGGTTGATCACGGCCACAACACCACCCACAAACACTCACGTCCTCCCTGGTTTTTCTCTTATTTCCCGTGGCTCTCAACTCACACACAAACCATTACCGCACCTCCAAACCTCCTCATTGTCTTCCTCTCAAACTCTAAGTCACTCCTCACTCACCAGAACACACCAACACTCACCATCGTCTCTCAATTTCTCTCAACTCTCTCCCTCTGTTCTGTCTGGTTCAAAGAACACACACGGGCACGATTTAACCCCAAATTATTGGACCCATGCACACAATCCTAGAATCCTCTAGTCAAGCCCCGCGTGTCACCATCCTGCCCTTCCTCTCACAAATGGCCCAATCTCAGCCATCCAATTTCCCTCTCTGTGCACAAATCCCCAGACAACCAAAAGACCAAAATACCCCTCATTGAACCCAAAATTACCATTTTGCCACTACCTTTCTAGACCCGTAACTCACACATCGTAAGTCCGATGAATACGTGTCGCCTGTCATCAAACTCAGGACGAAGAGATCTCTCTAACGATCTTAGGTCAACATACCAAAACCCGTTCGTACAAAAAGTCAACCTTTTCCCCTTAATTTAGTCAAATTACGGTTATGCCCTTAACCTTCCGAACATCACAACTTCCTCCTCGGATGTCGGAATTGGGCGTGCCACCTGCCTACGGATTCGTGACGTCCTAAACTACGTCCTGGACATAGGTCAAAACCCAATCGACCACCCGAACAAAAAGTCAACATTTTTCCCGAACTATGAGTAAAATCGTCATTCTAGGTTAACGACTTTATCGGGACCAACTAACCCCTGATTAAGCTCACTAATCCCATCTTAATCACTGTCTTAACCTTAAGTTCCGGGACGGGTCGTTACAACCTACCCACCTAAAAAGAATTTTGTCCCTGAAATTCCACAGCTAGTTCCCGACACCTAGGGTCCCCTACCTGGTAAGCAATACTAGCTTAACAAAACCCACTCCTGGGTTTCCTGTGTATCATCTCCACCTTGGGTATTTCACTCCGTCCCCAACTACCAGTAACACTTCATGGTGTACGCAAGGGAAACCCTATGAACAGAAAACAAAGGTAGTTTGAAATACCTCATATGGAGTACCCAATAAACTTCATAGAGTACGTCCTCACGTACTACCACCACACTTTCCAGAAACCCTTCTCAAATCCTACCCAGGACAAGCTAGGCCAACAGGAAAACCTATCTACAAAGTCCCTCGGCTGCTATTTCGACTTCTTATCGATCAGTTATAGTCACTCCTTTCCTATTCCTTCCGTCCGCCCTCAACGGATCTCACCGTAACACTCCAGATCACCTAGGGTAACTCTTAGACTCTACCCTGGGATCCAACAACAAAGTACGTCCAACACAACCAAGGATAGTAAAAATACCTGTCCCCGCATCTGGTGCCGACTGAACCTCCTGCTGTGTCATCGAAAACACTCGGGCCTGAGATCCCGACGCTCTACCACGTCCCCTCGAACTACTAGTGGCACCACCACCTCCTCTAGTACCCACTGTCCCTGACGCTGTACTCTGTCCGGGCTCCGCCACTCCTCGGCCTACACCGCCTTCCTGTAGCAACAGTGGACACTCACGTCGGAAATGACCTCGCTCTCCGCAGTAAAAGCAAGCATCCCGACCGGAAAGACCTGGTCGCCCTGTCGACGCAACAGACGTCGCACTAGCTTGCGGAGTCGGCTGTGCTCGGTAACCCCGGAATCCTGAACTCTAGAAACTACCAGGTCTACCGAAACGATCATCGCCCGACGACGATGCTCCACCGAAGTTACCTCTCTTCGGTGTCCTCTGACTCGAAGCTCCAGAAAAAGATGGCTCCCGGCGTCGCACCGGCAAACTCGCCTCAACCCTCACCGCAGCGTCCGACAACTCTCGGAGGGTAGCAAACGACCCAGCCGTCACAATGGCACGAATCTCACCTCGCAGGCCCAACTCAAACCTATGACACTTCTCGGCTTCAGTAGCCACAAACGCATGAGCAAACTGAGATAACATCTGGAATTTCTGTTCATACTTAGCAACACTCTGTAAGACCCGTGTCCTAGAGGGAACGGTAAACAATCCCACATTCCTGCGATGGGGAATGGTCTGGGAGAGGATGGTGATGTGCCTTAAAGGTGTAGGCACACACCTATCTAGCACTAGGCCTTTTGGGAGCTCAAGTGACTTTGGGGGGGATTGGAACCCCAAAGTTAAGCGAGTTGAGGCTGGAAGTAAGAACGGTGAGCAAGACCCGTGAGCTTGTGAAGCAAGATCGGTAAGCAAGACCTGTGAGCTTGGAAAGGTAAGATCGGTGAACGATTCCACATCGCTCGGGGAGGGAAAGGTGAAGTGCCTTATATGTGTGGGCACGTATCTATCTAACACAAGGCCTTTTGGGAGCTCAGTGGCTTTGGGGGGGATTGGAACCCCAAAGTTAAGCGAGTTGAGGCTGGTGCAATCCCATGATGGGTGACCTACTGGGAAGTTGCACGTGAGCTCCCGAAAACAAAACCGTGAGGGCTGGGCCCAAAGCGGACAATATTGTGTTAGATGGGCCGGGTCGTGACAGAATGGTATCAGAGCTTGACCCTGACCAGAAATGTGTCAGCGAGGACGCTGGGCCCCAAGGGGGGTGGATTGTAAGACCCGGTCTTGGAAGTAAGAACGGTGAGCAAGACCCGTGAGCTTGAGAAGCAAGATCGGTGAGCAAGACTCGTGAGCTTGGAAAGGTAAGATCGGTGAACGATCCCACATCGCTCGGGGAGGGAAAGGTGAAGTGCCTTATATGTGTGGGCACGTATCTATCTAACACAAGGCCTTTTGGGAGCTCAGTGGCTTTGGGGGGGATTGGAACCCCAAAGTTAAGTGAGTTGAGGCTGGTGCAATCCCATGATGGGTGACCTACTGGGAAGTTGCACGTGAGCTCCCGAAAACAAAACCGTGAGGGCTGGGCCCAAAGCGGACATTATTGTGTTAGATGGGCCGGGTCGTGACACACTTAGAGTCCCCTGTTGAAGCTGCAGAAACTCGGCCTCCTTGGCATCTCGGAAAGAACGAGGGTAATACTGCTCTAGGAACCGTTCCCTAAACGTCTCCCAGGTTACAGTATGAGCATCCCAACCAGACAACTCGAGGGTATACCACCACTCGTACGCTGCACCATCCAGTAAAAACGTAGCCAACAACACTCGCTCCTCCGGTGGACAATGCATCACTGCAAAAATTCGCTCGAGTCTCGTAATCCACCTCTGGGCTTCCTCAGGATCTGCCCCACCACTAAAAGTAGTAGCCCCAAGCCGCTGCGCTCGCTCAATCGTATTACTCTCAGTTCCCCTCGCCGTTTCTTCTTCAGGTCGTGGAGAGGGTCCACGTCTCGGAGGCATCGTGAACCGCACACTAAAAGAGGCATAGAAGTAGTCAAACAACCGAAACACAACCTCACAACTGACAAACCCCAACAAACTCGACAAATCTATGCTCTGATACCAATTGTCAGGACCCATCCCGGTTTCACCCCGAAACCCGAGGTAAATCCTGCTCCCGTCTGACACCACGACACGTAACCAAAGTAAAACACCCAACAAGCACAGTCAGACGCAGGAGAAACTATAAACAGCCCGAAGTTAAACGTTTACAGTGACAGGACCCGCCCCGATCCCACTTGGGACCACAAGGGGACGTGCCCTGCTCCCGTCTGACACCCAATAATTCATACCAATTTTAACCTCAAAACATTTAAAAGCATAAATAACCAAATTAAAGTCATACATAAATTCCGAATTAAACGAATGTCAGACAAGGGATATAATCCAAAATTACAAATTTGCGAGCACGACTCTAAAGTAATCCTGCGGGTACACCGCCCAGCAGGGGTTCAGGTACGCAGAAGTAGATCTATGCCTCAGCCTCTGGCTCCTCCTCTACCTCAGTTTCCCGACCTGGAGGGGTTATCAAACAGTAAGGGTGAGTGGACCGAAACACAAGTTTATGAAATCGTTTGATAAGTAAAACATATAATTTACCCCTCCGTTTTCCAAATATGCGTGCACCATAATTCCAAAATCATAAACCATATAATATGAATCATAAGGCATATAGCAAAACCATAACCATAATTTTAGTTGTTGCACTATACACTCCAATCCCGACATCCCTGATGTCTGACGTCCCTGACGTCCAATAGGTCACAATCACAAGGCTACGCGTGCCACTCGGGTCTCAATTCCGAGTTCAATCCCCGAACCCCGTTCGGGTACAGCATCCCCGATGCTTAGCGTCATAGACGCTGGACGTACTAGACGTCCGTGACCTCTCCGGGGTACCTCATCCGGAGGAGACAATATAATATGGAAGGATCTATACAGTGCAGTAACAAATACATTTTATTGATATCCACATGCAAACATATATATACATAGGTAGAATCCGAACCAATCATTCAGTTTCATCGGACGGGTCTCAAGCCCAAATACCGTGAAACGTGCCATAACCATATTTTCCATATCATCAAAACCATCATTATTTTAGCATGTGAATAAGTATAATAAAACCAGAAAACATTTATGCACACAAGGGTTTAAGAAAATGGCCCACTCACAGTACAATCCTGCTAGAAACCGAACGTATACCCTCGTCCTGGTACAAATGTACAATCCCTGTCAAATCCAAGTATTCGTAAAGGTCAAATTAAACCCCCAACATTCAACCATGAAAGCCTAGGTCGAAACCGACCCGGGAAAGCCGCCCGAACGCGCTTCCCAAGGCAATAAACCTTATTTTGACCAACTTAATGATCTCCGATCGACCCGAAACCACCGCCATTGGATCCGGATCGTCGAAACCTAAAGAATGGTGGTGGTCCCACCAGAAACACTGTTCACACGCGCCCCCACGCGCCGGTCAACGTGGCGGTCAACGCAGGAACAGTTCCTGCTGACGTCATCGCTGACGTCACTGCTGACGTCAGCATGACGTCATGCTGACGTCATCGCTGACGTCACTGCTGACGTCAGCATGACGTCATGCTGACGTCATCTGACAGCTGTCAGGTCTGACGTGTCAGACTCTGACAGGTGCCACGTGTCAACATCCAATTGGTCCACCTCACTGATCTGTCAGACCACGTGTCAGATCTGACATGTGCCACGTGTCAGCACGGCACTGGTCCACGTCACTGACATGTCAGTGACACGTGGCAGTCCCTGACTGGTCCACGTCACTGACATGTCAGTGCTGACTGTGCACTGACATGTGACACGTGTCGGCTCACGGTTGGTCCACGTCACCTGACAGTCTGACAGGGTGCCACGTCAGCACCACTGTCCTCAGACGGGTTGACCCGTTTCTCTGCAACTTGGGTCGAACAGACCCGCGATCACGACCCGGTCACCATTTCTTCTACACCCAACCATTTTCACTCTGGTTTGTTCCTAGATGTTCGTCTTATACCCAGGAATAGTTCTAGCTAATTAAAATCAATAAACAAGGGCTGAAACAAAGACTTACCTCGATGAACAGACCCGGGTTCCCGTCGCCGTTTGCACTCCGTTCAGGCCACCTCCGGTCGTGAACTCAAGCCCAGAAGGTTCCTATAAGTCCCTAGAGTCGATTAGGATTAATAGGAAACAAAACTAAACGTGGGAATTCGAGTTACCAAAATCTGAGTTTTAGAAACCGTTTCGGGTTTTCCGGTTTTCCCCCCACGCCGCCGTCCTCCGCCGTGCTCACTGCCACCGTTCAGCCTCGCCGGCAAGTCCCCAATACACAGACACAGAGAGTGGATGGTTTGCTGGAAAGGTTGGATCGAAATGGCAGAATGTGCATATCGGGTAGGAAATATAAAGAAATGGAGGGAAGGAAATGGATGGCTCAGATTGAATCTCCAGATTAGATCAAGGGCTGAGATCTGATCTGGGGTTTTCAATCCAAGGGCTGACATTTAAAGCTGGTTCAAATATTTAATTAATCCAATAGTGGATCTGATCCAATCTAGCCAATGGGTGAGTGACACTTGTCACTCCCCAGGTGTCCTTCAATCAGAATTTCTGAATATAATATTCGACACGAAAACCGAGACACGAACTTCCCGAATTCACGTTTCTGACCATAACTTCCTCGTACGAAGTCCGATTTCGGCGTGCCGCCTGTCTACGGACTCAGGACGTCGAGGCCTACCCAACGGTCCTTGAGTCAACTGAAAATTAGTTGTCAAAAGAAAAGTCAACATTTTCCCCCGAGAGTCCAAATTTCGGTAATGCCCCTGAACTTCCGATAGCCATAACTTTCACCCTGATCGTCCGAATCGGACGTGCCACCTGTCTATGAACTCGTGACGTCCCGAACTACGTCACGGTCATAGGTTAAAGTCCATTTAGTTCCTCAATCAAAAAGCCAACAATTTGACCATACCATTCACAGGGGTAAAATCGTCAATTCACACAAAAAATTACAATATGGAAATCCTCGAATTTCCGGGGTGTTACAACCTTCCCCCCTTAAGAAATTTCGTCCCGAAATTTCAAAGAAACAAATGAGGAAATTGTTCTCGCATCTGAGCCTCGGGCTCCCATGTGGCTTCTTCCACATCCTGGTTTCTCCAGAGAATTTTCACGAGAGGGATCGTCTTTCGACGTAGTACCTTGTCCTTCCGATCCAAGATCTGTACTGGTTGTTCTTCAAAGCTCAAATCCTCCCGTAGTTCGACAGGTTGTTCCCTAAGTACATGAGAAGCATCACGTACGTACATCCGCAACATCGATACGTGGAAAACATCGTGAACTCTTGATAGTTCTGGGGGTAGTGCCAATCTGTATGCAACCTTGCCAATTCTCTCCACGATTTCATAAGGTCCGATAAAACGCGGACTCAGTTTCCCCCGTCGGCCAAAACGGATAATCCCTTTCCACGGAGACAACTTCAGGAAGACAAAATCTCCCACTTCAAACTCCAAGTCTCGAATCCGTCGGTCGGCATAGCTCTTCTGGCGATCCTGTGCCACCTTCAATCTTTCCTTGATCACGCGAACAGTTTCCATGGTTAAGTCCATTATCTCCGGCCCTACAGCCGCTCGCTCCCCTACCTCCGTCCAGCAGATAGGTGTCCTGCACTGTCGGCCATACAGTGCCTCATACGGTGCCATCCCGATGCTTGCCTGATAGCTGTTGTTGTAAGCGAATTCCATCAATGGCAAATGAGTATCCCAAGAGTCTTGAAACTGTAGTACACATGACCTCATCATGTCCTCCAGGGTTTGAATGGTTCTCTCAGACTGTCCATCGGTCTGTGGATGGAAAGCAGTACTGAAACGTAGGTTTGTTCCCAAAGTAGCTTGCAAACTCCGCCAGAACCTGGAAGTGAAACGCGGATCACGATCGGACACGATTGATTCCGGCGTACCATGAAGTCGTATGATTTCCTTCACAAACAGCTGAGCCAGTCGGTTAGGTTTATAGGTTTCCTGAACTGGCAGAAAATGGGCTGATTTGGTTAACCGATCCACGATCACCCATACTCCGTCCACTCCACTCTGAGTCCTCGGTAACTTAAAGACGAAGTCCATGGTGATGTGATCCCACTTCCACTCAGGAATCGGAAGTGGCTGCATAGCCCCATACGGTCTCTGCCGTTCCGCCTTAACCTGCTGACAGGTTAAGCATTTGCTCACGAACTCAGCAATATCCTTCTTCATTCCTGGCCACCAATAATGGTTCCGGAGGGTACGGTACATCTTTGTACCTCCCGGATGCATAGCATAGGCCGAACTGTGGGCCTCCTCAAGTATCTCGGCCCGTAACTCTGCCACTGCAGGTACGCACAAACGGCCCAATTTCACCAGTGCTCCATCGTCCCGGATGGTAAAATCCTGTCTCCCATCCGCATCGACCTCAATTCTGTAAATACAGAGTATCGGATCCTGCAGTTGTGCTTCAATGATCCGATCAATCAGTACCGGTCGCACATGGAAGCTGGCCAACAAAGCTCCATGCACGTCAGTACCCAAAATAACTCCCGCCTTCCGGAGTTCCACCAGCAAGGGAAGATACACCACCCCAAGGTGTGCAATAGTTCCTGCTGATTTCCTGCTGAGTGCATCCGCCACCACATTGGCCTTACCCGGATGGTACTCGATCGTACAGTCATAGTCCTTCAGTAGCTCCAACCATCTCCGTTGTCTCATGTTGAGCTCCTTCTGAGTGAATAAATATTTAAGACTCTGGTGGTCGGTGTATATTCGACACGTTGCGCCGAACAGATAATGTCTCCAGATCTTGAGAGCATGAACCACCGCTGCCAACTCCAAATCATGGGTAGGGTAGTTCAACTCATGGGTCTTCAGCTGCCGGGATGCATAGGCGATAACCTTGCCAGTTTGCATCAACACGCAGCCTAGACCTTGCAGCGATGCATCACTGAAGACCACAAACTCTCCACTGTCATCCGGCAATGCAAGGACAGGTGCAGTGGTCAATCGATCCTTCAACTCTTGAAAGCTCCGATCGCACTGCTCGTCCCAGTTAAACTTTACTCCCTTTCGAGTCAAACGAGTCAATGGTGCAGCAATTTTGGAGAAACCCTCCACGAATCTCCGGTAGTAACCTGCCAATCCGACGAAACTCCGCACCTCGGTCACTGTTGTCGGTTTAGCCCAGTTAGTCACCGCTTCTGTTTTCTGGGGATCCACGCAAATCCCATCCGTCGATATCACGTGTCCCAGAAAACCAATACTGCTCAGCCAAAACTGACACTTGCTCAGCTTGGCATACAATTGTTCTTGTCTCAGTTTCTCCAAGACCAGCCGTAGATGTTCTTCATGTGCACGGGCACTCCTCGAGTATACCAAAATATCATCGATGAACACAATCACGAACTTATCCAGGTAGGGTCGGAAGACCCGGTTCATCAGATCCATGAATGCTGCTGGAGCATTCGTCAAACCAAATGGCATAACAAGGAACTCGTAGTGCCCGTAACGGGTTCGAAAAGCAGTTTTCGGAATATCCTCCTCCGAAATCCTCAGTTGGTGATACCCAGATCGCAAATCAATTTTCGAGAAGCACTGAGCTCCCCGCAACTGGTCGAAAAGGTCATCAATCCTGGGTAGAGGATACTGGTTCCTCAATGTCACCTTGTTGAGTTGTCGATAATCAATACATAAACGGAGACTTCCTTCCTTCTTCTTCACGAACAACACCGGTGCTCCCCACGGTGAAGTGCTCGGTCGGACATACCCCAAATCTACCAACTCCTGCAATTGAGTCTTGAGTTCCCGTAACTCGGCCGGCGCCATCCGGTATGGTGCCTGGGATATAGGTCGGGTACCCGGGAGTAGTTCAATAGTAAACTCAATCTCCCGCGATGGTGGCAATCCAGGTAAGTCTTCCGGGAATACGTCCGGAAACTCACAGACCACCGGTATTTCGTCGATAACCGGAGTATCGACCCGTTCCGACACGACATGCGCCAGATAACCCTGGCATCCCTTCCGTAGAAGTTTGGTAGCAGTAAGTGACGAAATCACTTCAGGAGGCGAACCATCACGTTCCCCCTGAAAGATAACTTCCGGCAAACCCGGGCTCCGCAAAATTACTTGCTTGCTACAGCAGTCGATGAGCGATCCGTGCTCCGACAGCCAATCCATCCCTAGGATTATATCGAAGTCGTGGATATCCAGAATAATTAAGTCTGCTGGTAAATCCACATCCTCAATTCTTACCGGGCACCTCTGAATCACCTGATTCACAAGGTACACGGTACCCATCGGGGTGCCAACACCCATTTCGCAATCTAAGGCTGATACCACACAATCAAGCAAACCAGCACAACTCCTCGAAATAAAAGAATGTGTAGCCCCCGCATCCATTAATACACGTACAAGAAAATTAAGGATATGTAGTGTACCTGTGACCACGCCTGGAGCAGTCCTCGCCTGCTGCTGGGTCATTGCAAACACTTGGGCCCTCGGCCCTCCGTTCCGTCCGCGCCCGCGCGCGCCACGTCCAGCACCACGGTCACCTCCCTGACCGCGACCTCCGTTAGTGTGGGACGCCGTGCTCTGCACCACACTCGAGCCCCCAGCGTCGTTGTTTTTGGACAACTGCGGACAATCGCAGGCATAGTGGCCTTCCTCTCCGCAAGCAAAACAAGTTACTGGCCTTGGCCTGCCCGAATGCCCACCAGATGCACCACTCCAAGATGAGTGCTGCCCAGAGTTGTGTCCAGATCCTCTGCCCTGAGAGCCTCCACGTCGACCCGACCAGCCACGACCCTTGAAGGATGAGGGTGCTCCTCTGTAGCTCCCTCCCCTGTTGTTCTTCCGGCCTGATGGCCCATGGTGTGGGCGATCCTGACGTCGCCCCTCCCCCGAAGGTTGTCGTGATTGGTGTGCCGCCAGACTGGCCTCGACACGCACCGCTGCGTCGACCATATCCCTCAGAGAAGCATGAGTGGTAGCAGTCACACTGGCCCGGATCTCCCCTCGGAGTCCAAGCTCAAACCGCTGGCATTTGTCCTCCTCCGTGCTTACGAATGAGGCAGCGAACCGGGAAAGTCTCCCGAAAGTTTGCTCGTAGTCTGAAACAGACATGTCACCCTGCTCCAGCCGCAGGAATTCCGCCTCCCGCGCCGCGCGAAAAGATCGCGGGTAGTACTGGTCCAGAAACCTGGAACGAAAAGCTTCCCAGGTAGTGGTATGGACAGACCACCCGGACATTTCGAGTCCATGCCACCACTGGTAGGCTCCTCCCTCCAGTAAGAAGGCCGCCAGAGTCACTCGTTCGCCCGGAGGGCAGTGCATCACCGAGAAGATCCTCTCCCACTTGGTGATCCAGTCGTGAGCATCCTCGGGGTTTGATCCCCCGCAGAAAGGAGTGGCTCCCAAACGTTGAGCCCTTTCGATGCTCGCGCATTCCATCTCTCTTTCTAGATCCTCGTCCGTTCGAGTATGCGGAATTCTCCTAGGAGGCATAACCAACTGTCAAGAGGCATAGATCAGAAAACAATATTCTTAAAAGTCGAAAAGTAACTAGTACTAATCGCTAGTCTAGCATGCAGACCAATACCCTAGTACTGACCACAACCTAGTGCTCTGATACCAAGCTGACAGGACCCGCCCCGATCCCACTTGGGACCACAAGGGGACGTGCCCTGCTCCCGTCTGACACCCAATAATTCATACCAATTTTAACCTCAAAACATTTAAAAGCATAAATAACCAAATTAAAGTCATACATAAATTCCGAATTAAACGAATGTCAGACAAGGGATATAATCCAAAATTACAAATTTGCGAGCACGACTCTAAAGTAATCCTGCGGGTACACCGCCCAGTAGGGGTTCAGGTACGCAGAAGTAGATCTATGCCTCAGCCTCTGGCTCCTCCTCTACCTCAGTTTCCCGACCTGGAGGGGTTATCAAACAGTAAGGGTGAGTGGACCGAAACACAAGTTTATGAAATCGTTTGATAAGTAAAACATATAATTTACCCCTCCGTTTTCCAAATATGCGTGCACCATAATTCCAAAATCATAAACCATATAATATGAATCATAAGGCATATAGCAAAACCATAACCATAATTTTAGTTGCTGCACTATACACTCCAATCCCGACATCCCTGATGTCTGACGTCCCTGACGTCCAATAGGTCACAATCACAAGGCTACGCGTGCCACTCGGGTCTCAATTCCGAGTTCAATCCCCGAACCCCGTTCGGGTACAGCATCCCCGATGCTTAGCGTCATAGACGCTGGACGTACTAGACGTCCGTGACCTCTCCGGGGTACCTCATCCGGAGGAGACAATATAATATGGAAGGATCTATACAGTGCAGTAACAAATACATTTTATTGATATCCACATGCAAACATATATATACATAGGTAGAATCCGAACCAATCATTCAGTTTCATCGGACGGGTCTCAAGCCCAAATACCGTGAAACGTGCCATAACCATATTTTCCATATCATCAAAACCATCATTATTTTAGCATGTGAATAAGTATAATAAAACCAGAAAACATTTATGCACACAAGGGTTTAAGAAAATGGCCCACTCACAGTACAATCCTGCTAGAAACCGAACGTATACCCTCGTCCTGGTACAAATGTACAATCCCTGTCAAATCCAAGTATTCGTAAAGGTCAAATTAAACCCCCAACATTCAACCATGAAAGCCTAGGTCGAAACCGACCCGGGAAAGCCGCCCGAACGCGCTTCCCAAGGCAATAAACCTTATTTTGACCAACTTAATGATCTCTGATCGACCCGAAACCACCGCCATTGGATCCGGATCGTCGAAACCTAAAGAATGGTGGTGGTCCCACCAGAAACACTGTTCACACGCGCCCCCACGCGCCGGTCAACGTGGCGGTCAACGCAGGAACAGTTCCTGCTGACGTCATCGCTGACGTCACTGCTGACGTCAGCATGACGTCATGCTGACGTCATCTGACAGCTGTCAGGTCTGACGTGTCAGACTCTGACAGGTGCCACGTGTCAACATCCAATTGGTCCACCTCACTGATCTGTCAGACCACGTGTCAGATCTGACATGTGCCACGTGTCAGCACGGCACTGGTCCACGTCACTGACATGTCAGTGACACGTGGCAGTCCCTGACTGGTCCACGTCACTGACATGTCAGTGCTGACTGTGCACTGACATGTGACACGTGTCGGCTCACGGTTGGTCCACGTCACCTGACAGTCTGACAGGGTGCCACGTCAGCACCACTGTCCTCAGACGGGTTGACCCGTTTCTCTGCAACTTGGGTCGAACAGACCCGCGATCACGACCCGGTCACCATTTCTTCTACACCCAACCATTTTCACTCTGGTTTGTTCCTAGATGTTCGTCTTATACCCAGGAATAGTTCTAGCTAATTAAAATCAATAAACAAGGGCTGAAACAAAGACTTACCTCGATGAACAGACCCGGGTTCCCGTCGCCGTTTGCACTCCGTTCAGGCCACCTCCGGTCGTGAACTCAAGCCCAGAAGGTTCCTATAAGTCCCTAGAGTCGATTAGGATTAATAGGAAACAAAACTAAACGTGGGAATTCGAGTTACCAAAATCTGAGTTTTAGAAACCGTTTCGGGTTTTCCGGTTTTCCCCCCACGCCGCCGTCCTCCGCCGTGCTCACTGCCACCGTTCAGCCTCGCCGGCAAGTCCCCAATACACAGACACAGAGAGTGGATGGTTTGCTGGAAAGGTTGGATCGAAATGGCAGAATGTGCATATCGGGTAGGAAATATAAAGAAATGGAGGGAAGGAAATGGATGGCTCAGATTGAATCTCCAGATTAGATCAAGGGCTGAGATCTGATCTGGGGTTTTCAATCCAAGGGCTGACATTTAAAGCTGGTTCAAATATTTAATTAATCCAATAGTGGATCTGATCCAATCTAGCCAATGGGTGAGTGACACTTGTCACTCCCCAGGTGTCCTTCAATCAGAATTTCTGAATATAATATTCGACACGAAAACCGAGACACGAACTTCCCGAATTCACGTTTCTGACCATAACTTCCTCGTACGAAGTCCGATTTCGGCGTGCCGCCTGTCTACGGACTCAGGACGTCGAGGCCTACCCAACGGTCCTTGAGTCAACTGAAAATTAGTTGTCAAAAGAAAAGTCAACATTTTCCCCCGAGAGTCCAAATTTCGGTAATGCCCCTGAACTTCCGATAGCCATAACTTTCACCCTGATCGTCCGAATCGGACGTGCCACCTGTCTATGAACTCGTGACGTCCCGAACTACGTCACGGTCATAGGTTAAAGTCCATTTAGTTCCTCAATCAAAAAGCCAACAATTTGACCATACCATTCACAGGGGTAAAATCGTCAATTCACACAAAAAATTACAATATGGAAATCCTCGAATTTCCGGGGTGTTACATACAGAGCATAGTACGCAATACAAAAGAAAGAAAAACTATGAAATTAATACACGCACACGGAAACTAAAACAGAATACTCTGGGATCCTTCTCGTAACTTCTATGCCTCAGACGCTGCCTCGACGCCGGAACCCAGCGCTAGCTCCATAACCTGGAGGGCAATTTAAAACAGAAGGTGTGAGTGGACCAAAATAAAATAAAAGTTTCCAAAACCATTTTATAAGAAAGACGGGTTTAGCCCTCCGTTTTGAAACCACATGCATAAATCAGTTATTAAAACAGTTATAAATCAATCACCATAAAACATCATAAGAGACAGAAACACTATAAAACAGTTAGAGAAATCATATCATAAGCACCATAAACCGTATCATAAAACGTGAATATCAAACCATCATTTTCCGATCAAACCTGCTGGACCTATCCGAGTCTTTAAACTCCCGAGTCTTTAAACTCAATCCAGGCCTCAATAATATCCGAGTCTTTAAACTCCCGAGTCTTTAAACTCAACAGGCCTACGGGGGAAATAGCAATATATCCGAGTCTTTAAACTCCATCCGGGCCCATCCCCCGTCAATCAATATCCGGGTCTTTAAACCCAATAACCAGATCCAGCAAATCCAATCAAAATCATTTGAAAACCAATTCTAAATCCGTATCCAAACTCGAATCCGAAACCACCGGTCCGATGCCCTTCCGGCTCCACGAACTGTCATTCCGAATCCAAATCCAGAATTCCACTTTTCAATCTGAAAACCAACTCTCGATTCTCGAAATCCGTTTCCAAAACCAAAAATCCTTTAATCACCAAATCAGGTTTTAAAATCCCTTTATGAACATTTAAACCATTTATCTAGTAAAATCCCAAATCCATGGCATTATTCTCAGAAATCGACATTTTTCGTGAAACGTGCCAATTACTTTACTTTCTCGAAAACCGTGCAAGGATATAAAACCACATCATAAATCCAACATTCATGTAATCACATATATAAAACAATTAGAGAAAAGCAGTTATGCATGTTCGAGTTTAAGGAAAGGGTCCACTCACAGTACCGAGCCCTCAATCACGTCCTGAACGTCTCGTACGTTCCTCAGCTTCCTCGGGAACTCCCGATCCTGTCAACAACCATCAAAATACGTCACTAACACATCTACGAAGGTCCACCTAATTTCCCTCAAAAATCCCCGGGTCCTAAACGTAACGAATCGGAACCCTAAACCTTCAACCTCGCGGAACTACTTCGAATCGACGTCCGATTAATCCGAAACCACCTTCAATAGACTCGTCACAACACCTAGACCAAAAACCTAGTTGACTACTTTCCCAACCTAGTTGACAGGCGGCACGTATTCATCTGACTTACGATGTGGGAGTTACGGGTCTAGAAAGGTAGTGGCAAAATGGTAATTTTGGGTTCAATGAGGGGTATTTTGGTCTTTTGGTTGTCTGGAGATTTGTGCACAGAGAGGGAAATTGGATGGCTGAGATTGGGCCATTTGTGAGAGGAAGGGCAGGATGGTGACACGTGGGGCTTGACTAGAGGCTTCTAGGATTGTGTGCACGGGTCCAATAATTTGGGGTTAAATCGTGCCCATGTGTGTTCTTTGAACCAGACAGAACAGAGGGAGAGAGTTGGGAGAAATTGAGAGACGATGGTGAGTGTTGGTGTGTTCTGGTGAGTGAGGAGTGACTTAGAGTTTGAGAGGAAGACAATGAGGAGGTTTGGAGGTGCGGTAATGGTTTGTGTGTGAGTTGAGAGCCACGGGAAATCAGAGAAAAACCAGGGAGGATGTGAGTGTTTGTGGGTGGTGTTGTGGCCGTGATCAACCAATCGAGGCCAGTGGAAGTGTTCGGAGGACGGAGGAGGACGGGAGGAGCCGTGTCCTCACGGTTGAGCTCACGACGGCGACAGGAGGACAGGTAATTCCTCATCCTAGTTTCTTTGCTCTGTTTTGTCTTCTGGGTTCAGGAGCTAAGTCGTAGGTTTAGGGGTTGAAACGAGGAGTTCCGTGAGGTCTAGGGAGTTCAGTGGAGTCCTAGGAGTCTTCTGGTGGGGCAGCCGTGACGGGGAGTGCACAGTGGAGGTTGGCACGACGGAGCATACAGATGTACTCTGTTTTTCCGTTTTGCTCAGGTTGAAAGTCGTGGACTTAGGGAGTGAGTCGACGGTTTTGGTGAGTTGGGTGAGGTTTAGGATGGTCTTAGGAAGAGGTTGAGACTGCCACCGTGATGGGGGGTGACCTGGGTGGCCGGAGAAGGAAATAGGGCAGTGTTCGGGTTCTGTTTCGAGGATGAAGTCGAGGGGTTTTAGGCCGTGATTCTTCGATTTTAGGACTGGGTTAGGTTGCAGGGGATTGGACGATGCTTTTGGTGAAGAAAGGAGTTGATTTGGTGGACGGAAGGCGGTGAACCGCTGACGCCGGTTCAAGTTGCAGACACTGTGCTGAACCGGGTCTGCTTGAGGTAAACGGTGATACTGTAGCAGGCGCGTGAGGGCCACGCGCAGCCACTTTACCCCTCATTGAACCCAAAATTACCATTTTGCCACTACCTTTCTAGACCCGTAACTCCCACATCGTAAGTCCGATGAATACGTGCCGCCTGTCATCGAACTCAGGACGACGAGATCTTTCTAACGATCTTAGATCAACATACTAAAACCCGTTCGTACAAAATGTCAACCTTTCCCCCTTAATTTAGTCAAATTACGGTTATGCCCTTAACCTTCCGAACATCACAACTTCCTCCTCGGATGTCGGAATCGGGCGTGCCACCTGCGTACGGATTCGTGACGTCCTAAACTACGTCCTGGTCATCGGTCAAAACCCAATCGACGACCCGAACGAAAAGTCAACATTTTGCCCGAACTAGGGGCAAAATCGTCATTCTAGGTTAACGTCCTTATCGGGACCAACTAACCCCTGATTAAGCTCACTAATCCCATCTTAATCACTGTCTTAACCTTAAGTTCCGGGACGGGTCGTTACACCCACATGATTTGGTTTTACGGTTTCTGGGCTAAGGCCCTAACGGTTGTTTTTAGTAAATAGTTTACTTGCTGGTTTTCGATGCATGCATACGTTTTAATGAAGGGCATAAATATCTTTGTGAAATTGTGTTTTATGAACTTGTTTATTTTCGTCCACTCACAACCTTTATTGTTTTTAATGCCCTTCAGGTTGATCACGGATGCGACTGCAACAGAGACTGGGACATTGCATGCCTCCTCCATCGATCCTTGCGCACTCTGGACGCCCGTCGGGGCAGCGGCTTTCGGTTATCCCTTGTCTGACACTTCGTGTCAGACGAGAGCATGACAAATCCCACGGTAATCCCGGGGGGATTGGGATGAGTCGTGTCAGCCACTCCTACCACCATCTATCACCGTGGCCATAATTACTACTACCACGACCACTAACGATGTCACTCACACCACCACCCCAAAATCACCACTATCTCTGTTACCATCACCATTGTCATCGCTACCACGACCACTGCCGTTGCCACCCCTATCACCACCCCATTCGCGCCACCACCCCAAACACATCACAGTATTTGCCACCCCATCATTACCAACACTTCCTCCACCCCAGAACCACAATGTAGCCACCACCTCCACCTCCACCTCCACCTCCACCTCCACCCATCACACTAGCACTAGCACTATCTCTATTGTTACTATTGTTATCGTCATTATCTCAAAATTATGTTTGATATTTTGTATCTAATGCATATTTTATCTTCCTTAAATTTTATATATTTGTGTCAAACAAGTTTTTTCTTTTTCACTCATACAAAATCATATTCAGAATAAATTACCAAATGCATTTTCAAATATTAAATACAAAAAATCTAATTTGTTATTTTCATTTCACAAAACAATATTTCATAAACTATTTGCAAAATTATAAATAACTGAGTATTCCTGGACCATTAGGTTTATGAGTTTATCACAAGAGAATACTAGTCAATATTTACCATTAATCTACATAAGTAACAGTTGTAATAAAAATAAATAAAAATCTCCCAGTAACAAGTAACAAGGGGGTAAAGGATGCAATTGTAATTTCAAATTTGTGAAATATTGAAGCTAACGTTCGATTGCCAATTTAGGAATCAAGTTCTTGAGTATTTGACTTTCTTCCAGTCACTGATTAACCCAATCATATACGACACCATAGCCATAGAGCTTGCTACACAAAGATGAAAGTCGTTCGCAGTCACAGAAGTACCATCGGCGTCACCGTCATTGCTCTCGTCGTCAATCTGTGTCTGCTATCACTACCAGTCACCGAAGCTTCACCGCAATGTAAGGCATGGCTTGTCCAATCAATCCCCACCGACACGCCCGCCCTCCGCCGTGTTCCAGGCGTCCTCTCCACTGGTAAACAATACATTTCATCGCTCAAAAAATAAAAACCCAAGAATCAAGTTCTTCACTTTTGTCGATTATAATCGTCTGTGATTGAAATTTGTACAGCGGACGTGTTCAAATGGCTGGCCTCGAACTCCACAGAGAAACTGGACATAATCGCTCAGTACTGGCAGCTAATAGCTCGCCCTGAAGATCCCCGCTCCGGCGACTTTGGGTACTCGAAAGAGGATTTGCAGAGATTTGGAGCTCCTGAAGGTGCTTCTGTTTACAGCGCCATAGACAATGCTGCGAATCGCACTGTCACTGTGAGGTCAAAAATTTCACTTCCAAATTTAATTCCATTGCTAAATAAACCCACATGCAATTTCTTAGAATTGTTTTGAAAATAGTTGAATTATGTGTTTCACTAGTTTAAGGGCTAGTTTGGTGGATCCTATAAAGTTGATTAGACATTCTAGGATTAGAAAAGTTAAATTCTATGTCTAATCTCCTTTTATCTACTTACAACAAACATATACATATAATTCAATTTGATACAACCCATCAAACCAGCCTAAAGTGAAAATATTGTTATTGATTATGATAAAGTTTTGGTCTTTTAGGCTCCTATCACATTCAGGTGTATATCCTGACTATACCACGGAACCAACCAACCTTGCTTCAGGTAGGCCCAATGTAAAGAATGTGACTTTATTGCTTAGTGACTGGTGGGGGTCAGGCATTGTCCACACCAAAGTTTGGATATCTGATCGACGAGACGTGTATATTGGATCAGCAAACAATGATTGGAAATCTCTCACACAAGTACTTTGTTAAACTTTGATATACTTTTTCAAATTTGTCATGTGGATTTGTATAACTTATTATGTCCTGTATTGCAGGTGAAGGAACTTGGAGTTTATCTCTTTGGTTGTCCAAGAATAGCCAGAGAGGTTGAGACCTACTTTGGCAACCTATGGAAACTTGCATCTCTTAATGCTACAGCTCACACAAGAAATGTATCGGATCAACAATGGCAGATTGATAGACAAGTCCCTTGCTGGTCACATTTTGTCGATTCTACAGTGAGGTGTAGGTATGTTTGACGCCTAACAAAGTTAAACTTTACCTGATACATGTGTCAATTGTCACATGTCTTATGCTTCTAGGATCCTTGTCTGTAATTGAAGCATGACAATTTGGAAATTAGTGGCATTGCTTGTGCATTTCCCCGGAGCCTCTGTTAAGTTTAGTCAACACTTGTATGGTTATGTCACCGCGCAGATCTCCTCTTCCTCGATATGTGGAGACTAACCATGTAGCAGGATATCCTATACTCTCAGATCCTTCTGTGTTCAAATTGCCAATTCAGACCCCTGGATATAATGATTCACATTCGCAACCCCAATCCAGCTATCTCTCATTTGCTCCTCCGGAGGTGATAATTGGCATTTGGCAATATCTACCATTTTCATTTCTAAGAGTCCTTGATTTGTTTGTAATTGATTTGTGTTCCAAGCTTTCTTTGTTACCCATTTTGATGGCATATGTGGTTCTGCAGTTGTCATTTGGTAGGAACCAGGCTGATGAACAAGCATGGATAGAGACTATTAAATCTGTGGGTGTCGGAGGGACTGTCCGGATAAGTACCATGGATTGGCTTGGTCAGTCCCAATATACGAAGTCAACAGTTTATTGGGCATCCCTCTCCTCTGCAATCTCAGAGGTAACTTCCACTGTCACAACTAATAGAACTGAAGTCGCTCCAAACCAAATTGTTAGTTGACGGTAGCGGTTTGGACGAATTGTGCTTAAACTTAACCTGTACTTTATTCATATCATAGACTTCCCTAAAACAACAAACATTCTAAAAATTCCATCATTTATTTACGCATTTTATGCATTCACATCAACATTTCAAATTATTCCAGCATTCTATACTTTATAGAAATAAAAAATTCTAGCATATAAAGGACTAAAAGTTCCAGTAAAAATTCCAGCAAAAAGGGGGTTGTGGATGAAGAAATGAATAAGACAGATTAAGAAAAGTGAATAAGGTGAAGGATCGGATGAGGAGGGTCATGAATGAAGAAATGAATAAGAGATTGAGATTAAGAAGATTGGGTTAGGATAAAGATTAGGTGATGAAGGCCACGTGATAAGCACCCGTACTAACTAATTGTAGGGTGACAACTGTCATGTAGGAAATAATAGAAATTAAAAAATTAAAAACTTCAACGGTACGATTTGAATTCAAATGAATTTTCAAAATGTAAAAAATTAACTGAATTGTTACTAACCAAATGGAGTGCCGATAACGATTTTGAGTCAAATTGATTTTTTTATTTACATTAATTTATGCCCGTTCCTACTCACTGCTTCCTATTCTCCTGTGCTCATGCTTCTTTCACTTATTGTCAACTTACACGGTATGCTAGTCGTAATTGCTTAGGTTGTCTTCTCAAAGAAAGCAAAGGTGAAGATATTGGTAGCATACTGGGCTCATTTTATCAACAGCACAGATTCGTATCTGAAATCTCTCCTCTACACCAACATTCTCTGCTCTTCATCAAAATATAACCATTGTGCTGGAAAAGTTGAGATCAAGTACTATTTAGTCCCGGGCCTCAACTTGACAGGACCTGCAGCCACTGCTAATGGCACTAAAACCGGCAACATATACCCCGGTTACACCAGAGTCAACCATGGCAAGTATGCAGTAAGCAACGCTCGAGCTCATATAGGGACGAGCAATCTTATCTGGGATTACTTTTATACGACGGCTGGTGTCAGTTTTGGGACAGACAACTCTGCCATTGTTTCACAGCTTCAAGAAATTTTTGATGCTGATTGGGAATCTACATATGCTGTGCCAGTTGAAGAATTGGTGGAAGGAGGCAGTGATTGTTCGAGCTGATCAACACTTGAATTTGACAGATGCCCTGAAAATAGAATGTAAATGTTGCTCTAGAATTTGGTTTAACTTAGACTTGGAAATTGTGTTTTGGTGAAATGAGCCGGGGATTTTGTATAATTTTTAGCTGAATAAGAAAATAAAGACGATATTTTTTTCTTTCCTTCTTGTGGGCTGAAAGAAAACCTCTCATGGGTTACATACAGATTCTTTTCTTTGAAAAACAAATGAGACATTCAAGACAACAATGAAAATTATTATAAATTATAATAGATAACTAATAGAAAGTCATATATGACGAAGTATATAAAATTTAGCGAATAGTGTTGTTGATGCACGAAATGTGCCAACTTAGGGAGCAAATGCTGCTCTGCCACGTGCCCTGTGTGAGCCTGAAAGAGGAAAGAAACTGGTCGGTCGGTGAGAGTATAGGCACTGGTGTGGTACCGGCCCAAAGATACTCTGACGCTCAAGTCAGTGGTAGGTATGAGGTTTAGGGAGGTAGCAGAAAGTATACTGTAAGAGTAATAGTGAACAGTAAATTGCTTAGTTCCCTTTGTACGACAAGTGGACCCCTTTTGTATGGGTGCGACGAATATAATATTTGTATTTTCCCGATGTGGGACAAATATCAATTCGCTGTGGGACGGACACGTGGAGGTGCCATCCAGACCGAGTGGGACTTGTCCGTGTGAGTGGGCCTGGGCCCCTTGGGCTTGTGGTAGGTGGTGGCACTGGGCCGACCGGTTGGTCCGGGCCGACGCACCGACCGACAGGAGCTGGTCCTCTGGAGTCGGCCGGTCGCATGGTTTTCTGGAAGTGGGCTGGGCCTCTAGGTCGGTCTGGGCCGACGCGCGGAGCCAAGTAGAGGGCTGGTCCTCCAAGATTGGTCCGAACTGGTGTTACTTCAACGATGGGCTGGGCCTATAGTCAATATGGGCTTCAAGCTCAGTCTGGGCCGATAAGGTATGAACAAGTGTCAAGACACATAGACAAAGTATAGAGGCCTGATTAAAAGAGTGTCGAAGATATAGAAAAATTATAGGTAACTTATCGACGAGTATGGAGGTATATTGAGAAAGTATAAACAATTTTATTGTTAAAGTGTCACCGACAAAAGAATTGGTAGTATAGAAAACATGTGTCGAGAAATATTGATAAAGTACAGATAATTTATCGAAAGAGTATCGAAATATATCGACAAAGTATAGACAATTTTATTATCACAGTATTGAGATATATCAATATATTTTTTTCTCTTTGAAGTATCGAAATATATTGACCAATTATACACATCTGATAAAAAGAGCATCATGATATATCAATAAATTATAGGCAACAAATTATAGGCAACATAGAGTATTGAGATACATAGACAGAGCATAGAGTACATACATTTATTGAAAAAGTGTTGAGATATATTAACAAAATATAGACAACTTAGTGACAAAGTGTTCGTCGAGATATATCGACAAAATATAAATAACTTATTCAAAGAGTATCGATATATATTGACAAAGTATAGACAATTTTATTATGAAAGTGTCGAGATATATCGACAAAGTATATACTAATATCGAAAAATGTTGAAATATACGAACAACGTATAAACAATTTTATCGTCAAAATGTTGAGATATATTGGCAAAATATAGACAACTTAGTAACTGGGTGACAAGATATATTGATAGAGTATATACAATTTTATATGAAGATATATAAATAAAGCACAGATAAATTTATTAAATAAGTGTCGAGATATATTGACAAGTATTAATAATTGACTTAGACAAAGCGCGGAGATATATCGAAAAAATATGGAGAGTTTTATCATTTTTTTATTTTGAGATTTATCGTTAAAGTCTAAACAAATAAACAATAGAATATCAAAATATATTGACATTTGACAAGGTATAGATTCCTTTTCCGATAGAATGATCAGTACCGTACATGCTTGATATTCGGTGGAGGTAGAGAAAAAGACAACAATAGTAGGCCTGCCAGGTAGGTGTGTTAATCGGTTTTTCGATTCGTTTTTTTTACCGAAATCGAAACCGAAACCGATTGGGGACATCAGTTTGGTTCGGTTCGGTTTTTCCTCCAATGCGATTTGATTCGGTTTTTCCTCCTATTCGGTTCGGTTCAGTTCAGTTTCGGTTAAAACTGGTATTTTTTTTTCTTTCAAATTATGGTGAATCGGTTCAGTTGAACCGGTTCAATTTTCTCTAAAAATCGATTTTTTTTGTACTTTTATACAACAATCAATATTTATTATCTAATTAATGTCCATTACAACCTAATTAATGTTTATTACAACTAATCAATATCCATTACAACTAATCGATGTTCATTACAAAGTAACCTAAAGCATTTCGGTTCGGGTCGGTTCGGTTCGATTTTTAGGTCCAATTAGTTAGGCTAGGTTTGGTGTTCTTATACCGAAAATCAAACCCGAACCGGTTCGGTTCGGTTCGGTTTTCTCCAAACGGTCTCGGTTTTCCTTTAATTCGGTTTTTCGGTCGGTTTTTCGGTCGGTTTTTTCGAACCAACTAACAGGGCCAGGGAGTCAAAACGTAGGTGCTCACCGAATAAGGTTAATAAGTTCGGTAGTAGAAAGTAATGCGAGATGTAACTGCAGTCAGATAATCGAACGGTTGAGAGTTTGTATGATTGATCCACAATTGCAGAGTAAAACGGTGCGTATAAAAGCAGGGTTTTAGCTTAGGCTTTAGTGAGCTGAGGCTGAAACCCAGACTGATATTGTGGGAGCGCTGAAAGAATAGCAGAGGGAGATGCAGAAAGCAAAAGCCTTTGAAGCTTTCCGTAGATGTGTGACTCAAAGACGAAAGCAAAAGCCTTTGAAGCTTTCCGGAGATGTGTGACTCAAAGACGAAGCTTTCTCTCCCATCAGAGAGCCTTTTCTGCTCAACCAAACTATGCAGACTATGATGATGTCCAAGAACTGGTCTCTCTCCCTCTCTGCAATTGTTTCATTTCCGGAGGATCACCCGTCAGGTTTATTATTTTCTCTTTGGGGTTTGGTTGCAATGCACTCTTTCATTTGTTTATGAATTTAAATTCAGGTTATGGTTGATGGAAGAGCTAAATCAAGAACGGCCATTCTCAACAGACCATCTGCACTCAATTCTATCAATAGTGCCATGGTTTGTGCCCTTGATGGTTCTTCATTTTTGTTGCATTTTCCTATCTGTGTTCTTTTCTCTTCTCTTGCCGTTGCTTAGTTTGTTGATGTACGAATATTTTGATATTTTGTTTAATGGGTTTTATAGGCAGCTCGCCTAAGGAGGCTCTATGATTCATGGGAGGATAACCCAGATATTGGATTTGTGCTGATGAAGGTATTATTTGGGCATCGCGATTTTTTTCCTTTTATCAAATTAGTTGACTTCATTCAGTGTTCTGAGAATCGCTATACATAGCACACTGTAAATCATGGGGCAGGATGATCCTCGAACTCAACTTACACCATTATCCCTCTATATGATTTTTTAAAACATGTTGTCATCTCTTAAATTTGAGAGAAAAAATATGTTGAATGCATAGAAAATATCTAGTTATTATCTACTTGAGAAAGACTGGATCTGAGTTTCTACTTGATTTTGTTTTCCGTTTAAAGGGTAGTGGGAGGGCCTTCTGCACTGGTGCAGATGCTGTTTCTCTATATCAACTAGTGGATGAAGGTAAGTCAATCTTTATTTCTGTTTATTTTTAATTTTAAACCTCGTTGGGTTCAACGTATCAGCGATCAACTCAAGAACAAATATTTTTTCACCACTCTGTGCATCATTTATAACTGTTTTCTATCTTTATTAACATCAAATTCGTTTTTGGAAAAATAGTTTTTTAGGACACATAAATATGTACTATATTTTTCCATTTCAAACTTTCAACTGGTTTTCGGAATTCTACTTCTAATACCAAACCTTTTCTTCACTGGTTTACTCATTTGTTTGTTAAAGGGATTGATTTCAGATACACCCTGTGATCAGACCAAATTAACAGACCTCCTATGGCGTTTTGGTTGTGACACTTATGCTGCGCATATTTCATAATCTGTGTGAAGTGCATTTTTCATATTCTGGCCTTAACTGTTAAATAATTCAGGGGATTACTTTTTTTTCTTTTTCTTTTTTCAAATTCTGTTAATAATTGTGCAGGGAATGTGGAGGAATGTAAAAAGTTTTTCAAGACATTGTATAACTTTGTGTATGTTCAAGGAACATACTTGAAGCCGCATGTGAGTATTTACTTTTGTTACCAGTGCGCTTTTTAGTATCTTAGCAGTACTATTATAAATGTATGATAAGATAAAATTATAATCCACTAAAACTCCTTTTATATCTTCTGTAAATTTAATAAACTGTCTATGCATAGGAATGTTCTTTTAAGTTTCTATGGAAAATTTGAATTTGGCTTATTTGTGCAGGTAGCTATCTTGGATGGTATCACCATGGGAGCTGGGGCTGGAATTTCACTCCCAGGAATGTTTCGGTTGGTGACTGATAACACTGTATGTGACTGCTGCGTACTTTATGAATCGGTTTTACTGTTGTTTTGATTTCTGTTTGAAGTGGTGGTCTTTCTTAAAATCATAGTAATGAAGATTTTACCAAAAGTACGTTTCCAGTAGAGGACTCCCATTTAATTTCTGAGTGGATTAGATTACTGCTATAGTCTGTCCGCATCAAGCATTGCATTAAGTTCATATTGTTTTCGAGTTTAATTAATTGCTGCTTGCTCATTCCTTGGTCCTTCGCAAGAACTTATTAACCAATTTCTCTGGAGAAAGAGAAAGAATTAAAGGTTACTTGTTTTGGGTTTAATATGATTGAAGTTAAAACACTTGACCTTGATAAAGATATGAATATGGAGGTGGAGGAGATGATTGATTGATTCGCTAAGGATTGTTTTTCAAAGACTAATGCCTACTGCCAAAATATAATTTGAGAAACATGCTTCAGAGTTGAAACCTCTGACATTATAAAACTAATTTTACAATATATACAGTGCAACATCTTTTGTAAATCAATAGAACTGCTATCCTAGGAAAAATTGGTGATAATTTCAAATTTGAAGAAAAACCTCAGGTGTTAAAGACTTTCTTAGTAATATGCTTGTTCCGTGAAATATCTTCCAATCTGTAAAAAAGAAAACAACTCTGCATTTTCTTTTCTACCTGACATGCTTAAACAAGGTGACTTTCTGTTATTTCTTTTCAAATGTGCTGCATTCTGCAGGTATTTTCCCATCCAGAGACTCAGATGGGTTTCCATCCTGATGCAGGGGCTTCTTTCTATCTCTCTCGTCTACCTGGCTACCTAGGTACTACATACTTTGAAAAGTTTGAGTTGTCCGGTCTTTCTCAGTCTCAAGTTCTACATCAGATATCTAAAAGGATTATATTTGCCTCATGTTTATGCATCTCAATTTTTACAGGAGAATACTTAGCTCTTACAGGAGACAAGCTTAATGGTGTAGAGATGGTTGCATGCCGCCTTGCTACGCACTATACATTAAACTCGGTTTGTTTGCACTGCACTTGCTACGCACTATACATTAAACTCGGTTTGTTTGCACTGCACTTCATTTTTCTTTTTCTTTGTTTCTTTTTCTTTGTTTCTTTCATCATTGATCTACATCTGACGATTATTGAACTCTTCCAGAGACTCGCTATGGTTGAAGAACGCCTGGGGAAATTAGATACAGATGAACCTTCTGTAATTGAAACATCTCTTGCACAATATGGTGACCTTGTTTATCTAGACAGGAGGAGTATACTTTCTAAGTAATTTTCATCACATATTTCTTGTTACTGCTGCAGATTTAACAGTTACAGATCATTTATATCTACTACCATTGATCTCTGTGTCTGACTTGCCTTATCCCCTTTTTTTATGTCAACTCAGGCTTGACGTTGTTGATAGATGTTTCAGCCATGACACGATTGAGGAAATTATTGATGCTTTGGTAAGGATGTAACATGAAAACACTAGCCCAAATATGAAGCCAAGTGTTTTTAATATATTACTATGATTTTGTAAATGCATTCTAGAATTCGCTTCAGTATGAATTTCTCAGGAGAAAGAAGCTGCCAAAGCTTATGATGAATGGTGCACAACAGTCCTCAAGAAACTAAAAGAAGCCTCGCCTTTGAGTTTGATAGTTTCCTTACGATCTGTAAGTTATCACTCTCCTTCAATGTCATGGAGTTATACCTGTATCGCTTTTATACTATATGCCTGACTTTTACCCGTGCATTCAGATACGCGAGGGCAGATTTCAATCTCTTGATCAATGTCTGGCACGTGAATATCGCATGTCCCTCAATGGAATTTCCGGACAGGTCTCTAAAGACTTCTGTGAGGTATGGGCCTTCTTAGTTTTCATTTAAGAACATCTTTTCATCTGATATTACATTGCCCCTTGTTTCTATCTACTTATAGGGCATTCGAGCAAGATTGGTGGACAAGGACTTTGCGCCGAAGGTACCCCTAGTCATTTACAATCTTCTAAAATAATTTTTCAAGCTATGATTATATGATTGATTTTCATTGTATTCTGCAGTGGGATCCTCCTAGTTTAAAAGAAGTGTCGAAAGACATGGTCGATAGCTATTTCTTTCCACTGTCCGCGGCTGAGCCTGAGCTGGAGCTGGAGCTGCCCACATCGTTGCGAGAGCCGTTTGTGCAAGAGACGGATTCACATAAGAAATGATACTGATCCCTTAGGCAGTGCTAGTTTGTCAAGAATTAGAGCTTGTCATTTTTAACTTATCCTCAGAAACTATTACAACACATTTCTCTGTAATAACGTTGTATCATCCGAACTAGTTATTTTTTGTTGCTCACACAATGAATATAAACTAAATTTCACTTAAGTCTCAATTTAAGTGAAATGTGATTTGAATCTGCCCAGATGACTTTCATATTTACATATTAGAGACAGACTATCATAAGTCTCAATTTAATGTTGCCCACCATTTGTGAGACCACACCAGAATTGCACTAAAGATTTTGAAAACCCCTAATAACTTTTATAGAAAGAGAAGGAAGTGGTGTTCAGTGAGTAAGACATTTTGGATGAGATGAGATTTTTTCTTCTGGGCATCTCGTCCTTACGAACTAACGAAAAATCATCATTCTCAAATTTGGCACTTGAGACTTAAAAATCGAACTCCAAAGGATTACTTTATATCCAAACCAATCAACTTGTCAGTAAATGTGATCAAATAAAAAATAATTATAAGAAAATGAAGCTCTCATCATGCATCTTTATCTTATGTCATGTATAGAGAAAATGGGCATTTTGGATATTGAATTTTTAAAGAGAGGGTTGCTAAAAGAGATTCTTGAAAGATGCAAAAAGAACTTCAACATCACGGGGACACTACCATTTACAACATCTCTGGCTACAGTTTGCTTCTCAAGATATTCTTCTTTTCCAGTCATAAACTTATCACTTCTAACCAGGCTTTTAGTATATACAAGCCGCACCGGTATAAGCAGCGCAGAGAAGAAGATGCGCGGAGAAAGAATATGCACATGGAAGATGAAAGGAGAGTGCGTTAAACGTAAAGAAAAAGCAGGGGTAATTTCGTCCCCTAACTGTATAACAAAGCAAATAGTAAACAAAGTGTAACAAATTGAAAGTGCATTTTAGGAAATCTACTGCTCATAAACAGTGAACTCATGCTTTCTTATAAAAGAGCATTTTAAGAAATTCATTGTCCATAAACAGTTTTACTTTTAGTATATAGAGAATATAGCAGCGTGCAAATAACCTAATATAAGCATCAAATAAGCATCATGCTAAGTTCATATGTAAAACATAACTCGAAATCCTAGCTGGATAAGTTGAACTATCTATAGCATAAAAAAAATAAAAAAAAAGCACTCAAAAATAAAACAAACTGCATTAATTATTTACACATAAAAAAATCTCACTTGGGCTAAAATAGAAAGATCGGAAGAACAAAGACCCAACTTACGTAAGCCCAACCCAGAAACCACTTGAAAATGTGGAGAGGTGGATAAGTCAGTTAAAAAGGCACCGATCGTATTTGAAGGCAAACGGGATGTTCGGGTCAAATCAACTCCAGATCGCATATAAAAGGAGAAAAAAAATTCATTCTCACAAGGCAACCAATCAATCAATTAAACATTTCGGCATTTTGGATACTGAATTTGTACAGAGATTCTTAAAAGATACAAATAGATGTCCTGATCAATACCAGCTGGAACTAAAAGATACAAAAAACTGATGTGTTCTAACCGAAATATTCATCAGTCGGAAAAAGAACAGGGTTCCACTCCACAACTACTTATTCATCATTCTAACAGAACTTGCTTTCAAACTTCAAATTTATGCCCATGCTGAAAAGCTCCTGGCACAATAATTTGGCCCCATATGGCACATTAACCCGAACAAGGTCGTCGGCAGAGTCGCAAATCCGGCAGTAGGGACCCCTAATCTTGCGGCCACCAGGGACTGTCCGTTGAATCACATACGCAGCATTTTGGCATCTTTGGCAGATGTGCATCTGGGAGGAGTCACTGAGCGTGAAGAGACGTTCATGTAAGTTTGCTGACGCTCCATGAGCTATTAGGCAATCACGTTCCATCTCCCCAAACTTGATGCCACCAAAGCGCTTCCGATCTGCCACTGGCTGACGGGTGAGAGGGTGGACTGGCCCGGTGTTACGGAACTTTACTTTGTCTTCAGACATGTGTATCAAGCGCTGGTAAAATGTTGGGCCCATAAATATGAGAGAACGAGACATTGCACCAGTTCCACCATTGTACACTCTCTCATTTCCACCTCTTGAAAATCCAGCCCTGGCATAGATATTAAACAATACATGAATAATTCTAATCCATTCAGCGGGTAACTCATAAAGACGATTTGCTTAAACTCCACTAGAAAATTTTCACGCAGACTACCAAAAGCAAAAGAAACCGATAACTGGATGAGGGTAAAAAACTATTGTACTTGAGCGACAAAAACAAATAAACCGCGTTCTGGTTATAGGTAGTGAAGTTATGCTGACGCATACTCAGGACAACAAAGGGAAGAAAACTTTTAACATTCCTTAACACAGCAAAAATTTCAGATGAATGATGCATCTACATAGAAAAAATTTGGTTATAGGCCCAACCCGCAAATGTCTAATAAGAGAACCTGGTATGCGACTCAACTCGGCTTAACATACTGTAACTCCAAGTAACTTACCTTCGCTGCACCTCAGGAACAAACTTTTATGAACTTATAATTATTCAAACTGACCCGAGTTTTTTATGATTATTAATAATAAATTACATATGGTTGTTTAACCTTACAATAACACAATTCAAAACTACAATTGAGGAAATCAACATTAAATTGCATATTTCACGTAAAAATATGATGTTATGGGAGGTGGGGAAATGTATCATGTCAGTGCTCAGTAATAGTTCAGGCCACCTATAAAAATGTAAAATGTAAAATGTGAATGTAAAATGAACAGTACATGTCATGGATTAGAATGCAAGAGTTACCTATGCAGTTGGTCCGTGATATCATCAACAGAGGGAGTAGAGAAAGGGGTGGCATATTTCTTCGAACCACCAAGAGCAATCCCCTTCCCTAAAGCAGCCTCTAGGAGTTGTCCGGGAGTTTGTCGAGACGGAAAGGCATGTGGATTAATCACTATATCTGGAACTATCCCCTGTATTGTAAAGGGAAAGTTCTCTTGAGACTCCAGAAAACCTAGGACACCCTTCTGCCCATGCATACTTGAGAACTTGTCTCCAAGACATGGATAACGAACCTACAAAATTACAAATGTTATTAGTGAATTAAACTTGGTAAAAGCAATCACTAAATAATATTATTTCAATGTCGGGCTTAGTTGCAGCAGATTACAGCATCGAGCTGCCATCTTCCATTGGATACAGATCCTACATATTCTTGCAAAACCTTCACTACTAAAGTGTTCAAAAGTATATGGGTGTACATACACCTACACTCGTGCATGCGCGATCATCCCTCCAAGCGTATATTAAATTATGTGCATAACTTCAAATACATACCTGTCTTAGAGATACAACAGCAAAATTCTTTCCATCATCATTAGAGGAAAGTACAACTTTTTGGACCATTCCCCTTTCAGTGTGCTTTAGTTTGATGCTATGATCAGCTCCGGATTCACTGCACCTCCCAATTATGATATCACCACTCTGCAGATTTGCACCAACATATGGAAAACCATCGTCATCAAGACTGTCAACACGTCCAAATTTACTTTGCATCTTTCCAAAATTGACACAATCATCGGACTTCCGCCTTTTCTCCAAAGACTCCTTATTGTCAACTTCAGCCTTGTAACTTCTTGTGTGTTCAGTTCGGAACATGCCACGTTCCAATGATGACCTGTTCATGACTATGCTGTCCTCTTGGTTAAATCCCAAGTGGACATTGACTGCCACAATAGCATTCTGTCCGTTATAGTACTCAGGTTTCGGCAGAATTTTCTTACGCCGTCCTGGAGTTCCAAGACAATCAGATGTCATTGTCTGAAAAAGTGGCCTCTGGGGATAGTGCAGTTGGTGAGACAGAGTATCCACTCTGAGGTTAGGATTTGTTGTAGAAAACCCAATAGCCTGTTGAGAGTGCTTCTGAGCCTGGTAGAGGACCCTCCTCGCATGGTCATGATTAGCAAATGGTATAAGGCTACAGCTTAAACCTAGTAAAAATGACATGTCAAGTTCACAGTGGGTGTACTTTGCAGCTGATTTTCCCTGTTCTTCCTTAAAAAGATATTTAATACCCCATGCAGTACAACAGTCTTCTTCTTCTTCAGCTCCAATAAGCTCGATTATTCCCTTGTCAAGAAAATATTGAAACGAATATTTTTCACCCTTCAATGCTTTAACCTTGTTCAAATTTTCAACTACCAAGAGAGGGCGTAAGATCCTTCCAGCATCAGAAAATATGCGTACTTCTCCTTGCAGTTGATCTCTCTTGATTTCCACCTAAGAAAAAATCATTATCAGTATTGATACTTTATTCTAATAACTGGGACATCCATATAAGGACATGCTAATTGCTTCTTGATAAGCAAAGTCATTGCATAAATACCAGATGAATGAAATTCATTCAAATAACCGAGATATCCATCAGTACCACATGCTACTAGCTCACTAATAAACAAAAACATTGTATCAGGTGAATAAAATTTACCGCAAACAGCATATCCATCATAAGGAAATGTGGCTCACAACTACAGAAAAATCTGAGCACTACACAAAGGTTCATAACTGTGTATAAGAGAAGCAACAGTGAAATTGTAATCACTAGTTAAAGACATAAGGGTCAAATGGGTGGGAAAGAGCAACCAAAAATCATATGTATAATTGATGATGGAAGCATCCAGCCTGGCCTTCTTGAGAATCAAATCATATGAGTTATGATGTCTACCTTAGTAATTGAAAATACAAGTAAAAACGAAATAGGTTATAGTAAAATACGAAATAGTTTGGCAAACAATGCTCCTAAAGCTGTAGTATGACTCTCCACTGAAAGTCATCTTTATATATCGTAATTCTATTGGCCTGCCTGAATCAACCAAAGCATATTGGGCTTTAAAACTTATCAATGGGGATCAAACAAGAGAGAACCTGATGTGGCAACCTCTTTCTGCGCCGCAACCTCCTTAGTTCCGAAACAAATGAGAAGGAATCTTCACAAACTCCAACCCAATCCCCATTTAAAAAGACTTTATCCTTCCCACGCAGTGAAGTTGAAGTATCATCCACCAGCGTCTCCATGGCACAGCGAGACAATTGGCGTAACAGAGATTCAGTTACATTTGTACTTACTAGTCCAGTGGCAGACAAATTTTTTACAAGCCCGCAATTCTCACCATCTGGGGTTGACAGAAAGCAAACCTTACCCCAGTGAGAAGGATGCCTGCATCCACAACGTTCTATTAGCCAAAATTACAATTCTACCATATCTTAAAAAAGAAAGAACAAAAGCAGTAAAACCTCTAAGGATTTAGTGCAGGCAGACAGACTCCAAAACGCAACCAAAACATATAATATTTTTTGTGTACAAAATATAGAACTAGGAGCTCAATAAACTGCTGAGACCAATCACTTAAGCCTCAAAATGTCAATGTCCAAGGAAATGGAATGTAATAGATATTACACTGATCCAGAGCCCCACAAACAGAATTTCAATTTAAACAAAATCTGTTATTTATTTTTCTGTTTTGGTGATCAAATCTGTTCTCTATTTTCAGTTCAATCACTTCAGAAGCTTTCTAATTATAATTCTCGGTTCTCTCATGTTCTTATTTATTTTCACTGTAACAGTTGCAATAAAGGAAACACTGAACTTCAACCTGAAGATGCTGACACATATCTGCAAATGAAATGTAAAAAGATGTAACCTTGCCCAGCGCCAACCATAAACAGAATCCAATTCAAACAAATTTTGTTCTTCCTTTTTTCTTTTTCTTCTCTTTTCTTTTCTTTGCTTTTGTTTTATGGTGAAGAAAATGTTCTTTATCTTCAGTTAAATCACTTAAGGAGCTTTCAAATCTATTCTTGCTTCACTCACATTCTCACTTAGCTTCACTATTCATTTGCAATTAGAGAAGACAGAACTTCAACTTGAGATGTTTAGATAAAAAAGTTAAAAACATACACTTATCCTGAGGGCTCAGCCTGAATTCCATTGAAACATACATGAAACATGCAATTGTTGGTGTTAATTTATGGAATAATAAAGCTGCGCAAAGTCTCCGCCACTCCATAAGCTCATTAGTACATTTTAATCAACTAATCCTATAAGGAAGAACTTTGGACTGGAAATAAAAATGTCTAAGAGCTGAGTCTATTCATTACGTTCATACTTATATTCATTGAATCATTGAGGAGGACAAAGTTATTGCAAGAAAGAATGAAACAACAATTTGAAATAAGTTGAAAGCTACTCACGGGTATCTGGCATCTCCAACCTTTCCCGTATATTGAACCTGCTGCCTTGTCTTCCTCATATCGACCATTGTCTGCAGCGGATTTGCTCGCCCAACTGTTGCCACTATACCGGACATCCTCTCCATCCTCTTGAACGGATGACACCAAGCTCCAGTAGAGAATGCTCTGGAAATACCGTTAGTCACTATAGAAGCATCTAGGTAGTTCTCAATTGGACGAACAACACGATCACCACAGAGATCTCGCTGCAAGGCCTTTGCCATTCTCCTCCTGGCATGACTTATATGGGCCTTCAGCTCTCGCTCTAGGAGCTCACCAGCCAAGTCCAACCTCTTGTTCCTAAAGTCATCTCGATTGTCGCATTTCCTGCGGCCAGCAAAGGCCTGTAACAGAGATTTCACCATATACCCAAGAAAACGAGCCTTTTGCTTTAGGCCAGTCAGATTGGGAAACAAATACATTCTAATACACTCTTCCATGCTTTCCCCTGGAGGAAATGAGGTTTTCTTTATCACTTCATCCACATAATTGAGAGCATTCTTCTCCCTACGAAACCCTCCACTTACTTTGTCATTTACTTTATCAGCATCACGAATTGAGGCAAAAAGTATGTTCAAAATGCTAGCATCTTCACTGTCATAGTCAATCAGATCTATAACTTCTCTGTCTGATGAAACTCCAAGGGCAAAAAACCATATCCACACAGGGATTTCCGTCGACATGAAGTAAACGGTGAGGACCTTCTCTACCCCTTCAATGTTTTCAAGTTTGGAAATCCCAACTAGTCTAATTATTAGGCGGTGCCTCTTCACCTCTGACCTGTATGCAACGGTCAAACCCTGATTATTTGTGATGAGAAGTCTCTTCAGACAGCTCTGTTCTTGTGCAATAAACGTCTGCATCATAGATCCCATATATGTCACTAAAACTGTTTTTAAAAAGATATAATGCATTGCCATAGCAGAGTTGCCGAACACTCTAAAGGCACCAAATAACAAAGAACAGCAGAAAACCAGAAAAATAACAAAATGACATTTCTACAGAGATTATCTGTATTCTGCAAATTTACATTATCAACCGGAAATAATGATTATCTATATGACAGGAATTAAAGCAGATATGGGCTCACCTTCTCCGCACCCTTGATTATAAAATAGCCTCCATGGTCAAACTCACAGTCACCTTTCTCTTCGTCCCTCATCCAACACAAGTCAGACTTCACCATCACAGGGACACTACCAATTATAACGTCTCTGGTATCTGTACTTACAGTTTGCTTCTCAAGATACTGTTCTTTTCCAGTCTTAAACTTATCACTTCTGACAAGGCTTTTAGTATATATCTGGCAGATTGCAAATATTCATACATTATGAGATATTATGAAGTTGGGAAATAAAAAAAATCTTTTCACATCCTTATTTTACAAATTAGTTGCTAATACTGGGCTACACAAAGTTGTACACCCATATTACTTAATATAGCATACATAATCGTGCTTCGTAAGTTTAGCTATACACAAAAATAGTTTATGCACATCAAATAAGCATCATGCTAAATTCATATGTAAAACACAACTCAAAATCCTAGCTAGATAAGTTGAGCCATCTATAGCACAAAAGAAAAGCAAGCGAAAATGAAACAGACAAACTGCACTAATACAACATTAATAACCTAACAAGATTCCAGACAAGTTCAAGTAAATTTATAGCACTTACTGAAAATAATTATCAGATCCATTTACCTCAACAGTAATATTGACTTTTATCTTGGAAGAATATGTCATGTTCTGAAGCCGAGCATTCCTAGGTAACATATTGTACTCCTTGTCATTGTCAGAACCGCCCCAGAATTTTGGTTTAACAATGCTAACCCCCCCAAACCTTACAGAAGCAAACCTCCAATCACTGTCTCCCTTTTTGGATGGGTCATAACCAGGCTCGACTACAATCTCACCAAAAGAATCAAAGACCCTTTGTATACCATTTTTTATGAAGTCATTGTATGAGTTGATTTGATGACTAATAAGGCCATACTCATTGAAGAATGACATAGCTGCCTCCTTACAGAACTTCTTCAGAGACCCTTCACCCAGTTCATGTATGGTAGTCGAGTCATCATATTCATCATCATCAATATCCATGTCAACCATATTTGAATAACTTTTTCCCTTGCTGCTCATACCCATGTCTCCCTTGGCATCCGATGACGCCCCCATTGGATTCAAAATCGGTCAAGAGAGTAAAAGAAAGGATGACGAAAAACCTATATTAAATTAATTTAGCAATTCAAATTTGAACCATAATACTCCCAATAGGTTTCAGAGAAACCAATGGGAAAAAAAAACAGGAATAATATCAAATCTCTCGCACCCAAGCAAAATCAGAACATATTTCGATAAAAAATATATATATTGAAAAAAAAAATAGAAAAAAAGGAAAAATAAATTTTTGAAACTACATATAAAGCCTACTTATAAGACTACGTTAGCCTCAGTAAATCAACATATACATCCTTGATATGAACTATCTTCTTCTGATACCCAATTTTGTTGTCCAAAAACATTGACCATATATACCATTTCCGCATATATTAACGATATAATTACTGATTATGAACTTTATTCCCAAAGAAAACACAAAGACATATGCATTAACAATGCTTCTCATATATGGTCTACCTTCCATACAAGACATTGGGTTTCTTAGTGGCATTTCCCACTGTTACACATTCCTCATCCATAAACCCATATGTAGAAAATTATCCATGCAACACAAAGACTGGCGTCTCCATATCCAGAGGCGGATCTATTAAGGGGCAAGGGTGGTCAATTGACCACCCCAACTCCTGAAAACCTCGATTAAAGCTTCCATCTTCAAGCCAAAAACATCTAGCATCTTGCCCTCTTAAGTGCTTCAATAAGTAATTGCTTACCTTTGTGTTCCCTCTAACTCCCCCTTGCTTTTGCGTTGAGTTCTGCTCGCGCACTGCCTCTGCGCTCCACCTCTGAGGCAATTACACCGCTCTTGAACCTCAACACTCGACTCCGTCTTCGAAAGCTGGTTCGGATCTAAGTTTGGGTTGTAAGCACGATTTTAGCATTCTGGCCCATAACTCTTTTAGAATCCAGCCCATTTAACACTTTTTTCGAATCCCAGCCCATTTTAACTCTTTTATCCCGGCCCATTTTAACTTTTTTTTTTAATTATAGTGGAGGCAAGAAGTTTTTAAATTTTTTTTCATATGACAGACTAATTACTTATAAATTTGAGACTAATTACTTATAAATTAACAGTAAAACCAACTAAATTAAACCTACATGACAGACCCATTTTAACTTGCAATAAATTAATATATAATATTATAAGTTTCGAGTTAAAAATGTCTAATTTTTTATTGCATAATATTTAATTAGGTGAATTTGGTGCAAATCATATAATCCATTTTTCAAAATTTAATATTGAACTCAATATATTAGTACATCACAATTCACATTTATATCATATGAATCAAAAAATATCTTCCCATATTAACAAAGTTGATTAATAAGAATAAATTAATTCAATGTCTATCAATTATCAATTAGAATGATTTTATTTGAACATATTAATTGATCATTTTATTTAATTCACTTATGTGACATTTTTCCTAAAAGAAAAAAAAATTAACTAAAATATATAGAATATAATTTAATTTATTAATATATCATAATGTATTAAGTGCCACGTCAAATATGGTCAGTTATTATAGTCGAATATCGTAAGTTGAACTATTATTTAAGGTTATCATTGAAGAACTGAAAAATTTGAGTTCGAGCCCATATTTAGTTGGATCATGAATATGTTAGGTCATAAAATAGAAATTAATGCATCGGTAAATTTCGTATCTAGTAAGTATTTTTTCTTACAAACCACTTTATTATGTGACACTTCTACATCAGTGGATATGCCATGAAATATGCTTCAATTCAACTGGCCATAATCAAACATAATAACAGGTGCACCAAGTTTTATGCCAAATTTTATATTTTGTACTTACAAATAATGGATAGTAGGTAATCGATGAAAGAATACATGTTTACTAACAAATAATGAAGAAGTAAATAATCAGTAAAAATATACCCAAAAATTAGACAATTATTCTCGTTGATACATACATTTAATAACCATTTAACATTCGGACATTTACTAATTATTTTAAATACTAGCATGTGTCTTTTATTTATCACTTTTGTTAAGTGGTACATATACATCGGTATACATCGGTAAGTAGGTAATCAGTGAAAGAGTATATGTTTATTTACAAACAATGAAGAAGTAAATAATCGGTGAAAATGTAAGACACTTCACAGATAAGCTCCTAAAGTCAGTGAGCTCACAAAAAGTCTTATGTTAGATAGATACGTATCCATATATATAAGACACTTCACCTTTTTTTTCCCCGACCGATGTGTGATTGTTCACGGGTCATACAACATGTGTCATTTATTTACCACTTTTGTTAAGTGGTACATGTACATCGGTGGATGTATAATAACCTTGCACTTAATTCAACGCACATCAATAGACCCTAATCAAACAAAATAATAGTTATACAAAGTTTTCATACCACAATTCATATTAATAGCACATTTTCTTACAAATAATAGAGAAGTAAGTAATCGAAATAATCAGAAAAATCGGTAACTATTTTTTATTGAGTTGTTCGTTTACTTACTATATAAAATTAGAATATTAATAGTAGCTAATATCATTTTAAGTGCCGACCCTCCTGGAAAAAATATCTAAATCCGCCATTGTCCATATCCTATATAATTTTTCTATGTTAAACAAATTACTTGATGAGAAGAAAGAGAAAACATCAATATTAAGGATTTTCAGTTTGCTCTCACTAGTCTTTTCATCTTTCCACTACACAGAAAAGGGAAAGAATAATTTGTATGATACACTTCACCAAGCACCAATTTCAGAAGAAGAAAAAAAACTTCATCAAAAGCAAAAATCTTTCACATCCAAGCTAAAAAAAATTAGTCAGATAAAACCCTCCGAAAAAATTAGTCAGATAAAACCCTCCCGAAAATGGTTCTTCACGGTTTCTCCCAGTCTCAGCCCTCTCAACTGATGCACAATGACCCCCAAATAAATCCTTCTCCATTCTCATACTCAGTTAATCGTTCAGTGTGGCCAATAGCCCGTGGGAGACCAACTGAGGTCTCTGAAAACGGTTTCCCGCAAGCACAGAGACCACAACCATTTTCTAATCTCTCCCGTGCACTGAACTCTGCCCAAACCGTGCACCAAGGCCACTCAGTCCAGCATCCACTACCTCAATCAACTTAAACAAACCCTCAGATCAGTCCACTAAGCTATAAACAATTGCACGCTCAAACACCACGGCCGCACTCTGTTTTTCACAGTGGTGAACAGTAACCACCGTGAAATGACCAAAATACCCCTCTGTGTAATAATTACCAAATTGCCCTCCAACTTCCGTGACCCATATCTCGGTCATCCGACGTCCGTTTCACGCGTGCCGCCTGTCGTTGTACTCAGGGCGTCGAGACGAACATAACGGTCTTCAAATCATGTGAAAACCAATTGTCCAACAAAAAGTCAACTTTTTCCCATATAACGTCCAAATTAAGATAATGCCCCTGGACTTCCGAACATCATAACTTTCACCCTGTTTGTCCGAATCGGACGTGCCACCTGTCTATGAACTCGTGACGTCCTGAACTACGTCACGGTCATCACTCAACGTCCGTTCGACCCTCCAATCAAAAAGTCAACAAATTGACCATACGAATCACAAGGGTAAAAACGTCATTTTATTCATTATTTACAATACTACATTTTTTCGAATTTCCGGGGCGTTACAATCTCCCCCTTTTAAGAAATTTCGTCCGAAATTTCAAGGAAACAAGTAGGGGAACTGTTCTCGCATCTGCGCCTCGGGTTCCCATGTGGCTTCCTCCACATTCTGGTTCCTCCAGAGAACCTTTACCAGAGGAACGGTCTTCCGACGTAGTACTTTATCCTTTCGGTCCAAAATCTGCACCGGCTGTTCTTCAAAACTCAGATCCTCTCGGAGTTCAATGGGCTGTTCCTCCAGTACATGAGATGCGTCGAACACGTATTTCCGCAACATCGACACGTGGAAAACATCCTGGACCTTCGAAAGCTCTGGCGGTAGTGCCAACCTGTAGGTCACTGGGCCAACCCTCTCAGTGATCTCATAAGGTCCGATGTAACGAGGGCTCAACTTTCCTCGCCTGCCAAATCTCACTACACCTTTCCAAGGGGACAGTTTCATAAATACCCGATCTCCGACCGCAAACTCAAGATCTCGAATCCGATGGTCCACATAGCTCTTTTGTCTATCCTGGGCTGCCTTGAGCCGATCTCTGATGAGTTTGACCTTCTCGGTTGTCAGTTCCACCAATTCGGATTTAGTCAGCTTCCTTTCACCCACATCCGTCCAACACAACGGAGTTCTGCACTGCCGTCCGTACAAGGCTTCGTACGGAGCCATCCCAATGCTCGCCTGATAGCTGTTGTCGTAGGCAAATTCCATCAAGGCTAGATGTGATTCCCAAGTGTCCTGAAATTGCAAAACGCAAGCTCGCATCATATCCTCCAATATCTGGATGGTCCGCTCAGACTGGCCGTCAGTCTGAGGATGGAATGCAGTACTGAAACGGAGTTTCGTCCCAAAGGCTTCCTGTAGACTCTGCCAGAACCGAGAAGTAAACCTCGGGTCTCGATCAGAAACTATTGATTCTGGAGTACCGTGCAAACGGATGATCTCATCGATAAACAACTGAGCCAACTGTGTCATTCTGAAGTTCTCTCGCACCGGCAAGAAATGAGCTGATTTCGTAAGCCTGTCCACAATCACCCAAACTCCATCGTGACCTCTGGGTGTCCTAGGAAGTCCAAACACAAAATCCATCGTTAGGTGATCCCATTTCCATTCCAGGATAGGTAGTGGTTGCAAGACTCCATAAGGTCGTTGTCTCTCAGCCTTCACTTGCTGCTGGCAAATCAGACACCTGCTGACAAACTCGGCAATCTCCCGTTTCATACCCGGCCACCAATAGTGTTCTCGTAAGGTACGATACATCTTGGTCCCACCAGGATGCATCGCGTAGGCCGAACTATGAGCCTCGTCCAAGATCTCCTTCTTCAGTGCCTCAACGTCGGGCACGCACAACCGTCCTTCTTTTAGCAAAGCTCCATCCTCCCTGACTGTGAAATCTAGCCGCTAACCGGCTTCCACTTCAATTCGAAGTACACACGAGACAGGATCTTGAGATTGAGCCTCAACGATCCGATCAATTAAGAGTGGTCTCACGTGAAAATTAGCCAGCAAGACACCTTGGCCATCCAATCCCAAATCAATGCTAGTTTTGCGGAGTTCAACCAAAAGTGGTAAATGAACCGTCCGTAGATGTGCTACAGAATGCGTTGACTTCTGGCTTAGAGCATCAGCCACCACATTGGCTTTTCCAGTGTAACGACCCGTCCCAAATTCCAGGATTAGATTAGTGACTAATCACGATTAGTGAGGCTAATCCATGATTAGTTGGGCGAAATCGGACGAACGATGCGAAATGACCGTTTTGCCCCTGGTGGTGGCAAAACGTTGACTTTTCGTTCGGGCGGTCAAATGGACTTTGACCAATGACCGTGACGTAGTTCGTGACGTCACGAGTTCATAGACAGGTGGCACGTTCAATTCCGACGATCGAGGAGGAAGTTATGACGTTCGGAACTTTAGGGGCATTTTGGTAATTTTGGTTAAATGGGGTCAAATGTTGACTTTTTGACCGGGAGGTCCGATGGCCAAGGGCCGAAGACCGTTACGTAGATAAGGACGATACGAATCCGTAGACAGGCGGCACGTCGAATTTGGACGTTCGACGGCGAAGTTACGGTTCACGGAAGTTCCCGGTTACTATTCACGATAACACGTTTTACGAGACATAAAGTGCAGTTTGTCTTTAGTGGGCCCAGTTGCTTTTTAGCAACCAATGGATGAGTGACAAGTGTCACTCATCCACTGGACAACACATTACATACATGCACTTCACCGTGCATTTTCATTTTCTCCATTTCAAACACAACCCACCCGATCTCACCATTTTCTCTCATTCCCGTGCAACCCAAACCCATCCAAATTGCACCCAAGACCAGGACAGAGGACCAGGAGGCTGAGGGAGTTGAGGTGGCCGGCTTGGATGGCCAGGGCCGCCGTGAACGGTGGCTGGAACCCAAAACCCGATCGGGTACCCGGTAAGCCCATTTTTCCTTATTTTTCGATGTGAGCATTATGGTTGGTTTTAAATGATTAGGGAATGATTATTAGGATGCTAGGAAGGTTTTAAGGGGGTTTTGGTGGTGGTTGACGGCCGAGCAGCCGTGTAGGCTGATCGGGAAAAATCGAACCGTGAGGTTCAAATTGGACCGGTCGGATTTTGTAAGTTTTAGGTTGTTTAGTTAATTAGGATTGATAGGAAATGAAGAAATAGGAATTTAGGAGTTGGAATGGAAGCAAACGGACCGAAAATGAGGGAGAAGGAGACCTGGACCGGTTACGCCGGTCCAAGTTGCAGTAAAAACCAGACCGGCTGGCCCGGACTGGCTGTGCGAGGTTGACGGTGGTGACGTGGCATGATGACGTGGCACCTGTCAGATTGTCAGGTGACATGGACCACTCATCAGCCGACACGTGTCACATGTCAGTGCACAGTCAGCACTGACATGTTAGTGACGTGGCCCAATAAGGGGCTGACACGTGGCACAGACGTGGACCAGTGCCGTGATGACACGTGGCACATGTCAGACTGCCACGTGGCACTGACAGCACAGTGACGTGGACCAATGGGAGCATGACATGTGGCACCTATCAGAGTCTGACATGTCAGACCTGACAGCTGTCAGATGACGTCATGCTGGCGTCAGCAGGTACTGTAGCAGGCGCGTGAGGCCCACGCGCAGCCACTTCAGGCGGCCCGTGAGGGCGCGTGGCAGGGAATCTGGGGAAGGTACCAACATACAAAATCATCTATTCTATGTAACGAACATTTTGGGACTGGTTTTGTGTTAATCGGACACCGTCTCGATATGTTTCGGGGCATCGGAAGGTTTAGGTTCGGTTTTAAAAATAGTTAAAAATACGGGAAAATTACGGGGCTTTAGTGGGAGGTTAATTAAGTAGTTAGTAACCTTCTATTACGATTTGGACAGGTTTAGGAGTCCCAGTGACGGTGATCGGCTCGGGGAGCCGTATGGCACGCAAATCGAGGCGGTAGCTCGGACGGTCTGTGAGTGGACTTTGTTTTCTAAATTGGTGCATGCATAAATGTTTGTTATATGTTTTAATAAATGTTTGATGATGCCATGGGTGCATTTTTATGTGGTTACGTATAAGCACGTATTTCGAGGTTTCGGCCTTATACGGTGCTTATACGGGTCTGTATTTCTTTATTGATTTAAATGAACTGGATTTAGATTTCAAAAGGATAAACTCGGATATGAGACCCATTTGGTTTTGTCTCGGGCATATGACCTCAGATGTCGGGCACGGTGCCCAACTGATGTCCTATGTTCGGGTACGAGACCCAAGCTACTTTACGGTTTTGATTTCAGGTCAGGGAACCTTAAATGGATTTCCCGGTTCATGACGGTTTATGGGAACTGGCATGAACTCTTAATATGGTATCATGGTTCATGACGGTTTATGGGAACCGGCATGAACCCTTGTTGGTCATTACGGTACATGACGGTTTATGGGAACCGGCATGTTACCTGGTTATGTTATTACGGTACATGACGGTTTATGGGAACCGGCATGTTACCTTGGCTATGGATATTATGGATCATGACGGTTCAGGGGAACCAGGCATGGATATTATGTTATGTATATATATGTTCATCTACCTTCCTTTACTTCTATTATCTCCTCCGGGGAGGGTCGTTGGCCTGGGTGGACCCCGGAGTAGTCACGGAGCACCGACTGAGTGGAGTCACCCCCCAGTTGGGTTCCTTACTCTCAGGAAGGCTATGGTTACTATTACCTCGAGTAGGGTCAGTGGTCTGCGGACATTGACCTTGACTTTGAGAAGACTCGGATTGAGACCCGGGTAGCACGCGCGTAGCTTTGGATACCGTGACAGGATTGGTTGTGTGACTTATATATATGTATGTGATGTATATATGATATATGATATGTGGTGTGCACAGGTGTGCACAGGATTTGAGCAGTGGCTCGTGTACTTGGTTTCTTTATGGTTTGGGGCCGAGTCCCGTATGGATTTGGGCAGTGGCCCGTATGGTCGTTTTCATTGTGGTCCTTTCGACCTTGGTTTATATCTGCTTTGGGCTTAGTCCCACATATGGTTTGTTTTGGATAAATGGTTTTCGAGTGCATGCATGCTTTTTAGTGGAGGGTACAAATGTCTTTTTATTAAATGTTTTTATAAACTCTTGTTTTGTCCACTCACAGTTTTTAATGTTTTGACTGCCATTCAGGTTGACATCGGATGTGGATTGTAGCAGAGACCGAGATATCACATGCCTCTTCCGGATCCTGGCGTACTCTGATAGCCCGGGAGGGCAAAGGTCGGAAATATCCCTTGTCTGACACTTCGTGTCAGACGGGAGCAGGGTCATCCCGCACTAATCCCGGGGGGGGATTGGGATGGGTCCTGTCAGCGTGGTATCAGAGCATAGGATTGCTCGTAGGATGCTTATTAGAGCGGGGTTGTCTCTATTCGAGCAACCGTGTAGCTCTTGGAGTATGTACGCAGGTCGAGTATGTGATATCTCAAGGGGCTACAGTCCGTGGTCAACCTGATGTTGAGGTGCCGGTGCGATAGTTAGTAGGATTGGCATGTCTTGGTTCGTCACGGTATGCCGGGGTTGCCATAGTTCTGTCGTGGTTGACAGTGTGGGACCCTATGGAAGGACGAACATATTCGTATGTTAGCGTTATGATCGTGTGATGGTTAGTTAGGATCGTCTTCACGATGTCGTAGGATAGGTTCCGACGACTGGTTGGATGTTGTAACTATTCGATTATCGGATTTGGTTGAGTTAGATTGGTTTACTGTTGTGAGCAGTCGAGTTCGGGGAACTCTGGTTGAACTTATAGCAGTTGGCAGCTGGATTCGAGGAATCCTGGTTGGATTGATGGTAGGATTGGATTGACGTCTTTACGATGTCAAGACCGCGGGGTCGGTCAGACTGTTGATTTTACTGCTTTTCGCAGGTGGGTTCAGGGGAACTCTAGGTGTGATTGTGGAACCCTATCGTATGTGTATGGTTCGGAAATGTGGGTTGACGAGTGGTTTGATTGGATGACTATTCGGATTTGGATTCGTTAGTCGGTCTAGTCATGTCAGCTTGTGTTGGGACTGCACTTCGCAGTCGAGGTTATATTTATCGGTTAGACATAGTTGGTTGTCATGGTACTTTAGTTGTCGTTTGGTGCAACTAAGGTCATGGGCGACCTGGTAGACGACATTGGTTTAGTTGAGTTGCGACTAGTTAGTGATTGGTGGGACATGTTATCAAGGTTGGTACTTGTCGATGGAATCCCGGAGCGGGGATACGAAGTAGTTGGTACGATCGGTTGATTCCGTTGGATGCGGAGTTTGTATATCGTGATTCCTGGTAGTTAGGTCTGCACGAGGTTGGGGCAGACGCTACTATCGATGGACGTAGTCGAGTCTTATCAGGTCGAGTAGACTCAGGTTACCGTGACGATTGTGACGATGGATTTGTCAGTCGTGACGATGATACGGGGTGCGTGAGTAACCCCATATGTACGAGCAGTGATTCTGGATTCGACTTCGGTTACGGCTGAGTGCGATCGCAGAATGAGTTGGGGACGTTCGGGGAGCGTTTCCTTTTCTCGTATGAGTTGTCAGGGTGACCGTACCCAGAGTTGTTGGGTACGAGGGAGGCAGAGTTCTCCTTTTCGAATAGAGGTACGGGGTCATCGCTCGGTATGAGCGGAGATCCAGAAGTGTCTGATTTGCACACTTTGTGCTGATGCTGATAGGTGATGGATACTGGTACTAGTGCTGGTGTTGGTGCCGGTGATCGTGATGACGATGAATTACGTATCGAGTGTGACATCCGTCGTAATGGGCATATGTTCGGTATCTGTGGTTCAGGAGTGGATCTCAGATAGAGTTAAACTGGTTAGGGGGACACGTGGTTGATGTCCGGGTATGTTGTTTCCAATCTTGTTGGAAACTTCGGAATCGCGAGAGGTTGCGATTGAGGTGACGAGTGGAATGCGGGTTTTCCGCATTGGTAATGGGTATGTCGAAGTCATTTTGGGTGACTTCTCAGATTCTACCATGATTGATGATGGTAGGATGACGTTGATGATATAGATGTTGTTGGTTGCCACTAGTACACTAATCGTGTATTGGTCGGTGGACCCCGGGATTTGTTCTGGACCATCAGGGAGAAGATGAGTATATCGAAGTTAGGTGACTGAGATTCCTCATTTTCTACTTGGTGAGGCAGACGATGTTGTTTGCATTCACGTAGGATGGATTATTCGATCATTCTTGATTTTTCCTCGGTGGAATGACAAGGATCGATACGAGGTAATCAGTGAGAACCCACAGTCCTCGGCGTGTCTCGTCGTCGACTAATCTATTCAGATGTGGGAAATGGTTGAGGACTTTGGACGTCGTGACGATCGGGGATCGTGACGTCTATGGTCGGTTGACGTAGTGTTGGATCTGGATCATGATTTGGATATCCAGATAGGTGGAGAGTTTATTACTCTTACCTGGATGTTGAGTGGAGCATGATGGGACTGAACTTCTTTTCGAGGTAAATCCCATATGGCTTATTACTCGCCTGAGTAGTTGTCCGATGAGTAGGTGTCTGACGAGGTCGGATTTTGTCTGACCTAGTGTTGTGTTGTGTTGATGTTGGGATTGACTTCCCTATGAAGTCAATCGATTGTATTGTGGTAATTGTTTAAACGGGTAACTGATAGGTTCGGTTTTGATACGTCTCGGTAGACGAGAACGAGATTTCAGGTTTTGGAATCAGATTTCTGGATGACGATTCAGGATTTGATTTTAGAACTTGAAAAAGGATTTCTAGATTTGGGTTTTGGAATCGGATTCTGGGTGACGATTCAGGATTTGATTCTAGAGCTTGACTGTAGATTTTCTTTTATGGATTTGGGTTCGGAATAGTTATTCCAAATGCTAGCTTACGGAATAATGATTTCGAATTCGGATTTGAACATGGATATGGATACGACTTCTGGGTTTGGATTTGAGATTTCTTACGAAATTGCGGATTCGGATTCGGATTTGGAAATAAATAATGGGTCGGAGTTTCGATTTGTCTAATACTGGATTGGATAAATGGACTCCATCGTAGAAACGTGATTGGCTATGACCTAGGTGGTTGTAGTCTGGTTGATGGGTAGATGTACATACCCTGTACGTTGTGCGGGGGTACGATACTGGGTGTACTTGTCATGTCTGGTGACGGTACATAGGTTATACCGTTGGTACGTTGGTGAGCGTGTTGGTAACCGGATTGGTTCCGATACCATTGGATTAGTTGAGGTCATGAACTGGACATTGGATACCGTGCATTGGGTCATGGTATTTCTGATGGGTCTAGTTACACACAGGTCGGGTGAATTGTTGGTTAGTGTAACCACGAATGAGTATAGTGATAGTTTTCGATTGACGACTGTCAAGTGGTGACAATTTGTCGGAGGTGTCAGCGTGGATCTTTGAGTGGAGATTTAGTAAGGAACCGTCGAGTTGTTGTGTCAACGAAATGGTAGATCTGACAAGTGGTGTCAGTTCGGAGCGTACGACTTCTGTCATTCGACGTGGTCGAATGTAGTCGATACGACGTGAGTGTTAGTCGTACGTCTGGTTGCAGACGGGTATCGTTCTGGTTAGTGGGTGTACAAGTGTACACGAGTTTCGAGGTCAATTCTACTTTCCACGGGGTGGATGTGGAATCAAGATAATTGGAGTTTCGAGAATGAAACTAATTAAGGAGGGAAGAACGATTGGATATAGGTCGGTTGGAATTTCGAGGACGAAATTAATTAAGGAGGGAAGGTTGTAACGACCCGTCCCAAATTTCAGGATTAGATTAGTGACTAATCACGATTAGTGAGGCTAATCCGTGATTAGTTGGGCGAAATCGGACGAACGATGCGAAATGACCGTTTTGCCCCTGGTGGTGGCAAAACGTTGACTTTTCGTTCGGGCGGTCAAATGGACTTTGACCGATGACCGTGACGTAGTTCGTGACATCACGAGTTCATAGACAGGTGGCACGTTCAATTCCGACGATCGAGGAGGAAGTTATGACGTTCGGAACTTTAGGGGCATTTTGGTAATTTTGGTTAAATGGGGTCAAATGTTGACTTTTTGACCGGGAGGTCCGATGGCCGAGGGCCGAAGACCGTTACGTAGATAAGGACGATACGAATCCGTAGACAGGCGGCATGTCGAATTTGGACGTTCGACGGCGAAGTTACGGTTCACGGAAGTTCCCAGTTACTATTCACGATGGCACGTTTTGTCAGTGCAGTTTGTCTTTAGTGGGCCCAGTTGCTTTTTAGCAACCAATGGATGAGTGACAAGTGTCACTCATCCACTGGACAACACGTTACATACATGCACTTCACCGTGCATTTTCATTTTCTCCATTTCAAACACAACCCACCCGATCTCACCATTTTCTCTCATTCCCGTGCAACCCAAACCCATCCAAATTGCACCCAAGACCAGGACAGAGGACCAGGAGGCTGAGGGAGTTGAGGTGTCCGGCTTGGATGGCCAGGGCCGCCGTGAACGGTGGCTGGAACCCAAAACCCGATCGGGTACCCGGTAAGCCCATTTTTCCTTATTTTTCGATGTGAGCATTATGGTTGGTTTTAAATGATTAGGGAATGATTATTAGGATGCTAGGAAGGTTTTAAGGGGGTTTTGGTGGTGGTTGACGGCCGAGCAGCCGTGTAGGCTGATCGGGAAAAATCAAATTGTGAGGTTCAAATTGGACCGGTCGGATTTCGTAGGTTTTAGGTTGTTTAGTTAATTAGGATTGATAGGAAATGAAGAAATAGGAATTTAGGAGTTGGAATGGAAGCAAACGGACCGAAAATGAGGGAGAAGGAGACCTGAACCGGTTACGTTGGTCCAAGTTGCAGGAAAAACCAGACCGGCCGGCCCGGACCGGCTGTGCGAGGTTGACGGTGGTGACGTGGCATGATGACGTGGCACCTGTCAGATTGTCAGGTGACGTGGACCACTCATCAGTCGACACGTGTCACATGTCAGTGCACAGTCATCACTGACATGTTAGTGACGTGGCCCAATCAGGGGCTGACACGTGGCACAGACGTGAACCAGTGCCGTGATGACACGTGGCATATGTCAGACTGCCACGTGGCACTGACAGCACATTGACGTGGACCAATGGGAGCATGACATGTGGCACCTGTCAGAGTCTGACATGTCAGACCTGACAGCTGTCAGATGACGTCATGCTAACGTCAGCAGGTACTGTAGCAGGCGCGTGAGGCCCACGCGCAGCCACTTCAGGCGGCGCGTGAGGGCGCGTGGCAGGGAATCTGGGGAAGGTTCCAACATACGAAATCATCTATTCGATGTAACGAACATTTTGGGACTGGTTTCGTGTCAATCGGACACCGTCTCGATATGTTTCGGGGCATCGGAAGGTTTAGGTTTGATTTTAAAAATAGTTAAAAATACGGGAAAATTACGGGGCTTTAGTGGGAGGTTAATTAAGTAGTTAGTAACCTTCTAATGCGATTTGGACAGGTTTGGGAGTCCCGGTGACGGTGATCGGCTCGGGGAGCCGTATGGCACGCAAATCGAGGCGGCAGCTCGGACGGTCTGTGAGTGGACTTTGTTTTCTAAATTGGTGCATGCATAAATGTTTGTTATATGTTTTAATACATGTTTGATGATGCCATGGGTGCATTTCTATGTGGTTACGTATAAGCACGTATTTCGAGGTTTCGGCCTTATACGATGCTTATACGGGTCTGTATTTCTTTATTGATTTAAATGAACTGGATTTGGATTTCAAAAGGATAAACTCGGGTATGAGACCCATTTGGTTTTGTCTCGGGCATATGACCTCAGATGTCGGGCACGGTGCCCAACTGATGTCCTATGTTCGGGTACGAGACCCAAGCTATTTTACGGTTTTGATTTCAGGTCAGGGAACCTTAAATGGATTTCCCGGTTCATGACGGTTTATGGGAACCGGCATGAACTCTTAATATGGTATCATGGTTCATGACGGTTTATGGGAACCAGCATGAACCCTTGTTGGTCATTACGGTACATGACGGTTTATGGGAACCGGCATGTTACCTGGTTATGTTATTACGGTACATGACGGTTTATGGGAACCGGCATGTTACCTTGGCTATGGATATTATGGATCATGACGGTTCAGGGGAACCGGGCATGGATATTATGTTATGTATATATATGTTCATCTACCTTCCTTTACTTCTATTATCTCCTCCGGGGAGGGTCGTTAGCCTGGGTGAACCCCGGAGTAGTCACGGAGCACCGACTGAGTGGAGTCACCCCCCAGTTGGGTTCTTTACTCTCAGGAAGGCTATGGTTACTATTACCTCGAGTAGGGTCAGTGGTCTGCGGACATTGACCTTGACTTTGAGAAGACTCGGATTGAGACCCGGGTAGCACGCGCGTAGCTTTGGATACCGTGACAGGATTGGTTGTGTGACTTATATATATGTATGTGATGTATATATGATATATGATATGTGGTGTGTACAGGTGTGCACAAGATTTGAGCAGTGGCTCGTGTACTTGGTTTCTTTATGGTTTGGGGCCGAGTCCCGTATGGATTTGGGCAGTGGCCCGTATGGTCGTTTTCATTGTGGTCCTTTCGACCTTGGTTTATATCTGCTTTGGGCTTAGTCCCACATATGGTTTGTTTTGGATAAATGGTTTTCGAATGCATGCATGCTTTTTAGTGGAGGGTACAAATGTCTTTTTATTAAATGTTTTTATAAACTCTTGTTTTGTCCACTCACAGTTTTAATGTTTTGACTGCCCTTCAGGTTGACATCGGATGTGGACTGTAGCAGAGACCGAGATATCACATGCCTCCTCCGGATCCTGGCGTACTCTGATAGCCCGGGAGGGCAAAGGTCGGAAATATCCCTTGTCTGACACTTCGTGTCAGACGGGAGCAGGGTCATCCCGCACTAATCCCGGGGGGGGATTATGATGGGTCCTGTCATCCAGGGTGGTACTCAATCGTGCAATCATAATCTTTAATTAGCTCTAGCCACCGTCGTTGCCTCACATTTAACTCCTTCTGATTGAACAAGTACTTCAGGCTCTTGTGATCCGTGAACATTCTACAAGTCGCACCATACAGGTGATGTCTTCAAATTTTCAACGCATGCATAACAGCAGCTAACTCCAAGTCGTGCGTAGGATAATTGCGCTCATGCGGTTTCAACTGGCGCGAAGCATAGGCAATCACTTTCCCATGCTGCATTATCACACATCCCAAACCCTGTAAGGATGCATCACTGTACACCTCGAATTCCCCACTGTCGTCTGGAAGGGTCAGTATAGGAGCAGATGTCAACCTTTCCTTTAGCTCCCAAAAACTACGCTCACAATCGTCATCCCAGTCAAACTTGACTCCCTTCCGCGTCAGTCGCGTTAACGGGGCAGCAATGGTAGAGAAACCATCTACAAACCTCCTGTAGTAACCAGCCAAACCCAAGAAACTTCTGACTTCAGTGACGGTCCTCGGTTGTTCCCACTTCGCCACTGCCTCAATTTTCTGAGAATCCACACTGATCCCGTCAGTTGAGATCACATGCCCCAAGAAACTCACGCTCGTCAACCAAAACTGACACTTGCTGAGCTTCGCATACAACTGGTTTTCCCTCAAGGTACCCAGCACCATCCTTAAGTGCTCCTCGTGCGCTTCCGCACTCCTCGAGTAGACTAGGATATCGTCAATGAACACGATGACAAAGCGATCCAAGTAAGGCTGCAACACTCGGTTCATCAAATCCATAAACGCTGCGGGTGCGTTGGTCAAACCAAACGACATCACAAGGAACTCATAATGACCATAACGGGTCCTAAAGGCTGTCTTGGGTGCATCCTCATCCTTAACCCGCAACTGATGATACCCAGAACGAAGATCAATTTTGGAGAAGTACTGCGCTCCTCGCAGCTGATCGAACAAATTGTCGATCCGAGGCAACGGGTATTTGTTCCTGACTGTTACTTTATTCAGTTGCCTGTAATCGATGTAGAGTCTCAAACTCCCATCCTTTTTCTTCACAAACAACACCGGGGCTCCCCAGGGGGATACACTCAGTCGAATAAATCCCATCTCAAGTAATTCTTGTAACTGCGCCTTCAGTTCTTTCAACTCAGCTGGCGCCATACGATACGGTGTCTGAGAGATAGGTTGCGTACCTGGAACCAGATCGATAGTGAACTCGACATCTCGATGCGGTGGCAATCCCGGTAGATCCTTTGGAAAGACATCCGGGAACTTCCGTACTATCGGTATATCCTCCACCCTCAATGGTGCAGCTCGTGAGTCCATCACGCGAGCTAAGTATCCCTGGCACCCCTTCCTCAACAACTTACTTGCCTTCAGGGTTGAAATCACTCCGACAGGAGTTGCTCGTTGTATTCCCTGAAAGGTGGTTTCCGGTAACCCAAGGCTCTGAAAAGTAACCTTTTTATCGACACATTCGATAGAAGCATGATGGAGCGTCAACCAATCCATTCCCAAAATGACATCAAAGTCGTGCAAGTCCAAGAGTATCAAATCTGCTACCAAACCAACATCACCTACAATTACGGGACACTCCCGCAACACTTGATTCACCACAAATACATCTCATGTGGGTGTACTCACACCCAAGTCGCAGTCCAAGGCGGACACCTCTCTACCCGCCAACAACTAACAGTCCCGTGATATAAATGAATGAGTAGCTCCGGGATCAATTAAAGCACAAACATCATGCCCAAAGATCGTGAGTGTACCTGTCACGCCACCAGGTACTGCCCTGGCCTCCTGCTGCGTAACAGAAAAAACTCGGGCCTGTGGTCTAGCTGCTCGCCCACGGCCCCGGCCCCTCTGTCCATTAGCCGCTCCAGTACCACCTCCTCGAGTACTCCCAGTCCCAGAAACTGCAGCTGTGCTCCGTCCCTGCTCTGCTCCACCCCGACCTGCGCCACCACCCTGTGGCAAAGATGGACACTCCCTCCGATAGTGGCCCCGCTCGCCACAGAAGAAACAGATAACACTGGAAGCATCGCAAGCAAAACCACCACCCTGCCGTCCTGTGGAAGCAACCGAAGTCGCGCTCGCCTGCGGAGCAGTCTGCGCCCTAGGCGCTCGGAATCCGGAACTCTGATAGTTACCCGGCCTGCCATAACGATCATTGCCTGCAGATGAGGCTCCACCATAACGTCCCTTCTTCGGGGCTCTCTGACCATACGATCCAGGATATGAACGCTCTCGACGTTGTCCACCACCAGAGTACTGTGGATGTGTCGGGAGACTGGCCTCAACCCGCACTGCGGCATCTGACAACTCCTTGAGAGTAGCAAAAGCTCCGGATGTCACAATGGCCCGTATCTCACCCCGTAGGCCAAGCTCAAACCTACGACATTTCTCAGCCTCAGTAGACACAAAGGTAGGAGCAAAACGGGCTAGCATCTGAAACTTCTGCTCATACTCAGCTACCGACATGCTCCCCTGTTGGAGCTGCAGAAACTTGGTCTCCCTAGCATCACGGAATGAACGGGGATAATACTGATCCAGAAACCGTTCACGAAAGGTCTCCCAAGTCACTGTACGGGCATCCCAACCCGACAACTCCAGAGTGTATCACCACTCATAAGCAGATCCATCAAGCAAAAAGGTAGCCAATACAACTCGCTCCTCAGGAGGACAGTGCATCACAGCAAAAATCCGCTCGAACCGAGAAATCCACCGGTGAGCATCCTCGGGATCCGCTCCACCACTAAACACCGGAGCCCCAAGACGTTGGGCTCGCTCGATCGAAGCACTCTCGGCATCACTATCAGGTCGTGGAGGGGGTTCGCGTCGCGGAGGCATGGCCGATCGTCCTTCTCTGAAAGAGGCATAAGTTAGTACAATAATCAAGGCACACCCGAGTGCTAGACACGAATCGTAAACCTAGGCTCTGATACCAATTGACAGGACCCACCCCGATTATCGCCTCGATAATCGGGAAGCATCCTGCTCCCGTCTGAATCGAATCCAAAAGACCGGAAAACTAAATAATATTACATCACACCCATTGTCAGACTAGGGAGATTAAACAAATACATCCGACTGGACGTCAAGTCCACAGTTTCACAGAGCATAATATTACAAAACAGGTTAAAGAACAAATCCTACTCTGTGAACTAACTACTCCGCAACGGAAAACTTTATGCCTCCGCCTCTGCCTCGGCGCTTGCCCCCGCACTTGTACCACGACCTGGAGGGAATTTAAAACAACAAAGTGTGAGTGGACCGAAACATAAGTTTTACAGGAAAAATAGTTTTTCGAAATCGGTTTCGCCCTCCAGTTTTGTAACACGCATGCATAACCGAATATTCAAAAATCGCGTACTAAACCTTTGGAAACTCTTTTTCCGAAACACATGAAAACGTTACAGAGCTTCGTCATAACTCATGTAAAACAACTTAATATTACCAGAATCCAGAAACCGTCATTTTGAATCATCAATTGCACAAATCAAGTAAAAAGTGAATCAATAATCACAATTATGCCGTTGGATCCATCCGAGTCTTTAAACTCAATATCAGGCCTTCCCGGGATATCAACGAGTCTTTAAACTCAAAACATGATCAATAGGCCTCGGGGGTATCACAATAACCGAGTCTTTAAACTCACGAGTCTTTAAACTCAATCTGGGTCTTTAAACCCAATTTTCGGGCCCGCCCCCGTCATCAATAAACCGGGTCTTTAAACCCAAAACCGGATCCAACAATCAACCGGGTCTTTAAACCCAAAACCGTTTTTAAACACAATAAACCAGGATTCATCATAAACCGTTTTCCAACATTATTCCGAAATCACTTCACAATTATAATCAAAACATCATAAATCCGTAACATGCATAATCATATCCAGATACTTCATCAAAACATCATTCACGCATAAGCAAAAACCGTAACCTCAAATTTCGTGAAATACGAAGAATATCTCGAAAAGCGTGAAAATACGTAAAACCGAATTATCATATCACCATCATAAAATCATATGAAAAACCATAAGATAAACCAGTAAAATAGTCATGCATGCCCAGTTTAGAAATCAAAAAGTCCACTCACAGTTTTAGAACGCGTCAATCGCGCCCCGTGCGCTCCTCAGTAGCTTCGGAAATGTCCGGGCCTGTAAAAACGTACAAGAAGGGTTACAAACATCCTCAAATAAGTCGTAAGATTTTTCCTAATTTTCCCGGATTTTTCGGCTGAATTAAACTTAGAGAGTTAACCTTCCGGACTCCCGAAATTATCCCGAACGACTTCCGATCGATTCGAACTCTAAATATAAAATGTTAATTAAACTGAAAGGATTAAATCTCATGTTGACCGTGATCGGAGTTAACCTCACACGCGCCGTCACGCGCCGCCCAAAGTGGATGCGCGTGAAGGCCACGCGCCAAGCTACAGTACCTTCGTCCTTACCCGAATAGACTGATAAACGGGTCTATTTCCCGCGACTCAACCCGACCAGTTCGAGCTCAATTCTCAATCAATTCTTCCTGTTTTCAATCCTATTATCTTCTCTAATCCATTAATTTTAGGTCGGTACAAACGATCAATCTCGACTAACATTAAATCGACCCAACTCAAGCTCAAACAGTCGAACAAGTCGACTTCTGGAACTCACCCAAACTAACTCCATTCTCAAATTAATTTCACCAGTAACTTAAGGGGACTTAGACGAACACAATGGTACAATCAATTGGACTCGCCGTTACCTGGAAGTCGTCGTCCTCAACACTGGTTTTCCTCTGAAACTGAGACTCAGGTCCCCGGCCAACCAGTCCTCCTCCTCCTTCGATTTTTGCACGGTTGTGCTCGTTGTGACCCCAGAAGTCTAACACGGCCCTTGGTTTCGTTCAACACGCCTCAGGAATTGAATTCGATTTTTCCCTCCAACTGGTTCTTCCCTGAACAGCAACTCAGGTTCTTGGGCTAACAGCGATCATCCTCCCTCAATTCTTGCACCGTCGTGATTCTTTCACTCCCAGAAGTCCCTCAGTGTGTCTAGTTTGGTCCCAAAACCCGTAGGAATTAAACCCTGAAATTTCCCCCCAAAAACCCGAAAATTAAGGGTGTTAATCGGTTTTTCGGTTCGGTTTTTTTACCGAAACCGAAATCGAAACTGGTTGGAAAATCAGTTCGGTTCGGTTCGGTTTTTCCTCCAATGCGGGGTTCGGTTTTTCCTCTTATTCGATTCGGTTCCGGTTAAAACCAGTTTTTTTTCCTTCAAATTATGGTGAATCGGTTCGGTTAAATCGGTTCAATTTTCTCTAAAAACCAATTTTTTTTTGTACTTTTATACAATAATCAATATTTATTATCTAATTAATGTCCATTACAACCTAATTAATGTTTATTACAACTAATCAAGATCCATTATTACTAATCAATGTTCATTACAAAGTAACCTAAAGCATTTCGGTTCGGGACGGTTTGGTTCGGTTCGATTTTTAGGTCTATTCGGTTCGGTTCGGTTCGGTTCGGTATTATTATACCAAAAACCGAAACCGAACCAGTTCGATTCGGTTCGGTTCGGTTTTCTCCAACCGGTTTCGGTTTTCCTTCGGTTCGGTTTTTTTCGGTTCGGTTCGGTTTTTCGGTCGGTTTTTCCGAACCAATTAACAGGGCTACCGAAAATGGTTCTTCACGGTTTCTCCCAGTCTCAGCCCTCTCAACTGATGCACAATGACCCCCAAATGAATCCTTCTCCATTCCCATACTCAGTTAATCGTTCAGTGTGGCCAATAGCCCGTGGGAGACCAACTGAGGTCTCTGAAAACGGTTTCCCGCAAGCACAGAGACCACAGCCATTTTCTAATCTCTCCCGTGCACTGAACTCTGCCCAAACCGTGCACCAAGGCCACTCAGTCCAGCATCCACTACCTCAATCAACTTAAACAAACCCTCAGATCAGTCCACTAAGCTATAAACAATTGCACGCTCAAACACTACGGCCGCACTCTGTTTTTCACGGTGGTGAACAGTAACCGCCGTGAAATGACCAAAATACCCCTCTGTGTAATAATTACCAAATTGCCCTCCAACTTCCGTGACCCGTATCTCGGTCATCCGACGTCCGTTTCACGCGTGCCGCCTGTCGTTGTACTCAGGGCGTCGAGACAACCATAACGGTCTTCAAATCATGTGAAAACCAATTGTCCAACAAAAAGTCAACTTTTTCCCATATAACGTCCAAATTACGATAATGCCCCTGGACTTCCGAACATCATAACTTTCACCCTGTTCGTCCGAATCGGACGTGCCACCTGTCTATGAACTCGTGACGTCCCAAACTACGTCACGGTCATCACTCAACGTCCGTTCGACCCTCCAACAAAAAAGTCAACAAATTGACCATAAGAATCACAAGGGTAAAAACGTCATTTTATTCATTATTTACAATACTACATTTTTTCGAATTTCCGGGGCGTTACATTTAAGTTCTTCAGGACTCCGAATATTAGCGTTTATAAGCAATGCATGTGGGATTTCGGATTTTAATTTGTTCCTTGGCTCGCTCTCACTGTGTTTAGGTGAGAGAAATGAAACAAGTCTGCTGCTCTCTAGCCTGAGTAGCCTTTGGTGTGGCTCTGGAATGTAAGAGAGAAATGGATGTTTTGGGAATTTAACGTTTACGCAGTCATCACTGAGCAATTTATTATGTAATTTTTAAAACTTTTTTTTACACCGTCATCATTCATCTCTTTATTTGTGTTTGAAAAGAATAATTATTAGTTTATGGATTTTCAATCTTTTGAATTTGTGTTTATACATAAATTATGATTGAAATTATTCATTCTTTAAACCATCATTTTAAGATCATTCCGTAAAAAATTAATATAATTAGAGATTCATATGTATAAAATAAATTAATAATTTTGGTAAGAATTAAAATTCTTATGATGAACCGTCTATTTAGTTGATATATTATGAATGGTTAAACGACCTCCAATTTTGTTGTGTTTTACAATAACAATCTTGACAAAATAATTTAGAGAACAAACGTTTTGATTATGATATATGTAAAAATGTAATTTGATAAATTGAAAAAGTGATATAAAGAGATATAACTAAAATGAAATAAAATTATTACCCTTATTTTATTTGGACTATGAATGGTAAAAATTGCCTGCGCAAAATGGACTCGTTTGACCCAACTCAATTTTTGGGTCGGAGCAACCATGACCCGTGCTTGCAAATTGCAAATTGAAACTATAAATAAACTTTCTTCAAAATTTTTAAAAACAATCGAACTAGACCCATTTTCTCCAAATTTTACTCTTCATAACTTTAATATTAGACACCGTTGTCTTTTAATTTTAAATTATAGTTCTTTCGTTAATTTTTTAAAACAATTTCAATTAAAAATCGCCACATCATAGATACATGAGGCAAAAGTAAAACTCAAAATACAGTAAACACACCTCTTCAAAACAACATTTAGAATAACTTCAATTTTATCATCTGATCATGCCATCAATAAGCAAGGCTGGATAAATTATGTTGTAAACAATATTAACCAGTCCAAATATGAACCTTCATCTTCTTCATCACATGAATTTTGAACACAAAAAATTGAGACAGAAAGACAGACACAACCTCGAAGATTCCTAGTCTAGGCGGCGAAGCAGATATTCGACTTGAACAACCTTGGTGAGAGGCATTATCCACTCCCCGTAGAGCCGGGAAACAACAGCCGGATCAACCTTGTATTTCCCACCATTATTCAATTCGCCGCCATTGTCAACAAGGCTCACAGCTTGCCCGAAAACCACCGCCTTTTTCTCAACTCTCTTCTTCACCATATTTTCTACCTCCTCAAATGTCAACAATTTCATCAGACCCTCCCTATCCTGAAAAAATCAATCATTCAAATACATCAGACTAATTCCATTGAATTTTCTAATCAACCAAACACCAACCCACTTGGGAAAATGATGATAATCAACAAACCCACCAATATAAAGCCTCCAAGTTTCTATCTCCACTTTAATTACGAAAGTGACTTTTTTCTAATCATCAAATTGAGTAAATTAAAACAGAATCAATGTACATGTGATAGCGTACCTGTGCCTGAATCGCCGACATGTACTCTTGAGGGGCATCCTTGAATTTAGCCTCAGCTACAAAGTATCCATAATGAATCCTTCTAGAGATGGCCTGCATTTGATAGAACTAACAATTGTCATGATTCTTTGCCTGAATTGAAAAATGTGAAGCACCCAGTGATTCTTTGTGGATGCATTCTTAAATAAATGTCAATGGAGTCAAGTAATGTATGATTATAATTACATATGGCCATCAATACACATTAATATTTTGGCATAAATTCTCCACCTGCTCCTTTAGCATCATCATAGTCATACATAAGCAATAAATTAAGGTTTCAATCATAATTATATTATGACCACCCATTGTTGCTAAAAGTCTACATGGGCCCGAAGTCTAGCCGTATAGTTTAAAAGGACACCGAAGTCGATACTGCTAAATGCCGTCAAATTAACGATCAACATGGCTCAATTTCAGTATTTGAGTGAGTCCATGTGTGCCAAAAAGTCTCGAACTTTACCTGTAAGCAATCAAGATCACTAGAGGCAGTTGATGCATAGTTTCCATCATCACCGGGTGCAGCAAAAAGTGGAAGCAACTGGTTGAAATAAAAATCCCATATCTTCTTATTTAAGTTAATGGAAGCTGCAGCAGAATGCAATACCTACACATAATTCATATTTCCCCAAAAACTAAATAAAGTTTCAAGCTTTAGAAACAAATTTAAACCAACCACAAATTTAAAAACGAAATGATTATCGGGTTCATAAAATCAATTACGTTTGGAATGTCCTGAGGAGGCACCATTGGAGATGGCAAGCTTTCTGGGAAAAAGGGGTGTATTTCAGGGTCTTCATACCGACCAACCTGCAAAACAAAAACCCGTACATTAACAGACAATGTTAATCAAAGAGACAACAAACAAGAAATCCCGACTTGGATTTTTCCAAATGACAATAAAGGAACAGAAAAAAAAATCCACGTGAAAACGCAGAAACCGAGATAATGCAATTGGTAATTGGTGAATATGATTACCTTAGCTTGAAGGACTTCTGTTTCCTTAACGATGAAACCAAGCAGGGACCCCGAGAAGGCGGAGGAAAAGTTGTCGTCGTAGGTCCGAAGATTTAAGGGGAAGCTGGCTCTCTGAATCAGCCGGAATAAGATGGTGTCTTCTTGACTGATCAATGCGTCTCTGACTTTGCCAAGCGTCAAAGATTCAGTCTTGGAGTTTGCTTCACCTGCCATTCGGAAACTTGCACTGGGTTCTATTTTTTTTGGTAGTTTTCTCGGGAACCAAACAGAAAGTGAGACAGAAAGAAGGGGAAATGAGGAAATTTGAAAGTTGAAATCTTTGATTAGAGGGATTGAGATAGAGCAGATGGTGGTGGGGGTTTTTTAACGGGGAGAAAAACAGAGGGAACGGGGGAGGAGGATGGTGCGGGCCCAGTGCCACACGGTGACGTGTGCGTAATATTTTTTGTGCGTTGTGTAAGCTCAGCGTGCGAATCTAAGCATAACGTTCTAACAAAACTAAATAAAAGTCTACGCATAACGTGGCGTGACGTGATTGCACGGGCTTTCTTGCTATTTGCGAAGCCGAGTCCACACTCGATTACGCGTTTCACCTAATATCAACGGTCGATACGAAGGAAGACACACGGTTCCTACTTCATAGTCGATGTACAGTCAACATGAAGTGGAAGTCTTTCAATAATATGGGAGGGGGTTAGCCATATTTAAATTTAAATTATTAAAATTTTAATACAATTTGAATTTTCTAAAATTAGATTTAAAATCATTTCGATTCAAACAGTTAGTAACGGTTGAGGGATCGAAACGGTTTAAAACCATTCAAGTATAAAAAAAATTAGAATAAAAAAATGATATAAAAAACAGCTGAATAATTAATACTCAAAATTATATATATTAAGTTTGAGAATGATTGAATTACAAACATTATAACTATATTAGGATTTATCAAACAAACATTACCCCATAATAATATTTTATTGTATTTTTATTTGGGTATACGTGTATTTATATGGGTATAGCTGGTTGGGTATCTTTCTATTTTTATTATTTTTACTTTGTATTATAAATAGATTTAAAATTAATATATTACATAACAGTTTAGTTTGGATTTAACGGATTTTCAAAATGAAAATTCAAATCGAAATCGTTACTAATGGATCGGTTTGGATTCTTAAATCGTTTGACTTTTATCCAATAAAATCAAAACTGTTAGATAAATAACAATTTGAAATAAATTGATTACCGATTTTAACAGATTCGTGCCCACCCCTACTTCTTACCACTTGTTATATGGTTTCTTACAATATAATGTAGCACATCATTTGACACGACCCGTCCCAATCCCCCCGGGATTATCACGGGATGTGTCATGCTCTCGTCTGACACGAAGTGTTCAGACAAAGAATACAACTCGCATCCGTAATCAACCTGAAAGGCATTGGGATGGGTCGTATCTTCATTTTTGCACTTCCTTATTTGTTGGACACTACGTTTAGTTTTTTTTTCTTTCTATTTTTTAAAAAATAAGTAAAATGCAGAAATTTTAAAAATAAGTAAAATGCAACAGTTAAAATTGAAGTGCGGAAATCAGCTTCCTATAATATTGGTCACAATTATTTATGTGAGTCAAATTTATTAGTCGGATGTTTAGGGTTTTCAATAATGATTGTAGCTCTTCATATGATATAATGTGCTATACGCAGGTCTCAACTTATCCAAAGTGTTCCTCGATCATGATCAGGGGCGGCCATGGCCTAGGGCGACTACCCTGGGCCCACGAACAAGAAGGGGCTAAATTTTTTTAATTTGTCTTATTTTTATTGAAAAAAATAAAAAAATAATTAAATTGAATTTAAAGAAATATTTTATTAAAAAATTGGGCTTATATTTTTGAAATATTATAAGAATTATTCTGATTAATATATAGTTATCTAGTTTATCTTATAAAGTCATTAATACTCTAATTTAAATTTTTTGATAAAATACCATTTCTTAAAAATATAATATTGCAAAAATGACCATATTTTCTATGTATAATTGATATGCTTAAATTCTTCAATTTTTTTGGTACATTGCTAGGAGGATGAAAAAAAAAATTAAAATTTGAAAAAATTATTAATTTTGTGTATGTAAATATATATTTTAGGGGCACTTTTATAATATTTGCCCTAGACCTTCAATTTATTGGACCGGCCTTAATCATGATTTAGTATTAAGTCTTATTGCATTTTACAAAGTAAATAAAAGTAGAGTACGATAACTAAATCATAGCGTGTATATAATCAATAGAGTTTTGTATTGAAAAATAAAATCGACTAAAATTTTAATACAAAAATCCAAGACTAATGATTATCAAGTATCAAGTACCTTAGATGTTTTTGAATATTGAGAACATAATATAATTTAATATTGTAGGGTAGACCTTACTCTTGAAGGATATACCTAATTCCAATTTAGAGTGCGATTTGACGTGTTCCAGCCAACATGCAGCTTTGTCTACTGTTTTTCTTTTAGGTTTGTACATCTATTTCGTCACTTCCTTCATCATTATTCATCCGTATTTTTCTTGTATCAAAAGTATAACAATGGAAACTAAAAAAGGAATAGTTATGGAATGACACTTTAATATATCATTTTCCTTTTACTTTCGTATTCTCTATATTCGTAAGCTTTCAAAGTTCGTAAGCTCCAACTTGCTGATGGAATATTCGAATGGCAGGGTTAAGATGACAGGACCCATCCCAATCCCCCCGGGATTACCATGGAATGTGCCCTGCTCCCGTCCAACAAGGGGTGTCAGACAAAGGATGACCAAGAGCCACTGCCCAAATAGGGCATCCAGAGTGCGCAAGGATCGATGGAGGAGGTGTGCAATGTCCCAGTCTCTGCTGCAATCGCATCCGTAATCAACCTGAAGGGCATTAAAACCAAAAGCTGTGAGTGGACAAAAACCATTAAGTTTACCAAATACATTTATAAGACATTTATGCCCTCCAATAAAAACATATGCATGCCACCAAAACCAGTGACCAAAACGTTTGCTCAACCGAGCCCTTAGGGCCTTAGCCCAAAAACCGTTAACCAAAAACCAAGTGTGGGAACTCAGCCCAAAACCGTGGAATACCACCACCATACATATTAAAACCATGTGGGTCACCACCCACGACCATAAATGAACATCAATCCATAAATCCAAAACCATTTAGGGTCCCCGACCCGACATACCATTTCATAACCAATAATCCATTTTTACCACATAACACATATCCAACAAATAAGCCATTTTATTCATTAATCCATATTTTACCATTACCATCACCAGCATCCCAGATGCTTAGCGTCCCAGACGCTAGACGTCCCTGACGTCATATCTCACGGTTTCATAAGCTACGCGTGCTGCCCGGGGTCTCTCCGGGTCCATATATCTGACATCCCTGACGTCAATCATAGCAATCCTGCTCCTGAGTCATCATACGGTCCGGCTGCTCCGTATAATGACCCCTCGCAGGCAATGCACCGTGACTTCCCCAGTGTCCCAGACATCTGGAGGAGACCATCATATATCCTTGTATCCAGATGGTATATGGAAAAACAGTTTTATTAAATCCTTTTATCACATCATTACCATTGGGCCCTGCCCGAAATTTCCATAAAACCACATAATTCCATTTAGGGTCCCTGACCCAAAATCACAATTATTAAATATAGGGTCCCTGACCCGAAATCACCATTATAATCCAATTGGGCCTCATGCCCGATTTTATGAACCACTGGGCCCACGGCCCGATTTGTAAACCAACTGGGCCCGCAGCCCGACTTATAAACCAACTGGGCCCACGGCCCGAATTCGTAAATCAACTGGGCCCCTGGCCCGATAACATAACTCAAATGGGTCTCAGCCCGATTTCATACCAACTGGGCCCCTGGCCCGATTTCATTAACCAACTGGGCCCCCGGCCCGATTCTCAAATGGACTCCAAGTCCGAAATTTCCAACATAATTGGGCCTCAAGCCCGAGTTCATATTTCCAATTTCAAAACCATTTCATCACATTATATCCAAGTCATAAATATGGAAAATCCATGTAAAACCGGAAACCTCGATTTACGTGCAAGCACGTAAATCGTCTCGAAATACGTGAAACCGTACAATTTACCAACTACCAAATCAACATCAAACAATCACAACCATAATCCATATAAAACATTTAAGCATGCATAGAATTTATAAAACCAAAGTCCACTCACAGACCGTTTTAACCGTGTGCCTCGATACGCGTGCCACCGGCCCTCCCGGGCCACACCACTATCACCGGGACTCCCAATCCTGTCCAAATCACATTAGAGGGTTACTAACCTCATTATTAACATCCTATCAAAGTCCCGTAATTTTCCCGAATTTTTACTTATTTTTAAACTTAATTTAAAACCTTCGGACATCCCGAACACTATCGAGACGGTGTCCGATCGACACGAAACCAATTCCAAAATGTTCGTTACATCGAATAGATTAAAAGTCATGTTGGAAGTTTCCCCAAAATACCCTTCACGCGCCCCCACGCTCCAGTTCAACACTCAGGTCAACATTGATGACGTCATGCTACAGTAACCGGGTTCTGAAACCGGGTCTGTAACCGGGTCGCCGTCGACCCGCGGCTTGACCCGATCACAGATCGAGTTCCAGACCACCATTTTTGATGCAGTTTGATCCTATGGACTCGTCATAACCTCCTCTATGGTTCTGTGACATCCAAACTCATTTTTAGGTTGATTTAACTACCTGAAACTCGACGGGAAAGTTGCTGCCGGCTCTGGTTCGTCTTCTCCGGCGAGTCGCCAAGCTTCCAGCCGTGGTTCATGGTCCAAAATGGTCGTCTAGGTTCCTAGGACATGTCTCAAAAACAACCAAACAATCATAACGTCAAAAACGGACGTTTCGAAGCAGGGAAGTAAATCGGGTCTTCACGGGTTTCTGAACTTACCGCCGCCGTGTCGCCGCCGTGGCCCGTCCAGTCGTGGTCTGAGCCGTCCTAAGGTTCCAGTTTACCTATCCCTGCGTTTGTTCGAGCCCAGATATGAAGGTTTGGATGGTTGGACAATTTTGGGCCGATCGGGTTCCTCTCGGGTCTGGGAGTTTTCCCGGCCGTGCAAGGCGGCCGTGAGGTGGTGGCCGGCGTCTGGAGGTGGCTGGGGTTCGTCTGGTACCGTCTGGTGTGTGAGGCTGGGCTGTGAGGTAATGGAGTGATCGTGCAGAGAGTGAGAGTGCACGGGTTGGAGGAATGAAAAATGAGAGAATGATATTTGATGGTTTAAATCAGAAGGTGCAGATGAGATCAATGGCCAGGATTGAATCTGGGCTTAGAACCAATGGTGAGGATTTGAGGAGAGGAAAAGATTAATTAATTTAAATGGCCAACATAGATCCCTGAATTAGGGAATGAAGGGGATGATGACATGTGTCACTCATCAAGGGTCCAGATTGGCTTGGATTAAAGTAATCAGATTTTATTATTATATTATTATTTTATTCCGAGTCTCGGTTAATCGCGTTTTACGTCCTTGACCATAACGTCGTCGTCGGATCTCCGATTTCGGCATGCCGCCTGTCGTTGGATTCGTATCGACGATACCTACGTAACGGTCCTTGGCCCTCGCCCATCGGACCTCCCGATCAGAAAGTCAACATTTGGCCCCTAATAAGCCAAATTACCAAAATACCCCTCAACTTCCGAACACCATAACTTTCTCTACGAATGTCGGAATCGAACGTGCCACCTGTCTATGAACTCGTGACGTCCCGAACTACGTCACGGTCATCGGTCAAAGTCCATTTGACCGCCCGAACAAAAAGTCAACATTTTGCCCACGACCAGGGGCAAAACGGTCATTTTGCACATTTTGTCCGATTCCGCCCTACTAACCACCGTTCAACTTCACTAATCAAGATTAGTGACTAATCTAATCCCGGAATTCAGGACGGGTCGTTACAATCTTCCCTCCTTAATAAATTTCGTCCTCGAAATTCCAACCGCTCTAAACTCAACGTACTTCCCTCCTTAATAAGTTTCGCTCTCGAAACTCGACTATCCTTATTCCACAAACACCCCGCGGAAAGTGGAATCGACCACGCAACACGTGTACACCCGTACACCAACTACTTAGACAAAACTTGTCTACACCCAAACGTACCACTAGTACTCAAAACGCAACGATTACATTCGACCCCGTCGAATGACTGAAACTACTTGTTTCGAATTTGACACCACTTGTCAAATCAACCCTCTCGTTGACGCAACAACTCGACGGTTCCTTTCCCACTCCCACTAGGAGTCAGCTGACCTCACTCAACGATCTATGTTGACACATCCTGACAAACTCACCACACAGTTGTTGTCAGTCGAAAACTGACACTAGACTCACTCGTGGCTACACATGCCACCAACGTACTTAACTTAGTAAACATTTACCGACCTTTCACACGACCTGTGTGTAATTAAACACATCGGAATTACCATGACCCATTGCATAGTAATGTCCGGTCCACAACCAATCCCATGGTATCGGAACCAATCCGACTACCAACACGTTCACCAACACACCTCGGGTATATCCCGTATACCGTAACTAGACATCACAAGTCTACAAGGTATTGTACCTCGAACCATGTACGAAGTACACACATCTACCTAATAACCAGACTACAACCACCTAGGTCCTAGCCGAACGCGTTCCAATAATGGAGTACGTTTGCCCAATCTAGCATGAGACAAATCGAAACTCCACCCAACAACTAGTTCCAATTCCGAATCCAAATCCGCAATTTCGTAAGAAATCCCGGATCCAAACCCAGATATCACATTTTGATTCATATCCAAATCCGAATCCGAAATCATTATTCCGTAAGCTAGCATTTGGAATAATCATTCCGTACCCAAATCCGGAAATATACTTTCAAGTTTCAAAATCGAATCCTGAATCGTCACCCAGAAATTCGATTCCAAATCCCGAAATCTCGTTCACATTTACCAAGACACACTAAAACCGAACCTATCGGTTACCCGTTCAATACACTTGATTGACTTCGTAGGGAAGCCAATCCAACCTCCACACGTCTAAGGTTGACAAAATTCAACTACCTTGAAAACCTACTCACCCGGGTAGAATACCATACGGGCCCCACTTCGAAAAGAAGTTCAATCCCGTCATTTACGACTCACGTACCAAGGTAAGAGTGATATACTCTCCCCCTATCTGAATCATCAAGATCACGACCCAGATAGACACTGTGTCCCTGATAATAACGTCAAAATCCTAGATCGCCACAACGATCGACAACCGACTTCCACAACTAGACAGATCAGTCAACGACGAGACACGTCGAGACTGCGGATTCTCACGGATTACCTTGTATCAGTCCTTGTCATTCCACCTAGGAAAAACCAAGGATGATCCAAAATGATGACGTCAAAACTCATCCTACGTGGATGCAACCAAAACTCGATGCACTCACCACGCCATGTACCCCAACATCGTCTGCCACCAAGCAGAAAATGAAAAATCTCGTTTACCTAATTTCGAATACGTAGCTCCTCCTAATGACCTCGCAACACACAAGAGCTCACCAACCAATACACGCTCAACGTACTGGTAACTACAGTCAATGTCTGCCAGGGCAGAAAGCAAGAAGTCAACCCCAATGACTTCGGAATACCAATCACCAAAAACGAACACCACTCTCGTTCCCAAATCACAACTCTCTTCGACACTAAGGTTCCAACCATGTTGGAAACAGATATGCTCCCAACAAGACGTCAAGTCTAACCACTAGACTTCCTACCTCCTCAATTCACTTAGACAACCCCGTGTCCACAATCAATCCGTTATTGTTCCGTTCGCACATCCCGACCTTTACAGGTTCAACACTCGGTTTTCCAAGTTCTCAATTACAAATTCCTACCTTTATACCACTAATGGTTTTTCCTCGTCTTTTCCAGTTTTAATCATTTCCATGTACATTTTAGGGATATTTAAAAACATAAAATCGCACAAATTTTGGAGTTGCCAACAACTCCCCCAAATCCACCAATTATCATGACGTAGGGGACGTCATCCGAAGATTACTCAAGTCTCAATTATACCCTTTTTAATCCACTCCTTACTGGTTATCTCACCACTATTGGAACTTATCCCAACACAGCACAATCTTAACTGGATCCCATCCAGTCCATCACTCAATCACTACCGAATCTCAAAGACCGAACATATGTTTATCATGACGGAGTCACACCCCAATTTGTGGCTCATCGTCAACACCATTACCGACACTAGCACCAGCGCTAGTACCAGCACCAACACACTATCAACAACACTAGTTTCAGCACACGGGCATCCATACTAGCATCAGCACAAAAGTACCAACCCCGCAAATATCCTGGATCTCCGTTCATACGGAACGACGATCCCGTACCTCACGACTATGGGTACCACTATTCTGACAATCCTCATCAGGAAAATGAACGTTCCCCGAACGTCCCCTGATCCCCAAGTATTATAACCACACTAATTACCCTCGATAGCCAGTCATCTCCATATGACCTCCGACTAACTGTCATTGCTATCGAAATCCGCATCCACACATCACACCAATACCCGATCCAACACGGGATTCCATAATTTATCTCAGAACCGTATCCGTAAATCGAATCCCATAGTTCTGCCTAAACTCACCAGAGCCATCCACATGGTCATCCATGACCTCAGCCGCTCGTCGCAACACAAGTTCTCATCCACTAGCCACAATTAAGGTTTACCTTTTTAACACTAGGGTTCCACAATCACACCCTATGGTTCAACCGAACCAAACAGCTCTCCGTAATATAAAATCCACAACCTGACCGACCCCGCGGTCCTGACATCGAATAGACGTCAAATCCAATCCTACCATCCCATCAACGTGGGTTCCACCACTAGGTCATCGGCCAACTCCGATGAACCAACATCTCTCACACCAACAACCACCACTAGGGTTCACATTTTTAAACCATTACTCAAATGAGGTTCCCCGAACCTAGCTGCACCTAGCAGCACAAAGTTTAATATTACATGACCGAACTGTCGGTCCCACAACACCAGTTCACCACAATCAACCTCACTTGGGTCGAATCACATTAATGCACGGCGTATCGGGCCAATCACACTCCATCCACTATCCAAACCCAAACACTATCTATCAGGTTGATAACGAATTGCAGCCCAATGAGACATCACACCCTCGACCTGCGCACACAAAAGAGCAACCGTGCTCTGATACCAAGTTGACAGGACCCATCCCAATCCCCCCGGGATTACCATGGAATGTGCCCTGCTCCCGTCCAACAAGGGGTGTCAGACAAAGGATGACCAAGAGCCACTGCCCAAACAGGGCATCCAGAGTGCGCAAGGATCGATGGAGGAGGTGTGCAATGTCCCAGTCTCTGCTGCAATCGCATCCGTAATCAACCTGAAGGGCATTAAAACCAAAAGCTGTGAGTGGACAAAAACCATTAAGTTTACCAAATACATTTATAAGACATTTATGCCCTCCAATAAAAACATATGCATGCCACCAAAACCAGTGACCAAAACGTTTGCTCAACCGAGCCCTTAGGGCCTTAGCCCAAAAACCGTTAACCAAAAACCAAGTGTGGGAACTCAGCCCAAAATCGTGGAATACCACCACCATACATATTAAAACCATGTGGGTCACCACCCACAACCATAAATGAACATCAATCCATAAATCCAAAACCATTTAGGGTCCCCGACCCGACATACCATTTCATAACCAATAATCCATTTTTACCACATAACACATATCCAACAAATAAGCCATTTTATTCATTAATCCATATTTTACCATTACCATCACCAGCATCCCAGATGCTTAGCGTCCCAGACGCTAGACGTCCCTGACGTCATATCTCACGGTTTCATAAGCTACGCGTGCTGCCCGGGGTCTCTCCGGGTCCATATATCTGACATCCCTGACGTCAATCATAGCAATCCTGCTCCTGAGTCATCATACGGTCCGGCTGCTCCGTATAATGACCCCTCGCAGGCAATGCACCGTGACTTCCCCAGTGTCCCAGACATCTGGAGAAGACCATCATATATCCTTGTATCCAGATGGTATATGGAAAAACAGTTTTATTAAATCCTTTTATCACATCATTACCATTGGGCCCTGCCCGAAATTTCCATAAAACCACATAATTCCATTTAGGGTCCCTGACCCAAAATCACAATTATTAAATATAGGGTCCCTGACCCGAAATCACCATTATAATCCAATTGGGCCTCATGCCCGATTTTATGAACCACTGGGCCCACGACCCGATTTGTAAACCAACTGGGCCCGCAGCCCGACTTATAAACCAACTGGGCCCACGGCCCGAATTCGTAAATCAACTGGGCCCCTGGCCCGATAACATAACTCAAATGGGTCTCAGCCCGATTTCATACCAACTGGGCCCCTGGCCCGATTTCATTAACCAACTGGGCCCCCGGCCCGATTCTCAAATGGACTCCAAGTCCGAAATTTCCAACATAATTGGGCCTCAAGCCCGAGTTCATATTTCCAATTTCAAAACCATTTCATCACATTATATCCAAGTCATAAATATGGAAAATCCATGTAAAACCGGAAACCTCGATTTACGTGCAAGCACGTAAATCGTCTCGAAATACGTGAAACCGTACAATTTACCAACTACCAAATCAACATCAAACAATCACAACCATAATCCATATAAAACATTTAAGCATGCATAGAATTTATAAAACCAAAGTCCACTCACAGACCGTTTTAACCGTGTGCCTCGATACGCGTGCCACCGGCCCTCCCGGGCCACACCACTATCACCGGGACTCCCAATCCTGTCCAAATCACATTAGAGGGTTACTAACCTCATTATTAACATCCTATCAAAGTCCCGTAATTTTCCCGAATTTTTACTTATTTTTAAACTTAATTTAAAACCTTCGGACATCCCGAACACTATCGAGACGGTGTCCGATCGACACGAAACCAATTCCAAAATGTTCGTTACATCGAATAGATTAAAAGTCATGTTGGAAGTTTCCCCAAAATACCCTTCACGCGCCCCCACGCTCCAGTTCAACACTCAGGTCAACATTGATGACGTCATGCTACAGTAACCGGGTTCTGAAACCGGGTCTGTAACCGGGTCGCCGTCGACCCGCGGCTTGACCCGATCACAGATCGAGTTCCAGACCACCATTTTTGATGCGGTTTGATCCTATGGACTCGTCATAACCTCCTCTACGGTTCTGTGACATCCAAACTCATTTTTAGGTTGATTTAACTACCTGAAACTCGACGGGAAAGTTGCTGCCGGCTCTGGTTCGTCTTCTCCGGCGAGTCGCCAAGCTTCCAGCCGTGGTTCATGGTCCAAAATGGTCGTCTAGGTTCCTAGGACATGTCTCAAAAACAACCAAACAATCATAACGTCAAAAACGGACGTTTCGAAGCAGGGAAGTAAATCGGGTCTTCACGGGTTTCTGAACTTACCGCCGCCGTGTCGCCGCCGTGGCCCGTCCAGTCGTGGTCTGAGCCGTCCTAAGGTTCCAGTTTACCTATCCCTGCGTTTGTTCGAGCCCAGATATGAAGGTTTGGATGGTTGGACAATTTTGGGCCGATCGGGTTCCTCTCGGGTCTGGGAGTTTTCCCGGCCGTGCAAGGCGGCCGTGAGGTGGTGGCCGGCGTCTGGAGGTGGCTGGGGTTCGTCTGGTACCGTCTGGTGTGTGAGGCTGGGCTGTGAGGTAATGGAGTGATCGTGCAGAGAGTGAGAGTGCACGGGTTGGAGGAATGAAAAATGAGAGAATGATATTTGATGGTTTAAATCAGAAGGTGCAGATGAGATCAATGGCCAGGATTGAATCTGGGCTTAGAACCAATGGTGAGGATTTGAGGAGAGGAAAAGATTAATTAATTTAAATGGCCAACATAGATCCCTGAATTAGGGAATGAAGGGGATGATGACATGTGTCACTCATCAAGGGTCCAGATTGGCTTGGATTAAAGTAATCAGATTTTATTATTATATTATTATTTTATTCCGAGTCTCGGTTAATCGCGTTTTACGTCCTTGACCATAACGTCGTCGTCGGATCTCCGATTTCGGCATGCCGCCTGTCGTTGGATTCGTATCGACGATACCTACGTAACGGTCCTTGGCCCTCGCCCATCGGACCTCCCGATCAGAAAGTCAACATTTGGCCCCTAATAAGCCAAATTACCAAAATACCCCTCAACTTCCGAACACCATAACTTTCTCTACGAATGTCGGAATCGAACGTGCCACCTGTCTATGAACTCGTGACGTCCCGAACTACGTCACGGTCATCGGTCAAAGTCCATTTGACCGCCCGAACAAAAAGTCAACATTTTGCCCACGACCAGGGGCAAAACGGTCATTTTGCACATTTTGTCCGATTCCGCCCTACTAACCACCGTTCAACTTCACTAATCAAGATTAGTGACTAATCTAATCCCGGAATTCGGGACGGGTCGTTACATAAGAAGTTTGCTTACCAAGTAAATGTATTGTTTCTTTCTCATTTATTGTGAATAAAAATGGACTTTAGTTAATAAATTAAACACCAACACATCAACATGATATTCAAATTTATTACAAAAAAATTGATACTTGGAGTGGTAATTTCCAAGATGAATCAATACTTGCACAAAAATTATCCATATTAACCCGCACGATTAAAATTTCATGCCATTCTTGATTCAAATTCAGATGGATAACAAAATTGTTATCAATCATTCTAAACCAAAACAAAATGTTCAATCATGCATGTGGGGAAGATTAGGGGAAGATTAGATATCATACATTACCACAATTGAAAGACTAGGATTGTTACAAATTTCCAACTCTCATAAACAAAAAGAAAGCAAAGTTGCTTTAGGGTTCCAATGGTGCAAGATACGCTACTCAACCACAAGAAAGAAACCAAACTCACTCCTCAACAAAGAATGCCACTCATTATACACTTCTGAAAGCAATAAATCCGGCGACAAAGATGCATAAAATATGTAAATGTAAAACCTGCCTATATAACACTTTAACAACACAAGCAAAAGAAGAAACCAATTTGGTAATCTTGTGTAGCTATAATACGACCACTCTTTCTCAAAATTCAAAAGCCATTGTATAGTTTGGATATTTACCTAAACATGGGAAAGATTACTTTCCCAATTGTGCTGGGAAGCAACCAAGGATGAAGGATATGGATCATAGTGTGATACAAGTGTTGTAGTTGCAGTTTCTTTCCATCATGAAACCTCATTTTCCTTCTCATGAAGCTTGCGTTTCGCGTATTCTAAAGAAAATTCGAGTTCTTTAATTCGTTCTTTCTGCCTTGCTTCCAGCAGTTCATGCAGCTTTCTTTCGAGTTCAAGTGCAGGAACTCCATAGTCACAGGGCATTTCATTATAATCATAATCCACTGATTCGTCGGTGACTTCGTCAGTAGAGATATTGTCTTCGACAACCTGTCATTTTTATTCATACATTCATTTCATAAGACTAAGTCACTAATCAATAAAAAAATTAGCAGAATTCAATCAAACTTCTTTTTAGTTTCTCTATGTACCTTTAATCTTTGCTGAGGTGGGTATATAGAAATGGATGAACTAGTCTCAGAATCCAAGTGAAGCTGCAATCTTTCTAACTCCACTTCAAGCTCTGCCTCAAGTCGGTCCATTTCTACTTCTCCAGTTCTAACATACTCCGAGCAGACCTCCCGGACTACACCAGATCGAAGTGAAAATCTGCTACCAGAGCTCAAAGTCGAAGCTCGTTGTAAATCAGTGGTGGAAGAAGCAAGATTCATCTCATTCATTTCCAACGCCTTGGCTTCAAAAGGAACATTGTTGCTTTGCAATCCCTCTTTTGCATTTTCAAGAAGCAGCTCCATTTCTGTTCACAACTCCACCATATTCTGTTTGCTGGCCACAATCAGATATATCAAACCGCACGCAACTCCCAAATTGAACGAGCTCGGGTCTTTCACAAACACTCTTAGAATTGGAAGAAAAATCAATAAATGATCACCATTAACAAATGCGCACAATTTCTAAGAAAAAGTTGAAGAATTACAATTTTTTTACCTGATTCCTTCTCCTCGGTTCCTGTAACAACCCGTACCTTCGGGAAGGGTATAAATGTAATTTTGTAAAAGATTTGTATAAAAGGACGATTTTGCCCTTGTGAATAGGGTGTCAAAAGTTAACTTTTTGATTTACAGGTTGGATGAGTGTTGACCATTGACCGTGATGTAGTTTAGGACGTCACGAGTCCGTAGACAGGCGGCACGCTGTCGTTGGACGAAATAGTCACGGGTCTGGAAAGTTTGAGGGTAAAAAGGTAATTTTTAAACCTAGGGGCATTTTGGTCTTTTTTCCCTATGACCAATCAGATAAAAACAAGTGGTTGAGTGGGTGTGGATATTTTGTACTGAAGACCATGGAGAAGGGGACACGTGGGCTCTGCTGGATGGTTCTAGGAGAGTCTCACATACACACGACCACATTTTGGTTAATTTTCAACCGTGCATTTGGGCTTTGACACAGAGAAACAGAGAGTGAAGAATTGAGAGACGGTGATCGATTTGGTGTGTGGGTGAGAGTGTGGTGAGTTTTGAGAGTGACAGAGAGAAGAGAGGAAGCTGGTGATCGAGTTTTGGGAGTGAGATCGTGCACGGAGACACGGCGGTGGTGAGGCTGAGTTTCTGAGAAAACAGAGGAGCCGTGAGAGATTAACGGTGGTTGTGCCATGTTGTGGTTCAATCCAAGCTTATAGCAAGCTAAGACGACTGCAGGGGACTCAGTGAGCACCGTGGCACACGGCGGTGCAGACGGCGGTGGACGATTCGGAGGTAAGCATCGAATCCCCTGTTTTCCCGTTTTCTTGTTTTCAATAGTCGTGGACCTTGGGCTAGAGTCGAGGGATTTGGAGGTTAGGGTGAGACTCCTGAAGGTCTTAGGAGTCGCCTGAGTGTGGTGCCGTGACGGGGGAGGACCTGGGTGGCCGGTGGCCAAAACAGGGCTCACGGGCAGTGTTTTTCAAAGATGAAGACGAGGGGTTTTAGGCCGTGATTTCTGGATTTTAGGACTGGGTTTGGTTGAAGGGGACTGGACGAAGCTACTGGAATTGAAATGGGGAAGAATGGTGGAGGAACGGAGGAGAACCGGTCACGCCGGTTCAACACAGTTGAACCGGGTGACTCGATGTTGAAGATGTACTGTAGCAGGCGCGTGAGGCCCACGCGCAGCCACTTTGGGCGGCGCGTGGGGGCGCGTGGGGAGGAGTTTGAGAAATTATCCAACATGGTTTTGGTTCTAAATGTCATAAGGAATCTATTGGTGCACTTTTCGGGTTAATCGGACGATGTTACGGGATAGTTCGGGAATCCGGACGGTTTAGGGTCTAAGTTTAATTTACGTATAAATTCCCGAAAAATTGGGGAAATTAGGGTTAGCATCTCTGAAGTGTTTGTGACCCTATTTGGTGCTTATTGACAGGACGGGAGACACCTGAGACGGTCGAGGAGCGCACGGAGCGCGATTGACACTTTCGGATTCGTGAGTGGACTCTTTCTTTTCTTACGAGCATGCCTAGCTGTTTTTATCTATGTTTTATGATTTTAAGTATGTTTTTATGCTTGTTAATGATGATTATAAGTGATGGATATGTTTGCACGTTAATCGAGATATTTTTGGGTTTTTGCACATTTTTCGAGAAAAGCTGGATTACTGATTTTTTATGCTATACTTATTGCTTTCTGATGGGTATAAATGGATTATGAGATATGGATTTTGGTAATCGCGATTTTCGGTTTAAAAAGTGGAATTCAGGATTTGGGTTCGGAATGACGGTTCTGAACGCCGAAAGGGCTTCGAACCGGGGATTTCGGATTCGGGTTTGGATGTGGATTTAGAATTGATATTAAATTGGTTTGGATTGGATTTGATGGATCTGGACATTGGGTTTAAAGACCCGGATTCTGATTGAAGGGGACCAGCCCGGATTGAGTTTAAAGACTCGGGAGTTTAAAGACTCGGATATTTACGCTATTACCCCCGTAGGCCTATTGAGTTTAAAGACTCGGGAGCTTAAAGACTCGGATAGACCCAGCAGGTTTGATCGCATTTTGATATTTGTGGACTTGGTTTTATGATACAATCTTAGCATATTGATTATACTGTTTTATGTCGTGGTTTTCTGCTACTTCGTTAGGCATGCATGTTTTTAAAACGGAGGGAAAAACCTGATTGTTTTCTCTAAACTGTTTAATTCTTAAATCGTGTTTAAACCTTTTATTTCTTTTAGTCCACTCACACTTTTGTTTTTAACTTACCCTCCAGGTCGTGGTGATAGCGCTGGGGTGAACGTTGATGCAGGAATCGAGGCATAGAGCTTACGACGTTCTTCCGTTGCGAGATTAGCCTAGTAGGATTTTGTGCCTGTTTTGTATAAACTATGCTCTGACTTGCAGTTGTATTATATTTCTCTCTTGTCTGATAGTTATGCTTGTAGATGTGTTGAGATTATTTTGGTACTTCAAGTGTGATTGTCAGACGGGAGCAGGGTTCGTCCCGGGTATCGAGGTGATATTTGGGACGGGTTCTGACAGTGCCGGTCACACAATTCGTCGAACGGGTGGCACGCGTTGACTCATCGCCGTCGACGACCTCCCTCCTCGCGACCTTTTTCTCTCTCTTCTGGCTCCGCGCGCCGTCGCGTTTCCTTCGCCTGCATCGTTTCAGAAAAGACAGCCATCGAGATATGATGCGGCGCGGAGACGAGCACTGTAAAGCCATGAATCCTTTGTCGTCGTTGGGGAAGTGTGTGAAGCCATCCATATTGAACTCTGGGACACAATCGTAGCCGTCGGTTCCGGCTTCCTCCTCACCAGCGAGAATATCGGCGATGCGGATGTGGCGGGTCTTATTAGTAGTAGTGTAACGGAAAGGGGAGGGAATGAGGGCTTTAAAGAAGGGATCACCCTTCTTATTCATCGCCTTCGTATGAATTAAATGCGATAAGTGAGCCCCTGCCGGAGAGAGAAAGACTCGGATTTAAATTGCGGAGAAAAATGGAGGGAAGCTCATCAATGGCGCCTCTTCACGGCGACACGCTTCCCTAGGGTTTACCAAATTTAAAAATTCCATATCTTGATCTCGACAAATTTTATGTACCGTCCTTGTAAAATTGATAATTTGGTATTGAAGATTATTGATTCTCCAGGCGGATTTCATAATTTTGTAATGTCTTTTTGTTTGAGAAATATTTATTTATTAAATAAGGAATATTGTGAAATGATTATTCTCCCCACTTTTGCCAACAATTCCAAAAGAACAAAATTCACGTCATGATTCATGAATGAAATGAGAAATGAAAGCGTTTGTCCAAAAGAGCCAAATCCGCAATTACAATACATTAACTAATTCTATGGTCTATACCAGCAGAATCAAAAGATGACGTATAAAACAAAAAATATCTTTTAAATATTCGGAAAATAATTTTTTTTGTTCTCGGAGACCAAAAGGGGACCACAAGGGGACGTGCCCTGCTCCCGTCTGACACCCGAACCGAAAATTCCAATTTTAGCCTTAAAAACTTAAATGCATAAATGTTCGAATTATAAAGTCATACATAACCCAAATTTAACAGATGTCAGACAAGGGATACAATCCAAAATACAAAATCCGAGCACGACACTAGAAAGGAAAATCCTACGGGTGATCCGACCCGACAGGGGTTCAGGTGCGCAGTACGAAATCTATGCCTCAGCCTCGGGGTCCTCACCCGCCTCAGCAGCACGACCTGGAGGGGTTACCAAAACATGAAAGGTGAGTGGGCCGAAACTCAGTTTAGCAAAAACAGTGTAATACGTAAAATATATAATTTACCCCTCCGTTTTCCAAACATGCATGCATCGGTATTTAAAAACAAATCATAAATACATGTAATACATCACCAGCATCATATTAATCCAGAAATGCAACATAAACCCAGCTACTGCACCATACACATCCGATATTGACATCCCAGATGTCCGACGTCCCTGACGTCCAATAATGGTCACAGTCCCAAGGCTACGCGTGCCACCCGGGGTCTCAAATCCCGAGTCCAAACTCCGAACCCAGTTTGGTTATGGCATCCCAGATGCCTAGCGTCCCAGACGCTCGACGTCCCAGACGTCCAATCATAGCAATCCTGCTCCTGAGTCATCCTACGGTCCGGCACCTCCGTAGCATGACCCCTCGCAGGCAATGCTCCGTGACCGCTCCGGGGTACCACATCCGGAGGAGACAGTATTATACGGTGGATTATACAGTGCAGTACCCAAGATAGTCATCATATCCACATGCATACGTAAATATATATATAATATAAAATAGTATTCAATTTCCGTAAAATGGGTCTCAGCCCAACACCGTAAAACGTGTCACAGCCGTAAATCGAGATAATCAAAATCCATTATTGATTCACACACACACACATATGGATATACGAAAATGGAAACGGTTATGAATGCAAGTGTTAATAAAAACGGGCCCACTCACAGTACGTTCCCTCTGCGAATAACGCGCGTACGAACTTGTCTCCGGGATTAATGTAAGTTTCCTGTCATTTCAAATCACACGCAAGTGTCATTATAGGTCCTTAAAATACCCTCAAAAAGTCCAAAACAGAAATCGGTTCGGGAAAGCCGGCCAACACGTTTCCCGAGACATCCGGCTCAAAACTGTCCTTCCTCACTATCTCAGATCAACATGGTTATTTCACAGAAAATGTTCAAAATGATTAGGGGATTAAAAGTCATGTTGACCGTGAACCGAGATAGTGCTCAACGCGCCCTCACGCTCCGCCCAAAGTGGCTGCGCGTGAAAGTCACGCGCTGCTACAGTGACACTGCTACAGTGCCGTCGTCTCTGCCCGATTTACTGTAATTTGGGTCTTCAACCCGCGGTGTGACCCAGTTAAATAACCCTCCATTTCTACTTAATTTCATTCATTCTTGATTCTAACATGTTCTAACATCTTTTAATTATAGTTCCTAGTCCTCTAATCATCTCGACAAGCCCTAAATCGTCCTAACCAAACCCGAACAGCCCCACGGGTCAAACCTCAGAACTCCTCCAAACTAGCTCTATTGTCCAATTAATTTACACAGGAGCATAAGGGGACCCAGACTAACCAAATGGAACCATCAATTGAACGAAACATTACCTGGAAGTAGCCGTCCAAACACTGCGATTTCCTCTGCACACGGCGGTCACCGTCCCAGCTCCTCCGTGGCTGGTTGTCGTCGATTCCGATATGGACAAGTTCCAAATGCTCCCAGAAAGCTCACTCAGTGATTGGTTTCGTCCAATAGGCCGTAGAAATTGAACTTGGATTTTTCCCTCCAAACTGGTTTCTCTGAACTGGAACTCAGGTTCCTGCGCAATTCCACGATCACACCCTTCGAATCTTGCACGGTTATGTTTCTGCCACTCCCAGGAGACTTCCCCAGTGTTTAGGTTGATCCCATAACCTGTAGAATTCGAATTCGAAATTTTTCCCCCTAAAACCCGAAACTGTTCTTCACGGCTTCCTCTCTGTCCCTCACAGTCTCTCAACCTCAAACAGACGCCAAATGAACCCTTCTCTCACTCCCCTTACGCGGTTAATCGATCAAGGAGGCCAACACCCGTGGGAGACATCCTCAGGTCGCACAGAACCTGCTTCCCACACACAGAGCCCATAACCAAATTTTTTAAAGCTTCCCCGTGCTCTGAACAGCTACACACCACACTCCCAACGTCTCAAATTACATAAACAATACCCACAATCAGTCCACTTAGTGTTTAAACAATTGCACGCCCAACAACATCACGGCATGGCCGTGTACTCTGCTTTTCACGGTTGCTGCTACAGTAACCGTGCAAAAAGACCAAAATGCCCTCAGGGCAGAAATTACCAAAATGCCCTCCAACTTCCGGGACCCGTAACTTGGTCATCCGATGTCCGTTTCACGCGTGCTGCCTGTCGTTGTACTCAGGGCATCGAGACGAATCCAACGGTCTTCGGGTCGTGTGAAAATTCACGGTCATTCAAAAAATCAACTTTTTCCTCTTATTTCGTCCAAATTACGGTAATGCCCCTGAACTTCCGAACGTCGTAACTTCTCCCCAGCTCGTCTGAATTGGACGTGCCACCAGTCAATGGATTCGTGACGTCCTGAACTACGTCACGGTCATCAGTCAAGGTCCGATTGACCCACCAATTAAAAAGTCAACAATTTGACCCAACCATTCACAAGGGTAAAAATGTCATTTCATTCAATAATTTACAATATTACAATCTACGAATTTCCGGGGTGTTACAACCTTCCCCCCATAAGGAATTTCGTCTCGAAATTTAAGGAAACAAATAAGGAAACTGTTCCCGCATCTGAACCTCGGGCTCCCATGTGGCTTCCTCCACGTTCTGATTTCTCCAGAAAACTTTCACGAGAGGGATAGTCTTCTGCCGTAGTACCTTGTCTTTCCGGTCCAAAATCTGTACTGGTTGTTCCTCAAAGCTCAAATCCTCTCGGAGTTCGATAGGTTGCTCCTCCAATACATGAGAGGCGTCACGTACATACTTCCGCAACATAGATACGTGGAAGACGTCGTGAACTTTAGAAAGTTCCGGGGGTAAAGCCAATCTATACGCAACCCGGCCAATCCTCTCCACGATCTCATAAGGTCCAATAAAACGTGGACTCAGTTTTCCCCGTCGGCCAAAGCGAATAATCCCTTTCCACGGGGACAACCTCAGGAAGATAAAATCTCCAACCTCGAATTCCAAATCTCGGATCCGTCTATCAGCATAACTCTTTTGGCGATCCTGTGCCGCCCTCAACTTCTCCCTGATAACACGGACGGCTTCCTGGGTGATATCCATCAACTCCGGCCCTACGGCCGCCCGCTCCCCAATCTCCATCCAGCATATAGGTGTCCTGCACTGTCGACCATACAGTGCCTCGTAGGGGGCCATCCCAATACTTGCCTGGTAGCTGTTGTTGTAAGCAAATTCCATCAAAGGCAAGTGAGTATCCCACGAATCCTGAAATTGCAGCACATAAGACCTCATCATGTCTTCCAGGGTCTAAATAGACCTCTCCGACTGACCATCGGTCTATGGATGGAAAGCGGTACTGAAATGCAGATTCGTTCCCAATGTAGCTTGCAAACTCCGCCAGAACCTTGAAGTGAAACGCGGATTGCGATCGGACACGATCGACTCCGGCGTACCATGAAGTCGGATGATCTCCTTCACGAACAATTGAGCCAGTCGATTGGGTTTATAAGTCTCTTGCACTGGCAAAAAGTGTGCTGACTTCGTTAACCGATCTACAATCACCCATACTCCGTCAAAACCACTCCGGGTCCTTGGTAACTTAAAGACGAAGTCCATGGTGATGTGGTCCCACTTCCACTCGGGAATCGGAAGTGGCTGCATAGCCCCATACGGTCTCTGCCGCTCCGCCTTAACCTGCTGACAGGTTAAGCATCTGCTCACAAACTCAGCAATGTCTCTCTTCATTCCTGGCCACCAATAATAATTCCGGAGGGTACGGTACATCTTTGTACCTCCCGGATGCATAGCATACGCTGAACTGTGGGCCTCCTCCAAAATCTCGGCCCGTAACTCTGTCTCTGCTGGCACACATAAACGGCCCAATTTCACAAGTGCCCCATCATCTCGGATGGTAAAGTCCTGCCGTTCTCCAGCCTCAACTTCAATCCTGTAGATGCACAATATCGGGTCCTGAAGTTGCGCCTCAATGATCCGATCAACCAACACTGGCCGTACATGGAAACTGGCCAATAAAGCTCCATGCTCATTCGTATCTAAAATAACTCCAGCCTTCCAGAGTTCCACCAGTAAAGGAAGATACACCATCCTCAGGTGTGCAATTGATCCCGCTGATTTCCTGCTGAGTGCATCTGCCACCACATTAGCCTTACCCGGATGGTACTCGATCGTACAATCATAATCCTTGATCAATTCCAACCATCTCCGTTGCCTCAAGTTGAGTTCCTTCTGGGTAAATAGATACTTCAGGCTTTGGTGGTCGGTGTATATCCTGCACGTTGCACCAAAAAGGTAATGTCTCCAGATCTTCAAGGCATGAACTACTGCCGCCAACTCCAAATCATGGGTAGGGTAATTCAACTCATGAGTTTTTAGCTGTCGTGATGCGTAAGCGATCACCTTACCATTCTGCATTAAAACGCATCCCAAACCTTGTAGTGAGGCATCACTAAAAACTACAAACTCTCCACTGTTGTCGGGCAATGCAAGGATAGGAGCAGTGGTCAAACGATGCTTCAATTCCTGAAAACTCTGCTCACACTGCTCGTCCCAGATGAACTTCACTCCCTTCCTGGTCAAACGAGTCAACGGTGCAGCAATCTTGGAGAAACCTTCCACAAATCTCCGGTAGTAGCCTGCCAATCCGACAAAACTCTGCACCTCTGTCACAGTCGTCGGTCTGGCCCAGTTAGTCACCGCTTCCGTTTTCTGGGGGTCCACGCTGATCCCATCAGCCGAAATCACATGCCCCAGAAAGCCAATGCTGTAACGCCCCAAAAAATCCAAAAATTGTAAAATATTAAAATAATGTGAAAATGACATTTTTACCCCTAGAAGGATATGGCTAAAAGTTGACTTTTTGTTTGGTATACTGTTTGTATATTTTGCTTGTGCCATTGTGTAGGTCTCGGAACGCTGAATCCGTAGACAGGTGGCACGTCGAAAACGGAGTTCGGATGAAGAAGTTACGGGGTTGTGAAGTGTAGGGGTAAAATGGTAATTGTGCTTAAGAAGGGTAAAATGGTAATTTGTGTGGATTATACTTGGACGGTGGAAGGATCATTACAACTCCACTTGATTGCTGATTCATGCCAATTAAATGACTCAGGTAATGCATCAAGTGACAAATGTCACGTCTTAGGGCTGATTAGTGGCATTAGTTAAATTAATTAGGATTAATGAATTGAAGATTGTTAACTGATAACAACAAACCGTACACGACCAAAACCTTCAAACACCAAAACAGATAACATCTTCACCATGATCGATTGCAGTAGAGTTAAGTGTAATTGAGTAAGGAATTAGAGACAATTTGGAGAGAAAAACTGAGAAGAAACCGAACAAAACCCAGAGGCAACCCGTGCTGCACATACCCGAAAATCATCCAAAAACCTTGATTTCGATTTTAATTTTAGAGACAGTTTGGTGTGAAATTAAGGTGAGATTCAGCTTCCTGGGAGCTAAACGACTCGAACCCAATTAATTGGAACAAGAATTGGAGGTGAAATCGTGACGATCAGACGCTGCAACTGTTTGGAGAAATCGAGCTTGAGTCGAGTTACTTAGAGGTACAATTTCATGAAATTGATCTTGATTTCGTGTTCCCTATAGTCCTATGATGCTTCTGGTGTGAATAATTGAAGAAAACAGGTCGATTTGAGGTCAAACCCGAATTAGGATCCGATGAGTGTTCTTCGTGAGTCGAAGTGTTTTATGGTTTAATTGATGCAATTGAAGGCACAGAACTATCAGTTAGATTGGATAGATGTTAGTAAGTGAAAGAACGAGATGAATTGAGTTAGAATCAAAGGAAAACGAGTCGGATCTGATCGCGGGTCTACAAACCGAATACCAGAGAAACGGGCGAGAGAGAGAGACACTGTAGCAACCACTGTTCACGGCGCGTGGCTGTCACGCGCAGCCGCTTGCGGCGGCGCGTGAGGGCGCGTGACCGGGAATCTGAAGGTGGGTCCAACATACTTTTTAATGTTCCCGATGATACGGACCTATTGGCGTTAGTTTCGGGTCAATCGGATATAAATTAAGGCTAGTTTTACGTATCCGAAGCGTATAGGTTACGTTTAAATAATATTATTTTATTCTGATGATTCGGAACTTCGTACCTAAGATTATATGATACTCTAGTAACCCTATATTATATGTTTGACAGGCCAAAATATTCTCGGGACAGCGGACGAGAACGAACAGCTCGAATCCGAGCAATCTGGACGGTGTGTGAGTGGGCTTTTGTTTTTCTACCCTAAATGCATGCATATATGTTTTAACTGCTTTTAAATGCTTATAATATGATTTAAATTGCTTTATCATGATTAATGATGTGATATGATAATTTTTCGGATTTTGGGAATATTATATTATTATTATATCATTATTATATTGTTTTGGGCACGAATTTCGAGAAAATCATAACATTGTGATTTTGGGCGATGGCTTGAGATTTGAAATGGCTTTTGACTTTAACATTAAATTACATGATTTAATTGAAGAAATTGACTTATAAATGATCGGTTAGACATGAATTTATGGAATTTACGTGTGCTTTGGAAATGCTATATTTCGGGCAGAGACCCTGTTGAACTTTTGATTTGATTTTGAGATTTAAATAGTTTTGAAATGAGATTCTTGAGTAGTGGTATCATCCTCGGTGATTTGATGGTCTCCTCCAGACGTCGTAGATCCTGGAGTAGTCACGATCCACTGCCTGGAGATGAGTAGCTCTGAGGGGAGGCTCAATCTCAGGAGTGTGAGTTTATATTGATATCCTCCAGACGTCGTTGATCCTGGAGATGATATCACCCCAGACGTCGTTGATCCTGGGGAGGTACTCGGACGTGAGACACCCGAGTTGCACGCGTTGCATTGATATCGTGACGGGTTATTGAATATTAAGATTGGATGTTGAGGATGGTGGTATCATGATTGATATTGAATTAAATTAACTGTTTTCTTTTCCCTTTGATTTATATATAACTCCTGTTTTATATGTGATATGCATGCATGTTTGTGAAAACTGGAGGGTAAGACTATTTTGATAAATGTATTTCTAAACCTTTATTTTTGTCCACTCACACCTTTACTGTTTTTGTACCCTCCAGGCCCGTGCACAGGTACCGAGGCTCGTATTGAGGCAGAAGAATAAACAAACCGCTGCATACTCGAGTTCTGACCGCGTAGGACTTTAATCCTTGTTTGTACATATTTCTTATGCTCTGTAAACCGGTTGACGACTGAGATAGTCAACGGTCTTAAAGATATACCTATCCCTAGTCTGACTATGTGGGTTGTTGGTTATGTTATATTATGTACTTATATATATTTGGACTACTTTTGGTATTTTAAAATCATAGTCAGACGGGAGCAGGATCATTCACGATTATCGAGGTATAATCGGGATGGGTCCTGTCAAATTGGTATCAGAGCATAGGTTTGCGGTCTGAGTTCGGCACACGGTGTGCATGGGTTGTTATACTAATCTGTTTCTGTTTACAGCTACCTCAAAATGCCTCCACGATGCGAGCCTCGTGCACAGCCTGGTGAAGAGATAGAGGGTCCTGATGTCGTAAGAGCTCAAAGATTAGGGGCCACTAGCTTTACGGGCCAGACCAACCCAGACGAAGCCTATGATTGGATTACCCAGTTGGAGAGGATTTTTGAGATTATGCGATGTACACCCGGAGATATGGTTCCCCTAGCTACATTTATGCTGAGTATTCAGGCATATAGATGGTGGCGCGGCTTACAGTTGACGGGATTAGATGCTAGCACTCTGACTTGGGAGGATTTCAAGCATCGTTTTCTAGATCAATTCTACCATCGTTCCTTTCGTAATGCGAAAGAAGTGGAGTTCCTTCAGCTGCAACAAGGAAATATGTCTGTGGCTGATTATGAACAGAAGTTCTTGAACCTAGCTAATTTCGCTCCTCTGTATGTGGCCAATGAAGAAGATAAGTGCAGAAGATTTGAACAGGGGTTACGGAATGAGATCCGTGGTGCTGTAACAGTGGGATCGTTTGCTACTCTGAGAGAGTTATCTGCTGCTGCTGCTAGAGTTGAGGCAACATTACCAGTACGACAACAGTTTTCGGGTTTCGGCCGGCGCTGAGAGCGATCATATCAGGGAGCCCCGAACCAAAGATGGCCAAAAAGGGGTGGTTTTAGTTCTGGATCTTCTGGTGGTACTCGACCGAGTTATAGCAGTGGAGGAGGTACGCAGAGATTTGGTGTTCGACCTCAGGCAACAACTCAGTCCAGTGGAACATCTGTGGGATCTACTGCGAGACAGAGTGAGAGATCTAGTCGGCCGAGTTCAGTGACTTGTTTTTCTTGTGGAGAGCCTGGACACATTATAAGGAACTGCCCATACCGGTCAGGTAACAGTGGTACAGGTCGGGGGACAACAGAGCAGAATTTGAATACAGCCTCGACTTCTGACGCAACTGGAGGAAGCGGAGTTGGTCGCGGACGTGGTGGATCACGGGGACGTGGTCAGACTTCAGGACCACATGCTCGAGTGTTTGTTGTAACCCAACAGGAGGCCCGAGCAACTCCAGGAATGGTGACAGGTATGCTCCCTATTTTTGGTCATGATGCACGTACCTTAATAGACCCGGGAGCTACGCATTCTTTTGTTTCTTGCACTTATGCAACCTTAGCTGATAGAGAGATTTCTGCACTCGGTTGTGATATGGGAGTCGGTACGCCGACCGGTGAGGTTTATGTAGTCAACCAAGTGATACGAGATTATCCTATATTGATAGGGGGTGTGCACCTAGTAGCTGACTTAATATTGTTAGATTTGTGTGATTTTGATGTTATCCTTGGGATGGATTGGCTGACAACCCATCATGCCTCGATCGAATGTTTCGAGAAGAAGGTACTACTCCGGAGCCCAGGGTTACCGGAGGTGGTATTTCAGGGAGATCGGAGAGCGTTACCCGCCAAAATCATATCCGCCCTCACGGCAGAGAAATTGTTGAGGAAGGGTTGTCAGGGCTATTTAGCACAAGTGATTGATGTACGAGATTCACCAGTTAAGGCCGAGAATATTCCCATAGTATGTGAGTTTTCGGATGTGTTTCCTGCGGATTTGCCAGGGTTACCACCACATAGGGAGGTGGAGTTCACGATTGATTTGATCCCTGGTACACAACCCATTTCATTGACTCCTTATCGTATGGCCCCAGCTGAATTGAAGGAACTGAAGGTGCAACTGCAAGATCTAATTGACATGGGGTTCATTCGACCGAGCGTATCACCGTGGGGAGCCCCCGTGTTGTTTGTAAAGAAGAAAGAAGGCAGTTTGAGATTGTGCATGGATTACAGACAGCTCAACAAGGTCACAATTAAGAATAAGTATCCTTTGCCCAGGATTGATGATTTGTTTGATCAATTAAGGGGGGCCAAGTATTTCTCGAAGATCGATCTCCGTTCTGGTTATCATCAGTTGAGGATTCGGGAAGAAGATATTCCAAAAACAGCATTCCGAACTCGGTATGGTCATTATGAGTTTCTAGTAATGCCGTTTGGGTTAACCAATGCACCGGCGGCATTTATGGATCTAATGAACCGAGTATTCCGGAAATATCTGGATCAGTTTGTCATTGTATTTATTGATGATATTTTGGTGTATTCCAAGAGTAAAAAGTTGCATGAGAAACACCTGAGATTTGTGCTTGAGACACTGAGGGAGAACAAGTTGTATGCGAAGTTGAGTAAGTGCCAATTTTGGCTAACCAGTGTGGGATTTCTGGGGCATGTGATTTCTACAGAAGGCATTTGTGTTGATCCCCAGAAGATTGAGGCAGTCGCAAAATGGGAACAACCGAAGACAGTAACCGAAGTGAGAAGCTTTTTGGGATTGGCCGGTTACTACAGACGTTTTGTCGAAGGATTTGCTACTATTGCTGCTCCACTGACCCAATTAACCAGAAAGGGAGTTAAGTTCATTTGGAGTGAAGCTTGTGAGCGGAGTTTTCAAGAACTGAAGAAACGATTGACATCCGCTCCGGTGTTGGTACTTCCGGACGATAGTGGTGAATTTGACGTGTATACGGATGCATCCTTGCATGGATTGGGATGTGTGTTGATGCAACATGGTAAGGTAATTGCTTATGCCTCTCGACAATTAAAACCACATGAACACAATTACCCTACCCACGATCTAGAGCTGGCTGTAGTGGTGCATGCACTCAAGATCTGGCGACACTATTTATATGGTGCCACTTGTAGACTTTTTACGGATCACAAGAGTTTAAAGTACTTTTTCACACAAAAAGAATTAAATGTGCGGCAAAGAAGATGGCTGGAATTGCTTAAAGATTATGACTGCACGATCGAATATCATCCAGGGAAAGCAAACATAGTGGCGGATGCATTGAGTAGGAAGTCAGCACATTCTATAGCTCATTTGCAGATGGTACATTTACCCTTATTGGTTGAGCTTCGTCGGACTGGTGCTATTTTGAAACTGGATAACCAAGGTGGTTTGGTAGCGAGTTTCCAGGTTCGGCCAATTCTACTTGATCAGATAATTGAAGCTCAGTTCCAAGACCCTATCTTATGTATTCTCCGGATTGAAGTGGAAGCCGGGGAACGACAGGATTATGCAGTGAGTGAGGATGGAGCCTTGACAAAGGAAGGCAGATTGTGTGTTCCTGCTGATGCTGTGTTAAAGAAGGAAATTCTGGATGAAGCTCATAGTTCAGCATACGCTATGCACCCAGGAGGAACTAAGATGTACCGTACGCTCCGAGAACATTACTGGTGGCCTGGAATGAAACGAGAAATTGCGGAGTATGTGAGCAAATGTTTGATATGCCAACAAGTAAAAGCCGAAAGACAAAGACCTTATGGAGCAATGCAACCGCTTCCTATCCCAGAATGGAAATGGGACCATATAACCATGGACTTTGTATTTAAACTTCCGAGGACGCCCAGAGGCCACGACGGAGTTTGGGTGATTGTGGACATACTTACCAAATCAGCGCATTTCTTACCTGTCAAGGAAGATTTTCAGATGTCCCAGTATGCCAATTTATTCATTAATGAGATCATCCGATTACATGGTACTCCTGCCTCTATTATTTCAGATCGAGATCCACGATTTACCTCTCGATTTTGGCAAAGTTTACAGGAAGATTTTGGGACGAGATTGCATTTCAGTACGGCGTTCCACCCTCAGACAGACGGACAGTCAGAACGAACTATCCAAATCCTGGAAGATATGATGAGGGCATGTGTTTTGCAGTTTCAGGGAACTTGGGAGTCACATTTACCATTGATGGAATTCGCCTACAACAATAGCTACCAGGCGAGCATTGGGATGGCACCTTATAAAGCTTTATATGGACGACAATGCAGAACTCCTTTGTGTTGGACAGAAGTGGGCGAAAGAAAATTGTCTAAGTCTGAATTGATTGATTTGATGACAGAGAAGGTCAAGCTTATCCGAGAGAGACTCAAGGCGGCCCAGGACAGGCAAAAGAGCTACATGGATCGACGGACGAGAAATCTTGAATTTGCCATTGGAGATTGGGTTTTCCTGAAGTTATCACCTTGGAAAGGCATAGTACGATTTGGCAGACGTGGGAAATTAAGCCCCCGTTTCATTGGTCCTTATGAGATTATCGAGCGGATCGGCCGAGTGGCTTACAGACTAGCATTACCTTCCGAACTTTCCAGAGTTCATAATGTCTTTCATGTGTCAATGTTGCGAAAGTATGTGTATGACGAGTCCCATGTACTAGAAGAGCAACCTATTGAGCTCAGGGAAGATCTAAGCTTTGAGGAACAACCTGTGCAGATCTTGGATCGAAAAGATAAGGTACTCCGCCGAAAGACAATTCCCCTAGTGAAAGTGCTTTGGAGAAATCAGAATGTAGAAGAAGCTACTTGGGAACCCGAAGCTCAGATGTGAGACCAGTATCCGTACTTATTTCCTTGAAATTTCGGGGACGAAATTTCCCAAGGGGGAAGGTTGTAACGCCCCGAAAAATCCAAAAATTGTAAAATATTAAAATAATGTGAAAATGACATTTTTACCCCTAGAAGGATATGGCTAAAAGTTGACTTTTTGTTTGGTATACTGTTTGTATATTTTGCTTGTGCCATTGTGTAGGTCTCGGAACGCTGAATCCGTAGACAGGTGGCACGTCGAAAACGGAGTTCGGATGAAGAAGTTACGGGGTTGTGAAGTGTAGGGGTAAAATGGTAATTGTGCTTAAGAAGGGTAAAATGGTAATTTGTGTGGATTATACTTGGACGGTGGAAGGATCATTACAACTCCACTTGATTGCTAATTCATGCCAATTAAATGACTCAGGTAATGCATCAAGTGACAAATGTCACGTCTTAGGGCTGATTAGTGGCATTAGTTAAATTAATTAGGATTAATGAATTGAAGATTGTTAACTGATAACAACAAACCGTACACGACCAAAACCTTCAAACACCAAAACAGAGAACATCTTCACCATGATCGATTGCAGTAGAGTTAAGTGTAATTGAGTAAGGAATTAGAGACAATTTGGAGAGAAAAACTGAGAAGAAACCGAACAAAACCCAGAGGCAACCCGTGCTGCACATACCCGAAAATCATCCAAAAACCTTGATTTCGATTTTAATTTTAGAGACAGTTTGGTGTGAAATTAAGGTGAGATTCAGCTTCCTGGGAGCTAAACGACTCGAACCCAATTAATTGGAACAAGAATTGGAGGTGAAATCGTGACGATCAGACGCTGCAACTGTTTGGAGAAATCGAGCTTGAGTCGAGTTACTTAGAGGTACAATTTCATGAAATTGATCTTGATTTCGTGTTCCTTATAGTCCTATGATGCTTCTGGTGTGAATAATTGAAGAAAACAGGTCGATTTGAGGTCAAACCCGAATTAGGATCCGATGAGTGTTCTTCGTGAGTCGAAGTGTTTTATGGTTTAATTGATGCAATTGAAGGCACAGAACTATCAGTTAGATTGGATAGATGTTAGTAAGTGAAAGAACGAGATGAATTGAGTTAGAATCAAAGGAAAACGAGTCGGGTCTGATCGCGGGTCTACAACCCGAATACCAGAGAAACGGGCGAGAGAGAAAGACACTGTAGCAACCACTGTTCACGGCGCGTGGCTGTCACGCGCAGCCGCTTGCGGCGGTGCGTGAGGGCGCGTGACCGGGAATCTGAAGGTGGGTCCAACATACTTTTTAATGTTCTCGATGATACGGACCTATTGGCGTTAGTTTCGGGTCAATCGGATATAAATTAAGGCTAGTTTTACGTATCCGAAGCGTATAGGTTACGTTTAAATAATATTATTTTATTCCGACGATTCGAAACTTCGTACCTAAGATTATATGATACTCTAGTAACCCTATATTATATGTTTGACAGGCCAAAATATTCTCGGGACAGCGGACGAGAACGAACAGCTCGAATCCGAGCAATCTGGACGGTGTGTGAGTGGGCTTTTGTTTTTCTACCCTAAATGCATGCATATATGTTTTAACTGCTTTTAAATGCTTATAATATGATTTAAATTGCTTTGTCATGATTAATGATGTGATATGATAATTTTCAGATTTTGGGAATATTATATTATTATTATATCATTATTATATTGTTTTGGGCACGAATTTCGAGAAAATCATAACATTGTGATTTTGGGCGATGGCTTGAGATTTGAAATGGCTTTTGACTTTAACATTAAATTACATGATTTAATTGAAGAAATTGACTTATAAATGATCGGTTAGACATGAATTTATGGAATTTACGTGTGCTTTGGAAATGCTATATTTCGGGCAGAGACCCTGTTGAACTTTTGATTTGATTTTGAGATTTAAATAGTTTTGAAATGAGATTCTTGAGTAGTGGTATCATCCTCGGTGATTTGATGGTCTCCTCCAGACGTCGTAGATCCTGGAGTAGTCACGATCCACTGCCTGAAGATGAGTAGCTCCGAGGGGAGGCTCAATCTCAGGAGTGTGAGTTTATATTGATATCCTCCAGACGTCGTTGATCCTGGAGATGATATCACCCCAGACGTCGTTGATCCTGGGGAGGTACTCGGACGTGAGACACCCGAGTTGCACGCGTTGCATTGATATCGTGACGGGTTATTGAATATTAAGATTGGATGTTGAGGATGGTGGTATCATGATTGATATTGAATTAAATTAACTGTTTTCTTTTCCCTTTGATTTATATATACCTCCTGTTTTATATGTGATATGCATGCATGTTTGTGAAAACTGGAGGGTAAGACTATTTTGATAAATGTATTTCTAAACCTTTATTTTTGTCCACTCACACCTTTACTGTTTTTGTACCCTCCAGGCCCGTGCACAGGTACCGAGGCTCGTATTGAGGCAGAAGAATAAACAAACCGCTGCATACTCGAGTTCTGACCGCGTAGGATTTTAATCCTTGTTTGTACATATTTCTTATGCTCTGTAAACCAGTTGACGACTGAGATAGTCAACGGTCTTAAAGATATACCTATCCCTGGTCTGACTATGTGGGTTGTTGGTTATGTTATATTATGTACTTATATATATTTGGACTACATTTGGTATTTTAAAATCATAGTCAGACGGGAGCAGGATCATTCACGATTATCGAGGTATAATCGGGATGGGTCCTGTCAAATGCTGCTCAGCCAAAACTGGCACTTACTCAGTTTGGCGTACAACCGTTCATGTCTCAGCTTCCCTAACACCAACCGTAGGTGTTCCTCATGTGCTCGAGCACTCCCCGAGTACACCAAGATGTCATCGATGAACACAATTACAAACTTATCCAAGTAGGGTCGGAAAAATCTGTTCATCAGATCCATGAATGCTGCTGGAGCATTCGTCAAACCAAAAGGCATCACAAGGAATTCATAGTGTCCGTAACGAGTTCGAAATGCCGTCTTCGAAATATCCCCCTCCGCAATCCTCAGCTGATGATACCCAGATCGCAAATCAATCTTCGAGAAGCATTGTGCTCCCCGCAACTGGTCGAATAAGTCATCAATCCTGGGTAGAGGATACTGGTTCCGCAGCGTCACCTTGTTCAGCTGTCGGTAATCCACACACAAACGGAGACTCCCCTCATTCTTCTTCACAAACAACACCGGTGCTCCCCACGGTGAAGTACTCGGTTGGATGAATCCCAACTCGACCAACTCCTGCAACTGTGTTTTGAGTTCCCGTAATTCTGCCGGCGCCATCCGGTACGGTGCCTGAGATATAGGTCGGGTACCGGGGAGTAGTTCAATGGTAAACTTAATCTCCCGCGGTGGTGGTAATCCAGGTAGATCTTCCGGGAACACGTCCGGAAACTCCCGCACTACTGGTATCTCCTCGATGCTCGGAGTATCAACTCGCTCCGATACAACGTGTGCCAAATAGCCCTGGCATCCCTTCCGTAGAAGTTTAGTAGCAACAAGTGAAGAAATCACTTCAGGCAGCGAACCATCACGCTCCCCCTGGAAGGTAACTTCCGGCAAACCCGTACTCCGCAGAAACACTTGCCGACTACAGCAATCAATAAGCGACCCATGCTCCGCTAACCAATCCATCCCTAGAATCACATCGAAGTCATGGATGTCCATAATAATCAAGTCTGCTGGCAGATCCACATCCTCAATTCTCGCCGGGCACCTCCGAATCACCTGATTCACTACGTACACGATGCCCATAGGCGTGCTAACACCCATCTCGCTATCTAAGGCTGATATCTCACAATCTAACATACCAGCACAACGCCTCGAAATAAAAGAATGTGTAGCCCCCGCATCCAACAATACTTGTACAATAAGGTTCGAGATATGAAGTGTACCTGTAATCACGTCTGGGGCTGACCTCGCCTGCTGCTGAGTCACTGCAAAAACACGAGCACTGGGCCCCGCAGTCTGCCCGCGCCCACGTGCGCCACGCCCAGCACCTTGTCCTCGGCCTCCGGCAGTGTTGGAAGCCGAACTCTGTGCAACACTAGCACCTCCAGTATCGTTGTTCCTCGACAACGACTGGCAATCTTGGGGATAATGGCCCGCTCCTCCACAAGCAAAACAATTAACTGTCCTCGGTCCATCCCAAGACCCTCCTGATACACCACTCCAAGACTGATGCTGCCCAGCACTGGATCTCGATCCGCCCCTCTGAGAGCCCCCTGATCGACCTGACCAGCCACGACCCCGCAAAGATGAGGGTGCACCACGATAACTTCCCCCCTTAGAGATCTTCCGGCCGGTTGTGACAGGACCCGCCCCGATCCCTCAGGGACCACAAGGGGACGTGCCCTGCTCCCGTCTGACACCCAATAATTCATACCAAATTTAACCTCAAATCATCAAATGCATAAATAACCAAATTAATGTTATACATCAAATCCGAATTAAACGAATGTCAGACAAGGGATGAAAATCCGAATTACAAGTTGCGAGCACGACTCTATTATAAACCTGCGGGTACACCACCCAACAGGGGTTCAGGTACGCAGAAGTAGATCTATGCCTCAGCCTCAGGTTCCTCCTCTACCTCAGTATCACGACCTGGAGGGGTTACCAAAAACATTAAGGGTGAGTGGACCGAACTCAAGTTTATAAAACCATTTGATAAGTAAAACATATAATTTACCCCTCTGTTTTCCAAACATGCATGCATCATTATTTAAAATCATAAACCATATAATATGAACCATAAGGCATGTAATAAAACCATAAGTATAATTTTAGTTGCTGCACTATACACTCCAATCCCGACATCCCTGATGTCTGACGTCCCTGACGTCAATAAGGTCACAATCACAAGGCTACGCGTGCCACTCGGGTCTCAATTTCCGAGTTCAATCCCCGAACCCCGTTCGGGTACAGCATCCCTGATGCTTAGCGTCATAGACTGTAACGACCCGTCCCAAATTTCATGGTTAGATTAGTGACTAATCACGATTAGTGAGGCTAATCCGTGATTAGTAGAGCGAAATCGGACGAGCGATGCGAAATGACCGTTTTGCCCCTGATGGTGGCAAAACGTTGACTTTTTAATCGGGCGGTCAAATGGACTTTGACCGATGACCGTGACGTAGTTCGTGACGTCACGAGTTCATAGACAGGTAGCACGTTCAATTCCGACGTTCGTGGAGGAAGTTATGACGTTTGGAAGTTTAGGGGCATTTTGGTAATTTGGGTGAATAGGAGGTCAAAAGTTGACTTTTTGACCAGGAGGTCCGATGGCCGAGGGCCGAAGACCGTTACGTAGATAAGGACGATACGAATCCATAGACAGGCGGCACACTGAAATCGGACTTCGAACGGGAGAGTTATGGGTCACGGAAGTTCGATTTCACTATGCACGAACTTCGAGACGGGGACGTTTTGGCGAAAGCTGATTGGGCAGATATTTTTAGTGGGTCCCATGGATGAGTGACAAGTGTCACTCATCCTATTGGTCAATACCCTTAATTTGTGGATCTAATTAATAAAATATTATTATTTTAATTATTTTATAATTAAACCTAACAACTATTAATCTTAACCATCCATTACCAACTAACTATCAATCCTCACCATCAATCTCTCCTTCTCTCATCAGCCATCCTCTTCTTCTTTGTTCCTTACCACCCGAAACCCATTATCCCATTTTTCTTCATTTTCTTCATCCTCCATTTTCAAACACCACACCATACACATACCACCACATCTCATAATTTTTCATCTTATGTGTGACGTGAGGAGGGACCGTGATGATGAGGACGCGACGGCGAGGACTCACGGCGGCGGACCACGGCGGGGGAACCCGAAAACCCGTGAGGTACATTTTACTCAAAATTTGGATTTTTAGTTTTAGGGGTTTTCGATGATTTCTAAAGATTAGGAATGGTTTCTAGGGACCCTAGGAGTCTATTGGGATTGGATTCGAGGGTTAGGAAGGCCTGGAACGGCCGTGAACGGCGGAGGAAGTCACGGCCGCCATGGCTGGATTGAAGGTACGTGTTTTCGATGCTTTTCTTACATTTTAAGGTCATAGGACTGTAGTTTGGGTTGAGACGAAGAGAATGGGACAAACGGGGAGTGTTTTGGTGGCCGGAGCTGGGAGAACCGGCCGGGTCAAGCCGCGGGTCACGGCGACCCGGTTGCAGACGTTCGGGTCGACCCGCGGGAGGGCAGGGATGACAGGTGACGTCATCCTGCTGACGTCATCATGTCAGCGATGACGTCAGCCTTGTCAGATCTGGCAATGTCAGCTGACATGTCAGAAAATGGGCCAATAGGAGTGCGACACGTGTCACATGTCAGTGCACAGTCAGCACTGACATGTCAGTGACGTGGCCCAATCAGGGGCTGACACGTGGCACCGACGTGGACCAGTGCCGTGATGACACGTGGCACTGACAACACAGTAACGTGGACCAATGGGAGCATGACACGTGGCACCTGTCAGAGTCTGACATGTCAGACCTGACAGCTGTCAGATGACGTCATGCTGACGTCAGCGATGACGTCAGCAGGTACTGTAGAGGCGCGTGAAGCCCACGCGCAGCCACTTCGGGCGGCGCGTGAGGGCGCGTGGCAGGGAATCTGGGGAAGGTTCCAACATACGAAATCATCTATTCGATGTAACGAACATTTTGGGACTGGTTTCGTGTCGATCAGACACCGTCTCGATATGTTTCGGAGCATCGGAAGGTTTAGGTTCGGGATTAAAAATAGTTAAAAATACGGGAAAATTACGGGGCTTTGGTAGGAGGTTAATTAAGTAGTTAGTAACCTTCTATTACGATTTGGATAGGTTTTGGAGTCCCGGTGACGGTGATCGGCTCGGGGAGCCATATGGCACGCAAATCGAGGCGGCAGCTCGGACGGTCTGTGAGTGGACCTTGTTTTCTAAATTGGTGCATGCATAAATGTTTATTATATGTTTTATTACTTGTTTGATGATGCCATGGGTGCATTTGTATGTGGTTACGTATAAGCACGTATTTCGAGGTTTCGGCCTTATACGGTGCTTATACGGGTCTGTATTTCTTTATTGATTTAAATGAAATGGTGTTGGATTTCTAAAAGGCTAAACTCGGGTATGAAACCCATTTGGTTTTGTCTCGGGCATATGACCTCAGATTCCGGGCACGGTGCCCAGTTGGTGTCCTATGTTCGGGTACGAGACCCAGTCACTTTACGGTTTTGATTTCAGGTCAGGGAACCTTAAATGGATTCCCAGGTTCATGACGGTTTATGGGAACCGGCATGAACCCTTGTTATGGTATCATGGTTCATGACAGTTTATGGGAACCGGCATGAACCCTTGTTATGTTATTACGGTACATGACGGTTTATGGGAACCGGCATGTTACCTGATTATGGATATGATGGATCATGACGGTTCAGGGGAACCGGTCATGAATGTTTATGTTATGTATATATATGTTCGTCTACCTTCCTTTACTTCTATTATCTCCTCCGGGGAGGGTCGTTGGCCTGGGTGGACCCCGGAGTAGTCACGGAGCACCGACTGAGTGGAGTCACCCCCCAGTTGGGTTCCTTACTCTCAGGAAGGCTATGGTTACTATTACCTCGGGTAGGGTCAGTGGTCTGCGGACATTGACCTTGACTTTGAGATGACTCGGATTGAGACCCGGGTAGCGCGCGCGTGGCTTTGGATACCGTGACAGGATTGGTTGTGTGACTTATATATATGTATGTGATGGATATATGATATATGATATGTGGTGTGTACAGGTGTGCACAGGATTTGGGCAGTGGCCCGTATGGTCGTTTTCATTGTGGTCCTTTCGACCTTGGTTTATATCTGCTTTGGGCTTAGTCCCACATATGGTTTGTTTTGGATAAATGGTTTTCGAATGCATGCATGCTTTTTAGTGGAGGGTACAAAGGTCTTCTCGTTAAAATGTTTTTATAAACTTTTGTTTTGTCCACTCACAGTTTTTAATGTTTTGACTGCCCTTCAGGTTGACATCGGATGTGGACTGTAGCAGAGACCGAGATATCACATGCCTCCTCCGGATCCTGGCGTACTCTGATAGCCCGGGAGGGCAAAGGACGAAAATATCCCTTGTCTGACACTTCGTGTCAGACGGGAGCAGGGTCATCCCGCACTAATCCCGGGGGGATTGGGATGGGTCCTGTCAACGTGGTATCAGAGCGGGGTTGTCTCTATTCGAGCAACCGCGGAGCTCTTGGAGCATGTACGCTGGTCGAGGATGTGATATCTCAATGGGCTGCAGTTCGTGGTCAACCTGATTGTCGGGGTGCCGGTACGATAGTTAGTAGGATTGGCATACCTTGGTTCGGCATTCGATGCCGGGGTTGCCATAGTTCTGTCAAGGTTGGCAGTGTGGGACCCTACAAAGGGATTAACGTGTTCGTATTCTGGAGTGTGATCGTGAGACAGTTAGTTGGGATCGTCTTTCACGATGTCGTAGGATTGGTTCCGACGACTAGTTGGGAATTGTGATCATCGGATGATCGGATTTGGTTGAGTTAGATAGATTTACTGCAGTTGGCAGTTAGCAACCGGATTCGAGGAATCCGAGTTGGATTGTTGGTAGGATTGGATTGACGTCTTTACGATGTCAAGACCGCGGGGTCGGTCAGATCGTGGATTTTACTGCCTTATGCAGTTGGGTTCTGCGGAACTCTAGGGGTGATCGTGGAACCCTACCGTATGTGTATGGTTCGGAAATGTGAGTTGACGAGTGGTTTGACTTGGACGACCATCCAGAGTTGGATTCGTTAGTCGGTCTAGTCATGTCAGCTTGTGTTGGGACTGCACTTCGCAGTCGAGGTTGTACTTATCGGTTAAACATAGTTGGTTGTCATGGTACTTTAGTTGTCGTTTGGTGCAACTAAGGTCATTGGTGACCTGGTAGAGGACATTAGTTTAGTCAAGTTACGACAGGATAGAGATTGTTGGACAAGTTACCAGGGTTGGTACTTGTCGATGAAATCCCTGAGTGGGATACAGAGTAGTTAGTACGGGCGATCGATTCCGTTGGATACGGAGTCTGGATATAGCGATGTCTGGTAGTTAGGTCTGCACGAGTGTGGGGCAGGCGCTACTACCGAGAGTGGTTATAGTTACGATTGTTGGGGATCGGGGACGTTCGGGGAACGTTTTCCTTTTCTCGCATGAGTTGTTAGGATGACTGTACTCATAATTGTTAGGTACGAGGGAGACTGAGTTTCTCCTATTCGAGCAGAGGTACGGGATCGTCGCTCGATATGAGCGGAGATCCAGGGTGTCAGTTTTGCACATGGCGTGTTGATACTGACACTAGTTTTGGTGATAGTGCGTGGTGCTGGTACTAGTGCTGGTGCTGGTGCCGGTGATTGTGATGACGGTGAGTTACGAGTCAGGATGTGACTCCGACGTGATGGGCTTGTGATTGGTATCTGTGGTTCGGGAGTGGATCACGCGTGCTGTCTGTCGTTGTACTCAGGGCATCGAGACGAATCCAACGGTCATCGGGCCGTGTGAAAATTCACGGTCATTCAAAAAGTCAACTTTTTTCCTCTTATTTCGTCCAAATTACGGTAATGCCCCTGAACTTCCGAACGTCGTAACTTCTCCCCAGCTCGTCCGAATTGGACGTGCCGCCAGTCAATGGATTCGTGACGTCCCGAACTACGTCACGGTCATCAGTCAAGGTCCGGTTGACCCACCAATTAAAAAGTCAACAATTTGACCCAACCATTCACAAGGGTAAAAATGTCATTTCATTCAATAATTTACAATATTACAATCTACGAATTTCCGGGGTGTTACAGATGATTTGAGCGGAAAACTGTAATGATGATTTGTCGTCGTTGGGGAAGTGTGTTAAGCCATCCATATTGAACTCTGGGACACAATCGTAGCCGTCGGTTCCGGCTTCCTCCTCACCAGCGAGAATATCGGTGATGCGGATGTGGCGGGTCTTATTAGCAGTAGTGTAGCGGCTTCCTCCTTTGCATCTATATCCGTTTAATTATTGAGCATTTTGCCGCATAGAATTATGGCCAAATAATATTTTTCTGTACACGTTCACATGCTATGTATGAGGTTTCACCCGTTCTATTGTGGCCCCCACTTCCAATATTAATATAGCGAAATTATTGAGCATCTTTCATTCGTATTTCATATATTCTATAAATAAAAGACGTGTTTTGCGCCATTTGTTGTCCGGCGTTTGTGCTAGTTGCGGTTGGCGAGTGGTAACCACGCCGACACACAAGCCCGACCAAATAATGAAAAAAAGAAAGTAAAGGAAAATCAATTATTTGTTTTTTTTTAATATGCACCAAGCCATCAATTATTGGATAGGTTGGCTTAATAATAATAACAATAATAATTTTATTCATTAATCTTTTGTTATATCTACAAGTAAGGACAATATTTAAATTCCCATTGGACCCTCGGTGTTGGACAATTTACTGATTTTGGTCCTGCAGAATGGGGATTGGGGATAGAGTAGACACCTCAATTATGGAAAACGAGTTCGATAATACATTTTTTGACCTTTTTTTTTTTTTTAAGAAAATAGAAGTAAGTGTTAAAATTACAAACAAGAATCACAAGGGGTGTGTAAATGGCAGCCTATCTTTAAAGATTTTTTTTTTTTTTAACTTATAGTGAGCAGGAGTTTAATACTAGCAAAGAGCACTTTGTAGTTAAGATTAAGTCGTAGCTCAAACGAATATTACTTCTATATACCTTTTAAGTGTGGTGACACCTTTGCTATGGAACAAAAAAAATAAAAACAAGTCACTAAGCTAAGATATTTTGTTAAACGTGATTTATCGGAGATCTCGATTTATAGATAGTAAATTATTTTGTCAATTTGATTTGTAGATACCAAATTATTGATGTTATTTTGAAATCCCCTCAAATAACCACCTTCCTTACTATGTCATTAAATTAAAAAAAAAAAATACGTGGAAATCTGTATCTAATGGATTCATCACGCAAAGGTGAAAGTCAAATGCTAATTTTACGTTTCAAACTCAATATCAATGAATAAGTCTGATTTGAAATCCAAGTTTCCAATGAACTCCTTGTTTATAGTTTTAATCGACCTTTTTAGTGCTTTATAACTATTGGATGATGAATCCATTAGATGTCCAATCATAACTCCATCAAACCATTATCTAAATGAATCACCAACTAAGTTACTATTGCTAAATTAGTCGCAAAGTCACTTTTTAACTAACAAATACATCAATCCACGTCATTCAATAAGAAATAAATAATTCTACAAAATTTTACTCCCTCAAATTTTACTCCTCAAAAAAGACAAATTAAGTCTAAACTCGATATTTTGAAAACAACTTATATGACATTGGGTTCGCCTTAATTTATTTACAGTTTTTTTTATGTGTTTTTGTAATTTTTATTTATGAACTTTTTACATTATATTTCAGATACGGAGATAATTATTATATTATACTAATTTGCAATCAATCTATTTATAGGTAGGTGTAATTTCGATAGTTGTAACGGGAGTGACTATTTTTTTATTGCTGTGATGTTTACTAATACGATGTTAAAATTGATAACTGAACACCGTTCCAAGAATTTTCTGTTGTTTCAGGTTCTTTTGATTTAGATTCGAATCTCCGCTTGTTCCTTGCAAAATAAAATAAAAACAAACATTTGGTGATTTGGTACCAATACACACACGTGTGATGTTCCACCGAGGCAAACAAGATATTTGTTAAAAAACAAAAAACAAAGGACACGTCATTGTCATCATTATTTTCTAATCCATCGTCCCTCCCTCGTAACAGAGACAGAGAGCGACAGAGACAAAGCCCAGATCTCTCTTTCCCTCCTTTCTATTAGCTTAAAACGACGCCACATCCGACTTCTCAAAATTTTCTTTCTATTTCTCTGAACCTACCCAAAAAAAAAAAAGCAAAAAACAAAGAAACCCATCACGTTCTCGCTCAGTCCTCAACGATTCTTGATTGAAAGCTAAGTCTTCCTCTCTCTATCTGATACACAGGAAGTGTGAATGTGAAGAAAAATACTCACAGCACTTTCCTTGGAGACACAGCAAACCCATTCCTTTGGTTCCTGAGTCTACACTCTGTTGCAGACCATCATCACCATGGCCCTTATTTATTGTGTTCCTTGGGGAATTTTTCGATTTGGGTGGATTAGCTGAGATGTGTTTTGCGTTTTAGGGCAATGTGGGTTGAATTGGATAGGTTTTAGTGTTGAGTTAATGCCTCCTTAGTGGATTATTAATGCATTGAATTTGATTATGTATTGGGAATAAATACATGGTGTTGTTCATTCAACCTTGTAGGAAAAGATTGATGTGGAAGCTTCATGAAGAAGAGCATTAATTGAAGAAGGTGCATGAATGAACTTCAATGAAGGATGTTGAAATGTGAGGAAATTGTCCCACATTGGAAAAGCACAAATACAACTTGTGCCTTAAGCACTATATAAGGTGGAGAGCTTGGTCACATTTCAACATCAAGGAGAACACCTCACAAGTGAGTGAGTGCTTCAAGAGTGTGTATAGCTCTTGGGCTAGAGTGATCTTCTTGAGCACTTCAAGAGTGTGTATAGCTCTTGGAGTAGAGTGATCTTCTCGGTTAAGAGAAGGTGAAAGAGTGTGTATAGCTCTTTGGGGTAGAGTGATTTTCTCGGGTTGAGAGAGGGTGTACAAGGGGTATCCTATTGGATACAAGGGCTCGAGTTGGGTATAAACTTGAGTAGTGTAATCTTGTATTTTGTATTCTCTCATAGTGAAGGAGAAAACTCTCTGAGGATGTAGGCAAGTTAATTGGCCGAACCTCGTTAAATCTTTTGAGTTCTTGGTTTCTTTATTTCTTTTTTTTCATCTTTATTGTTAGCACTTGCGTGGTGGAGGATTAATTTCCTAACAAGTGGTATCAGAGCTTCGGTTTATCGATCGTGAGCGGTTTGCCATGGCAAGTTCTAGCGGTTCACATTTCAAGGTGGAGCAGTTTGATGGAAAAGGAAATTTCACTCTATGGCAAAGGAGGGTGAAGGACATCCTAGTTCAACACGGCCTTGCAAGACCGTTGAAAGGGAAGGATGCGAAGCCAGAGAAGATGTCAGATGAAGATTGGGACGAGTTGGAGTCCAGGTGTGTCAGCACTATTAGGCTTTATATTGCTGACAATATTATAAATAATGTTAATGATGTAGATTCTGCACCTGAGCTTTGGGAGAAAATGGAGAAGCTTTATCTTGGGAAAGGCTTGCAAACGAAGCTGAATTTAAAGCGGGATCTCTACAAGCTCAAGATGGGAGAAGGTGCGAATCTCATGGAGCACATGAATGTGTTCAAGGGATTGATAAATCAACTATCAAGAGTTGAGGTTAAAATTGAGGAAGAAGATCAAGCCCTTTTACTTCTTACCTCGCTTCCCGATTCATATGAGAATATTGTTACTACAATTGTGTATGGTAAGGATACACTGAAGATGGAGGATGTAGAATCGACTCTCTTATCACATGAGAAGAGAAGGAAAGCCGATGATTCTCAAGGTTCCGTCTTCATTGCTCATGAACAGAATCGTAAGGGAAGGTCAACTGCGAGGGGATTTAGTGAGCATAGCAGGTCTAAATCCAGAGGCAGAGGAAAGGGCAAGCAATGCTACAAGTGCAAGGAGTGGGGACACATAAAGCCGGATTGTCCATTGATGAAAGAGAAGGACGATAAGGGCTCAGATTGCTCCTTGGCTGGTGTAGCGGAGATGTCTAGAGATTTTGGAGAACTTCTCACAGTCTCCAAAGGTAATTACATTTTTTCTCAAGATTATTGGATATTAGATAGTGGTTGTTCTCATCACCTTTGCTCTAGGAGAGAATATTTTGATACGTTCCAGGAAGTCCAAGGATTTGTGACTTGGGGTGATGGCACAAGACGTCGTGTCATGGGTACGGGAACGGTGAAGATCAAAATGTTCGATGGAGCAGTTCGAACATTGGGTGATGTGGTGTATGTCCCAAAGTTCCGGAGAAATCTAATATCCTTGAGCCAACTAGACTCCAAGGGCTGCAAGGTTTCGTCAGCAGGGGGAGTTATGAAAGTGTCACGTGGCTGCATGGTCCTAATGAAGGGAGAAAAATGTAAAAGTATGTTCCGTCTGATAGGAAAAACTCAGACCTCGAAGGTTGTTGGGAAACAGGGTGCACAGGAGAACAGGTACCTGAAGCGGGTCTCGTTTGCGGGCACAGCAGAGACGCTATCTACATGTTTCCAAGTTTCAGACGATGGTGAGAAGGATAATCCTGCTAAGGAAGAGGCAAAGTCAAGGTCCCTCTTCGGAGCCAACTGGTAATTGTTGACTCGGAGCAGCTGCACATAGCATTGGCCATTTTGAATCAGGGGGAGCTAGGATCGTATGCAACTGTTTCGGGGTATGTGTAGTTGGTACAAGAATAAGGCCAATGGAATGCTTGTGGGTATATCAAGCGGTATCTCAATTTGAGATGAACTTCAGGGATTGAAGTGGTGATGCAACATTATCCACCTAAGTCGGCAGGGGGAGATTGTTGAGTTAATGCCTCCTTAGTGGATTATTAATGCATTGAATTTGATTATGTATTGGGAATAAATACATGGTGTTGTTCATTCAACCTTGTAGGAAAAGATTGATGTGGAAGCTTCATGAAGAAGAACATTAATTGAAGAAGGTGCATGAATGAACTTCAATGAAGGATGTTGAAATGTGAGGAAATTGTCCCACATTGGAAAAGCACAAATACAACTTGTGCCTTAAGCACTATATAAGGTGGAGAGCTTGGTCACATTTCAACATCAAGGAGAACACCTCACAAGTGAGTGAGTGCTTCAAGAGTGTGTATAGCTCTTGGGCTAGAGTGATCTTCTTGAGCACTTCAAGAGTGTGTATAGCTCTTGGAGTAGAGTGATCTTCTCGGTTAAGAGAAGGTGAAAGAGTGTGTATAGCTCTTTGGGGTAGAGTGATTTTCTCGGGTTGAGAGAGGGTGTACAAGGGGTATCCTATTGGATACAAGGGCTCGAGTTGGGTATAAACTTGAGTAGTGTAATCTTGTATTTTGTATTCTCTCATAGTGAAGGAGAAAACTCTCTGAGGATGTAGGCAAGTTAATTGGCCGAACCTCGTTAAATCTTTTGAGTTCTTGGTTTCTTTATTTCTTTTTTTTCATCTTTATTGTTAGCACTTGCGTGGTGGAGGATTAATTTCCTAACATTTAGGTGCTCTTGCGGGTGGTGATTTCGAATTTTTAGAGGCAATGGCGTTGTTCAGGAAGTTCTTTTACCGGAAGCCGCCAGATGGGCTCTTGGAGATCTCGGAAAGGGTTTATGGTACGCGTCTATTGGCTTTAATTTCGTAAAAGTTTGGAGAATTTGGTTTTCTGTTGGTTGAAGGTGATGTTTATTGGACTTTTCTTAGGGCTTGGATTTCACCCTTTGCTGTTACTAGGTTTTTTTGTTGTCCCCCCCCCCCCCCCCATTTTAACGTATTTGATGTTAGAATTTCGACTAAGAGTTACTCATTTATAACTTGATGCATACGTGAAGTGTATTAGTTGGACAAAACCTGCTCGAATGGAACTGGGGATTATTCTACCGATTATAAATTGACATAGTTTAGGGAAAAGTTTAATCTTTTAGGGAACTTTTCCCTTTAAGCATGAAATGCCTGAGCTGTTTTATCTTACTTTCATCACATAAGTTTTGAAATTCTCAATGATGGCTTAGGCATTGACTTACACTAGGTGAAGATGACCTTGCACATAGAAGAAACAAATTCAATTGTTTCTTTATCAAATATTGACTGAAGCTGTTGGTAAACAACATTCGTGAAATGAGATGTGAATCATGATACCTCATAATGAAAATAAAGTTATACTTGTGAAACCTGTTGAAATTTGATTTGTTGCATTGCTAGCTCTCATGGGCATTTTCCAGTGAAAAATGCCAATGCATTACTAGAGGTATTTCTCCTGGAATTAATTATTGTTCTTTACAGTTAAAGAAGAAATGAAAATTCTATAGTTGGTATTTATTTGCACTTAGAAGAAGATTTGAAAATATCTTTATGTGCAGTTAGTACACAAATTTTGGTTAGTTACAACTGTTTGCATTACTGGTAATTAATTTATGTATCTTATTTGTATTGTTTCCTATCATGTATATCCTTTCAGAAGTTGAACTCTTATGAATGTCTCAGAAGAATACAAATTTGTCTGTATTTGCTGGCTTTCTGTCCTTCACCATGTGTATGGTTAATCGGTGTATTATTATGCTGCAGAAGACTTTCCATTATGTTTTACATTTTTGCAATTGTTTGTCTGCACATGTAGTTTTTGATTGCTGTTTTACCACAGACGTTTTGGAAGAAGATGATTATAAAGTGTACATAGGAGGCATAGCGGGTCAACTCCGTGACCAGTTTCCTGATGCTTCATTCATGGTGTTCAACTTTCGAGATGGAGAAAACCAAAGCCTGATTTCTAACATATTGTCCGAGTAAGACATGACAGTCATGGACTATCCTCGTCACTATGAAGGATGCCCACTTCTCACAATGGAGGCAATCCACCACTTTTTGAGATCAAGCGAAAGCTGGCTTTCACTGGCACAAAAGAATGTACTCTTGATGCATTGTGAACGAGGTGGGTGGTTGGTATTGGCCTTCATGCTGGCTGCACTCCTAATTTACAGAAAGCAGTACACTGGGGAGCACAAGACGCTGGACATGATCTACAAGCAAGCACCTCGAGAACTCGTGCAGTTAATGTCACCGTTGAATCCAATGCCTTCACAACTCAGGTATCTTCAGTATATAACAAGAAGAAATGTGGGATCAGCATGGCCACCACTGGATAGGGCACTTACATTGGACTGCATCATCATTAGATTCATTCCTAATATGGATGGAGAGGGAGGATGCCGTCCAATATTTAGAATATATGGACAGGACCCTTTTATGGCTGCTGATCGGACTCCTAAAGTTTTGTTTTCAACCCCGAAAAGAAGTAAACTAGTACGACATTACAAGCAGGTGGCTGAAGTCACTTTACTCTTATTTATATGTTTTTTCTTTTCATAAATATGGATTATGGGTTTCTTTTCCTGAAAAGAAAGAGTTGTTTCTTGGTAAATTGTTCTCATGTACTTGGATCACTGACTCTTCCTACAACCATCTTTTGACTGCCATATTTGAAGTATTTGATCTGGATGGCTGTGCGTATTTATTTATTTATTTTTATTTATTTATTTATTTTTTGTTATAGGAAAATTAAGCAGGAAGTTGCATGTCATGAGTTTGGAAATTTGATCTCATGTAGTTTGATCCTGTGCTGCTTCTAAAAATTGTACTCTTAGTTTGTTCTGGATCATTGTGTGCATATTGTCTGTATTGTAGTAAAGTTGATTTCTTGAATAGATAGTTGCATGTCATGATCTCATTTCCTTAAGGGTTGATGTTTTGCTTCTGGCAGGGATATCAATCTAATTATCTTAGTTGAACTTTATTTTAATTCTTCACATCTTGATGCAGGCAGATTGTGAACTAGTTAAAATTGATATACATTGCCATATCCAAGGTGATGTAGTTCTTGAGTGTATTAGTTTGGATAATGATTTGGAACGTGAAGAGATGATGTTTCGGATCATGTTCAATACGGCCTTTATAAGGTCCAATATTCTAATGCTCAGTCGTGAGGACATTGATATCTTATGGAATGTCAAGGATCAATTTCCCAAGGATTTCAGAGCAGAGGTATTCACATACCCTTTCTGTTTCTCTGTTATGTTTAGCGAAATTTCAAATGTTATTTTTTTAATCTTTATTTCATCATTATTAATTTTGAAATCTGGATAAAGGTTCTTTTCTCAGAGATGGATACTACTCCTCTTATATCCCTTGATTTGCTCGGTATGGAGGAGAAAGATGGTCTTCCTGTGGAAGCATTTGCAAAAGTTCAAGAGATTTTTAGCAATGTGGATTGGCTTGATCCAAAGACAGATACATTTAATATGCTCCAGAAGATTGCATCGTCAGGTTCTCTTAAGAAACTGGATACTGCTTCTTTCTATAACACAGAGGCAGCCAGCTTGTTGCTGGAATCAACTCCTGAAAAATTTAAAGCAGAACTGATGGTAACAGGAAAACTGGATGGTGCTTCTTTCCATAACACAGAAACAGGCAACATGTTTATGATATCAACTCCTGGAAAACTTGAATCAGAAGTGAAGGCTGTAAAAAAACTGGATAGTGCTTCTTTCCATAACACAGAAACAAGCAGCTTGTATCTGGAATCAACTCCTGGAAAACTTGAATCAGAAGTGAAGGCTTTAGAAAAACTGGATAGTTTTTCTTTCCTTAACACCGAAACTGGCAGTTTGTTGCTGCAATCAACCCCTGAAAGACTTAAATCAGAGGTGAAGGCATCACAAAATAATATCAAGAGTCCCACATCCGCATCTCGGGGGAAACTTGATTGTGGTTCTGTTTATACTGCAGAGACGGGCAACTTATTGTTAGACTCACTTCCTGGGAAATTCAAATTAGAACCAAAGGCATCAGAAAATAGCATCAATCGCCCCCCTTATCTTTCTCTTGGAGAACAAGTTATGTCTAACGTTGAACTGGCTCTTGATGCCAATTTGATTAGAAAAAAGATTGAACCCCAAGAACAGCAAGTTGCCTTGCAACGACCTGCCCAATCTAAAATCATATCTCAGCGAGCACCTCGAGCCTCCCTGTCTGCCCCAATTTCATATTGTAATTCCTCACAAGGATCACCTGTGCCAATATCAAGATATCAGAGTGCACCGCCCTCTCTTGGCATTACAGCGCTATTGCGTGATCATGCTGCATCTAATAGGTAAGGAGAAATCACTAAACCTGTGACTGTATCTACTCCTTCCCATGCCGCATTAGCTACTGATTTAAGTCTACCAAAATCAGAGCAGCCTGGTAAATTGTCTATTCACCCACCAGCATCACCATCAGCATCATTGCAGTCTTCTGGACATGCAAGTGGGGAAATGGTTTCTACCACCGCTCCACCTTCTCCTCTGCTTGCAGAACTTCCCCAACAAACTTCAAAGGCCCCACAGTTGCTTACTGAACACACTGAAACTGCATTACAGGGTATAGGTCAGTCAGCATTGCTTCCTCCTTCCCCTTCTCCATGTCCACCCGTTAATCTTTTAGGGATACCTTCTCCCTCTGATAAAAGCAGCTCAGGTTCAATTCGCCCTTCCCCTCCTCCTCCCCCTTCTTTCATGGACGCATCTCCATCATCCTCTATGCAGAACTTAATTTCAGCTCCCCCGGCTCCACCCCCTCCCAGTTCCTTTCCAGGGACGACATCCTCTCTCGAGCTCAATATCAGCCTCGCTTCCCCCGCCACCCCCTTTCTTCCAGGGAATCTCAATCCCTGTCAAGACCTCAGTTTCAGCACCCCGTCCCCCTCCGCCACCTCCTTTTCAAGGAAGACCTTCATCATCCACAGTAAAGACCACTTCCATTGCAGCTCCCCCTGCCCCTCCACCTCCACCCCCTGGTTCTGCTTCTTTAGCAGTCATGCTTGGTCCCCTTCCACCTCCACCGCCTCCTTTATGTTCAAGGCCTGCCTCAGCTTCTAGTCTAGCACCTTCAGTGCCGCCACCCCCCGCTCCTCCAACTTTGGCACCAAAGAAATCTTTGTCTGAGAATTGTGTTCCTGTACCTTCCGTACCACCTCCTCCTATGCCCAGTGGGGTTTCAAAATCCGATGGTGGCCCCACAACATCCCAATCCAGGGCTAGTAATGGTAATATTCCTTCCATTCCTGGACCACCTTCTGGTGTTCCGTTTAGTCTAAAGGGACAGGGCCTCACACGTCCAAGTTCCAGAAATCAGGCTCAACCTAAAAAGGCCAATCTGAAGCCATATCATTGGCTAAAGTTAACAAGAGCAATGCAAGGAAGCTTATGGGCTGAAGCACAAAAATCTGATGAAGCAACTAAGTATACCTTACTTGTCAAAGAATTATTCAATATTTTTTATTAATAAAATTGGCACCCATATTAATTCTGATCCTGATATTTCTGTTCCAGGCCTCCAGAGTTTGATATGTCAGAACTCGAGTCTATTTTCTGCATCTACTCCAAATCCAGACAAAGAAAATACAGGAGGAAAATCTAGTCGTCGTGCCACAGGACCTAAACCTGAAAAAGTTCAACTGGTAATTAGTACTGTATAAAAGGTATTGAATTTTCTGGTATTATTTCAATAATCTTAGTTGTACAGTAGTGGCAGATTTATACAGTTCTAGGAGAGTCCTAACTAGGTAAGATTCTAGTAGAGTCCTAACTAGGTAAAATATAAACAAGGGCCTAACTAGGTAAGATACAACTTAGGTATTAAGGAGGAGATTGATCTGCAATCTCCTCTGATTCTACAAGATCTGTAACAGGATCCTTAACACGCCCCCGCAAGAAGGTGGAGCCATCTGCGACACCAATCTTGTCACGTAGGAGCTGAAACCGGGGTCTGGATAAGGGCTTGGTGAGGGCATCAGCAAGCTGATCATCAGTGGCAACATGGGAGACAGTGAGTAGGCCACGAGAGACATGATCACGGACAAACTGAAAATCAATGTCCACGTGTTTCATACCAGAGTGTAGGGCTGGATTGGCACAGTAGAAGGTGGTGCCAATGTTGTCACATGAGATATTGGGGCAGGCCGAGATGGAGAGGCCCAGTTCTGTGAGGAGGGACTGCACCCACGTTAGTTCTGCTGCAGTTGCTGCAACTGCGCGATATTCAGCCTCTGTAGATGATCTGGAGACGGACTTGTGTTTCCGGGAGCTCCAGGAAATGAGGTTCCCACCCAGGTAAACTGGGTAAGCTGTGGTGGATTTGCGGTCATCTCGATTAGCAGCCCAATCAGCATCAGAGAAGGCAGCTAATGTGTTGAATGCATGGGTGACAGCACGAAGTTGATGGGTGGACTTCTTGTGGAGATGAAGTCCGTAGAGAATGGTGCCCCGTAGGTAACGTAGGACCCGTTTAAGTGCTTGCCAGTGTAGATCTGTAGGGGCATGCATGAACTGGGAGAGCTTGTTGACAGCATAGGAAACATCAGGGCGAGTAAGGCTGAGATATTGAAGGCTGCCAATGATGCGGCGAAATCTGGTAGGATCAGCCCGGGGGGAGCCATCCTGAAGAGCCAATGTAGGGCTCACGGCCAGGGGGGTTGAGACTGGTTTGGCTCCCTCCATACCCGCCATGTGAAGGAGATCGTTGATGTAGCGATGCTGGGAGAGAAACAGACCCGTGGGGGTGTTGGTTACTTCCACACCAAGGAAGTAATGAAGGGGTCCAAGATCCTTGACAGAGAACCTGGCAGCCAAGTTGTGGATGAAGGAGTTGAGGAGTGGTGGGTCATTATCCGTAAGGATCAGGTCATCCACATAGGCCAGAAAGTAAAGAACATGAGGTCCCTGCTTAAGAACAAAGAGAGATGCATCAGAGTGAATAGTAACAAACCCTTGTCGAAGGAGGAAACGATGAAGTTCCTGATACCAGGCCCGTGGGGCTTGTTTTAGACCATAGAGGGCCTTTTTGAGCTTGCACACATAGGTGGGAGTTTGTGGGTCGACAAACCCCTTGGGCTGTTCCATGTAGACATCTTCATGGAGGGTGCCCTGTAGGAAAGCATTGTTTACATCCAACTGCCGGATGGGCCAGCCATGAGTCACAACAAGATGGAGCACAATTCGTATAGTAGTGGGTTTTACTACAGGGCTGTAGGTCTCTGTGAAGTCTAGGCCTGGGCGCTGGTGGTAGCCCTTTGCTACTAGCCGGGCTTTGTAGCGGTCAACAGTGCCATCCGGGTGTCTTTTGATCCTGAATACCCATTTATTGCCAACCAGATTCTGGTGTGGGTGAGAAGGTACCAACTCCCAGGTACCGTTTTGGATCAGGGCAGTGAATTCTGCAGACATAGCGGTGCGCCAAAGAGGATCCTTGATGGCCTGGGATACACAAGTGGGCTCGGCCAAGGTGAGGAGTGTAAAGGTGGTTGCAGTGAGGGCATAGGTGGGTACAGGGGGAATAGTGCCTGTTTTGGTGCGAGTGAGCATAGGGTGAGTGTTTGGGGGTGGGGGTGGTGGTGGTGGGGGGGAGGGAAGGGTGGGGGAGGGGTTAGGAGGAGAGGGAAGGCGGGGTTGACGCCTGGTGTAGGTGCGGATTGGGTGTGCAGGGGGTGGTGGGGAGGGGCTGACAGTAGCGGGAGCAGGTGAGGCAGCAGAGGAGGAAACAGGGAGGTTGCTGATGACGGGTTGGTGCTGGGGCAGGAAGGGATCTGGGGCTGGAGACGGTGCAATGCCAAGACCAGGCAGGTGCAGTGTGTCAGTGTGGTCCAGTAATGCTGCAGGCGCCGGTGGTGGTGCTGGTGTGGTGGCAGGGGATGGGGGAAGAGCAGTTACGAGAGGAAGGGTGGACATCCACTGGTCAAAGTGATCAGAATTGACGTGAGGGGCAGTAGAGTGAGAAGGGATACCCGGGAAGGAAGACTCATCAAACTGAACATGCCTAGACACATAAAGACGACTAGAGGAGGGGTCAAAACAGAGGTAGGCACTCTGATTGAGGGAGTAGCCGAGGAAGACACATGGGGTGGATTTTGGTTGCATTTTGTTGGTGGTGTAGGGACGCAGCCAGGGAAAACAGAGGCAACCAAATACTTTTAGACGTGAGTAATTTGGGGGCTGGTGAAAGAGGGTAGAGTAGGGAGTAGAGTTCTGGAGAGTGGGGGTGGGTAAGCGATTGATGAGATAGACAACAGCCTTAAAGGCATACGGCCAGTAGGAGAGAGGGAGATGAGCTTGATGAAGAAGAGTAAGACCCGTGTCCACTACATGGCGGTGACACCGTTCTGCCACCCCATTATGTTGGGGTGTGTGAGGGGGGGGTGAGAAGATGGTGAATACCCTGGGTGGCTAGGAAGGCTTTGAGTTTGATAAACTCTCCACCGCCATCAGTGTAGAGAGTGACAATGGAGGTTTGGAAATAATTTTCAACCAGTTTTTTGAAATCAAGGAAGGTGGGAAAAACATCAGATTTCTTTTTGAGTGGGTAAGCCATGTATATCTGGTGTAATGATCAACAAATATGACATAATAAGTAAAACCTTCAGGAGATTTGTAGGGGGCAGGACCCCAGACATCTGAGAAAATTAATTGGAGAGGCCGTGTGCTTGTAAGAGAAGTCTCCCCAAAGGGGAGACGATGACTTTTATTGCATTGACAAGAGGGACATACAGAGAGATTGGATTTTAAAGGTACTGAAATAGCAGCAGAGCGAAAAACAGACTCTAAGACTCTAACACTAGGATGACCAAGACGACGATGCCACAAAGTAGGGGATGCCACCACACCAGTCATAGCTTGAGGTTGTAGGGAGGTAGGGGACCATTCATACACACCGTCCTTACTCGGGCCTTGAAGAAGCACCGCCCCCGTGCTGAGATCCTTCACCTAGAAAAATTCAGGAGAAAATTCAATTGAAGTGTGGTTAGTGGCATTAAATTGGGAGATAGAGAGCAGGTTTCTGGTCATGGTAGGAGCACAGAGAACATGTTTAAGGAGAAAAGGACGAGAGGAGGGAGAGGAGAGTGTGAGGGTACCAGTGTGGGTTATGGGTAACCCCTTACCATTGCCAAGGATGATTTCATCGGGTCCATTGTAGTTGTGGACCTCCGTGAGGTGGTGAGGAGTGGAGGTGACATGATGGGAGGCACCGGAGTCCAGGAGCCAAGGAGAAGAGTGAGTCTGGATAGTGGAATTTGCCACGGGGGGCTGGGAGGATTGTTGCTGGAGCTGGGGGCAGCGCTTAGCACTGTGGCCTTGGGTGCCACACCACTGGCAAAACCCGCGGTAGCCACTTCCTTGGGTGCTGTTGGACCTGCGCTGGTTGCTGGAGGGCAGACCAGAGCGCTGGTAAGAGGAACTATGGTTGTCAAAAGCCTGGTTGGAGGAGCGTTGGTCGGAGGGGCCACGGTTGTGGCGGTTGTAGTTGGGACCACGTGCTGTTTGGGTTACATGAGCAGTGATGGTAGATGGAGGGGGGTTGGGGGCAGCTCGATTGGCTGCATTTTCATGCTGAACCAGCATGTCATGCAAGTTCTCAAAAGGGACAGATGTGTCTCTGGACCTGACAGCAGCAGCTAGGTCTTTGAAGTCAGGGCCAATGCCATTGAGGACATGGAGAAGCAGGTCATCGTCAGACAGGGGTGTATCAATGGCTGCGAGTTCATCAGCAATGATGCGTACCTCCTGGAGGTATTCAGAGACTGGCCGTGAGTCCTGGCGGAGGAGGGTCAAACGCTCCTTGAGTCCTAGTACCCGAGCTCTGGCTTTGCTCGCGTAGAGGCGGGTGAGACGGGTCCAGGCAGCAGCTGATGTTGGGGCTGCAGCAATTAGGGTGATGACCTGGGGGGAGACAGATGCCAAAATGGCATGGAGGAGCAACTGGTCCTGGCGGATCCAGAGGGCCCGAAGGGCTGTTTCTTCTGCAGGTGGGCAGGGATGTGTGCCATCCACGTAACCCATGAGTTCATACCCACGGAGGAGGGCGTTGAACTGGGCGCGCCAAGGGAAGAAGGTGGTGGAGGTGAGTTTGACAGGGAGCTGGGCGGCGGCGTTGATGGTGATGAGGGCGGGAAGGGTAGAGGTGGTGTCGGTTGGTGGTGGGAGAGTAGGGTTGACAGGGGCGGTGTGGATTGAGCAGCGGCTGCTGTAGGTTGGGCGGCCATGGATTAGGGTTAGGGTTTTTTTTTCTAGGGTTTGCTCGATGGAGCTTTTAGGGCTCTGATACCATAAAAGGTATTGAATTTTCTGGTATTATTTCAATAATCTTAGTTGTACAGTAATGGCAGATTTATACAGTTCTAGGAGAGTCCTAACTAGGTAAGATTCTAGTAGAGTCCTAACTAGGTAAAATATAAACAAGGGCCTAACTAGGTAACATACAACTTAGGTATTAAGGAGGAGATTGATCTGCAATCTCCTCTGATTCTACAGGATCTGTAACAGGATCCTTAACACTGTATACCCTTGTTTTTACTTAATTTGTGGATAACTACAGTTGACACACCCCCACTTGGATGGTCCATGTGGGCTTCGAAACTGAAGTGTGCTGGCCAACACCTGGATCCAAATGATGGCCAGTACGCCTCGGTTTTGGAGCCCACATGGACTATCCGAGTTGGGATGTGTCAAGAGTTGTCTTGATCTGCCAATTAGGCAGGGTTCTCGTAGTTTCACTGGTAATGTTCCTTGATGGATCTCCCAAATTGAGTATGTTGTAACGTATGTAATATGGATGAAATTATTCATTCAGCGGTATTTGCAAATGGTACTTCATACTTTCATAGCGTAGTCTCGGAGAACAAATAGAAATGGTGCTTGGTCATAGAGTTTATTGCTTGCCAGAATTCTCCTTTTATCATCTTTTTGCATATTAGGAAAATTCTGGGAGATATTATTTAGCTAGCCAACTGGCTTGAAGTGAGGATCTCCTTAGTTGGTTTCCTGTTTTAGCATTTTTTGAATACATGGTCTTTGTTTGCCATCTCAATCCTGACGAAAAATTTACTGGTTTTTGCAGATTGAGCTGAGGCGGGCCTATAATTGTGAAATAATGCTTAGTAAAGTTAAAATCCCTTTGCCTGATCTGATGGTAAGCTAAATCTAATGTACCTTGTTGCATGTATATTCTTCTTAACAATTTCAGTTGGGTCTTTGATTCTAAATAGGTTACAAGTTTAAAGCTCTAAATACAAATGCCATTCATTGCGAAAAATAGGATGACATATCTTTCGACTATATTGATCCCATTTGTTTAAATTTTATTTCTTGTGGTATATTTGTGTTTCTACCTTGAAATTACAAGTTGATTTATAGGTCTCTTCTGCTGTCATAATTGCCATCTATTGTTTTTTATCATAATGAATCTCATCCCTTGAACCAAAGTAAATAGTTTTTGTTATTAACTTAATAGTAATACCAGTTGTATTCTGTAAGCTTTATGTTCGAACTTTGTTTGCATCAACTTCACAGTCTTACGCTTGATACAGTTTTGTAATATTTTAAACAGTAGTTTTTGAGCAATTTCTTAAGCAGTGACTTATGAATCTATGATGTGGGTCTCAAGTTTGGATTTTACTTCAATATTATTTATTTTGTTTTTCAATTGCTTTTTTTGGGGTATATATTTTCCTTTCTGGAATATCTTTGGGCTTCCCAACTGCAGATATTTCAGTAGTTTATTTGACATCTTTAGATATGTCATCATCTCTTCCCTGAAGCAGTGTATTTGCATCTATTACTTTCAGATCCCATCAAGCGGATGTTGTTTTCTTCAGTTAGAAGCATTTTTGAAGTCTGTTTAAGGGCACTTGCTAGTGCATGTTGTTATGTATTCTTTAATTGGTTTTTTTTCCTTAAACGGGTGCAATGATATTAATGAACGGATTCCGGCCTTAATGACTGATTTTCTAATTTGTTGTTTGCTTTATCTTAACAATGTTTTTCAGAGTTCATTGCTTGCTTTGGATGATTCAGCATTAGATATTGATCAGGTTGAGAACCTCATAAAATTTTGTCCAACAAAAGAAGAGATGGAATTACTCAAGGTACTTTTATCTAGTTGTAGTCTCCACTCCATGGAACTGCGAGAGCTTAGATAAATAATACCTGATTACTTCGTACTTTAAATTGCTTGCAATAAGTATATAAGGTTTTTAGGTCTTCTGCTTTCTTGAGTGATGAGTCATGCTTTGATGCTCAGGGTTATAGCGGAGATAAAGAAAACTTGGGAAGATGTGAACAGGTGAGTAGGTTTTACTTTTTCTTCTCCTTTTCTTTCTTCTCTTTTCTTTTCACTTGAAATTCATCTTGTTGTCCGCAAGGCTAGCGCCACCGTTTGATTATGTGTATAGGGTTAAATACCTTTTTGGTCACTGACTCACTGTGTTTATACCCAAAATTCAATTTGGTCACTGTTTCAAATTTAGCCAATTTGGTCACTTTCAAATTTAGCCCATTTGGTCACTGTTTCAAATTTAGCCAATTTGGTCACTGTGACTCACTTGAAAGTCAGTTTGTTGGCAGCAAGGCTAGTGCTGCCATTAGATTATGTGTAACATTGTATGCATAGCATTGGCATTATAATTCACTTTGAATGAAATATGTTAAGGTGTCAAAGGCATAACTCTTATGTGTATTTCAAATCAGAGTCTTAGTTTTTATTTCTAATTGAACTGTTTCTCGGAAATAAACACTTCCACTGGCATCCCTGCTCTTCCTCTCCTCTCTCCTAGTGTCTCTTACTTCATTTTATGCTTAAATGAATTGATTTACGCAATTTTTGACAGTTTTTCCTTCAATTAATGAAAGTTCCACGGGTAGAGCCCAAGCTCAGAGTTTTCGCTTTTAAATTACAATTCCATTCCCAGGTAATGTGACAATTTTCTAATAATTTTATTCCAGATTCTCTTTGGTTATGGTATGCTTTTTATGCATCTTTGTCTGTGGTGTTGCAATTTCAGGTTGCTGACCTTAGAAAGAATTTGAACACCATCAACTCAGTAGCTGATGAGGTAAACTTGTTTTCATTTTCTAGTATTTTGAAGGTGTTTTTATCCTGGTTGAAAATTTCTTCTCTTGAACCACTTCCACCAATATGCTTATCAGATCAGAAGTTCGGAAAAACTGAAAAGGATCATGCAAACCATTCTTTCTCTGGGTAATGCCTTGAACCATGGGACTGCAAGAGGTCAGTGGATTTATTGGGTACCACTTTTTATTCATATGTTGTAATGACGTATATAGTTTGAGTCCCACTGGCTAATATATGGGTTGGTGGATGTGGAATTGTAGCCGCAGCTTCTTGGTCTTACTGCAGAAGCTTCAGAACTTTGTAATTTTTCTTTGTTCTTGCAGTTAATGTATTTAATTATTCCTGTAGGCTCTGCTATTGGATTTCGATTGGATAGTCTCCTTAAGCTCACTGATACAAGAGCCCGGAATAACAAAATGACTCTCATGCATTACCTTTGTAAGGTGATTTTTTGAAGCCCTCTAGTCCATTGACGTATCTTCATTTTAAGCATAGAGAGCCAGAGAATTTTGAGCATGTATAAACCCTTATTTGGTTTGGTCCCAACTGATCTTAAAGTGTTGTGCTGGAGTTTAGAAGTTTGAACTTTAATTCTTCTCCAACAAATCGCAGGTGCTTGCAGAGAAGCTACCAGAGCTTCTTGATTTTCCGAAAGACCTTTTAAGTTTGGAGGGCTCAACAAAGGTCTTCTGTTTTTATTTTTCTATTTATTTTAGGTACAGTGAATTTCTTATACACTTGGCATCACTGAGCTAAGTTTTTAATTATGATGTAGATACAATTGAAATATTTGGCAGAGGAAATGCAAGCAATAAGTAAAGGGCTAGAAAAGGTTGTACAAGAGCTGACTGCCTCAGAAAATGATGGTGCTGTGTCAGAAACTTTTTGCAAGGTTCCAGTCTTCAACTTGTTTATGCATACATATCTCTGCGGCATGATTTCCTACGGGGGGTTATCTGCATTTCCTTTATGATGAAATAAGCCTTGAATAGCAGAAACCAATCTTTTGGATACTTGGAACATTTGATCGGAAAACAAAGAATAAGTGAATTCTTATGCACTAGTGATTTGTAAGCACTTTCAGAGTTCCCTGTCTCAGATATGTAGGGTACACATAGGTATATTAGATGATGTGTTTGGTTAAGTATATTTTAGAAAGGTCATACTTTAAACTGTTTCTTAATAAGTTATCTTGATATAATTTTATGTTGTCTACCGGGAAATGTTCAGATGCTAAAGGAGTTCCTTAGTCATGCTGAAGCTGAAGTGAGATCTTTGGCTTCACTTTATTCTAATGTGGTATGTATAAACTTTTGTTTAAGGAGTTGGGTTTGCTTCTGAATTGAGAGGAAAAGCATTGTTAAACTTACTTTCAATGCGATTGTCTCCAGGGGAGAAATGCAGATGCATTGGCTCTTTATTTTGGGGAAGATCCTGCTCGTTGTCCATTTGAGCAAGGTATATATATATTATTTTCTAACTTTGTTGTGTTTCTGGTTCCTTAAATCAGTGAGCCTCGTCAGTAACTCTACGATGATTACTAAATGCTGATGTTTTTATTTTATATTTTTTTGTCTACTTTGGTTGTACATGAACACGTTCTTTCTGGATTTATCATATTTTCTGAGTTTGTTTGGAATTTTTCATGCAGTTGTATCTACTCTTCTCAATTTTGTGAGGATGTTTGTCCGAGCGCACGAAGAAAACTTTAGGCAGCTTGAATTTGAAAGGAAGAAAGCTCTGAAGGAGGCAGAAAATGAGAAGATGAAAGCAGGAAATATTTCCAGAAAGGAGTCTCAACTACTTATGCACACTTCCATTAAGAGCGGTGACATTAAATCATAACAAACTGCTTCTCACCGAATTCTTTTGAGCAACCAAAGCTGTTCTCTGGCGGAGATTTTTTTTCACTCCATGGTTGAAGTTCCCCTAAAAAACTGAGAACACAAAGGCAACCGGAACAACCAATTTGGGTGATGTAGAGAAGATGCTTTCCTCAGGAGGAGAGTTACACTCCCAAGTAGTAAGCCCTTTACCTCCTCTTTGTTTCTGTAAGTTCTAAATCTACCGTATTGGTTAGTCTTTTGACCATGTAGTTTATGGAAGTTCTAATCTATTGCTTTCTGGAGCAGAGATGCTGGAGTTTATGGAACCCTCCTGTTCGACAAGCCACTTGTAAGATAGAGCTAAAAGAATTTTTGTTGTATAAATATCTGCAACAGTCAGCTTAGTTTCCTTCTTCTAGTACTGTTTTTAACTGTATTATTATTATTATTATTATTTTATTATTTTATCAGAAGCTGTATTATTTCTTATGTATATTGTTTTAGCTAGAGGGATGTAAATCTTTGATGATGAGATATAATAGTGAAAAGGGCATCAACATATTCAAAATTGACAAAATGTCCCCTTAGTAATTTGAGTCCGAATTTTCTCTTTCCTTCTGTGATAATTTCTCTACTAATTTAAAGTAGAATATTGCGCAATAGACATGATTTGTATTGCAAAACTAACGGCTCTTAGTATAATGAAAGGACCAGCGACCGTAGCATTAGCAATGCTTGGTAGGGATTTTCTAGTCAATACGTTGGTAGATATCAGTGCTAAGCCAAAGAGGAAGGGACACAAAATAATTATTATTCCATGACTAAAACCCATATTTTTAAATTTCCATGACGTATCTCATCAACCAGCCACATATGTCACGTCAGGCACACTTGTCGGTTGGACGTGCTCCACAGCCCTCACTCGCGGGTCTTGCGTGGATAATAACAATTGCGAGTAGCACTTGATTAATAGCAAGAAGTAATGTGCCTATATATATTACCTTACCCGTTCGAATGTGCTTCTTATTGTAAAGTATGTTTAAGTATTCATGATTCATAGTATTCGATTGTGCTCTTTACTTAACTCTCAATCCTTACATTTGCGCAAATAATAACACATACGAGTACAACTAAACTAATAATTAACATAATGTAATTTGTGCGGAGATGATCGTGAAAGATCAACAATTTTGCCTCGAAAAAACAACAGAAAGTAATCTTATTCTCATTCCCATGCAATCACTATAAAGCTTCCATATATTATAGATTTGAATCATTAAACTTTCGCTCATTGTTGAGGAAGAAAACAGAAAACAGAAACATAGAAAATTATAACTTAATTCATAATTAAGTTAAAAAAGAGTTCATTGCTTCAGTTCAGTCTATTTGCCGGTCTTGTAATGGATCGTGTAACCGCCGCAGCCAAAGCCTCTGTGAAATTAGAATCTTTGGTTAAAGAAGCCACATAATCTCGAATCGAGCTGTCGAAATTGATCGTGTCCTGGGCCGTGGATGAGGAGTTTTGATCAGGGCTTCTCTCCGTTCGGATTTCTTCGTTGGACCCCGACAGGGTAAGATCAAGCGTGACAGGCCCCGGTCGCTGGGAAGGACTAACAATGGCATTGTTATTATAGTCGGTTTGCGACGACGAAGGGAAATTAAGAAACATAATATTATGAGGAGATAGTGACGGCGATGGTGATGAAGATGAAATGAATTGTTCAACTAGTGATGATGATGGGTGCACGGCGTCATGGTTGTGCTCTCCTTCGTATGTGGCTACAAGAACTGATTTCTCCTCCATGCATCTCTGTACCTAAATTTTGCAACAACAAAAAAATTAAATCATGCAATATTGTTGTTTATATATATATATATATATAGATATATGACGTCATGTCTTTAATTAAAGATTAAATTGTCGACATATTTTAATACCTTTTTTTTTACGGGACAACGAGGAGCCAAGGAGCACCTGAAATAAGCTCGAGGGGAGGGGTTGTCTTTGGTAACCTTCTGTCCATATTTTCTCCATTGATACCCATCTTTCACTGTCTAATTATTATTAAGTTCACACTAATTAATAAAAGACAAGAAAAAAAAACAAAACAAAGAAAAAGCAATTGATTTAATTATTATTATTAAGTTCACATTAATTAAAGACATGAAAAAAAGTAATTGATTTAATTATTATTAAGTTCAAACTCATTAAAGACCAGAAGAAAAAACAAAACAAAAAAAGGAAAATTGATCTTCGTATTTTCATTTTCTTTGCATGCACTTTTTTTCCTTTCTAATTATGGAATTGGGCAAATCAAAGCTGAATATTTAATGGGCACAAATAAACGAAAAAGTAAAGAACAAGAAAATTGAGTGAAAATCACTTTAAAAAATAAAATGGGTACGTAATTTCTAAAATTCAATATTGGTATAGCTATGAACATTAAATTCAATTCCTTCATTTTAAAAATAATTATAATAATTTTAAATTCCTAGTAAGAACACAAAAGGAGGAGGAAATGAATAAGACTTACTAGAGTGTTATCTGCAGAGTCAGTTCTGACAAGAAACTGTGAGGTCTTGTGAGCTGCCGGCCGAAACTGATGATCATGATCATAATCACATCTAGCCCTCTTGTTTCCGTCGTTGACATTCGTGCCACCGCTGCCGCTACCGACGGAGATAATATCCGGCGGTGGTGGTGGTTGTTGTTGTCCCTTTCTATTTTCTCTGACAATAAGCAGCTGCTGCTCAAGTGTTGTGCATTTGTTGGTCATAGCTTGAAACAAGAATCTCAGAGTCTCATTCTCTTTTCTCAAACACTCCAAATCTTCTCCTCCTTCACCATCTACCTGGTCATCATCATAATCAAAAACCACACTTTATATAAATTATATTAGATTAATTGTAATTATTAATAACAAATAACAAATTAATTATTACTTTTTTTCTGCTAGGGTTTTGAGCATCCATTATCGTAGATGGCTATAGGAGGGGAAAAAAAGAGTACAAATTAGTAGATAAACAATTTGCATGGGGAATATAATTATATAAATGGAGAGACATCAGCAAATACTGCATTTATTTATTGAGGATTAATTTCGGGGAAGTTTCACCATTGATAATTCTCATGCAAAGACCAAGTTGAATTTTGATTGTTTGAAGTACGTGGCTGCTGCGATCCTCTAGTTAGTCGGATTTGGAGAAGAATTTATATTTATATTGAATATTATTGAAATCGAATCCCCGTGTATTGGAAAATAAGGAACACGTAGAATGACGCAAAGGAATACCACGTCATACGATCTATGTCAGCAGAGGTTTAAGTCATCATCCATGTCCACGACCAGGAGAGATTAATCCATATGTGATCCTACTTTTCTGATTCGTGTCCAGTTTCCACCATGTCCATGGGTCCTAGACTGCTTTTTTACTTCAAGATTTGTTTGTATATGTCTGAATCTTGACCGACTTTTGTGTGTTCTGATGGTCTTTGTACGTTAGCAATATACAGGAGAGACTCGAATCAATAAGTCTGAGATTTTATTACAAACAGTCTCAATATTATTAAGAGTAGAATTACTTATTTTATAATATTATATATATATATATATATATATATTTTTTCTATTCTCCCTCTTACGTGAGACCACTATTTAGCAGTCGACATATGAAACTAATGCAACATCAGTCATAAGCACGGAAGCAAGGATAAGTAGTAAATCTTATAATTTGAGCAAAATAAAACTCATCTTGGATCAGTTAAAACCTGCTCTGATACCATATCGAAATTATAGAGTCGAATCAGCAGCCCACTCTATCTAACACCGATATTATTCCTAACTTACAAATATCATCTATATAATTTGAAATATATAATATTTTATCATAACAAGTTTCAATAGTAAAATCACTTATTATGTATGGTATTTTCTTTATCACAAAAGGCCTCCCTTTGTTTGTTTGTTTGGATCTTGACCGACTATTGTTCGTTTTTATGGTCTTTGTTGTACGTTAGCAATATTCATCACTTTATATATTTCTCAATTCCACTCTTTTCCTTTTTGCCTTTTAGTTTCCTAATAATAATAAAAATAACAAGAGATTCCTTCTATACACAAACATACGGAATATCAAACGATATATTTGATTAATCAATCCGGCCACCGTCCAAATTAGCGGCGCACATTCTTGATATGCTTGTTATATATATATTTACTTTTCTTTTTAAATTTTATAAAAGTTTGATAATTTTAATTAGAGTAAATTATTATTACCCTTTTAATAACTTTTATTTTTAATTAATTAATTTTAATTTTATCATTATTATTTATTAAAATATCATTAATTATTAATTATTAATTTATTATTATTAGAATTTATTACTTTATTACTTTTTATTATTAATATTTACTAAATTAATATTTTATTTTTATTATATTACTATTTATTATTATTATTATTATTATTATTATTATTATTATTATTATTATTATTATTATTATTATTATTATTATTATTATTATTATATTTTACAAGATTACTAGTTATCCGACTATTTAATACGGACAATTTCGAGCGTATTATTTTAGCGTGTCTGGACCGTATAAAAATATTCAACCGTATTAACTTATACGGTGACTAATTAATACGACTGGTACCAAACACAGGTTTCAGATTATTTAGCATATCCGGAGTGTAATACGGCATACCAAACACACCCTTAGTGTTTAATTTCTTTGGTCTCTTGGGCCCTTTATTAGATTATGCATATAATAAATATTATATATGTATACTATATATATTGTATATAGTTACAATTGAATTTTTCTCCAAAATAAAAAATAAAGTATGTATTGTCTGAGGTTCAACGGTAGAGTATAAGAAAATTTTTTTGGGGGGGGGGGGGGGGGGGGGTTGTTTGAGATGCTGATGGAAAATCGTACGACATAGGGTTTAATTCTTGATTTTTTTTCCAAAATTTAAAAATTAAACCCTAAACTATACACAATTAACCAAATTATTTAATATTGAAAGATAAAAAAATTTAAAATTTGAAAATATTTTTGAAGAATTATTGCTTTTAATTATCTTACTTTAAGTTAGATAAGATACTCATATTACTTTTGAAATGAGCAATTGAAAAAAAAAATTATAAATAGGAGTAATGTTTTCATAATCTTCAATATATATAATCTTATAATAAAAAATAATGTTGAAATCATGATAAATTTTGATACTTATTTTTTAGATTGTTGCTGGACTAGTTTATAATTGGCTGGTATTAGTTGTAATTTGTATAAAAACTATGGTCTATTTTAAATTATATAGTCATTTAACTAGTCGAAAGACCTATGAGTTTAATTTTTTTTATATGCAAGTTTTTGAATAAATTTATATGTTAGTAAGGGCTTATAAATTAATTTCCCTTTTAATTATCTCTCACGTAAAAATAATTTATAAAAAAAAATGGGAATTGAGCACGTCCAATCTAAAATAAACGCATGTATTTTTCTTGTTTAAATAATTTTATTCTGATACTTTACCCTAATAAACGCATGTACGTTTGTATCCTTTATATATTATACGGTGCTTATAGTTTCAATTAAATTTGGTCAGCTGAGTTGGTGTGGGTTTTGCATGAAGGTGGTGAGGTCCTGGGTTCAACCCACTCCGCTCCAGTGCAATGCAATTGCTTTTTTCTTTTTTTTCCATTTTTTTTTTTTTCCAAATTTTCAACTTTCTTTGTCTTTTTTTTTTCAATTTCAAATATATCAATTCTTTTCAATTTTTGAATAAATATTGACTCTATTTTTTCATCATTTTTTTTTTCCAATTTTAAATATATTTACTCATTTTATAATTTTTCTTCCATTGAATTTTTTTTATACTTATTGTTATATTTTTAATTATATTAATATTCAATTATAGTAATTCACTTCAACTTATGTTTTTGTTTAAATTTTATATTATTAGTCATCATCAGAACCTTATTGTATCATATAATTAATCATATAATTATTATATCAAAGTCATTTTATAGTTTTTATTAGTCCTATATAACTATCATTGGGTACTTAAGTTTTTCCCAAAGTTTCATTCCAAATTTCCAATTTTTAGACCGAATTTCCGTCATTTTTATTGATTGTAAACGATATCGATATTTGGGGTGAGATATCCGTAAATTTGGCGAGCGATATATCTGTCGATATCGATATTTTCATCCTTGATGATGACACAATTTGATGAGAAAACGTTAGTAAATAATGAAATCATGCAATTAGCTCCAAATCCATGAAATCCTTGAAGGACCCAGAAGCCATGAACTCCTCGATCACCTCATGCTAAGTTGCAGCCAGACAACCACGCAGTCATTCAATCTCCTCCTCATGGCCCATAAGAATCGTCAGTCGACCATCCCGCTCAGCAAGCTCCTTCTGGAAGGTTTGAATGGCAACCTCCTTCTCATCACGGGCCTTTTCGGCAGCCTTAGCTAAGCGATGCACCTCCCGTTTAAGGTTTGCTGATCGCTTTAGGGCTTGGTGCACTTCCTACTCCTTACACTTCATCTTTTCCCCCCGCTACCGAAAAGCCTTCCGATTAGCTTCTAGCCGTTTATCCTGTTTGGTTGACTTCTGAAGGACGATGCACTGCCGAACCAAAAACACCTGGTCAGAAAATTCAAAATAGTACTCATACGTGCCAATCGACAGAACACAAAACTTACGCAGACTTGTTTGACAATGACATTTGCGTACCAATCAGGAAGCGTGGCTGAGCTCATCTCCTCAACCTCGGAGAGCCCCTTCTGCGAGCTGAGCACCAGGGCATTGACGACCGGCACGACAGTCGGATGCAAGCATTTCGTGACCTCCACCTAAGTGTCATCCACCTCCAATGACCGAACCACATAGGGAGCATCAGTGGGCTCGACAAAGCACGACTGAATGACTTGAGTGAAGATTGGCCTCTTGAGTGGCCTCGGCGTATCCCTCAGCGGCAGATCGAGCCTTGGCTCCCTTGACACCTTGTCCCTATCATCTTCAATCACCCTAATCTCAAGCTCTCCCTGCTTATGCCAACTGCTTACCCTTGGACTTCTAGCCTCTTCGACAAGCTTCTAGCTGGGTGCCAATTGCTTACCTTTGAACTCCAATAATTTTTTTCGCCGAAATCAGGGTTCGGTCGACACCAGCCTCTACTGGTAACTTCTACCTTAGAATCGGTCTACCCTCAGACAAGTAGTTATCTGCTTCAACCACCACTGTACCGAGGCATTCTCTTTGGCCTTTTAGGCATTCTTGCTAGCCAAACACTACGTTTTGATGGTCTTCTGCCTTTTCTTAGCACTCGCTGCTTCCACTACTGGATGAACTGCAAAGTAAATGAAACATAAGTCTCTATGAATCAGTAGGCACACGAAACTATAGCCAATTGGCAGGGCGATTCAACCGACACTTATCAAGTTGGACAGTTCTTAGGTTTCACCTTCATTTTTCTCCTTTTTGGTGGTGATGAGTTGCGGTGACGTGGTGTCTATGGTGGTTTGGTGAGGCAGCTGCTCGAGATGTGAAGACTCTAATTTTTAGATCTAAGATTTCCATCGGGTTTTTAATTTTAATATTTTAGACTTTATTTGATGTTTATGTGCTTTGTTAGTTCAACTATTTGCATTTCATTTGTCATCCTAGGCTATCCTTATTGTTGAGCCTCTAATACCTTTCTAATTATTGGGCCTCTAATGCTTTTCTAATTATTTGCCTCTTCTAATGAAGATGATTGGGTTCCGTTTGGTATCATTTTGCAAAATAATTTTTTATTTTTTAGATACGAAAACAGTTATAAATCGTGTATGGTGATTCAATTTTGAAAAATGAATAATACAAGATACAATAATTTGTTTACGTTTTATAAAACAATAAATTTTTTTTTTTTTGAATTTTAGGATACAACCCAAAGCAAACAAAATATATGCAATATTAAGTAAAAGATCATCATGATATTACCATAGTCATCATCATCACAACGACTCCCATCACCACCACCATCATGACATCCATCATTGCCGCCACCACCATCACCGCCTTCACGACCACCACTGCCACAATTGCTACCACCACCACCACCACCTCCATCAACACCACCATACCTTTTACCACCACGACATGTGCCACCATTAGCCCCACTCTTACCACTAGCACCACCATCTGCCACTTCAACCAACCCTACCACCATATCATCACACTTTCATTGCCATTACCACCACCACCAACCAATCACCGTCTGCACCATCGCCATCACTAGCACCTCTATTACTAACATCGGGAGCATCAGTGGGCTCGACAAAGCACGACTGAATGACGTGAGTGAAGATTGGCCTCTTGAGTGGCCTCGGCGTATCCCTCAGCGGCATATCGAGCCTTGGCTCCCTTGACACCTTGTCCTTATCATCTTCAATCACCCTAATCTCAAGCTCCCCCTGCTTATGCCAACTGCTTACCCTTGGACTTCTAGCCTCTTCGACAAGCTTCTAGCTGGGTGCCAATTGCTTACCTTTGAACTCCAATAATTTTTGTCGCCGAAATCAGGGTTCGGTCGACACCAGCCTCTACTGGTAACTTCTACCTTAGAATCGGTCTACCCTCAGACAAGTAGTTATCTGCTTCAACCACCGCTGCACCGAGGCATTCTCTTTGGCCTTTTGGGCATTCTTGCTAGCCAAACACTATGTTTTGATGGTCTTATGCCTTTTCTTAGCATTCGCTACTTCCACTACTGGATGAATTGCAAAGTAAATGAAACATAAGTCTCTATCTATTAGTAGGCACACGAAACTATGGCCAATTGGCAGGGCGATTCAAACGACACTTATCAAGTTGGACAGTTCTTAGGTTTCACCTTCATTTTTCTCCTTTTTGGTGGTGATGAGTTGCGGTGACGTGGTGTCTATGGTGGTTTGGTGAGGCAGCTGCTCGAGATGTGAAGACTCTAATTTTTAGATCTAAGATTTCCATCGGGTTTTTAATTTTAATATTTTAGACTTTATTTGATGTTTATGTGCTTTGTTGGTTCGACTATTTGCATTTCATTTGTCATCCTAGGCTATCCTTATTGTTGGGCCTCTAATACCTTTCTAATTATTGGGCCTCTAATGCTTTTCTAATTATTTGCCTCTTCTAATGAAGATGATTGGGTTTCGTTTGGTATCATTTTGCAAAATAATTTTTTATTTTTTAGATAGGAAAAACAGTTATAAATCGTGTATGGTGATCCAATTTTGAAAAATGAATAATACAAGATACAATAATTTGTTTACGTTTTATAAAACAACAATCCTACCTCTAACCCGTCGTCCCTAGCTCGAACCCGTGACCAACCAAAACCCCTGTTCTTGCTCCCAGCTAACCGTCTACTCCCCCGTCACGGCTTCGATATCTACAGGTTCCTAAGGACCTAAGGAATCGATTAGAACCTACCAGACACCTCGACTCAGCCCCTATCTTCACGACTAACCCTTTGAAGGAAAACGGAAAAACAGAGCATCGAAAAGAAATCTAGAAATTACCTGTGCTCAGGCCGTCGCCGTGAGCTCCACCGTGGTTATGCGACTCCTCTAATCCTCCTCCGTCATCTGGACACCACTTCCAACCTCGATTGATCAAACACATCAGCACCATCACCAAACACCCTCTCTGTTCTCTGTTTTTTTTTTTCCACTCACCGCACACACTCACTCGACCCTTCAAACCTCCCCAGACACTCACCAGCTTCACAACCCCTCTCTACTCACTCTAACTGAGTCACCAACACTCACACCCTTGCCCAGAAACCGATCGATTCCTCCCTCAGTCTCAGTCTCTGTTTTCTTCAATTGCACGACCACAAACACGACTCACCCAATTAATTTGAACCGTGCAACACCCTAGAACACACTACACACACTCCACGTGTCACAATCCCATGGCCCAATTCCAAAAATATCCACATGCACCTATACACTTGGCCTTATCAGATTGGCCCAATTCCCAATGCACCAAAAAGATCAAAATGCCCCTATGAATCAAAATTACCATTTTACCTTTCGCCGTTCTAGACCCCTATCTTGCCCCTCCAATGTCCGATGAAGGCATGCCGCCTGTCGTTGAACTCAGGACGACGAGATCTACCTAACGGTCCTCGGTCTACGTGAAAATGACAAGTCTAGCAAAAGTCAACCTTTTCCCCCTATTTTAACTAAATTACGGTAATGCCCTCAACCTTCCGAACATCATAACTTCCTCCTCGGATGTCGGAATCGGACGTGCCACCTGTCTATGGACTCGTGACGTCCCGAACTACGTCACGATCATCGGTCAATACCCAATTGACCGCCCGAACTAAAAGTCAACTTTTTGCCCAAACTAGGGGCAAAATCGTCATTCTACACTAACAGGCCTAAAGTAACCAACTAAACACCAATTAGACTCACTAATCCGTTACTAATCACGTTACTAATCCCAACTCCCGGGACGGGTCGTTACATTGACAACAGAGAAAGTCAAACACATCAGAGATAGACTCAAGGCAGCCCAAGATAGGCAAAAGAGCTATGTGGACCGTCGGATTAGAGATCTTGAGTTTGCGGTTGGAGATTGGGTATTTTTGAAGCTATCTCCTTGGAAATGTATAGTGCGATTTGGCAGGCGAGGGAAACTGAGCCCCCGTTTCATCGGGCCATACGAGATTGTTGAAAGGATCGGCCAGGTTGCATACAGATTAACACTAACTCCAGAACTTTCTAAGGTCCATGATGTATTTCATGTGTCGATGCTACGGAAGTATGTGTATGATTCCTATCATGTACTAGAAGAACAACCCATTGAACTCAGAGAAGACTTAAGCTTTGAAGAACAGCCCGTACAGATTTTGAATGGAAAAGATAAGGTACTTCGTCGGAAGGCCATTCCCCTAGTCAAGGTTCTTTGGAGAAATCATAATGTAGAGGAAGCCACATGGGAACCCGAAGCACAGATGCGAGAGCAGTTTCCATATTTGTTTCATTAAAATTTCGGGACGAAATTTCTTAAGGGGGGGAGGATGTAACGCCCCATAAATTTTAAGGATGTAAATTAGTAAAATAATAAATGAAATGATGATTTTACCCGTGTGAATAGTATGGTCAAATTGTTGAATTTTTGTTTGGCAGGTCAAATGGACGTTGGCCAATGACTGTGACGTAGTTCGGGACGTCACCAGTCCATAGACAGGTGGCACGTCCGATTCTGACGATCAGGGAAGAAGTTATGACATTCGAAAGTTCAAGGGCATTTTCGTAATTAGGTCGAAACGGAGGAAATTGTTGACTTTTTGTTCGACCACTATTTTTCACTTAATTCGAGGACCGTTAGGAAGTTCTCAATGCCCTGAGTACAACGACAGGCGGCACGCTAAAAATGGATCTCGGACGGACGAGTTACGATTCTAGAACGAGGAGGGCATTTTGGTAATTTTGTGAAGGGAGGGCAAAATGGTATTTTTGAGACTGCAGTTTGAAACAGCCGTGGTGAGTACTGTGTAATATTTTAAACCTGTTTGTCTGTTCAGTGAATTGTTTAACCATGTTAGTGGCATTGAGGACTGAGTGAGTGCTAGGCGTGCTGGGTGGACTGAGTGGAACAGAGCACGGGAGGAATTTTGAAATGGTTTTGGGTCTGTTTGCGGGAAACACAGTCACAGAGTGACTGAGAGATTCCCACGAGCTGTGGGGCTGCACGGTTTGAATAACAGAGAAGTTAGAAGTGCTTGAGAGCCATTATGAAGAGGAGAGGACTGAGAACTAGAGAGAAAAACCCAATTCGGAAAAACTGAAAATTTGGAGGGAAATTCTGTAACGCCCCGGAAATTCGAGAAATGTAAAATTGTAAACTAATAAATGAAATGACGTTTTTACCCCTGTGAATAGTATGGTTGATTTGTTGACGTTTTGATTTACAATGGATTTTCACACGATTCGAAGACTTTTAGGTAGGTCTCGATGCCCTCAGTCCGTAAACAGGCGGCACGCTGAAAACGGACATCGGACAACCAAGTTACGGGTCTGGAAAGTGGAAGGGCATTTTGGTAATTTTTAAACTGAGGGCACTTTGGTCATTTTACAGCTTGTTACTGTAGCAAACCGTGGGGGACATTGGCTGCACCACCGTGTGTGGTGATTCTGAACAATTCCATTGTTTAAACCTGTAGTGGGCTGTCTCAGTGGGAATTGTTTAAGTGTTTTGAGACAATGGGAGTATGGACTGAAGCCATGAACAGGCACGGGAGGATTTTAAAATTCTTGGTTTTAAACCGTTGCGGGGGACATTTTCCCAGTGGGATCAGAAGGATTCCCACAGGTTTCTCAGTGGAATAGCTTGATTATCTGAGTGTGTTTGAGTTGAGAGTTCATTCGGTTAAGTGTGAGAGCTGAGAGATAGAGAGGAAACCGTGAAAACCTATTTCTGAAAAACTGGAGGGAAAATCCAGATTTTAATTTCTGAAGCTTGTTGGACCAAACCAAGGGCTGGTTTAGTCTTCTGGGAGTGATTGGAACTCAGCCACATCAAATTCGAAGGGAACCAACCACGGTTGGGTTGGAACTGGGGTCACTGTTTCAGAGGAATTGCAAAGCTAGGGACGACAACTTCCAGGTACTTTCTGGCACAATTGATCGTTCATTCTAGTTCGTATTAGCCCTAGGTTGCTTACTGTGAAGTTAATTTGATAATGGTGTTGGAATCAAGGAGTTATGGTGATCGACCCGTTTGGGTGATCACGGGTCGAAGGTCCATTTAAGAAACTGTTGAGGTTGATTATTGACTCAGAACCTAAATTAGATGGTTAATGAACATGTTAGGATAAAAAACGGAAGGAATAGAACAGAAATTGATGGGTAATTGATCGGGTCAAGCCGCGGGTGGCAGACCCGTATTGCAGGATAAACGGGTGAAGGGGATGACACTATAGCAGCTACAGTGTCACGCGCGTGACTTTCACGCGCAAGCCACTTTGGGCGGCGCGTGAGGGCGCGTTGAGCCTTATCTTCGATCACGGTCAACTGGAATTTTTATCCTCTCATCATTCTGAACATTTTTTTGTTAAATAACCAAGTCGATCCGAGATAGTTAAGTGGGTCAGATTAGGGCCGGTTGTCTCGGGAAGTGTGTTCGGACGGCTTCCCCGAGCCGGTTTCTGTTTCGGACTTTTTGGATGAATGTTAAGGACCTATAGTGACCCTTGCATGTGTTTTGGACTGACAGGAATCATACGATAATCCCGGAACAAGTTCGTACGCGCAGTTCGCAGCGGGATCGTACTGTGAGTGGGCCCGATTTCATTAAACCCTTGCATGCATAATCGTTTTCACTTATATATATATACATGCTGGAATCAAGTAATAGTTTTGATTATCTTGAAATTATGGTTATGGCACGATTTACGATGTTGAGCTTGAGACCCGTCTAGTGGAATTTAAGTATTGTTTTGGATTTTATATATACATATATGCATGTGGATATCGATAACTATCCTTGGTACTGCACTGTATAAATCCACCCATGTGATACTGTCTCCTCCGGATGTGGTACCCCAGAGTGGTCACGGCGCATTGCCTGCGAGGGGTCATTCTACGGAGGTACCCGGACCGTATGATGACTCAGGAGCAGGATTGCTATGATTGGACGTCTGGGACGTCGTGCGTCTGGGATGCCGTACCTAGACTGGGTTCGGGGATTGGACTCGGGATTGAGACCCCGAGTGGCACGCGTAGCCTTGAGACTGTGACCTTATTGGACGTCAGGGACGTCAGACATCTGGGATGTAAGGATTGGAGTGTATAGTGCAGTGACTGTGGTTATATTTATGGTTTATTATGTGACTTGTGATATCTTATATGATTTTATGGTTTTAAACACTATGCATGCATGTTTGGAAAACGGAGGGGTAAAAGTATATGTTTTAATTATTAAACTGTTTTATAAACTTGAGGTTCGGCCCACTCACCCTTAATGTTTTGGTGACCCCTCCAGGCCGTGCTACTGAGGTAGAAGAGGACCCTGAGGCTGAGGCATAGATCTGCACTGCGCACCTGAACCCTTGTTGGGTAGGTTACCCGCAGGATAGCTTAGAGTCATGCTCGGAATTTGTATTTTGGACTGTATCCCTTGCTGACATCTTTTGAATTCGGATTGTATGTGTAACTTTATTTTCGGATATTTATGCATTTGAACTTTTAAGGTTAAATTTGGAATGTTGGTTCGGGTGTTAGATGGGAGCAGGGCACGTCCCCTTGTGGTCCCCGGGGGATCGGGGCGGGTCCTGTCAAATTCGAAGTTTAATCTGTGAGTTGTGAGGAGCCAAACAGAGATTAAAAATAGTCTTCTGGGTTCATTTCGAATTCAACCATACAAAAATCGAAGGAAGTTGTTGACGGTTTGGCCAAGAACAGAAGTTCCAGTTTCTGGAAATTTTCAAGGTTGATGACGACTACTTCCAGGTAAGGATTTGTCAAATTGGTTACGGTTTAATGTTCGTTTAGGTCTTACGAAGCTTCTGTGTCACTTAATTAGAAAACTAAATTGAGTTGAGTGAGTTTCAAAAGTCGACCCGTTTGTTTGATCATGTGTGAAATGATCGATTTAGGGCTTGATGTAGGAAATTAATAAGGGAAAACCTAAATTAACACTTAATGGAAGGATTTCGGTGGAAAAAGGGAAGGAATTAAGCTGGAATTGTTAGAGATTTAACCGGGTCGAGTCGCGGGTCTATAACCCGTTTAGCAGGGTTTCGGGTGAAGAAGACAACATTGTAGCTACAGTGCAGGGCGCGTGGCTTTCACGCGCAACCACTTTGGGAGGCGCGTGAGGGCGCGTGAGGCCACATCTCCGGTCACGGTCAACATGTGATTTTATCTTTTCAGTGTAAAGGACATTTTGTGTTAGGACCGGTCCCAAATCCCTCGGGATTAATGTGGGACACGCCTGATCCCGTCTGATACGAAGTGTCAAACCAGGGAAAATTCCACCTCTAGCACTCGCCGGGGCTATCAGAGTGCGTCAGGATCGTAGAAGGAGGAGTGTGATGTCTCGTCTCTGCTACAGCCCGCATCCGCGATCAACCTGAAGGGCATTAAAACATTAAAAGTCGTGAATGGATAAAATAATATTTTAATAAAAACATTTTCATACAAAGGCATTTATGCCCTTCATAAATACATATGCATGCATTCGAAAACATTTATCAAACATTCGTGAAAACCTTTCAAGGGTTCATGCCCGACCCCATAAACCGTCATGACCCATAAATCAAATTGGGTCCCCGACCCGAAATCACAACTCAAAAACCATAAACCATTATATGTGGGAACTCAGCCCAAATCCGTTCTCAGTGAAATACCAAAACATAGAATACGGGGTCTCCGCCCCAAACCATTTCTAAAACATGAAACACAGGGCCTCCGCCCTCAAATCACTTTTTGTACCACATACGTACGTATATGTATAACCCATCCTAGGCACTTCCGGAGAAGATGCCAACTCGGGGCACACAGCCCCTAGGGAACACATCCCCGATAAATGTCACGATATCATATCTATCTAGTGTGCACACTACCTGGGGTCTCACTTCGAGTCTTCTCCTAGGAATCTCCATCTGGAAGGCTCAATCTCTAGATCTAGTCCGAGCTCTCTCTCTGGATCTAGTCCGATCACATCGTAAATCATAACCCCACTCCTGGAACGGAATCCCTATGGGGATACCCACTCTGGTCTGTGGATCGTGATTCACCAGGTCGACGTCTGGAGGAGACCATATAAAACATATGGAGGGTTCATTCATTTTCAAATACTTTCTTTCTTTCTCAAAATACATTTCAACTGGGTTTTATACCCGATTCATTTCAACAGGATTCCTCGAATCCGATTCAAATCAATTTCACAGGCCTCGGCCTAAATCCACAGTTCAATAGGGTCTCATGCCCGAATTCTCATTTCACAAACTGAACTGGGACTCAAGCCCGATGTTACAATCAACTGGGCATCTCGCCCGATATCACGACTAACTGGGTCCTAAGCCCGAAATCATAAAGCAACGGGGCCTCAAGCCCGATTTCACAACCAATAGGGCCTCAAGCCCGATACTACAGTCAAATGGGCCTCAAGCCCGAGATTATAACCAACTGGACCCTCGGTCCCATCGTATAACTCAAATGGACCCTCGGTCCGATTCCTCATGAAATCAAATGGACTCCAAGTCCGAGAGTTTGTAAATCAAATGGGCCTCATGCCCGAGTTCATATTTCTAAATCCAAAATCATTTATTAAACCCTCGTTGAAACCTAGTACGTATTCATATTTCTAAATCCAAAATCATTTATTAAACCCTCGTTGAAACCTAGTACGTATAAGCATTGTATAAAATCAGAAATCTCGAAATACGTGCAAATACGTAAATAATAGGCTACCACAAGCAAATGCACTCATGGCATCACAAAACATATTCTAAAACAATTATAAAACATTTATGCATGCATCAATTTCGAAAGAAGGGTCCACTCACAGACCGTCCGAAGCTGTGCCTCGATACTCGTGCCATAAGCGTCTCCCGGGCCAATCGTCGCCTCTGAGATTCCCGAACCTGTCCAAATTAATTTAGAGGGTTACTAACTACTTATATAACCCCTCACTAAAGTCCCGTAATTTTCTGGAATTTCTAACTATTTTTAAACTCGAACCTAAATCTTCGGACGTCCCGAACTATATCGAAACGATGTCCGATTCACACGAAACCAGTCCCAAAATGTTTGTTACCTCGAATAGATGATTTGACATGTTGAAAATTTCCCCAAATTCCTTGCCATGCACCATCACACGCCGAAGGACTGCCCTGCGCGTGGGCCTCACGCGCCGGGACACTGTGGATCGTCTTCAACCCGTGGCCGGTTCAGACCGGCCGGTCCGGTTCAGGGCTTGCAACTGGACCGGCGTGACCGGTCCAGGCCTCTCCAATCCTCATTTTTCGTCCAATATTCTCCTTTTCAATCCTAATCTTCCTATTTTGTGATTTCCTATCAATTCCAATCGTTAAAACTAAGAAACAACCACCTAAAACTCACGGTTCGAATTGAACCTCACGGTTCAAGTTTTTCAAGTTTTTCCCAGGGCCTTCTCAGTCGTGAATCACCCTCCTAACCATCTTATAACTTCCCTAGAAACCCACTAATCATCCTCTAATCATCCAAAAGCATCCATAATGTAAAAATCGTAATAAGATGAAAATTGGGCCTAACCAGGTACGGTTGTTTTCTCTGCACCTCCGCCGTTCACAGCGGCCTTTTCCACGGTCAGCCACCACCACCATCATGTCCTCATCTTACTCTCTGGCCTCACTCAAGATCAGATGGAAAGGATTTGAATTGGGTTCAAGGTGGGTGAGATCGGGTGGGTTTGGAAATGGGAAGAAATGATCGATGAAGGTAATATGCATGAAGGAAAAGGGATGGCCAGTGGATGGGTGACACTTGTCACTCATCCATTGGTCCAATAACAAATATCTGGGGCCCACTTAATTCCAAAAAGCATCCGTTTCGTAAATCGTGCAATAGTACTTTCGAACTTCCGTGAACCATAACTTCACCGTTAAAAGTTCGAATTCGACGTGCCGCCTGTCTAAGGATTCGTATCGTCCTGATCTACGTAACGGTCCTTGGCCCTCGGCCATCGGACCTCCCGAGTCAAAAGTCAACTATTTACTCCTATTCACCCAAATTACCAAATTGCCCCCGAACTTCCGAAAGTCATAACTTCTCCCTCGAACGTCAGAATCGAGCGTGCCACCTTTCTACGAACTCGTGACGTCAAGAACTATATCACAGTCATCGGCCAAAGTCCATTTGACCGCCTGAATGAAAATTCAACGATTCGCCCATTCTAGAGGCAAAATCGTCATTTCGCTCGAACGTCCGCTAATCCTCGTCTAATTCCCGATTAGTCTCGCTAATCCGTCATTAAGCCTTAATTAATCCCGTTAATTCGGGACGGATCGTCACATTTTGAGTCAAATTTCAAGTCGTTCGGACGTCATACAGGATAGTTTGGAGAGTTCGAAAGTTTACGGTCTTAATTAAATTACGTTGAAAAATCCCGAAAAATTAGGAGAATTAATGTAAGCTTAATGGAAGTGTTTGTGACCCAAATTGTGATCTTTGACAGGCCAAAACATTCCCGAGGCAACCGAGGAGCGTACGGGACGTGATTGACGCGTTCGAATTCGTGAGTGAACTTTTGATTTCTAACCGATCATGCATAACTGTTTTTACTCACTTGATTAATGGTTCTATATATGATTTTATGATTATATTTATGATATTTCTACTTTACGTGAATGCACGTTTTTCGATGTGATTTAACGTATTTTTACGTATTTCGAGACTATGGGTTCTTCGATACTTTGATGATGGTTTGAGGAGTGATTTTATACGATTTTTGCATATGACATTCTAATGATGATTTGACTATGATTTGTGAGTAAGATTCGGAAATTGAACGTGAAATTCGGACATAAGTCCTATTTTGATTAAATGTGATTTCAAATTGGTTTTGGAAATTGGATCACGACAGATCCTAAATTTGTTATGATTTACATTTGATTTTAGGTTTTAAGACCCGGTACGATTGCTGGATTTGGTTTTGGGTTTAAAGACCCGGATGAGATATGATGGGGGTGGGCCCGGATTGGGTTTAAAGACCCGGATTGAGTTTAAAGACTCGGTTACTATGATGTCCCCCGAGGCCTTGATTGTGTTTTGAGTTTAAAGACTTGTTGATATCCCGGGAAGGCCTGACATATGAGTTTAAAGACTCGGATGGATCCAGCAGTTGATTTGTTGATGTTACATTCGGTTTTACATGTTTTTATAGTTATCTATTGTAACGGTTTTCATACGGTCTATATAAGTGATTTCGGATACTTAGTTATGCATGCGTGTTTTGAAACTGGAGGGTGAACCTTGATTTCATTAAACTGTTTTCCATAACCGTTTATTTTAGTCCACTCACACGTTTCTGTTTTAATACCCTCCAGGTCGTGGTACAAGTTTTGGGGGCTAACGCCGAGGCAGAGGCAGAAAGTTTTCCCGTTGCGGTGTAGTTAGTTCGCAGAGTAGGGTTTTATCCTTATCTTGTTTCTAATTATGCTCTGTGAAACTGTGGACTTGTTGTTCAGTTGGTTGTATCGTTTAATCTCCCTGGTCTGACAGTACTTGTAATGTATTATTGTGTGGTTATTTCGGTTGTTGTGTGCAATTGTCAGACTGGAGCAGGGTTCTCCCCGGTTATCGAGGTGATAATCATGGCGGGTCCTGTCATTTATCGTTAAAATTTAAACAAATAAACAATAGAATATCAAAATATATTGACATTTGACAAGGTATAGATTCCTTTTCCGATAGAATGATCAGTACCGTACATGCTTGATATTCGGTGGAGGTAGAGAAAAGGACAACAATAGCAGGCCTGCCAGGTAGGTGTGTTAATCGATTTTTCGATTCGATTTTTTTACCGAAATCGAAACCGAAACCGGTTGGGGAAATCAGTTTGGTTCGGTTCAGTTTTTCCTCCAATGCGGTTCGGTTCGGTTTTTCCTCCTATTCGGTTCGGTTCAGTTCGGTTTCGGTTAAAACTGGTATTTTTTTTTTCAAATTATAGTGAATCGGTTCAGTTGAACCGGTTCAATTTTCTCTAAAAACTGGTTTTTTTTTTTACTTTCATACAATAATCAATATTTATTATCTAATTAATGTTTATTACAACTAATCAATATCCATTACAACTAATCGATGTTCATTACAAAGTAACCTAAAACATTTCGGTTCGGGTCGGTTCGGTTCGATTTTTAGGTCCAATTGGTTAGGTTCGGTTTGGTGTTCTCATACCAAAAACTGAACCCGAACTGGTTCGGTTCGGTTCGATTTTCTCCAAACGGTCTCGATTTTCCTTCGGTTCGGTTCGGTTTTTCGGTCGATTTTTTCGAACCAATTAACAGGGCCAGGGAGTCAAAACGTAGGTGCTCACCGAATAAGGTTAATAAGTTCGGTAGTAGAAAGTAATGCGAGATGTAACTGCAGTCAGATAATCGAACGGTTGAGAGTTTGTATGATTGATCCACAATTGCAGAGTAAAACGGTGCGTATAAAACCAGGGTTTTAGCTTAGGCTTTAGTGAGCTGAGACTGAAACCCAGACTGATATTGTGGGAGCGCTGAAAGAATAGCAGAGGGAGATGCAGAAAGCAAAAGCCTTTGAAGCTTTCCGGAGATGTGTGACTCAAAGACGAAGCTTTCTCTCCCATCAGAGAGCCTTTTCTGCTCAACCAAACTATGCAGACTATGATGATGTCCAAGAACTGGTCTCTCTCCCTCTCTGCGATTGTTTCATTTCCGGAGGATCACCCGTCAGGTTTATTATTTTCTCTTTGGGGGTTTGGTTGCAATGCACTCTTTCATTTGTTTATGAATTTAAATTCAGGTTATGGTTGATGGAAGAGCTAAATCAAGAACGGCCATTCTCAACAGATCATCTGCACTGAATTCTATCAATATTGCCATGGTTTGTGCCCTTGATGGTTCTTCATTTTTGTTGCATTTTCCTATCTGTGTTCTTTTCTCTTCTCTTGCCGTTGCTTAGTTTGTTGATGTACGAATATTTTGATATTTTGTTTAATGGGTTTTATAGGCAGCTCGCCTAAGGAGGCTCTATGATTCATGGGAGGATAACCCAGATATTGGATTTGTGCTGATGAAGGTATTATTTGGGCATCGCGATTTTTTTCCTTTTATCAAATTAGTTGACTTCATTCAGTGTTCTGAGAATCGCTATACATAGCACACTGTAAATCATGGGGCAGGATGATCCTCGAACTCAACTTACACCATTATCCCTCTATATGATTTTTTAAAACATGTTGTCATCTCTTAAATTTGAGAGAAAAAATATGTTGAATGCATAGAAAATATCTAGTTATTATCTACTTGAGAAAGACTGGATCTGAGTTTCTACTTGATTTTGTTTTCCGTTTAAAGGGTAGTGGGAGGGCCTTCTGCACTGGTGCAGATGCTGTTTCTCTATATCAACTAGTGGATGAAGGTAAGTCAATCTTTATTTCTGTTTATTTTTAATTTTAAACCTCGTTGGGTTCAACGTATCAGCGATCAACTCAAGAACAAATATTTTTTCACCACTCTGTGCATCATTTATAACTGTTTTCTATCTTTATTAACATCAAATTCGTTTTTGGAAAAATAGTTTTTTAGGACACATAAATATGTACTATATTTTTCCATTTCAAACTTTCAACTGGTTTTCGGAATTCTACTTCTAATACCAAACCTTTTCTTCACTGGTTTACTCATTTGTTTGTTAAAGGGATTGATTTCAGATACACCCTGTGATCAGACCAAATTAACAGACCTCCTATGGCGTTTTGGTTGTGACACTTATGCTGCGCATATTTCATAATCTGTGTGAAGTGCATTTTTCATATTCTGGCCTTAACTGTTAAATAATTCAGGGGATTACTTTTTTTTCTTTTTCTTTTTTCAAATTCTGTTAATAATTGTGCAGGGAATGTGGAGGAATGTAAAAAGTTTTTCAAGACATTGTATAACTTTGTGTATGTTCAAGGAACATACTTGAAGCCGCATGTGAGTATTTACTTTTGTTACCAGTGCGCTTTTTAGTATCTTAGCAGTACTATTATAAATGTATGATAAGATAAAATTATAATCCACTAAAACTCCTTTTATATCTTCTGTAAATTTAATAAACTGTCTATGCATAGGAATGTTCTTTTAAGTTTCTATGGAAAATTTGAATTTGGCTTATTTGTGCAGGTAGCTATCTTGGATGGTATCACCATGGGAGCTGGGGCTGGAATTTCACTCCCAGGAATGTTTCGGTTGGTGACTGATAACACTGTATGTGACTGCTGCGTACTTTATGAATCGGTTTTACTGTTGTTTTGATTTCTGTTTGAAGTGGTGGTCTTTCTTAAAATCATAGTAATGAAGATTTTACCAAAAGTACGTTTCCAGTAGAGGACTCCCATTTAATTTCTGAGTGGATTAGATTACTGCTATAGTCTGTCCGCATCAAGCATTGCATTAAGTTCATATTGTTTTCGAGTTTAATTAATTGCTGCTTGCTCATTCCTTGGTCCTTCGCAAGAACTTATTAACCAATTTCTCTGGAGAAAGAGAAAGAATTAAAGGTTACTTGTTTTGGGTTTAATATGATTGAAGTTAAAACACTTGACCTTGATAAAGATATGAATATGGAGGTGGAGGAGATGATTGATTGATTCGCTAAGGATTGTTTTTCAAAGACTAATGCCTACTGCCAAAATATAATTTGAGAAACATGCTTCAGAGTTGAAACCTCTGACATTATAAAACTAATTTTACAATATATACAGTGCAACATCTTTTGTAAATCAATAGAACTGCTATCCTAGGAAAAATTGGTGATAATTTCAAATTTGAAGAAAAACCTCAGGTGTTAAAGACTTTCTTAGTAATATGCTTGTTCCGTGAAATATCTTCCAATCTGTAAAAAAGAAAACAACTCTGCATTTTCTTTTCTACCTGACATGCTTAAACAAGGTGACTTTCTGTTATTTCTTTTCAAATGTGCTGCATTCTGCAGGTATTTTCCCATCCAGAGACTCAGATGGGTTTCCATCCTGATGCAGGGGCTTCTTTCTATCTCTCTCGTCTACCTGGCTACCTAGGTACTACATACTTTGAAAAGTTTGAGTTGTCCGGTCTTTCTCAGTCTCAAGTTCTACATCAGATATCTAAAAGGATTATATTTGCCTCATGTTTATGCATCTCAATTTTTACAGGAGAATACTTAGCTCTTACAGGAGACAAGCTTAATGGTGTAGAGATGGTTGCATGCCGCCTTGCTACGCACTATACATTAAACTCGGTTTGTTTGCACTGCACTTGCTACGCACTATACATTAAACTCGGTTTGTTTGCACTGCACTTCATTTTTCTTTTTCTTTGTTTCTTTTTCTTTGTTTCTTTCATCATTGATCTACATCTGACGATTATTGAACTCTTCCAGAGACTCGCTATGGTTGAAGAACGCCTGGGGAAATTAGATACAGATGAACCTTCTGTAATTGAAACATCTCTTGCACAATATGGTGACCTTGTTTATCTAGACAGGAGGAGTATACTTTCTAAGTAATTTTCATCACATATTTCTTGTTACTGCTGCAGATTTAACAGTTACAGATCATTTATATCTACTACCATTGATCTCTGTGTCTGACTTGCCTTATCCCCTTTTTTTATGTCAACTCAGGCTTGACGTTGTTGATAGATGTTTCAGCCATGACACGATTGAGGAAATTATTGATGCTTTGGTAAAGGATGTAACATGAAAACACTAGCCCAAATATGAAGCCAAGTGTTTTTAATATATTACTATGATTTTGTAAATGCATTCTAGAATTCGCTTCAGTATGAATTTCTCAGGAGAAAGAAGCTGCCAAAGCTTATGATGAATGGTGCACAACAGTCCTCAAGAAACTAAAAGAAGCCTCGCCTTTGAGTTTGATAGTTTCCTTACGATCTGTAAGTTATCACTCTCCTTCAATGTCATGGAGTTATACCTGTATCGCTTTTATACTATATGCCTGACTTTTACCCGTGCATTCAGATACGCGAGGGCAGATTTCAATCTCTTGATCAATGTCTGGCACGTGAATATCGCATGTCCCTCAATGGAATTTCCGGACAGGTCTCTAAAGACTTCTGTGAGGTATGGGCCTTCTTAGTTTTCATTTAAGAACATCTTTTCATCTGATATTACATTGCCCCTTGTTTCTATCTACTTATAGGGCATTCGAGCAAGATTGGTGGACAAGGACTTTGCGCCGAAGGTACCCCTAGTCATTTACAATCTTCTAAAATAATTTTTCAAGCTATGATTATATGATTGATTTTCATTGTATTCTGCAGTGGGATCCTCCTAGTTTAAAAGAAGTGTCGAAAGACATGGTCGATAGCTATTTCTTTCCACTGTCCGCGGCTGAGCCTGAGCTGGAGCTGGAGCTGCCCACATCGTTGCGAGAGCCGTTTGTGCAAGAGACGGATTCACATAAGAAATGATACTGATCCCTTAGGCAGTGCTAGTTTGTCAAGAATTAGAGCTTGTCATTTTTAACTTATCCTCAGAAACTATTACAACACATTTCTCTGTAATAACGTTGTATCATCCGAACTAGTTATTTTTTGTTGCTCACACAATGAATATAAACTAAATTTCACTTAAGTCTCAATTTAAGTGAAATGTGATTTGAATCTGCCCAGATGACTTTCATATTTACATATTAGAGACAGACTATCATAAGTCTCAATTTAATGTTGCCCACCATTTGTGAGACCACACCAGAATTGCACTAAAGATTTTGAAAACCCCTAATAACTTTTATAGAAAGAGAAGGAAGTGGTGTTCAGTGAGTAAGACATTTTGGATGAGATGAGATTTTTTCTTCTGGGCATCTCGTCCTTACGAACTAACGAAAAATCATCATTCTCAAATTTGGCACTTGAGACTTAAAAATCGAACTCCAAAGGATTACTTTATATCCAAACCAATCAACTTGTCAGTAAATGTGATCAAATAAAAAATAATTATAAGAAAATGAAGCTCTCATCATGCATCTTTATCTTATGTCATGTATAGAGAAAATGGGCATTTTGGATATTGAATTTTTAAAGAGAGGGTTGCTAAAAGAGATTCTTGAAAGATGCAAAAAGAACTTCAACATCACGGGGACACTACCATTTACAACATCTCTGGCTACAGTTTGCTTCTCAAGATATTCTTCTTTTCCAGTCATAAACTTATCACTTCTAACCAGGCTTTTAGTATATACAAGCCGCACCGGTATAAGCAGCGCAGAGAAGAAGATGCGCGGAGAAAGAATATGCACATGGAAGATGAAAGGAGAGTGCGTTAAACGTAAAGAAAAAGCAGGGGTAATTTCGTCCCCTAACTGTATAACAAAGCAAATAGTAAACAAAGTGTAACAAATTGAAAGTGCATTTTAGGAAATCTACTGCTCATAAACAGTGAACTCATGCTTTCTTATAAAAGAGCATTTTAAGAAATTCATTGTCCATAAACAGTTTTACTTTTAGTATATAGAGAATATAGCAGCGTGCAAATAACCTAATATAAGCATCAAATAAGCATCATGCTAAGTTCATATGTAAAACATAACTCGAAATCCTAGCTGGATAAGTTGAACTATCTATAGCATAAAAAAAAATAAAAAAAAAGCACTCAAAAATAAAACAAACTGCATTAATTATTTACACATAAAAAAATCTCACTTGGGCTAAAATAGAAAGATCGGAAGAACAAAGACCCAACTTACGTAAGCCCAACCCAGAAACCACTTGAAAATGTGGAGAGGTGGATAAGTCAGTTAAAAAGGCACCGATCGTATTTGAAGGCAAACGGGATGTTCGGGTCAAATCAACTCCAGATCGCATATAAAAGGAGAAAAAAAATTCATTCTCACAAGGCAACCAATCAATCAATTAAACATTTCGGCATTTTGGATACTGAATTTGTACAGAGATTCTTAAAAGATACAAATAGATGTCCTGATCAATACCAGCTGGAACTAAAAGATACAAAAAACTGATGTGTTCTAACCGAAATGTTCATCAGTCGGAAAAAGAACAGGGTTCCACTCCACAACTACTTATTCATCATTCTAACAGAACTTGCTTTCAAACTTCAAATTTATGCCCATGCTGAAAAGCTCCTGGCACAATAATTTGGCCCCATATGGCACATTAACCCGAACAAGGTCGTCGGCAGAGTCGCAAATCCGGCAGTAGGGACCCCTAATCTTGCGGCCACCAGGGACTGTCCGTTGAATCACATACGCAGCATTTTGGCATCTTTGGCAGATGTGCATCTGGGAGGAGTCACTGAGCGTGAAGAGACGTTCATGTAAGTTTGCTGACGCTCCATGAGCTATTAGGCAATCACGTTCCATCTCCCCAAACTTGATGCCACCAAAGCGCTTCCGATCTGCCACTGGCTGACGGGTGAGAGGGTGGACTGGCCCGGTGTTACGGAACTTTACTTTGTCTTCAGACATGTGTATCAAGCGCTGGTAAAATGTTGGGCCCATAAATATGAGAGAACGAGACATTGCACCAGTTCCACCATTGTACACTCTCTCATTTCCACCTCTTGAAAATCCAGCCCTGGCATAGATATTAAACAATACATGAATAATTCTAATCCATTCAGCGGGTAACTCATAAAGACGATTTGCTTAAACTCCACTAGAAAATTTTCACGCAGACTACCAAAAGCAAAAGAAACCGATAACTGGATGAGGGTAAAAAACTATTGTACTTGAGCGACAAAAACAAATAAACCGCGTTCTGGTTATAGGTAGTGAAGTTATGCTGACGCATACTCAGGACAACAAAGGGAAGAAAACTTTTAACATTCCTTAACACAGCAAAAATTTCAGATGAATGATGCATCTACATAGAAAAAATTTGGTTATAGGCCCAACCCGCAAATGTCTAATAAGAGAACCTGGTATGCGACTCAACTCGGCTTAACATACTGTAACTCCAAGTAACTTACCTTCGCTGCACCTCAGGAACAAACTTTTATGAACTTATAATTATTCAAACTGACCCGAGTTTTTTATGATTATTAATAATAAATTACATATGGTTGTTTAACCTTACAATAACACAATTCAAAACTACAATTGAGGAAATCAACATTAAATTGCATATTTCACGTAAAAATATGATGTTATGGGAGGTGGGGAAATGTATCATGTCAGTGCTCAGTAATAGTTCAGGCCACCTATAAAAATGTAAAATGTAAAATGTGAATGTAAAATGAACAGTACATGTCATGGATTAGAATGCAAGAGTTACCTATGCAGTTGGTCCGTGATATCATCAACAGAGGGAGTAGAGAAAGGGGTGGCATATTTCTTCGAACCACCAAGAGCAATCCCCTTCCCTAAAGCAGCCTCTAGGAGTTGTCCGGGAGTTTGTCGAGACGGAAAGGCATGTGGATTAATCACTATATCTGGAACTATCCCCTGTATTGTAAAGGGAAAGTTTTCTTGAGACTCCAGAAAACCTAGGACACCCTTCTGCCCATGCATACTTGAGAACTTGTCTCCAAGACATGGATAACGAACCTACAAAATTACAAATGTTATTAGTGAATTAAACTTGGTAAAAGCAATCACTAAATAATATTATTTCAATGTCGGGCTTAGTTGCAGCAGATTACAGCATCGAGCTGCCATCTTCCATTGGATACAGATCCTACATATTCTTGCAAAACCTTCACTACTAAAGTGTTCAAAAGTATATGGGTGTACATACACCTACACTCGTGCATGCGCGATCATCCCTCCAAGCGTATATTAAATTATGTGCATAACTTCAAATACATACCTGTCTTAGAGATACAACAGCAAAATTCTTTCCATCATCATTAGAGGAAAGTACAACTTTTTGGACCATTCCCCTTTCAGTGTGCTTTAGTTTGATGCTATGATCAGCTCCGGATTCACTGCACCTCCCAATTATGATATCACCACTCTGCAGATTTGCACCAACATATGGAAAACCATCGTCATCAAGACTGTCAACACGTCCAAATTTACTTTGCATCTTTCCAAAATTGACACAATCATCGGACTTCCGCCTTTTCTCCAAAGACTCCTTATTGTCAACTTCAGCCTTGTAACTTCTTGTGTGTTCAGTTCGGAACATGCCACGTTCCAATGATGACCTGTTCATGACTATGCTGTCCTCTTGGTTAAATCCCAAGTGGACATTGACTGCCACAATAGCATTCTGTCCGTTATAGTACTCAGGTTTCGGCAGAATTTTCTTACGCCGTCCTGGAGTTCCAAGACAATCAGATGTCATTGTCTGAAAAAGTGGCCTCTGGGGATAGTGCAGTTGGTGAGACAGAGTATCCACTCTGAGGTTAGGATTTGTTGTAGAAAACCCAATAGCCTGTTGAGAGTGCTTCTGAGCCTGGTAGAGGACCCTCCTCGCATGGTCATGATTAGCAAATGGTATAAGGCTACAGCTTAAACCTAGTAAAAATGACATGTCAAGTTCACAGTGGGTGTACTTTGCAGCTGATTTTCCCTGTTCTTCCTTAAAAAGATATTTAATACCCCATGCAGTACAACAGTCTTCTTCTTCTTCAGCTCCAATAAGCTCGATTATTCCCTTGTCAAGAAAATATTGAAACGAATATTTTTCACCCTTCAATGCTTTAACCTTGTTCAAATTTTCAACTACCAAGAGAGGGCGTAAGATCCTTCCAGCATCAGAAAATATGCGTACTTCTCCTTGCAGTTGATCTCTCTTGATTTCCACCTAAGAAAAAATCATTATCAGTATTGATACTTTATTCTAATAACTGGGACATCCATATAAGGACATGCTAATTGCTTCTTGATAAGCAAAGTCATTGCATAAATACCAGATGAATGAAATTCATTCAAATAACCGAGATATCCATCAGTACCACATGCTACTAGCTCACTAATAAACAAAAACATTGTATCAGGTGAATAAAATTTACCGCAAACAGCATATCCATCATAAGGAAATGTGGCTCACAACTACAGAAAAATCTGAGCACTACACAAAGGTTCATAACTGTGTATAAGAGAAGCAACAGTGAAATTGTAATCACTAGTTAAAGACATAAGGGTCAAATGGGTGGGAAAGAGCAACCAAAAATCATATGTATAATTGATGATGGAAGCATCCAGCCTGGCCTTCTTGAGAATCAAATCATATGAGTTATGATGTCTACCTTAGTAATTGAAAATACAAGTAAAAACGAAATAGGTTATAGTAAAATACGAAATAGTTTGGCAAACAATGCTCCTAAAGCTGTAGTATGACTCTCCACTGAAAGTCATCTTTATATATCGTAATTCTATTGGCCTGCCTGAATCAACCAAAGCATATTGGGCTTTAAAACTTATCAATGGGGATCAAACAAGAGAGAACCTGATGTGGCAACCTCTTTCTGCGCCGCAACCTCCTTAGTTCCGAAACAAATGAGAAGGAATCTTCACAAACTCCAACCCAATCCCCATTTAAAAAGACTTTATCCTTCCCACGCAGTGAAGTTGAAGTATCATCCACCAGCGTCTCCATGGCACAGCGAGACAATTGGCGTAACAGAGATTCAGTTACATTTGTACTTACTAGTCCAGTGGCAGACAAATTTTTTACAAGCCCGCAATTCTCACCATCTGGGGTTGACAGAAAGCAAACCTTACCCCAGTGAGAAGGATGCCTGCATCCACAACGTTCTATTAGCCAAAATTACAATTCTACCATATCTTAAAAAAGAAAGAACAAAAGCAGTAAAACCTCTAAGGATTTAGTGCAGGCAGACAGACTCCAAAACGCAACCAAAACATATAATATTTTTTGTGTACAAAATATAGAACTAGGAGCTCAATAAACTGCTGAGACCAATCACTTAAGCCTCAAAATGTCAATGTCCAAGGAAATGGAATGTAATAGATATTACACTGATCCAGAGCCCCACAAACAGAATTCAATTTAAACAAAATCTGTTATTTATTTTTCTGTTTTGGTGATCAAATCTGTTCTCTATTTTCAGTTCAATCACTTCAGAAGCTTTCTAATTATAATTCTCGTTTCTCTCATGTTCTTATTTATTTTCACTGTAACAGTTGCAATAAAGGAAACACTGAACTTCAACCTGAAGATGCTGACACATATCTGCAAATGAAATGTAAAAAGATGTAACCTTGCCCAGCGCCAACCATAAACAGAATCCAATTCAAACAAATTTTGTTCTTCCTTTTTTCTTTTTCTTCTCTTTTCTTTTCTTTGCTTTTGTTTTATGGTGAAGAAAATGTTCTTTATCTTCAGTTAAATCACTTAAGGAGCTTTCAAATCTATTCTTGCTTCACTCACATTCTCACTTAGCTTCACTATTCATTTGCAATTAGAGAAGACAGAACTTCAACTTGAGATGTTTAGATAAAAAAGTTAAAAACATACACTTATCCTGAGGGCTCAGCCTGAATTCCATTGAAACATACATGAAACATGCAATTGTTGGTGTTAATTTATGGAATAATAAAGCTGCGCAAAGTCTCCGCCACTCCATAAGCTCATTAGTACATTTTAATCAACTAATCCTATAAGGAAGAACTTTGGACTGGAAATAAAAATGTCTAAGAGCTGAGTCTATTCATTACGTTCATACTTATATTCATTGAATCATTGAGGAGGACAAAGTTATTGCAAGAAAGAATGAAACAACAATTTGAAATAAGTTGAAAGCTACTCACGGGTATCTGGCATCTCCAACCTTTCCCATATATTGAACCTGCTGCCTTGTCTTCCTCATATCGACCATTGTCTGCAGCGGATTTGCTCGCCCAACTGTTGCCACTATACCGGACATCCTCTCCATCCTCTTGAACGGATGACACCAAGCTCCAGTAGAGAATGCTCTGGAAATACCGTTAGTCACTATAGAAGCATCTAGGTAGTTCTCAATTGGACGAACAACACGATCACCACAGAGATCTCGCTGCAAGGCCTTTGCCATTCTCCTCCTGGCATGACTTATATGGGCCTTCAGCTCTCGCTCTAGGAGCTCACCAGCCAAGTCCAACCTCTTGTTCCTAAAGTCATCTCGATTGTCGCATTTCCTGCGGCCAGCAAAGGCCTGTAACAGAGATTTCACCATATACCCAAGAAAACGAGCCTTTTGCTTTAGGCCAGTCAGATTGGGAAACAAATACATTCTAATGCACTCTTCCATGCTTTCCCCTGGAGGAAATGAGGTTTTCTTTATCACTTCATCCACATAATTGAGAGCATTCTTCTCCCTACGAAACCCTCCACTTACTTTGTCATTTACTTTATCAGCATCACGAATTGAGGCAAAAAGTATGTTCAAAATGCTAGCATCTTCACTGTCATAGTCAATCAGATCTATAACTTCTCTGTCTGATGAAACTCCAAGGGCAAAAAACCATATCCACACAGGGATTTCCGTCGACATGAAGTAAACGGTGAGGACCTTCTCTACCCCTTCAATGTTTTCAAGTTTGGAAATCCCAACTAGTCTAATTATTAGGCGGTGCCTCTTCACCTCTGACCTGTATGCAACGGTCAAACCCTGATTATTTGTGATGAGAAGTCTCTTCAGACAGCTCTGTTCTTGTGCAATAAAGGTCTGCATCATAGATCCCATATATGTCACTAAAACTGTTTTTAAAAAGATATAATGCATTGCCATAGCAGAGTTGCCGAACACTCTAATGGCACCAAATAACAAAGAACAGCAGAAAACCAGAAAAGTAACAAAATGACATTTCTACAGAGATTATCTGTATTCTGCAAATTTACATTATCAACCGGAAATAATGATTATCTATATGACAGGAATTAAAGCAGATATGGGCTCACCTTCTCCGCACCCTTGATTATAAAATAGCCTCCATGGTCAAACTCACAGTCACCTTTCTCTTCGTCCCTCATCCAACACAAGTCAGACTTCACCATCACAGGGACACTACCAATTATAACGTCTCTGGTATCTGTACTTACAGTTTTCTTCTCAAGATACTGTTCTTTTCCAGTCTTAAACTTATCACTTCTGACAAGGCTTTTAGTATATATCTGGCAGATTGTAAATATTCATACATTATGAGATATTATGAAGTTGGGAAATAAAAAAAATATTTTCACATCCTTATTTTACAAATTAGTTGCTAATACTGGGCTACACAAAGTTGTACACCCATATTACTTAATATAGCATACATAATCGTGCTTCGTAAGTTTAGCTATACACAAAAATAGTTTATGCACATCAAATAAGCATCATGCTAAATTCATATGTAAAACACAACTCAAAATCCTAGCTAGATAAGTTGAGCCATCTATAGCACAAAAGAAAAGCAAGCGAAAATGAAACAGACAAACTGCACTAATACAACATTAATAACCTAACAAGATTCCAGACAAGTTCAGTAAATTTATAGCACTTACTGAAAATAATTATCAGATCCCTTTACCTCAACAGTAATATTGACTTTTATCTTGGAAGAATATGTCATGTTCTGAAGCCGAGCATTCCTAGGTAACATATTGTACTCCTTGTCATTGTCAGAACCGCCCCAGAATTTTGGTTTAACAATGCTAACCCCCCCAAACCTTACAGAAGCAAACCTCCAATCACTGTCTCCCTTTTTGGATGGGTCATAACCAGGCTCGACTACAATCTCACCAAAAGAATCAAAGACCCTTTGTATACCATTTTTTATGAAGTCATTGTATGAGTTGATTTGATGACTAATAAGGCCATACTCATTGAAGAATGACATAGCTGCCTCCTTACAGAACTTCTTCAGAGACCCTTCACCCAGTTCATGTATGGTAGTCGAGTCATCATATTCATCATCATCAATATCCATGTCAACCATATTTGAATAACTTTTTCCCTTGCTGCTCATACCCATGTCTCCCTTGGCATCCGATGACGCCCCCATTGGATTCAAAATCGGTCAAGAGAGTAAAAGAAAGGATGACGAAAAACCTATATTAAATTAATTTAGCAATTCAAATTTGAACCATAATACTCCCAATAGGTTTCAGAGAAACCAATGGGAAAAAAAATAGGAATAATATCAAATCTCTCGCACCCAAGCAAAATCAGAACATATTTCGATAAAAAATATATATATTGAAAAAAAATAAATAGAAAAAAAGGAAAAATAAATTTTTGAAACTACATATAAAGCCTACTTATAAGACTACGTTAGCCTCAGTAAATCAACATATACATCCTTGATATGAACTATCTTCTTCTGATACCCAATTTTGTTGTCCAAAAACATTGACCATATATACCATTTCCGCATATATTAACGATATAATTACTGATTATGAACTTTATTCCCAAAGAAAACACAAAGACATATGCATTAACAATGCTTCTCATATATGTTCTACCTTCCATACAAGACATTGGGTTTCTTAGAGGCATTTCCCACTGTTACACATTCCTCACCCATAAACGCATATGTAGAAAATTATCCATGCAACACAAAGACTGGCGTCTCCATACCAGAGGCGGATCTATTAAGGGGCAAGGGTGGTCAATTGACCACCCCAACTCCTGAAAACCTCGATTAAAGCTTCCATCTTCAAGCCAAAAACATCTAGCATCTTGCCCTCTAAGTGCTTCAATAAGTAATTGCTTACCTTTGTGTTCCCTCTAACTCCCCCTTGCTTTTGCGTTGAGTTCTGCTCGCGCACTGCCTCTGCGCTCCACCTCTGAGGCAATTACACAGCTCTTGAACCTCAACACTCGACTCCGTCTTCGAAAGCTGGCTCGGATCTAAGTTTGGGTTGTAAGCACGATTTTAGCATTCTGGCCCATAACTCTTTTAGAATCCGGCCCATTTAACACTTTTTTCGAATACCAGCCCATTTTAACTCTTTTATCCCGGCCCATTTTAACTTTTTGTTTTTAATTATAGTGGAGGCAAGAATTTTTTAATTTTTTTTTCATATAGTATGTCATCCGAGTTCAAATTTAAGACTAATTACCTATAAATTAACAGTAAAACCAACTAAATTAAACCTACATGACTGACCCATTTTAACTTGTAATAAATTAATATGTAATATTATTAGTTTCGAGTTAAAAATGTCTAGTTTGTTATTGCATAATATTTAATTAGGTGAATTTGGTGCAAATCATATAATCCATTTTTCAAAATTTAATATTGAACTCAATATATTAGTACGTCACAATTCACATTTATATCATATGAATCAAAAAATATCTTCCCGTATTAACAAAGTTGATTAATAAGAATAAATTAATTCAATGCCTATCAATTATCAATTAGAATGATTTTATTTGAACATATTAATTGATCATTTTATTTAATTCACTTATGTGACATTTTTCCTAAAAGAAAAAAAAATTAACTAAAATATATAGAATATAATTTAATTTATTAATATATCATAACGTATTAAGTGTCACATCAAATATGGTCAGTTATTATAGTCGAATATCGTAAGTTGAACTATTGTTTAAGGTTATCATTGAAGAACTGAAAAATTTGAGTTCGAGCCCATATTTAGTTGGATCATGAATATGTTGGGTCATAAAATAGAAATTAATGCATCGGTAAATTTCGTATCTATTAAGTATTTTTTCTTACTAACCACTTTATTATGTGACACTTCTACATCAGTGGATATGCCATGAAATATGCTTCAATTCAACTGGCCATAATCAAACATAATAACAGGTGCACCAAGTTTTATGCCAAATTTTATATTTTGTACTTACAAATAATGGATAGTAGGTAATCGATGAAAGAATACATGTTTACTAACAAATAATGAGGAAGTAAATTGACACGACCCATCCCAATCCCCCCCGGGATTACCATGGAATGTGACGTGCTCCCGTCGGACAAGAGGCGTCCGACAAGGGATAACCGATTGTCTTTGCCCAACCGGGCTTCCAGAGTGCGTAAGGATCGATGGAGGAGGTGTGCGATGCAACAGTCTCTGCTGCAGTCGTATCCGGAATCAACCTGAAGGGCATTGAAAACAAAAGCTGTGAGTGGACGAAAATAAACAAGTCTGTTTAAAACATTTATAAGACATTTATGCCCCTCAGTAAAATCATATGCATGCACCAAAACCAATAATCCCATATTTATTTAGAAATAACCATTAGGGCCTTAGCCCGGAAACCAAAGCATAGTTTCAATTTCCAAAAGTAATTCCAAGAGTTATTTCATAAATCCAGTAATATGATCCATAAGGCATATAAACCATAACCATTATTTTAGCCACTGCACTATACACTCCAATCCGACATCCCTGATGTCTGACGTCCCTGACGTCAATAAGGTCACAATCACAAGGCTACGCGTGCCACTCGGGTCTCAATTCCGAGTTCATTCCCCGAACCCCGTTCGGGTACAGCATCCCCGATGCTTAGCGTCATAGACGCTGGACGTACTAGACGTCCGTGACCTCTCCGGGGTACCTCGCCGGAGGAGACAATATAATATGGAAGGATCTATACAGTGCAGTACTAAATACATTTTATCGATATCCACATGCAAAACATATAGGTATACATAGATAAAATCCGAACCATTCGTTACGTTTCGTCAAACGGGTCTCATGCCCAAATACCGTGAAACGTGCCATAACCGAAATATCATCAAAACCATTTATAGATTCCAGCATGTGAACATATATAAAATGTAAACCAGGAAACATTTATTCAATTCCATTTTAGGGTCCCCGACCCGCAATCACATGTAGAAATCAACTGGGCCCCTGGCCCGATTTCACAAGTTAACTGGGCCCCTGGCCCGATCCACATGTTAACTGGGCCCTTGGCCCGATTTCATAGTTCAACTGGGCCCCTGGCCCGATTTTACATTATTCAAGTTCGTAACCGTTTCATGAAATCATATCCAACCACATTTATGGAAATCGGTGAAAATCCAGAAAATCTCGATTTACGTGCAAATACGTAATTCACCTCGAAATGCGTGAAATCATTTTAAATTCACCGATATCCAAAGTAAATCATTTAATCATAATTATAACAATCATAAAACAGTTATGCATGCATCGAATTTATGAAACCAATGTCCACTCACAGACCGTTTAACCGAGCGCCTCGATAGCGTGCCATAGGCCTTCCCGGGCCACCTCACTATCACCGGGACTCCCAATCCTGTTCAAATCAATTTAGAGGATCACTAACCTCATCAATAACATCCTATTCAAGTCCCGTAATTTTCCCGAATTTTTAAGTGTTTTTAAACTGGATTTAAAACCTTCGGACATCCCGAACAATATCGAGACGGTGTCCGATCGACACGAAACCAATCCCAAAATGTTCGTTACATTGTATAGGACAAAAGTCATGTTGACCTTACCTCGAGATTCGTGCCCACGCGCCGTCACGCGCCACCGTGAGTGGCTGCGTGTGAAAGCCGCGCGCCTGCTACAGTGACCCGCACAGTCATCCCTCTCACCCGTTTGTCTGTAAAACGGGTTGAAAAACCCGCGAACAGACCCGGTACAATTACACCCAATTCAACACCAAATCCATCCGTTCTTTCAATTGATCCCTTGTAATCAATCACCAATTAAGTTCTGTAGATTGAATTACACAATTTAGGGTATAAATCTCCACGACTCACGATTGATCCTCGACGGGTTTTCAAATCGGGTTCACCGATTCCGTCCCTGATTTCCAAATTAAATCATATAGTAAGCATCGTGAGAGTGTAAGGGATGTTTCTGCACAATCAATTTGATGAATTCACACCTCTAACCTGTTGAACTCAAGCTCGAAATGAAGCTGCCATGGAAGCTCAGTTCTCCCTCAATCCGACATGGTTTCCCGTCGTTTTTGCTGCAAAGCTTCACGTTTTGATCCCAGAAGACTCCAGCTAATCCCCATTTTGATCGACACGGCCCAATTACTCCAATTCGAAATTCCCTCCAATTCCCTGAAATTCGATTCCCGAATTGCACCTCCCTACTCAGTCCCCCGTGCTCTCCCTCAGCCAAAACCTTCCCTAAGTCCTCAAGTATCCATTTGTAAAATCAATTTTGGAAGGAGACGGCCAATGGCCAGAATCAAATCCACAAACCTCTGTTTTTTGCTTGTTCACGGTGAGGGAGTGAGGCTGAACATAAATAGGAGGAAGGGATGAGATGGACGGCCCAGATTGAATCTCAGAATGAGATCAAGGGTCCAGATCAAAAGATGAAAAATAAGTGGGAAATTCTTTATATTATTAAAATCCAATAATTTAATCAATCTGACCAATCCAGATCTGATCCCAATAATTAAAGATTAGTGGTCCACGTGTCCCACTCAGAATTCCAGGCCAATCAGAAAACGCCACGTGTCCACGCCTCGTAATGCGTGCATAACGAAACCAAACTTCCGTGACCCATAACTTCGTCGTCGAATCTCCGATTTCGGCGTGCCGCCTGTCGTTGGATTCGCATCGACGAAACCTATGTAACGGTCCTTGGCCCTCGGCCATCGGACATCCCGGTCAAAAAGTCAACATTTTCCCATACATCGTCCAAATTACGAAAATGCCCCTGGACTTCCGTACATCATAACTTTCACCACGAACGTCGGAATCGAACGTGCCACCTGTCTATGAACTCGTGACGTCCCGAACTACGTCACGGTCATTGGTCAAAGTCCATTTGACCATCCGAATTAAAAGTCAACGTTTTGCCCACGCCCAGGGGCAAAACGGTCATTTTGCACAATTCGTCCGAAACGCTCAACTAATCCCAGATTAGTAAATCACAAATAAATATCATTAAATCCCGATATTCGGGACGGGTCGTTACATAAATAATCGGTAAAAATGTACCCAAAAATTAGACAATTATTCTTGTTGATACATACATTTAATAACCATTTAACATTCGGACATTTACTAATTATTTTAAATACTAGCATGTGTCTTTTATTTATCACTTTTGTTAAGTGGTACATATACAACGGTATATATCAGTAAGTAGGTAATCAGTGAAAGAGTATATGTTTATTTACAAACAATGAAGAAATAAATAATCGTGAAAATGTAAGACACTTCACCGATGAGCTCCTAAAGTCAGTGAACTCACAAAAAGCCTTATGTTAGATAGATACGTGTCCATATATATAAGACACTTCACTTTTTTCTCCCCGACCGATGTGTGATTGTTCACGGGTCATACAACATGTGTCATTTATTTACCACTTTTGTTAAGTGGTACATGTACATCGGTGGATGTATAATATCCTTGCACTTAATTCAACGCACATCAATAGACCCTAATCAAACAAAATAATAGTTATACAAAGTTTTCATACCACAATTCATATTAATAGCACATTTTCTTACAAATAATAGAGAAGTAAGTAATCGGAATAATCAGAAAAATCTGCAACTATTTTTTATTGAGTTGTTCGTTTATTTACCATATAAAATTAGAATATTAATAGTAGCTAATATCATTTTAAGTGTCGACCCTCCTGAAAAAAATTTCTAAATCCGCCATTGTCCATATCCTATATGATTTTTCTATGTTAAACAAATTACTTGATGGGAAGAAAGAGAAAACAACAATATTAAGGATTTTTAGTTTGCTCACACTAGTCTTTCCATCTTTCCACTACACAGAAAAGGGAAAGAATAATTTGTATGATACACTTGACCAAGCACCAATTTCAGAAGAAGAAAAAAAACTTCAGTAAAAGCAAAAATCTTTCACATCCAAGCTAAAAAAAATTAGTCAGATAAAACCCTCCGAAAAAATATTTTGACAAAATTAAAAAAAAGTCCAAATTCATTATCGAGCAAGCCTATTGTAACAAAAAAAACACATTGCAAGACAACAAAAATGATAAACAAACAAACATAATCATGCATAAACAGAAGGAGAGCGAAGGACATACACTGAGCTCGTAAATAGAACCCTAAACCCCCAATCGTAAAAATGCTAGCTTTAAGTTCTTCGGGACTCCGAATATTAGCGTTTATAAGCAATGCATGTGGGATTTCGGATTTTAATTTGTTCCCTGGCTCGCTCTCACTGTGTTTAGGTGAGAGAAATGAAACAAGTCTGCTGCTCTCTGGCCTGAGTAGCCTTTGGTGTGGCTCTGGAATGTAAGAGAGAAGTGGACGTTTTGAGAATTTAACATTACGCAGTCAGCACTGAGCAATTTATTTTGTAATTTTTAAAACTTTTTTTTACACCGTCATCATTCATCTCTTTATTTATGTTTGAAAAGAATAATTATTAGTTTATGGATTTTCAATCTTTTGAATTTGTGTTTATACATAAATTATGATTGAAATTATTCATTCTTTAAACCATCATTTTATGATCATTCCGTAAAAAATTAATATAATTAGAGATTCATATGTATAAAATAAATTAATAATTCTGGTAAGAATTAAAATTTTTATGATGAACCGTCTATTTAGTTGATATATTATGAATGGTTAAACGACCTCCAATTTTGTTGTGTTTTATAATAATAATCTTGACAAAATAATTTAGAGAACAAACGTTTTGATTATGATATATGTAAAAATGTAATTTGATAAATTGAAAAAGTGATATAAAGAGATATAACTAAAATGAAATAAAATTATTACCCTTATTTTATTTGGACTATGAATGGTAAAAATTGCCTGCGCAAAATGGACTCGTTTGACCCAACTCAATTTTTGGGTCGGAGCAACCATGACCCGACCTTGCAAATTGCAAATTGAAACTATAAATAAACTTTCTTCAAAATTTTTAAAAACAATCGAACTAGACCCATTTTCTCCAAATTTTACTCTTCATAACTTTAATATTAGACACCGTTGTCTTTCAATTTTAAATTATAGTTCTTTTGTTAATTTTTTAAAACAATTTCAATTAAAAATCGCCACATCATAGATACATGAGGCAAAAGTAAAACTCAAAATACAGTAAACACACCTCTTCAAAACAACATTTAGAATAACTTCGATTTTATCATCTGATCATGGCATCAATAAGCAAGGCTGGATAAATTATGTTGTAAACAATATTAACCAGTCCAAATATGAACCTTCATCTTCTTCATCACATGAATTGTGAACACAAAAAATTGAGACAGAAAGACAGACACAACCTCGAAGATTCCTAGTCTAGGCGGCGAAGCAGATATTCGACTTGAACAACCTTGGTGAGAGGCATTATCCACTCCCCGTAGAGCCGCGAAACGACAGCCGGATCAACCTTGTATTTCCCACCATTATGCAATTCGCCGCCATTGTCAACAAGGCTCACAGCTTGCCCGAAAACCACCGCCTTTTTCACAACTCTCTTCTTCACCATATTTTCTACCTCCTCAAATGTCAACAATTTCATCAGACCCTCCCTATCCTGAAAAAATCAATCATTCAAATACATCAGACTAATTCCATTGAATTTTCTGATCAACCAAACACCAACCCCACTTGGGAAAATGATGATAATCAACAAACCCATCAATATAAAGCCTCCAAGTTTCTATCTCCACTTTAATTACGAAAGTGACTTTTTTCTAATCATCAAATTGAGTAAATTAAAACAGAATCAATGTACATGTGATAGCGTACCTGTGCCTGAATCGCCGACATGTACTCTTGAGGGGCATCCTTGAATTTAGCCTCAGCTACAAAGTATCCATAATGAATCCTTCTAGAGATGGCCTGCATTTGATAGAACTAACAATTGTCATGATTCTTTGCCTGAATTGAAAATGTGAAGCACTCAGTGATTCTTTGTGGATGCATTCTTAAATAAATGTCAATGGAGTCAAGTAATGTATGATTATAATTACATATGGCCATCAATACATATTAATATTTTGGCATAAATTCTCCACCTGCTCCTTTAGCATCATCATAGTCATACATAAGCAATAAATTAAGGTTTCAATCATAATTATATTATGACCACCCATTGTTGCTAAAAGTCTACATGGGCCCGAAGTCTACCCGTATAGTTTACAAGGACACCGAAGTCGATACTGCTAAATGCCGTCAAATTAACGATCAACATGGCTCAATTTCAGTATTTGAGTGAGTCCATGTGTGCCAAAAAGTCTCGAACTTTACCTGTAAGCAATCAAGATCACTAGAGGCAGTTGATGCATAGTTTCCATCATCACCGGGTGCAGCAAAAAGTGGAAGCAACTGGTTGAAATAAAAATCCCATATCTTCTTATTTAAGTTAATGGAAGCTGCAGCAAAATGCAATACCTACACATAATTCATATTTCCCCAAAAGCTAAATAAAGTTTCAAGCTTTAGAAACAAATTTAAACCAACCAAAAACTTTAAAAGGAAATGATTATCGGGTTCATAAAATCAATTACGTTTGGAATGTCCTGAGGAGGCACCATTGGAGATGGCAAGCTTTCTGGGAAAAATGGGTGTATTTCAGGGTCTTCATACCGACCAACCTGCAAAACAAAAACCGGTAGATTAACAGACAATGTGAATCAAAGAGACAACAAACAAGAAATCCCGACTTGGATTTTTCCAAATGACAATAAAGGAAAAGACAAAACAATCAACGTGAAAACGCAGAAACCGAGATAATGCAATTGGTAATTGGTGAATATGATTACCTTAGCTTGAAGGGTTTCTGTTTCCTTAACGATGAAACCAAGCAGGGACCCGGAGAAGGCGGAGGAAAAGTTGTCGTCGTAGGTCCGAAGATTTAAGGGGAAGCTGGATCTCTGAATCAGCCGGAATACGATGGGGTCTTCTTGACTGATCAATGCGTCTCTGACTTTGCCAAGCGTCAAAGATTCAGTCTTGGAGTTTGCTTCACCTGCCATTCGGAAACTTGCACTGGGTTCTATTTTTTTTTTGGTAGTTTTCTCGGGAACCGAACAGAAACTGAGACAGAAAGAAGGGAAAATGAGGAAATTTGAAAGTTGGAATCTTTGATTAGAGGGATTGAGATGGAGCAGATGGTGGTGGGGTTTTTTAACGGGGAGAAAAACAGAGGGAACGGGAGAGGAGGATGGTGCGGGCCCAGTGCCACACGGTGACGTGTGCGTAGTATTTTGTGTGCGTTGTGTAAGCTCAGCGTGCGAATCTAAGCATAACGTTCTAACAAAACTAAATAAAAATCTAAGCATAACGTGGCGTGACGTGATTGCACGGCAGCTTTCTTGCTATTTGCTAAGCCGAGTCCACACTCGATCACGCGTTTCACCTAATATCAACGGTCGATACGAAGGAAGACACACGGTTCATACTTCATAGTCAATGTACAGTCAACATGAAGTGGAAGTCTTTCAATAATATGGGAGGTGGTTAGCAATATTTAAATTCAAATTGTTAAAATTTTAATACAATTTGAATTTTCTAAAATTATATTTGAAATCGTTTTGATTCAAATAATTACTAACGGTCCAGGGATCGAAACGGTTTGAAACCGTTCAAGTATAAAAAAAAGTAAGAATAAAAAAATGATATAAAAAACAATTGAGTAATCAATACTCAAAATTATATATATTAAGTTTGTGATACAATTTGAATTTTCTAAAATTAGATTTGAAATCGTTTTGATTCAAACAGTTACTAATGATTCATGGATCGAAACGGTTTGAAACCGTTCAAGTATAAAAAAAAAAGTAAAAAAAAATGATATAAAAAACAACTGAGTAATCAATACTCAAAATTATATATATTAAGTATGCGGATGATTGGATTGCAAACATTATAACTATATTAAGATTTACCAAACAAACATTACCCCATAATAATATTTTATTGTATTTTTTTTGGTGTACGTGTATTTATATGGATATAGCTGGTTGGGTATCTTTCTATTTTTATTATTTTTACTTTTTAGTATTAATAGATTTAAAATCAATATATTTCATAACAATTTAGTTTGGATTTAACGGATTTTCAAAATGAAAATTCAAATCCAAATCGTTATTAATGGATCGGTTTAGATTCTTATACTGTTTGACTTTTATCCAAAAAAATCTAAACTGTTAGATAAATAACAATTTGAAATAAATTGATTACCGGTTTTAACGGATTTGTGTCCACCCCTACTTCTTACCACTTGTTATATGGTTTCTTACAATATAATGTAGCACCTCATTTGACACGACCCATCTCAATCCCTCCGGGATTATCACGGGATGTGCTACGCTCCCGTCTGACACGAAGTGTCAGTCAAGGGATACAGCCCGCATCCGTGATCAACCTGAAGAGCATTGGGATGGGTCGTGTCATCATTTTTGCACTTCCTTATTTGTTGGACACTACGTTTAGTTTTTTTTTCTTTCTATTTTTTTAAAAATAAGTAAAATGCATAAATTTTAAAATAAGTAAAATGCAACAGTTAAAATTGAAGTGCGGAAATCAGCTTCCTATAATATTGGTCACAATTATTTATGTGAGTCAAATTTATTAGTCGGATGTTTAGGGTTTTCAATAATGATTGTAGCTCTTCATATGATACAATGTGCTAAACGCAGGTCTCAACTCATCCAAAGTGTTCCTCGATCATGATCAGGGCCGGCCATGGCCTTGGGAGACAAGGGCGACTGCCCTGGGTCCACGAACAAGAAGGGGCCAAAATTTTTAAATTTGTCTTATTTTTATTGGAAAAAAATAAAAAAATAATTAAATTGAATTTAAAGAAATATTTTATTAAAAAATTGGGCTTATATTCTTGAAATATTATAAGAGTTATTCTAATTAATATATAGTTATCTAGTTTATCTTATAAAGTCATTAAGACTCTAATTTAAATTTTTTTGATAAAATACCATTTCTTAAAAATATAATATTGCAAAAATGACCATATTTTCTATGTATAATTGATGTGCTTAAATTCTTGAATTTTTTTGGTATATTGCTAGGATGATGAAAAAAAAATTAAAATTTGAAAAAAATATTAATTTTGTGAATGTAAATATATATTATAGGGGCACTTTTATAATATTCGCCCTAGACCTCCAATTTATTGAACCGGCCTTGATCATGATTTAGTATTAAGTCTTATTGCATTTTACAAAGTAAATAAAAGTAGAGTAGGATAACTAAATCATAGCATGTATATAATCAATAGAGTTTTGTATTGAAAAATAAAATCGACTAAAATCTTAATACAAAAATCCAAGACTAATGACTATCAAGTATCAAGTACCTTAGATGTTTTCGAATATTGAGAACATAATATAATTTAATATTGTAGGGTAGACCTTACTCTTGAAGGATAGACCTAATTCCAATTTAGAGTGCGATTTGACGTGTTCCAGCCAACATGCAGCTTTGTCTACTATTTTTCTTTTAGGTTTGTGCATCTCTTTGGTCACTTCCTTCATCATTATTCATCCGTATTTTTCTTGTATCAAAAGTATAACATTGGAAACTAAAAAAGGAATAGTTATGGAATGACACTCTAATATATCATTTTCCTTTTACTTTCGTATTCTCTATATTCGTAAGCTTTCAAAGTTCGTAAGCTCCAACTTGCTGATGGAATATTCGAATTGCAGGGTTAAGAAGTTTGCTTACCAAGTAAATGTATTGTTTCTTTCTCATTTATTGTGAATAAAAATGGACTTTAGTTAATAAATTAAACACCAACACATCAACATGATATTCAAATTTATTACAAAAAAAATTGATACTTGGAGTGGTAATTTTCAAGATGAATCAATACTTGCACAAAAATTATCCATATCAACCCGCACGATTAAAATTTCATGTCATTTTTTATTCAAATTCAGATAGATAACAAAATTGTTATCAATCATTCTAAACCAAAACAAAATGTTCAATCATGCATGTGGGGAAGATTAGATATCATATATTACCACAATTGAAAGACTAGGATTGTTACAAATTTCCAACTCTCATAAACAAAAAGAAAGCAAAGTTGCTTTAGGGTTCCAATGGTGCAAGATACGCTACTCAACCACAAGAAAGAAACCAAACTCACTCCTCAAAAAAGAATACCACTTATTATACACTTCTGAAAGCAATAAATCCGGCGACAAAGATGCATACAATATGTAAATGTAAAACCTGCCTATATAACACTTTAACAACACAAGCAAAAAAATAAACCAATTTGGTAATCTTGTGTAGCTATAATACAACCCCTCTTTCTCAAAATTCAAAAGCCATTGTATAGTTTGGACACTTACCTAAACATGGGAAAGATTACTTTCCCAATTGTGCTGGGAAGCAACCAAGGATGAAGGATATGGATCATAGTGTGATACAAGTGTTGTAGTTGCAGTTTCTTTCCACCATGAAACCTCATTTTCCTTCTCATGAAGCTTGTGTTTCGCGTATTCTAAAGAAAATTCGAGTTCTTTAATTCGTTCTTTCTGCCTTGCTTCCAGCAGTTCATGCAGCTTTCTTTCGAGTTCAAGTGCAGGAACTCCATAGTCACAGGGCATTTCATTATAATCATAATCCACTGATTCGTCGGTGACTTCTTCATAAGTAGAGATATTGTCTTCAACAGCCTGTCATTTTTATTCATACATTCATTTCATAAGACTAAGTCACTAATCAATAAAAAAAATTAGCATAATTCAATCAAACTTCTTTTTAGTCTTTGTCTGTACCTTTAATCTTTGTTGAGGTGGGTATATAGAAATGGATGAACTAGTCTCAGAATCCAAGTGAAATTGCAATCTTTCTAACTCCACTTCAAGCTCTGCCTCAAGTCGGTCCATTTCTACTTCTCCAGTTCTAACATACTCCGAGCAGACCTCCCGGACTACACCAGATTGAAGTGAAAATCTGCTACCAGAGCTCGAAGTTGAAGCTCGTTGTAAATCAGTGGTGGAAGAAGCAAGATTCATCTCATTCATTTCCAACGCCTTGGCTTCAAAAGGAGCATTGTTGCTTTGCAATCCCTCTTTTTCATTTTCAAGAAGCAGCTCTATTTCTGTTCGCAACTCCACCATATTCATGAGCTCATTTTTGCTGGCCACAATCAGATATATCAAACCGCACGCAACTCCCAAATTGAACGAGCTCGGGTCTTTCACAAACACTCCTGGAATTGGAAGAAAAATCTGTTGAGTTAATGCCTCCTTAGTGGATTATTAATGCATTGGAATTTGATTATGTATTGGGAATAAATACATGGTGTTGTTCATTCAACCTTGTAGGAAAAGATTGATGTGGAAGCTTCATGAAGAAGAACATTAATTGAAGAAGGTGCATGAATGGACTTCAATGAAAGATGTTGAAATGTGAGGAAAATGTCCCACATTGGAAAAACACATTTACAACTTGTGTCTTAAACACTATATAAGGTGGAGAGCTTGGCCACATTTCAACATCAAGGAGAACACCTCACAAGTGAGTGAGTGATTCAAGAGTGTGTATAGCTCTTGGGCTAGAGTGATCTTCTTGAGCACTTCAAGAGTGTGTATAGCTCTTGGAGTAGAGTGATCTTCTCGGTTAAGAGAAGGTGAAAGAGTGTATATAGCTCTTTGGGGTAGAGTGATTTTCTCGGGTTAAGAGAGGGTGTACAAGGGGTATCCTATTGGATACAAGGGCTCGAGTTGGGTATAAATTTGAGTAGTGTAATCTTGTATTTTGTATTCTCTCATAGTGAAGGAGAAAACTCTCCGAGGACGTAGGCAAACTCTCCAACGCGTGCCACTTCATGACCCATCTCCGCCGACGACGTCCCTCCTCGCGACCTCTTTCTCTCTCTTCTGGCTCCGCGCGCCGTCGCGTTTCCTTCGCCTGCATCGTTTCAGAGAAGACAACCATCGAGATATGATGCGGCGCGGAGACGAGCACTGTAAAGCGACGAATCCTTTGTCGTCGTTGGGGAAGTATGTGAAGCCATCCATATTGAACTCTGGGACACAATCGTAGCCGTTGGTTCCGGCTTCCTCCTCACCTGCGAGAATATCGGCGATGCGGATGTGGCGGGTCTTATTAGCAATAGTGTAACGGAAAGGGGAGGGAATGAGGGCTTTAAAGAAGGGATCGCCCTTCTTATTCATCGCCTTCGTATGAATTAAATGCGATGAGTGAGCCCCTGCTGGAGATAGAAAGACTCGGATTTAAATTGTGGAGAAAAATGGAGGGAAGCTTGACAGGACCCATCCCAATCCCCCCGGGATTACCGTGGAATGTGCCCTGCTCCCGTCCAACAAGGGGTGTCAGACAAGGGATAACCAACAGTCACTGCCCAAACGGGGCTTCCAGAGTGCGCAAGGATCGATGGAGAAGGCGTGCAATGTCCCAGCCTCTGCTGCAGTCGCATCCGTGATCAACCTGAAGGGCATTAAAAACCAAAAACTGTGAGTGGACGAAAATCATTAAGTTTAGTAAACACATTTATAAGACATTTATGCCCTCCAATAAAACGTATGCATGCCACAAAAACCAGTAACCAAAACGTTTGTTCAACCAAGTCATTAGGGCCTTAGCCCAAAAACCGTTAACTTAAAACCAAGTGTGGGAACTCAGCCCAAAACTGTGGAATACCACTACCAGACATATTAAAACCATGTGGGCCACCGCCCAAAGCCATACACATAACTCCATTCTTACCACATAACACAAATTCAACCGAAAAGCCATTTCATTGATTTATTAATTTATAGTTACCATTACCATCATCAGCATCCCAGATGCTTAGCGTCTCAGACGCTTGACGTCCCAAACGTCATATCTCACGGTATAACAAGCGACGCGTGCTGCCCGGGGTCTCTCCGGGTCCATATCTCTGACATCACAGATGTCTGACGTCCCAGACGTCAATCATAGCAATCCTGCTCCTGAGTCACTATACGGTCCGGTAACTCCGTACAATGACCCCTCACAGGCAATGCACCGTGACTTCCCCAGTGTCCCGGACATCTGGAGGAGACCATCATATATCCTCGTATCCAGATGGTATATGGAAAGCAGTTTTATTAAATCATTTCCCAACATTACAATGGGCCCTGCCCGAAATCGCCACAAAACATCACAATTCCATGTAGGGTCCCTGCCCCGAAATCACATTTATTAAACATAGGGTCCCAGACCCGAAATCACATTTATACCCCAACTCGGCCTCATGCCCGATTTTGTAAACCATTGGGCCCATGGCCCGATTTTATAAACCACTGGGCCCACGGCCCGATTTTATAAACCACTGGGCCCACGACCCGAATTCGTAAATCAACTGGGCCCCTGGCCCGATAATATCACTCAAATGGGTCTTAGCCCGTTTTCATAAACAACTGGGCCCTTGGCCCGATTTCATTAATACAAATGGACTCCAAGTCCGAGGTTTCCAAAATAATTGGGCCCCAAGCCCGAGTTCATCTTTCCAATTCCAAAACCCTTTTTATCACATTATTTATTAAGCCATTAAGCCACAAGCACGTAAAATCACAATAAAACCGTTAACCTCGATATACGTGAAATACAAAAAATACCTCGAAATACGTGCAACATACCCGAAATCAATACTCACAATCACCATCATAGAAATCACGTATATAAAACATATAACGCATTTAAGCATGCATAGGATTTATAAAACCAAAGTCCACTCACAGACCGTTTTAACTGTATGCCTCGATGTAACAACCCGTCCTGGGAACCGGGATTAGTAGACGAGGTACGGTGTGATTAGTGAGGCTAAGCGGCGGTTAGGTGGTCCTGATAAGGTCATTAGCGTAGAATGACGATTTTGCCCCTGGTCCGGGAAAAAATGTTGACTTTTATTCAGGTGGTCAATTGGGTATTGACCAGTGATCAGGACGTAGTTGAGGACGTCACGAAACCGTAGACATGAGGTACGTTCGATTCCGACATCCGAGGAGGAAGTTGTGATGTTCGGAAGGTTGAGGGTATTTTCGTAATTTTGGTAAAAGAGGGGGAAAGTTGACTTTTTGTATAATCGGGTTTTGGTAGGTTGACCTAGCAGGGTTAGATAGTTCTTGTCGTCCTGAGTTCGATGACAGGCGGCACGTATTCATCGGACTTACGAGGCGAGAGTTACGGGTCTAGGAAGTTTTGGTTAAACCGTAAATCTGTGTTCAACAGGAGGGTGTTTTGGTCTTTTTGGCTTCTGGGGATTTGTGCAGAGAAAGCAGAATGGATGGCTGGGATTTAACCAGGTGGGATAAGGAGTGGAGTGGATGGTGACACATGGCAGGGAACTAGAGGATTCTGGGAGAATCCTGTGTGGTCTCAGCCCAAATAAGTGGGGTGCACTCGTGCTTACCCGCGGCTGTTCTTCGACAAACACAGAGAAACAGAGGGTGAGAGCTTGAGAGAAATTGAGTGATTCTGTGCAAGGGGGGAGTGAAGAGTGTTGTGAGAGTGACAGTGAGGTAAGAGTGAGCTGGTGATAGGGCTTTGGCGGTGAGATCGTGCACGGCGGCACGGCTGTGGTGCGGCGAAAGCTTGGGGAAACAGGGAGACCGTGAGTTCGAGGTGGTGGCTACGCCGTGGAGTGGCTCAAACCAAGGCAGTAGGAGGCTGAGGAGACTGCAGGGAGGCCAACGAACACCGTGGCACGCGGCGGTGCGCACGGCGGAGTTGCAATCGACAGGTGAGATCTTTGCTCTGTTTTTTCCCGTGATTTTCATTTGGGAAGTCGTGAGTTTTGGCTTAGAGTCGAGAGGATTGAAGGTCAGGGGGATGTTCAGGAGGGTCCTAGGAGTGGTTTGTGATGGTCGCCGTGACGGGGGCGTACACGGCGGAGCTCAGGCGAAGATGAGTACTATGTTACTCTGTTTCGGCCGTGAACTTCAAACCCAAAGTCGTGGACTTCGGGGGTGAGTCGACGGTCTATGAAGGTTGGTCTAGGTTCAGTGAGACCCTAGGAACCGTCTGGTGTTGCCACCGTGAAGGGAGGTGAGCTGGGTGGCAGGATCGTGAAACAGGGGTTTGATGGCCGTCTGGTTCGAGCTTGAATCGACGATGACGGGACTGTGTCGAGGTTAGAGGAGTTGAGGGATGGATTCGTGGTGTCTGGACGAAGCTGTGGATGAAAGAAGGGAAGGGAATGGTGATCGGACGGCAGAGAATGCCTCTCGCCGGTCCAGTTGCAGCGGCCGGTTCAGCACAGTGCACTCGAGGATGGGGGTGACACTGTAGCTGGCGCGTGAGGGCCACGCTCAGCCACTTTGGGCGGCGCGTGGGGGCGCGTGCGGCGGCGATGGGAAAAACGATCAACATGACTTTTGGTCTAGGAGTTGTGGTGAGTTCAGTGGAGTTGGTTTCGGGTCAATCGGATGTCGTTTGAGTTTAGCTCCGCGAGGGTGAATGTTTAGGGTCCCGGGTTCTAGGTCTTCGGTTCGGGGAATTTTAAGGAAATTTAGGAGAATGTTCGTAGACGTAGTAGTGACGTATTTTGACGGTGATTGACAGGATCGGGATTTCCCGAGGAAGCCGAGGAACGGGCTGGACGTTCGGGACGCGAGTAGGGCTCAGTACTGTGAGTGGACCTTTTTCCTTAAACTCGAGCATGCATAACTGTTTTCTATAATTGTTTTATGGTTTTGATTATGATTCTATGTTTATCGAATATGTTTGGTTGGTTTTACATTGTTGCACGTTTTTCGAGAAAATACGGTATTTGGCACGTTTTACGAGAAACGTCGATTTCTGAGTAAAATGCCAGGGTTTTGGGGTTTTTAAAGGATAAATAGTTTGATTGTTTACAAAGGGATGTTGAAACATGATTTGGTGATTAAATGATTTCGGAAAGCGGAATTTAATTTTAAAATTGGAAAGTGGATTCCGGATTTGGGTTCGGAATGACGGTTCTGGATGCCAGAAGGGCATCGGACCAGTGATTTCGGATTCGGGTTTGGATATGGATTGGTAAATGGTTTTCAAATGGTTTTGGGATTGGATTTGCTGGATCTGGATATTGGGTTTAAATACCCGGATATATGTGACGGGGGACCGGCCGGATTGGGTTTAAAGACCCGGATTGAGTTTAAAGACTCGGGAGTTTAAAGACTCGGATAGATTGATTTTTCCCCGTAGGCCTTGAGTTTAAAGACTCGGATATGATTAAGGCCTGGATTGAGTTTAAAGACTCGGATAGGTCCAGCAGGTTCGATTGGGAAATGAGGATTTAAGCTTTAGGGTTTATGGTACAGTTTTTGATACTCATGCCATGATTTCCATACCTGTTTTATAGTGTTTCTGTTTCTTATGATGTTTTATGAGAATTGAGTTAGACCTGTGTTATTAACTGTGGGTTATGCATGTGGTTTTCAAAACGGAGGGTTAAATTCGTTTTTCTGATAAATGGTTTTAGACCTTTTCTTTGATTATGGTCCACTCACACCTTTGTTTTAACTTGCCCTCCAGGTTGTGGAGCTAATGCGGGGTTTTGACGTCGAGGCAGTGTCCGAGGCATAGAAGTGACGTGAGGGATCCCGAAATAGTTCAAAGTCTTCCGTGTGCGTGTAATTTATCGGTTTTTAGTTCCTTGTATTTTCGTACTATGCTCTGTAAATGACAATTTCGGGATATTTTGTTTAATTACTCCTGCGTCTGACTGGGTTTGAGTGAGTTTTCCTTGAGTGTGGTATCAGGGAGTCAGACGGGAGCGGGATTTACCTCGGGTTTCGGGGTGGAATCAGGGTGGGTCCTGACACTCGATACGCGTGCCATCGGCCCTCCCGGGCCACACCACTATCACCGGGACTCCCAATCCTGTCCAAATCACATTAGAGGGTCACTAACCTCTTCATTAACATCCTATCAAAGTCCCGTAATTTTTCCAAATTTTTAACTATTTTTAAACTTAATTTAAAACCTTCGGACGTCCCGAACAATATCGAGACGGTGTCGGATCGACACGAAACCAATCCCAAAATGTTCGTTACATTAAATAGGACAGAAGTCATGTTGACCTCACCTCGAGATTTGTGCCCACGCGCCGTCACGCGCCGCCGTGAGTGGCTGCGCGTGAAACCCACGCGCCTGCTACAGTGTCACCATCCTAACCCGTTTGTCTGATAAACGGGTCCAATTAGCCCGCGAGATGACCCGGTTCAATGTCCATCAATTTGACCCTAATTACTTCAATTGAACATCCAGTTAGTTTCGTTTTAAGTTCAATTACAGGTTTGCAACCTCAATTACACGATCACTTACCTAAAACCCATCGATTCGATGATGAACACCAAGAACACCCGGGTACTGTGCAATCATGGAACTTCAACAATGGCCACTGATTTCTTCCAATTGATGAACCCAGAAGCATCAACGGACCATGAGCAATTGTTTCCCCACTTCAATTTCGTCGTTTGATCTCACAATGATCACGACTCAAGCTCGATTTTCTTCCTTTGTTACCAAGCCCGTTCAGAGCCAAACGGTGGCCAATTCCCTTCGTTCTTTCGATGGATATGATCGTAGGAATCCCAGGAAGCTGAATGTGAGCTCCAATTTGATCCTCACGGTCCAACTCCCAGTATTCAAAATTTCCCCCCAATTTTCTAATTTTCAATTTTTCGATTTCCAGCTCTCTCTCAATCCCTCGTGTTTCCTTTGCTATCCCAGTCCCTTCAATCACTCAAGCCCCTCAATTTCAGCTGTGGAAAGGAACCCAATTCCCCCAGCTCACACACTGACACGACCCATCCCAATCCCCCCCCTCCCCCCCCCCCCCCCCCCCCCCCCCGCGGGATTACCACGGGGTATGACGTGCTCCCGAAGTGTCAGACAAGGGATAACCCAACGTCGGTGCCCCTACGGGCATCCAGAGTGCGCAAGGATCGATGGAGGAGGCATGCAATGTCCCGGTCCCCTGCTGCAGTCGTATCCGCGCTCAACCTGAAGGGCATTAAAAACCAAAAGCTGTGAGTGGATGAAAATAAACAAGTTCGTAAAATACATTTTATAAGACATTTATGCCCCTCAGTAAAAAAAATATGCATGCATCAAAAACCAATAATCAAATATTTATTTGAAATAACCCTTAGGGCCTTAGCCCGGAAACCGCAAACATAGTTTCAATCCAAAAATCAATCCAAAAGTTATTTCATAAATCCAGTGGTACATATTTATTACTTTACCATCTCCGGCATCCCAGATGCCTAGCGTCCCAGACGCTTGACGTCTTAGACGTCATATCTCACGGTATTAAGCGACGCGTGCTGCCCGGGGTCTCACCGGGTCCATATCTCTGACATCCCAGATGTCTGACGTCCCAGACGTCTAATCATAGCAATCCTGCTCCTGAGTCACTATACGGTCCGGCCGCTCCGTACAATGACCCCTCGCAGGCAATGCACCGTGACTTCCCTAGTGTCCCAGACACCTGGAGGAGACCAATATATATATCCTCGTATCGAGATGGTTTTATGGAACACATTTTATTATTCATTTCCAAAATATCACAAAGGCCCTGCCCCGAATTTCCATAAAACCGTCATAAGTCCAATTAGTTGATTATTAAATCCGAAATCATTTATTCAATTCCATTTTAGGGTCCCTGACCCGAAATCACATATATAAATTAACTGGGCCCCTGGCCCGATTCCTTAAATCAACTGGGCCCCTGGCCCGAATTTACTTTATCAAATCCGTAACTGTTTCATAAAATCATATCTGAACCACAATTATGGAAATCAGTGCAAATCCAGAAAATCTCGATTTACGCGCAAACCCGTAAATCGCCTCAAAATGCGTGAAATCACATAAATTCACCGATATCCAAATCAAAGCATATAAAAACAATTATAACAATCATGAAACAGTTATGCATGCATAGAATTTATCAAAACCAATGTCCACTCACAGACCGTTTAACCGAGCGCCTCGATACGCGTGCCACCGGCCTTCCCGGGCTTCGTTACTAACACCGGGACTCCCGAACCTGTTCACATCACATTAGAGGGTTACTAACCTCCTCAATAACATCCTATTCAAGTCCCGCAATTTTCCCGAATTTTTAATTATTTTTAAACTCGACTTGAAACCTTCGGACATCCCGAACAGTATCCGAAGGGGATCTGATTGACACGAAACCAACGCCAAAATGTTCGTTACATTGTGTAGATTATTTCCCATGTTGGACACTTCCCCATTGGACCCACCACGCGCCCCCACGCGCCGCCGCAAGCGGCTGCACGTGAAGCCCACGCGCTGCTACAGTGTCATCGTCTTCCTCAGGTGAACCCGGTTCACCAGGTTCAAACCGGCGTCCACGGTTTTCAAGCTATTCTAAGTGGTTTTCAGTCCTAATTAGCCCATTAGATTCGTCCAATCACAATTTATTGATTTAGATAATTGAATCACGAAGATTGAGCTTGTCTCTACCCTTCCAAACTTCGAATTTTAAAACCCGTCAAAGCCCTGTTTCGACTCCCAGCCACCAGAGGTTCCCCCCATCACGGCGTCACAACCATAAGGTTCTTAGGGACCCAAGGAGTCCAACAGAACTAACAGAAACCTTTGACTTACTCCCAAACCTCACGACTTAACGATTGAACCAAAACGGTAAAACAGAGCACCTAGAGGGAAATGAGAATTACCTGTCTGCCATCCGCCACCGTGCTCTCCGCCGCATCTGACAGGACCCACCCCGATTATCGCCTCGATAATCGGGAAGCATCCTGCTCCCGTCTGACAATCGAATCAAAAAGACCGGAAACTAGTTAAAATTACAACACACCCATTGTCAGACCAGGGAGATTAAACCAATACATCCGACTGGACGTCAAGTCCACAGTTTCACAGAGCAATATTACAAAACAAATTAAAGAACAAGTCCTACTCTGTGAACTAGCTACTCCGCAACGGAAAACGTTATGCCTCCGCCTCTGCCTCGGCGCTTGCCCCCACGCTTGTACCACGACCTGGAGGGAATTTAAAACAACAAGGGGTGAGTGGACCGAAACATAAGTTTAACAGGAAAAACAGTTTTTCCGAAATTGGGTTCGCCCTCCAGTTTTGTAATCCGCATGCATAACCAAGTATTCAAAATTTGTGTGTTAAACTTTTGAAAACTCTTTTTCCGAAACACAAGAAAAACGTTACATGGATCGTCATCACTCATGTAAAACCATGTAATAATACCAGATTCCAGAAATCGTCATTTTGCAACATTATTTGCACAAATCAAGTGAAACATAAAACAATAATCATGATTATGCCGTTGGATCCATCCGAGTCTTTAAACTCAACATTAGGCCTTCCCGGGATATCAACGAGTCTTTAAACTCAAAACACGATTAGTAGGCCTCGGGGGTATCATAATAATCGAGTCTTTAAACTCACGAGTCTTTAAACTCAATTTTCGGGCCCGCCCCCAGAATCAACATACCGGGTCTTTAAACCCAACACCAGATCCAACCATCAACCGGGTCTTTAAACCCAAAACCGTTTTTAAACATAATAAATCAGGATTTATCACAATTCTTTTTCCAACATTATTCCAAAACATTTCTCATCGTAACAGGACTCATGCCCGAATTCACATGTAAATTCCAACACATGCAATTAACAGAAGATTACTTCACAATATGATCAAACATCATAAATCCGAAACATGCATATTCATAACCAGATACTTCATCAAAAATTATCACGCATGCATAGGTAAAAACCGAAATCTCGAAATGCGTGAAATACGATAATTACCTCGAAAAACGTGAAAACAAGTAAAACCGATATATCATCTCACCATCGTAAAATCATATGTAAAACCATGAGATAAATAAGCAAAATAGTCATGCATGCCCAATTTAAAAATCAAAGAGTCCACTCACAGTCTTAGGACACGTCAATCGCGTCCCGCGTGCTCCTCCGTAGCTTCGGAAGTGTCCGGGCCTGTGAAAACGTACAAGAAGGGTTACAAACATCCCAAAATAACTCGTAGGATTTTTCCTAATTTTTCCGGATTTTTCGGCGAAAATAAACTTAAAGACTTAATCTTCCGGACTCCCGAAGTTATCCCGAATGACTCCCGATCGATTCGAACTCTAAAGATAAAATGTTATTTAGACTGTAAGGATCAATTCTCATGTTGACCGTGATCGGAGTTGACGCCACACGCGCCGTCACGCGCCGCCCAAAGCGGCTGCGCGTGAAGGCCACGCGCCAAGCTACAGTGTCATCTCCCTTACCCGAACAGCCTGCTAAACGGGTCTGATACCCGCGACTCAACCCGATCAGTTAGCCCTCAATTCTCAGTCAAAACTACCCGTTTTCAATCCTATTATCTTCCCTAACTCATTTATTTTAGGTCTGCAACACTGGTTAACCTCGACTTACACCAAATCGACCCAATCCAAGCTCGAACAGTCGAACAAGTCGACTCCTGGAACTCACCCTACACGGTTCCATTTCCAAATTAACTTCACCAGTAGCAATAAGGAACCCATACGCACACAATGACACTAACAATTTAGCTCGCCGTTACCTGGAAGTAGTCGTCCACAGCACTGGTTTTCCCCTGAAACTGAGACTCAGGTTCCCGGCCAAACCGTCCTCCTCCTCCTTCAATTCTTGCACGGTTGTGCACGAAATGACCCCAGAAGTCTTACACGGCCTTTGGTTTCGATCAACAGGCTCTAGAAGTTGAATGAGATTTTTCCCTCCAACTGGTTTTTCCTTCGAACTGGACCTTGGGTTCTTGGGCAATCCGTGCTCGAATCCCTTCAATTCTTGCACGGCTGAGACTCTATCACTCCCAGAAGACTCACTGTGTGTTTAGAATGATCCCTCGACCCTTAGAAATTGAACTCTGCGATTTCCCCCCAAAAACCCGAAACAGTTGCTCACGGTTTCTCTCACAATTCCTCTCACGCTCAGCTTCCAAATTGAACCAAAATGATCCTAACTCCAACCTCACTCCAGTCCCATACTCAGTTATTCGATCTGTATGGCCAACAGCCCGTGGGAGACCAACTGAGGCCTCTGAAACTGGTTTCCCGCAAACACAGAGACCACAGCCATTCCCGTTCCTCCCGTGCACTCAGTCTCTGCCCAGACACGTCTGGCTGCCTCCCACAATCCTCAAAATCCATAAACTAACCCACTCACCAGTCCACTTAGCCTTAAACAAATGCACGCTCAAAACCACCACGGCCGCACTCTGTTTCTCACGGTGGTGCTACAGTAACCACCGTGAAATGACCAAAATGCCCCTCTGTGCAATAATTACCAAAATGCCCTCCAACTTCCGTGACCCGTAACTCGGTCGTCCGACGTCCGTTTCAAGCGTGCCGCCTGTCGTTGTACTCGGGGCGTCGAGATGAACATAACGGTCTTCGAGTCAAATGGATATCAATTGTCAAACAAAAAGTCAACTTTTTCCCCTTATAACGCCCAAATTACGGTAATGCCCCCGAACCTCCGAACATCATAACTTTCACTCCGAGCGTCCGAATCGGACGTGCCACCTGTCTATGAACTCGTGACATCCCGAACTACGTCACGGTCATCACCCAACGTCCGTTCGACCTCCAAAACTAAAAGTCAACAAATTGACCACACAAACACAGGGGTAAAAACGTTATTTTATTCAATATTTAATAATATTACATTACCAGAACGTCCGGGGCGTTACAGCATCCTACTGGGTTCCCAGAGCCGTCCTAGCCTCCCCTCGAACCAAATTGATTCAACTTGATTACTCCTGGCTGCACCACCCTGTCAACACCTCTCTGTTCTTCCTGAGAGCTTACTCACACACAGAGGCTTGCCCTCACACGATTTTCAGCCAAAATCACTCACCAGCCAGTCTGATCACTCACCCTTGATCACAGAACCTCACAGAACTCACACACACACACACAAGGACGATCAATTGCTCACGGTTCCCATCTCTCTGTTTTTCAGTTCAGACACAGTCAGCCAGCGCTCTAAGTCTCTCACTCAGTCCTTACCCAAAATGAATCCCCTCAGCTCACAACTCAGCTAAACACACAATGAGGACGACAACTCGTGGGGACATTCTCAGACCCACTGGGAATTTGCTTCCCGTAAACAGAACACCACCGGAAATTGAAACCACCCGTGCACTGTGCACGACTGATCTTCCCAGTTCCACTCAACCATGTTTCCACTTCCTCAATCCTATTTAACAATCCGTTCTAACCTTCCACTACAGATTAAACAATGTAGGATTCAGTCCACTCACGACATAGTGTTCTGTCCCTGTTTCCCACCGTGTTCCACCGTGAGTGAACAGTACACGACCCAAAAAATACCATTTTTCCCTCAGTGCAAAAATTACCATAATGCACCCCACGCATCCAGGCCCGTAACTCGGTCATCCGGACTCCGATTGATGCGTGCCGCCTGTCTACGAACTCAGGGCATCGAGACCTTCCTAACGGTCCTTGGCCCTCGGCCATCGGACCTCCCGATCAAAAAGGCAACATTTTCCTTTAATTCGTCCAAATTACGGAAATGCCCCTGGACTTCCGAACGTCATAACTTTCACCACGAACGTCGGAATCGAACGTGCTGCCTGTCTATGAACTCGTGACGTCCCAAACTATGTCACGGTCATTGGTCAAAGTCCATTTGACCGTCCGAACTAAAAGTCAATGTTTTGCCCACGACCAGGGGCAAAACGGTCATTTTGCACCGTTCGTCCGAGTTCGCCCAACTAATCACCGATTACCCCTGCTAATCATGATTAGTCCGTAATCTAATCCCGAATTCCGGGACGGGTCGTTACAACCTTCCCCCCTTAAATAATTTCGTCCTCGAAATTACTAAATATCCTTATTCCATATCCACCTCGTGGAAAACATTTCGATCTCACACCTGTGTACACTTGTACACCCACCAAACTTGTCTGTACTCAGACGTCCCATCACGGTTTCTCACCGTACCTACCACACTCGACCACCGAGAGTGAAGTTGATCACCTGATCCTTGCGAATATTGCTTGTCAATTTCACCATTTAGCTGACTTCTTCAGCTTGCCGGTTTCTTTCAATCATTAATATATCTGACGTCTGCTCCCCCCTGGGAGTCACCAAAACACACCTGTCAGCCCATGCTGACACCATCAGTCAAACTATCACCACTAAGCTTTACCACCCTGATAAAGCACCAACCATCAGCCAATCGGTGACAACACCTCATCCTGCTACTCGCTCAAGTAGCGTAAGATCAACCATGTGATCTCATCTCGCAGGGCAACCCAATCCTGCGACATATATCCATCTCAAGTCCATAGCTGTCAATTCCCTCAGCGAACCATAACGCTGGAATCATCTCGGTGTGATAACATCACGCAAGGCCACACGTAGTGACGCAGGCACCAACTCACTCATCCTGAGTGTACGTATACCGTCATCATACTCAATCAGGTGGTGTAACGGACACACATTGAATACTAGCCAATCAGTGTTCGCCCAACTCCACACTGGGGTTCACTAGCCATCCGTGGCTAAGAGCGCCTGCTCATGAAATCACTGAACCCAACAAAAATAACTCTGCCCAGTGCATAGTACTCAATGTCCAGTTCACACCCACCACCAAATCCAATGGTGTCGGAACTAAGCCGACCACCACACGTATAACCATACACCACTGGTACCTCACATGTACCGTCACCAGACACCACACGGCCGGTCCAAAATTGATCCTCGTACACCGTACAGGATACGTATGTCCATCCGCCAATAAGCCCACTACATGGCCCACAGTCAATCATAATCCGATATTGGGGTTCTCCTGTCCAATCCCAGACTAGGCAAAACGCTCATCCCAACTCATCATCCAGTCCCAATCCAAATCCGAGTTCGAATCCACAATTTCATAAGAAATCCCGGATCCAAACCCAAACATCACATCCTTAACCCGTTTCCGAATCCGAATCCGAAATCATTATTCCGTAAGCTAGCATTTGGAATAATCATTCCGTACCCAAATCCAGAAATCCAGTTTCAAGTTCCGAAATCGAATCCTGAATCGTCACCCAGAAATCCGATTCCAAAACCCGAAATCTCAACCACGTCTACCCAGACGCACCAAAACCGAACCTATCGGTTACCTGTTCAATCCATTCGATTGACTTCATAGGGAAGCCAATCCCAACATCCACATATCTCAAAACTGACCAACTAGACCTCGTGGAAAAACCACACACTCACAGGTCAAATCCTCGAGTCAATGCGTAAGCATTCCAACACACTCGAGTACTGATTAACTTCGAGAAGAAGTTCAGTCCAATTATTCCCGTATCCAAACATGTGATAGAGCGATAAGCTCTTCACCTATCCTCACCCAAACGGTCACAATTCAAATCCATCACCACGTCACCAGACGGGTACCATTACGATCCCAGATCGTCACCATGTCCAATGTCCATTACAATCCAGATCCGTCTCGGATCCACACACGCTCACGTGGCTAGGAATCCACCTGGAATCCGATCGTAGGGTCCTACACCCTCATGAGTCCTTGTCCACCACACAACACTTCTCCAATTATTTCCACATACAATCATAGATTTACGATGGGACACATCAACATTGTGGGTCACATCCAATTACTTCGTCTCGATCCTTGTCGTTCCACCCAGGAAGATCAAGGATAATCCAAATACATGAAATCATCATCCATCCTATGTGAGTGCAAACACAACTCACAACACTCACCATACCAAGTGATCCAACACCGTCTGCTACCAAGCGGAACATGAGAAATCTCATTTACCCAACTTCGAATTATGCAACTCCACCTGGTGACCCAAACCACACATGGGTCCACCAACCAATACACACTCAACATACCGGTAACCACAACAGCGTCTGCCAGGGCAGAAAATAAGAAGTCAATCCTAATGACTTCAAAGTACCTATTACCAATGCGAAAACGAGCACTCCTCTCGTCCGCAATCACAACTCTTCTCGAAACCAACGTTCCAACCATGTTGGGAACAGACATATCCCCAAAGAGATGTCAAGTCCAACCACTGGACCTCCTACGTCCTCAACTCACTTGGACAACCACGTGTCCGCAATCAATCCTCAAGTTCCCACGTGATTCTCAATCACGAAATCCCACATCTATACCACCAATGATTTTCCTCGTCTTTTCCAATTCCAGTCATTTCCTTGTACTTTCTGAGGATATCAACCACACACAACCATACCAATCTCGGAGTTGACAACAACTCCCCAAATCCGCAAATTCTCATGGCATATGGAACATCATCCCTAGATTCCTCCTGTCTCAACATACCGTTATATCCATCAATCACTTGTCGTCTCGACACTGTTGGGACCCTATCCCAACACCTCACAACCTCCACTAGATCCTATCCAGTCCATGACTCAACCACCACTGAGTCGCAGATACCGATCATATGTCCATCAGGACAGAGTCACATCCCATCGTGGCTCACCACAATCTCAATCACCAACACCAGCACCAATGCTAGTATCATCAACACTTGCCTCAGCACACAGGCATCCAAACATCCACACTCGCACACGAATGCCCACACTAGCAAGGATGTGCAAAGTTGATACCCTGGATCTCCGTTCATACCGAACGACGATCCCGTATCAACACTCGTACCCCCCAACTATGGGTACCCCCAATTTGACCATCCGCACATCAGTATAATGAACGTTCCCTGAACGTCCCCTGATCCTCAAGTGTTAAAACCACACTAAACACCCTCGATAGCTAGTCATCTCGACACAACTGTCGACTAACAGTCATCGCTGTTGAGATCCGTATCCACACCTCACACTATTATTCGATCCAACACGTAATTCCACATCTCATCCCATAACCGTATCCGTGGATCGAATCCCAAAATCCTGACTAGACTCATTAGAGTCGTCCACATGGCTATCCATGACCTTCTCCGCTCGTCGCAGCACAAGTTCTCATTTAAAGTTCACTTTTCCAAGTCCACCCATCATAATTTAGGGTTCCAAAATCACACCCTAGGGTTCCACTGAACCCAACTGCCTTCTGCAGTGAAATCCACAACCTGACCGACCCTGCGGTCCCGACATCGTATAGACGTCAAATCCAACCCAATCATAAATTCATCGTGGGTTCCACCACGAAGGTCATCGGCTAACTCCGATACACCAACACCCTGTACACTAGCCAATACTACCAGGGTCCATATTTTTGACCATTACTCAACCGAGTTTCGCATTTCCCAAAATTACCACTCAAATGGGGTTTCTCGAACCCAGTTGTACCCAACAGCACAACAATCCATTACCATATGACCGAACCTACGGTCCCACATTACGAGTTCATCGTACACAACCCCGCTTGGGTTGAATCGCATTAACACACGGCGTATCAGGCCAATCGTACGCTATCCACTGACCGGGATCCAATCCCGCCAACCATCCATCCGACTACCCTAACTATCAGGTTGATGACGAACTGCAGCCAACAAGGGACACCACATCCTCGACCTGCGCGCACAAAAAGAGCAACCCTGCTCTGATACCAAGCTGACACGACCCATCCCAATCCCCCCCGGGATTACCACGGGATGTGACATGCTCCCGTCTGACACGAAGTGTCAGACAAGGGATAACCCAACGTCGGTGCCCCTACGGGCATCCAGAGTGCGCAAGGATCGATGGAGGAGGCATGCAATGTCCCGGTCCCCTACTGTAGTCGTATCCGCGCTCAACCTGAAGGGCATTAAAAACCAAAAGCTGTGAGTGGACGAAAATAAACAAGTTCGTAAAATATATTTTATAAGACATTTATGCCCCTCAGTAAAAAAAATATGCATGCATCAAAAACCAATAATCAAATATTTATTTGAAATAACCCTTAGGGCCTTAGCCCGGAAACCGCAAACATAGTTTCAATCCAAAAATCAATCCAAAAGTTATTTCATAAATCCAATGGTACATGTTTATTACTTTACCATCTCCGGCATCCCAGATGCCTAGCGTCCCAGACGCTTGACGTCCCAGACGTCATATCTCACTGTATTAAGCGACGCGTGCTGCCCGGGGTCTCACCGGGTCCATATCTCTGACATCCCAGATGTCTGACGTCCCAGACGTCTAATCATAGCAATCCTGGTCCTGAGTCACTATACGGTCCGGCCGCTCCGTACAATGACCCCTCGCATGCAATGCACCGTGACTTCCCTAGTGTCCCAGACACCTGGAGGAGACCAATATATATATCCTCGTATCGAGATGGTTTTATGGAACACATTTTATTATTCATTTCCAAAATATCACAAAGGCCCCTGCCCCGAATTTCCATAAAACCGTCATAAGTCCAATTAGTTGATTATTAAATCCGAAATCATTTATTCAATTCCATTTTAGGGTCCCTGACCCGAAATCACATATATAAATTAACTGGGCCCCTGGCCCGATTCCTTAAATCAACTGGGCCCCTGGCCCGAATTTACTTTATCAAATCCGTAACTGTTTCATAAAATCATATCTGAACCACAATTATGGAAATCAGTGCAAATCCAGAAAATCTCGATTTACGCGCAAACCCGTAAATCGCCTCAAAATGCGTGAAATCACATAAATTCACCGATATCCAAATCAAAGCATATAAAAACAATTATAACAATCATGAAACAGTTATGCATGCATAGAATTTATCAAAACCAATGTCCACTCACAGACCGTTTAACCGAGCGCCTCGATACGCGTGCCACCGGCCTTCCCGGGCTTCGTTACTAACACCGGGACTCCCGAACCTGTTCACATCACATTAGAGGGTTACTAACCTTCTCAATAACATCCTATTCAAGTCCCGCAATTTTCCCGAATTTTTAATTATTTTTAAACTCGACTTAAAACCTTCGGACATCCGAACAGTATCCGAACGGGATCCGATTGACACGAAACCAACGCCAAAATGTTCGTTACATTGTGTAGATTATTTCCCATGTTGGACACTTCCCCATTGGACCCACCACGCGCCCCCACGCGCTGCTGCAAGCGGCTGCACGTGAAGCCCACGCGCTGCTACAGTGTCATCGTCTTCCTCAGGTGAACCCGGTTCACCAGGTTCAAATCGGCGTCCACGGTTTTCAAGCTATTCTAAGTGGTTTTCAGTCCTAATTAGCCCATTAGATTCTTCCAATCACAATTTATTGATTTAGCTAATTGAATCACGAAGATTGAGCTTGTCTCTACCCTTCCAAACTTCGAATTTTAAAACCCGTCAAAGCCCTGTTTCGACTCCCAGCCACCAGAGGTTCCCCCCATCACGGCGTCACAACCATAAGGTTCCTAGGGACCCAAGGAGTCCAACAGAACTAACAGAAACCTTCAACTTACTCCCAAACCTCACGACTTAACGATTGAACCAAAACGGTAAAACAGAGCACCTAGAGGGAAATGAGAATTACCTGTCTGCCGTCCGCCACCGTGCTCTCCGCCGCATCCTACTGGGTTCCCAGAGCCGTCCTAGCCTCCCCTCGAACCAAATTGATTCAACTTGATTACTCCTGGCTGCACCACCCTGTTAACACCTCTCTGTTCTTCCTGAGAGCTTATTCACACACAGAGGCTTGCCCTCACAAGATTTTCAGCCAAAATCACTCACCAGCCAGTCTGATCACTCACCCTTGATCACAGAACCTCACAGAACTCACACACACACACACAAGGACGATCAATTGCTCACAGTTCCCATCTCTCTGTTTTTCAGTTCAGACACAGCCAGCCAACGCTCTAAGTCTCTCACTCAGTCCTTACCCAAAATGAATCCCCTCAGCTCACAACTCAGCTAAACACACAATGAGGACGACAACTCGTGGGAACATTCTCAGACCCACTGGGAATTTGCTTCCCGTAAACAGAACCCCACCGGAAATTGAAACCACCCGTGCACTATGCACGACTGATCCTCCCAGTTCCACTCAGCCATGTTTCCACTTCCTCAATCCTATTTAACACTCCGTTCTAACCTTCCACTACAGATTAAACAATGTAGGATTCAGTCCACTCACGAAATAGTGTTCTGTCCCTGTTTCCCACCGTGTTCCACCGTGAGTGAACAGTACACGGCCCAAAAAATACCATTTTTGTCCTCAGTGCAAAAATTACCATAATTGCCCCCCACGCATCCAGGCCCGTAACTCGGTCATCCGGACTCCGATTGATGCGTGTCGCCTGTCTACGAACTCAGGGCATCGAGACCTTCCTAACGGTCCTTGGCCCTCGGCCATCGGACCTCACGATCAAAAAGTCAACATTTTCCTTTAATTCGTCCAAATTACGGAAATGCCCCTGGACTTCCGAACGTCATAAATTTCACCACGAACGTCGGAATTGAACGTGCCGCCTGTCTATGAACTCGTGACGTCCCAAACTACGTCACGGTCATTGGTCAAAGTCCATTTGACCGTCCGAACTAAAAGTCAACGTTTTGCCCACGACTAGGGGCAAAACGATCATTTTGCACCGTTCGTCCAAGTTCGCCCAACTAATCACCGATTACCCCTGCTAATCATGATTAGTCCGTAATCTAATCCCGAATTCCGGGACGGGTCGTTACACACACTCTGTTCTTGTGCTGCTCACGGTTCAAAGGGAAACAAGAAAAATAAAAGGATGATGGAAGAAATGATGAAGGAGAAATGATGATGTTGGGAGGGAAACATGGATCAGATTTCAAGGGATGGGTGACACTTGTCACTCATCCAGGGGTGCACAGTCAATGGTCACTATTCATTATTATATTATTATTTTAATCGGAGCCTCGGTTCGTTCGGTTAATCGAATTCGATCCCGTGACCATAACTTCGTCGTCGAAACTCCGATTTCGGCATGCCGCCTGTCATTGGATTCGTATCGACGAGACCTACATAACGGTCCTTGGCCCTCGTCCATCGGACCTCCCGATCAAAAAGTCAACATTTGGCCCCTAATATGCCAAATTACCAAAATGCCCCTTCGACTTCCGAACATCATAACTTTCTCCTCGAATGTCGGAATCGGACGTGCCACCTGTCTATGAACTCGTGACGTCCCGAACTGCGTCACGATCATCGGTCAAAGTCCGTTTGATCGCCCGATCAAAAAGTCAACATTTTGCCCACGACGAGGGGCAAAACGGTCATTTTGCACCTTTTTGTCCGATTTCACCCTACTAATCACTGATCAACCTCACTAATCAAGATTAGTCACTAATCTAATCCCGAAATTCGGGACGGATCGTTACAAAGCTCATCAATGGCGCCTCTTCCCGACGACACGCTTCCTTAGGGTTTATCAAATTTCAAAATTTCATATCTTGATCTTGACAAATTTTATGTACCGTCCTTCTAAAATTGATAATTTGGTATTGAAGATTATTGATTCTCCAAGCGGATTTCATATTTTTTGTAATGTCTTTTTGTTTAGAAGTATTTATTTATTAAATAAGGAATATTGTGAAATGATTATTCTCCTCACGTTGCCAACAATTCCAAAAGAACAAAACTCACGTCATGATTCATGAATGAAATGAGAATGTCCAAAAGAACCAAATCCGCAATTACAATACATTAACTAATTCTATGGTCTATACCAGCAGAATCAAAAGATGACGTATAAAACAATAAATATCTTTTAAATATTCGGGAAATAATTTTTTTTGTTCTTGGATATTAATTTATTCAATAATTTTAAAAATCAAATTTAGATTTGAGCGGATAACTGTAATGATGATTCGTGCGTTAATTTTTTTTAAAACTTTTTTTATAAAGATGAATTCAATAATGCTCCGTAAAAGATAATTTTTCGCTCTATATTCTTGAATTAAAATAAAAGAACTTCTAAACTTTGACAAAAAATAGTATGAAAAATTGTTAAATTTTAGGTAATATATAGGAAGATAGCTATGATTTTAAAAATCAAATTTAGATTTGAGTGGAAAAGTGTAATAATGATTTGAGCGGAAAATTGTAATGATGATTTGTCGTCGTTGGGGAAGTGTGTGAAGCTTTCCATATTGAACTCTGGGATGCAATCGTAGCCGTCGGTTTCGGCTTCCTCCTCACCAGCGAGAATATCGGCGATGCGGATGTGGCGGGTCTTATTAGCAGTAGTGTAACGGCTTCCTCCTTTGCATCTATATCCGTTTAATTATTGAGCATTTTGCCGCATAGAATTATGGCCAAATAATATTTTTCTGTACACGTTCACATGCTATGTATTAGGTTTCACCCGTTCTATTATGGCCCCCACTTCCAATATTATTATATCGAAATTATTGAGCATCTTTTATTCGTATTTCATATATTCTATAAATAAAATTATATAAATAAAAGACGTGATTTGCGCCATTTGTTGTCCGGCGTTTGTGCTAGTTGCGGTTGGCGAGTGGTAACCACGCCGACACACAAGCCCGACCAAATAATGAAAAAAAGAAAGTAAAGGAAAATCAATTATTTGTTTTTTTTAATATGCACCAAGCCATCAATTATTGGATAGGTTGGCTTAATAATAATAACAATAATAATTTTTATTCATTAATCTTTTGTTATATCTACAAGTAAGGACAATATTTAAATTCCCATTGGACCCTCGGCGTTGGACAATTTACTGATTTTGGTCCTGCAGAATGGGGATTAGGGATAGAGTAGACACCTCAATTATGGAAAACGAGTTCGATAATACATTTTTTGACCCCTTTTTTTTTTTTTTTAAGAAAATAGAAGTAAGTGTTAAAATTACAAACAAGAATCACAAGGGGTGTGTAAATGGCAGCCTATCTTTAAAGAATATTTTTTTTTTATTTTTTTTTACTTATAGTGAGCAGGAGTTTAATACTAGCAAAGAGCACTTTGTAGTTAAGATTAAGTCGTACCTCAAACGAATATTACTTCTATATACCTTTTAAGTGTGGTGACACCTTTGCTATGGAACAAAAAAAATAAAAACAAGTCACTAAGCTAAGATATTTTGTTAAACGTGATTTATCGGAGATCTCGATTTATAGATAGTAAATTATTTTGTCAATTTGATTTGTAGATACCAAATTATTGATGTTATTTTGAAATCCCCTCAAATAACCACCTTCCTTACTATGTCATTAAATTAAAAAAAAAATACGTGGAAATCTGTATCTAATGGATTCATCACGCAAAGGTGAAAGTCAAATGCTAATTTTACGTTTCAAACTCAATATCAATGAATAAGTCTGATTTGAAATCCAAGTTTCCAATGAACTCCTTGTTTATAGTTTTAATCGACCTTTTAGTGCTTTATAACTATTGGATGATGAATCCATTAGATGTCCAATCATAACTCCATCAAACCATTATCTAAATGAATCACCAACTAAGTTACTATTGCTAAATTAGTCGCAAAGTCACTTTTTAACTAACAAATACATCAATCCACGTCATTCAATAAGAAATAAATAATTCTACAAAATTTTACTCCCTCAAATTTTACTCCTCAAAAAAGACAAATTAAGTCTAAACTCGATATTTTGAAAACAACTTATATGACATTGGGTTCGCCTTAATTTATTTACAGTTTTTTTTATGTGTTTTTGTAATTTTTATTTATGAACTTTTTACATTATATTTCAGATACGGAGATAATTATTATATTATACTAATTTGCAATCAATCTATTTATAGGTAGGTGTAATTTCGATAGTTGTAACGGGAGTGACTATTTTTTTATTGCTGTGATGTTTACTAATACGATGTTAAAATTGATAACTGAACACCGTTCCAAGAATTTTCTGTTGTTTCAGGTTCTTTTGCTTTAGATTCGAATCTCCGCTTGTTCCTTGCAAAATAAAATAAAAACAAACATTTGGTGATTTGGTACCAATACACACACGTGTGATGTTCCACCGAGGCAAACAAGATATTTGTTAAAAAACAAAAAACAAAGGACACGTCATTGTCATCATTATTTTCTAATCCATCGTCCCTCCCTCGTAACAGAGACAGAGAGCGACAGAGACAAAGCCCAGATCTCTCTTTCCCTCCTTTCTATTAGCTTAAAACGACGCCACATCCGACTTCTCAAAATTTTCTTTCTATTTCTCTGAACCTACCCAAAAAAAAAAAAGCAAAAAACAAAGAAACCCATCACGTTCTCGCTCAGTCCTCAACGATTCTTGATTGAAAGCTAAGTCTTCCTCTCTCTATCTGATACACAGGAAGTGTGAATGTGAAGAAAAATACTCACAGCACTTTCCTTGGAGACACAGCAAACCCATTCCTTTGGTTCCTGAGTCTACACTCTGTTGCAGACCATCATCACCATGGCCCTTATTTATTGTGTTCCTTGGGGAATTTTTCGATTTGGGTGGATTAGCTGAGATGTGTTTTGCGTTTTAGGGCAATGTGGGCTGAATTGGATAGGTTTTAGGTGCTCTTGCGGGTGGTGATTTCGAATTTTTAGAGGCAATGGCGTTGTTCAGGAAGTTCTTTTACCGGAAGCCGCCAGATGGGCTCTTGGAGATCTCGGAAAGGGTTTATGGTACGCGTCTATTGGCTTTAATTTCGTAAAAGTTTGGAGAATTTGGTTTTCTGTTGTTGAAGGTGATGTTTATTGGACTTTTCTTAGGGCTTGGATTTCACCCTTTGCTGTTACTAGGTTTTTTTGTTGTCCCCCCCCCCCCCCCCCCCCCCCCCCCCCCCCCCCATTTTAACGTATTTGATGTTAGAATTTCGACTAAGAGTTACTCATTTATAACTTGATGCATACGTGAAGTGTATTAGTTGGACAAAACCTGCTCGAATGGAACTGGGGATTATTCTACCGATTATAAATTGACATAGTTTAGGGAAAAGTTTAATCTTTTAGGGAACTTTTCCCTTTAAGCATGAAATGCCTGAGCTGTTTTATCTTACTTTCATCACATAAGTTTTGAAATTCTCAATGATGGCTTAGGCATTGACTTACACTAGGTGAAGATGACCTTGCACATAGAAGAAACAAATTCAATTGGTTTCTTTATCAAATATTGACTGAAGCTGTTGGTAAACAACATTCGTGAAATGAGATGTGAATCATGATACCTCATAATGAAAATAAAGTTATACTTGTGAAACCTGTTGAAATTTGATTTGTTGCATTGCTAGCTCTCATGGGCATTTTCCAGTGAAAAATGCCAATGCATTACTAGAGGTATTTCTCCTGGAATTAATTATTGTTCTTTACAGTTAAAGAAGAAATGAAAATTCTATAGTTGGTATTTATTTGCACTTAGAAGAAGATTTGAAAATATCTTTATGTGCAGTTAGTACACAAATTTTGGTTAGTTACAACTGTTTGCATTACTGGTAATTAATTTATGTATCTTATTTGTATTGTTTCCTATCATGTATATCCTTTCAGAAGTTGAACTCTTATGAATGTCTCAGAAGAATACAAATTTGTCTGTATTTGCTGGCTTTCTGTCCTTCACCATGTGTATGGTTAATCGGTGTATTATTATGCTGCAGAAGACTTTCCATTATGTTTTACATTTTTGCAATTGTTTGTCTGCACATGTAGTTTTTGATTGCTGTTTTACCACGGACGTTTTGGAAGAAGATGATTATAAAGTGTACATAGGAGGCATAGCGGGTCAACTCCGTGACCAGTTTCCTGATGCTTCATTCATGGTGTTCAACTTTCGAGATGGAGAAAACCAAAGCCTGATTTCTAACATATTGTCCGAGTACGACATGACAGTCATGGACTATCCTCGTCACTATGAAGGATGCCCGCTTCTCACAATGGAGGCAATCCACCACTTTTTGAGATCAAGCGAAAGCTGGCTTTCACTGGCACAAAAGAATGTACTCTTGATGCATTGTGAACGAGGTGGGTGGTTGGTATTGGCCTTCATGCTGGCTGCACTCCTAATTTATAGAAAGCAGTACACTGGGGAGCACAAGACGCTGGACATGATCTACAAGCAAGCACCTCGAGAACTCGTGCAGTTAATGTCACCATTGAATCCAATGCCTTCACAACTCAGGTATCTTCAGTATATAACAAGAAGAAATGTGGGATCAGCATGGCCACCACTGGATAGGGCACTTACATTGGACTGCATCATCATTAGATTCATTCCTAATATGGATGGAGAGGGAGGATGCCGTCCAATATTTAGAATATATGGACAGGACCCTTTTATGGCTGCTGATCGGACTCCTAAAGTTTTGTTTTCAACCCCGAAAAGAAGTAAACTAGTACGACATTACAAGCAGGTGGCTGAAGTCACTTTACTCTTATTTATATGTTTTTTCTTTTCATAAATATGGATTATGGGTTTATTTTCCTGAAAAGAAAGAGTTGTTTCTTGGTAAATTGTTCTCATGTACTTGGATCACTGACTCTTCCTACAACCATCTCTTGACTGCCATATTTGAAGTATTTGATCTGGATGGCTGTACGTATTTTTATTTTTATTTTTTTATTTTTTTATTTTTATTTTTTTTGTTATAGGAAAATTAAGCAGGAAGTTGCATGTCATGATTTTGGAAATTTGATCTCATGTAGTTTGATCTTGTGCTGCTTCTAAAAATTGTACTCTTAGTTTGTTCTGGATCATTGTGTGCATATTGCCTGTATTGTAGTAAAGTTGATTTCTTGAATAGATAGTTGCATGTCATGATCTCATTTCCTTAAGGGTTGATGCTTTGCTTCTGGCAGGGATATCAATCTAATTATCTTAGTTGAACTTTATTTTAATCCTTCACATCTTGATGCAGGCAGATTGTGAACTAGTTAAAATTGATATACATTGCCATATCCAAGGTGATGTAGTTCTTGAGTGTATTAGTTTGGATAATGATTTGGAACGTGAAGAGATGATGTTTCGGATCATGTTCAATACGGCCTTTATAAGGTCCAATATTCTAATGCTCAGTCGTGAGGACATTGATATCTTATGGAATGTCAAGGATCAATTTCCCAAGGATTTCAGAGCAGAGGTATTCACATACCCTTTCTGTTTCTCTGTTATGTTTAGCGAAATTTCAAATGTTATTTTTTTAATCTTCATTTCATCATTATTAATTTTGAAATCTGGATAAAGATTCTTTTCTCAGAGATGGATACTACTCCTTCTCTTATATCCCTTGATTTGCCTGGTATGGAGGAGAAAGATGGTCTTCCTGTGGAAGCATTTGCAAAAGTTCAAGAGATTTTTAGCAATGTGGATTGGCTAGATCCAAAGACAGATACATTTAATGTGCTCCAGAAGATTGCATCGTCAGGTGCTCTTAAGAAACTGGATACTGCTTCTTTCTATAACACAGAGGCAGCCAGCTTGTTGCTGGAATCAACTCCTGAAAAATTTAAAGCAGAACTGATGGTAACAGGAAAACTGGATGGTGCTTCTTTCCATAACACAGAAACAGGCAACATGTTTATGATATCAACTCCTGGAAAACTTGAATCAGAAGTGAAGGCTGTAGAAAAACTGGATAGTGCTTCTTTCCATAACACAGAAACAAGCAGCTTGTATCTGGAATCAACTCCTGGAAAACTTGAATCAGAAGTGAAGGCTTTAGAAAAACTGGATAGTTTTTCTTTCCGTAACACAGAAACTGGCAGTTTGTTGCTGCAATCAACCCCTGAACGACTTAAATCTGAGGTGAAGGCATCACAAAATAATATCAAGAGTCCCACATCCGCATCTCGGGGGAAACTTGATTGTGGTTCTGTTTATACTGCAGAGACGGGCAACTTATTGTTAGACTCACTTCCTGGGAAATTCAAATTAGAACCAAAGGCATCAGAAAATAGCATCAATCGTCCCCTTATCTTTCTCTTGGAGAACAAGTTATGTCTAACGTTGAACTGGCTCTTGATGCCAATTTGATTAGAAAAAGATTGAACCCCAAGAACAGCAAGTTGCCTTGCAACGACCTGCCCAATCTAAAATCATATCTCAGCGAGCACCTCGAGCCTCCCTGTCTGCCCCAATTTCATATTGTAATTCCTCACAAGGATCACCTGTGCCAATATCAAGATATCAGAGTGCACCGCCCTCCCCTTGGCATTACAGCGCTATTGCGTGATCATGCTGCATCTAATAGGGAAGGAGAAATCACTAAACCTGTGACTGTATCTACTCCTCCCCATGCCGCATTAGCTACTGATTTAAGTCTACCAAAATCAGAGCAGTTTGGTAAATTGTCTATTCACCCACCAGTATCACCATCAGCATCATTGCAGTCTTCTGGACGTGCAAGTGGGGAAATGGTTTCTCCCACCGCTCCACCTTCTCCTCTGCTTGCAGAACTTCCCCAACAAACTTCGAAGGCCCCACAGTTGCTTACTGAACACACTGAAACTGCATTACAGGGTATAGGTCAGTCAGCATTGCTTCCTCCTTCCCCTTCTCCATTTCCACCCATTAATCTTTTAGGGATACCTTTTCCCTCTGATAAAAGCAGCTCAGGTTCAATTCGCCCTTCCCCTCCTCCTCCCCCTTCTTTCATGGAGGCATCTCCATCATCCTCTATGCAGAACTTAATTTCAGCTCCCCCGGCTCCACCCCCTCCCAGTTCCTTTCCAGGGACTACATCCTCACTCAAGAGCTCAATATCAGCCTCGCTTCCCCCGCCACCCCCCTTTCTTCAGGGAATCTCAATCCCTGTCAAGACCTCAGTTTCAGCACCCCCTCCCCTCCGCCACCTCCTTTTCAAGGAAGACCTTCATCATCCACAGTAAAGACCACTTCCATTGCAGCTCCCTCTGCCCCTCCACCTCCACCCCCTGGTTCTGCTTCTTTAGCAGTCATGCATGGTCCCCCTCCACCTCCACCGCCTCCTTTATGTTCAAGGCCTGTCTCAGCTTCTAGTCTAGCACCTTCAGTGCCGCCACCCCCCGCTCCTCCGACTTTGGCACCAAAGAAATCTTTGTCTGAGAATTGTGTTCCTGTACCTCCCGTACCACCTCCTCCTATGCCCAATGGGGTTTCAAAATCCGATGGTGTCCCCACAACATCCCAATCCAGGGCTAGTAATGGTAATATTCCTTCCATTCCTGGACCACCTTCTGGTGTTCCGTTTAGTCTAAAGGGACGGGGCCTCACACGTCCAAGTTCCAGAAATCAGGCTCAACCTAAAAAGGCCAATCTGAAGCCATATCATTGGCTAAAGTTAACAAGAGCAATGCAAGGAAGCTTATGGGCTGAAGCACAAAAATCTGATGAAGCAACCAAGTATACCTTACTTGTCAAAGAATTATTCAATATTTTTTATTAATAAAATTGGCACCCATATTAATTCTGATCCTGATATTTCTGTTCCAGGCCTCCAGAGTTTGATATGTCAGAACTCGAGAGTCTTTTTTCTGCATCTACTCCAAATCCAGACAAAGAAAATACAGGAGGAAAATCTAGTCGTCGTGCCACAGGACCTAAACCTGAAAAAGTTCAACTGGTAATTAGTACTGTATACCCTATAACTACAGTTGACACACCCCCACTTGGATGGTCCATGTGGGCTTCGAAACTGAAGTGTGCTGGTCAACACCTGGATCCAAATGATGGCCAGTACGCCTTGGTTTTGGAGCCCACATGGACTATCCGAGTTGGGATGTGTCAAGAGTTGTCTTGATCTACCAATTAGGCAGGGCTCTCGTAGTTTCACTGGTAATGTTCCTTGATGGATCCCCCAAATTGAGTATGTTGTAACGTATGTAATATGGATGAAATTATTCATTCAGCGGTATTTGCAAATGGTACTTCATAGCGTAGTCTCGGAGAACAAATAGAAATGGTGCTTGGTCATAGAGTCTATTGCTTGCCAGAGTTCTCCTTTTATCATCTTTTTGCATATTAGGAAAATTCTGGGAGATATTATTTAGCTAGCCAACTGGCTTGAAGTGAGGATCTCCTTAGTTGGTTTCCTGTTTTAGCATTTTTTGAATACATGGTCTTTGTTTGCCATCTCAATCCTGACGAAAAATTTACTGGTTTTTGCAGATTGAGCTGAGGCGGGCCTATAATTGTGAAATAATGCTTAGTAAAGTTAAAATCCCTTTGCCTGATCTGATGGTAAGCTAAATCTAATGTACCTTGTTGCATGTATATGCTTCTTAACAATTTCAGTTGGGTCTTTGATTCTAAATAGGTTACAAGTTTAAAGCTCTAAATACAAATGCCATTCATTGCGAAAAATAGGATGACGTATCTTTCGACTATATTGATCCCATTTGTTTAAATTTAATTGCTTGTGGTATATTTGTGTTTCTACCTTGGAATTACAAGTTGATTTATAGGTCTCTTCTGCTGTCATAATTGCCATCTATTGTTTTTTATCATAATGAATCTCATCCCTTGAACCAAAGTAAATAGTTTTTGTTATTAACTTAATAGTAATACCAGTTGTATTCTGTAAGCTTTATGTTCGAACTTTGTTTGCATCAACTTCACAGTCTTACGCTTGATACAGTTTTGTAATATTTTAAACAGTAGATTCTGAGCAATTTCTTAAGCAGTGACTTATGAATCTATGATGTGGGTCTCAAGTTTGGATTTTACTTCAATATTATTATTTTTTTTTCAATTGCTTTTTTTGGGGTAAATATTTTCCTTTCTGGAATATCTTTGGGCTTCACAACTGCAGATATTTCAGTAGTTTATTTGACATCTTTAGATATGTCATCATCTCTTCCCTGAAGCAGTGTATTTGCATCTATTACTTTCAGATCCCATCAAGCGGATGTTGTTTTCTTCAGTTAGAAGCATTTTTGAAGTCTGTTTAAGGGCACTTGCTAGTGCATGTTGTTATGTATTCTTTGACATGACTAATGAACACGACATTCCTATTTCAAACAGAACTAACTAATTGGTTTTTTTTTCCTTAATCGGGTGCAATGATATTAATGAACGGATTCCGGCCTTAATGACTGATTTTCTAATTTGTTCCTTGCTTTATCTTAACAATGTTTTTCAGAGTTCATTGCTTGCTTTGGATGATTCAGCATTAGATATTGATCAGGTTGAGAACCTCATAAAATTTTGTCCAACAAAAGAAGAGATGGAATTACTCAAGGTACTTTTATCTAGTTGTAGTCTCCACTCCATGGAACTGCGAGAGCTTAGATAAATAATACCTGATTACTTCGTACTCTAAATTGCTTGCAATAAGCATATAAGGTTTTTAGGTCTTCTGCTTTCTTGAGTGATGAGTCATGCTTTGATGCTCAGGGTTATAGTGGAGATAAAGAAAACTTGGGAAGATGTGAACAGGTGAGTAGATTTTACTTTTTCTTCTCCTTTTCTTTCTTCTCTTTTCTTTTCACTTGAAATTCATCTTGTTGTCCACAAGTATAGCACCACCGTTCGATTATGTGTATAGTGTTAAATACCTTTTTGGTCACTGACTCACTGAGTTTATACCCAAAATTCAATTTGGTCACTGTTTCAAATTTAGCCAATTTGGTCACTGTTTCAAATTTAGTCAATTTGGTCACTGTGACTCACTTGAAAGTTGAAAGTCAGTTTGTTGGCAGCAAGGCTAGTGCTGCCATTAGATTATGTGTAACATTTTATGCATAGCATTGGCATTATAATTCACTTTGAATGAAATATGTTAAGGTGTCAAAGGCGTAACTCTTATGTGTATTTCAAATCAGAGTCTTAGTTTTTATTTCTAATTGAACTGTTTCTCGGAAATAAACACTTCCACTGGCATCCCAGCTCTTCCTCTCCTCTCTCCCTAGTGTCTCTTACACTTCATTTTATGCTTAAATGAATTGATTTACGCAATTTTTGACAGTTTTTCCTTCAATTAATGAAAGTTCCACGGGTAGAGCCCAAGCTCAGAGTTTTCGCTTTTAAATTACAATTCCATTCCCAGGTAATGTAACAATTTTCTAATAATTTTATTCCAGATTCTCTTTGGTTATGGTATGCTTTTTATGCATCTTTGTCTGTGGTGTTGCAATTTCAGGTTGCTGACCTTAGAAAGAATTTGAACACCATCAACTCAGTAGCTGATGAGGTAAACTTGTTTTCATTTTCTAGTATTTTGAAGGTGTTTTTATCCTGGTTGAAAATTTCTTCTCTTGAACCACTTCCACCAATATGCTTACCAGATCAGAAGTTCGGAAAAACTGAAAAGGATCATGCAAACCATTCTTTCTCTGGGTAATGCCTTGAACCATGGGACTGCAAGAGGTCAGTGGATTTATTGGGTACCACTTTTTATTCATATGTTGTAATGACGTATATAGTTTGAGTCCCACTGGCTAATATATGGGTTGGTGGATGTGGAATTGTAGCCGCAACTTCTTGGTCTTACTGCAGAAGCTTCAGAACTTTGTAATTTTTCTTTGTTCTTGCAGTTAATGTATTTAATTATTCCTGTAGGCTCTGCTATTGGATTTCGATTGGATAGTCTCCTTAAGCTCACTGATACAAGAGCCCGGAATAACAAAATGACTCTCATGCATTACCTTTGTAAGGTGATTTTTTGAAGCCCTCTAGTCCATTGACGTATCTTCATTTTAAGCATAGAGAGCCAGAGAATTTTGAGCATGTAGAAACCCTTATTTGGTTAGGTCCCAACTGATCTTAAAGTGTTGTGCTGGAGTTTAGAAGTTTGAACTTTAATTCTTCTCCAACAAACCGCAGGTGCTTGCAGAGAAGCTACCAGAGCTTCTTGATTTTCCCAAAGACCTTTTAAGTTTGGAGGGCTCAACAAAGGTCTTCTGTTTTTATTTTTCTATTTATTTTAGGTACAGTGAATTTCTTATACACTTGGCATCACTGAGCTAAGTTTTTAATTATGATGTAGATACAATTGAAATATTTGGCAGAGGAAATGCAAGCAATAAGTAAAGGGCTAGAAAAGGTTGTACAAGAGCTGACTGCCTCAGAAAATGATGGTGCTGTGTCAGAAACTTTTTGCAAGGTTCCAGTCTTCAACTTGTTTATGCATACATATCTCTGCGGCATGATTTCCTTAGGGGGGGGGGGGGGGGGGGGGGGGGGGTTATCTGCATTTCCTTTATGATGAAATAAGCCTTGAATAGCAGAAACCAATCGTTTGTATACTTGGAACATTTGATAGGAAAACAAAGAATAAGTGAATTCTTATGCACTAGTGATTTGTAAGCACTTTCAGAGTTCCCTTTCTCAGATATGTAGGGTACACATAGGTATATTAGATGATGTGTTTGGCTAAGTATATTTTAGAAAGATCATACTTTAAACTGTTTCTTAATAAGTTATCTTGATATAATTTTATGTTGTCTACCGGGAAATGTTCAGATGCTAAAGGAGTTCCTTAGTCATGCTGAAGCTGAAGTGAGATCTTTGGCTTCACTTTATTCTAATGTGGTATGTATAAACTTTTGTTTAAGGAGTTGGGTTTGCTTCTGAATTGAGAGGAAAAGCATTGTTAAACTTACTTTCAATGCGATTGTCTCCAGGGGAGAAATGCAGATGCATTGGCTCTTTATTTTGGGGAAGATCCTGCTCGTTGTCCATTTGAGCAAGGTATATATATATTATTTTCTAACTTTGTTGTGTTTCTGGTTCCTTAAATCAGTGAGCCTCGTCAGTAACTCTACGATGATTACTAAATGCTGATGTTTTTATTTTATATTTTTTTGTCTTCTTTGGTTGTACATGAACACGTTCTTTCTGGATTTATCATATTTTCTGAGTTTGCTTGGAATTTTTCATGCAGTTGTATCTACTCTTCTCAATTTTGTGAGGATGTTTGTCCGAGCGCACGAAGAAAACTTTAGGCAGCTTGAATTTGAAAGGAAGAAAGCTCTGAAGGAGGCAGAAAATGAGAAGATGAAAGCAGGAAATATTTCCAGAAAGGAGTCTCAACTACTTATGCACACTTCCATTAAGAGCGGTGACATTAAATCATAACAAACTGCTTCTCACCGAATTCTTTTGAGCAACCAAAGCTGTTCTCTGGCGGAGATTTTTTTTCACTCCATGGTTGAAGTTCCCCTAAAAAACTGAGAACACAAAGGCAACCGGAACAACCAATTTGGGTGATGTAGAGAAGATGCTTTCCTCAGGAGGAGAGTTACACTCCCAAGTAGTAAGCCCTTTACCTCCTCTTTGTTTCTGTAAGTTCTAAATCTACCGTATTGGTTAGTCTTTTGACCATGTAGTTTATGGAAGTTCTAATCTATTGCTTTCTGGAGCAGAGATGCTGGAGTTTATGGAACCCTCCTGTTCGACAAGCCACTTGTAAGATAGAGCTAAAAGAATTTTTGTTGTATAAATATCTGCAACAGTCAGCTTAGTTTCCCTTCTTCTAGTACTGTTTTTAACTGTATTATTATTATTATTATTATTTTATTATTTTATCAGAAGCTGTATTATTTCTTATGTATATTGTTTTAGCTAGAGGGATGTAAATCTTTGATGATGAGATATAATAGTGAAAAGGGCATCAACATATTCAAAATTGACAAAATGTCCCCTTAGTAATTTGAGTCCGAATTTTCTCTTTCCTTCTGTGATAATTTCTCTACTAATTTAAAGTAGAATATTGCGCAATAGACATGATTTGTATTGCAAAACTAACGGCTCTTAGTATAATGAAAGGACCAGCGACCGTAGCATTAGCAATGCTTGGTAGGGATTTTCTAGTCAATACGTTGGTAGATATCAGTGCTAAGCCAAAGAGGAAGGGACACAAAATAATTATTATTCCATGACTAAAACCCATATTTTTAAATTTCCATGACGTATCTCATCAACCAGCCACATATGTCACGTCAGGCACACTTGTCGGTTGGACGTGCTCCACAGCCCTCACTCGCGGGTCTTGCGTGGATAATAACAATTGCGAGTAGCACTTGATTAATAGCAAGAAGTAATGTGCCTATATATATTACCTTACCCGTTCGAATGTGCTTCTTATTGTAAAGTATGTTTAAGTATTCATGATTCATAGTATTCGATTGTGCTCTTTACTTAACTCTCAATCCTTACATTTGCGCAAATAATAACACATACGAGTACAACTAAACTAATAATTAACATAATGTAATTTGTGCGGAGATGATCGTGAAAGATCAACAATTTTGCCTCGAAAAAACAACAGAAAGTAATCTTATTCTCATTCCCATGCAATCACTATAAAGCTTCCATATATTATAGATTTGAATCATTAAACTTTCGCTCATTGTTGAGGAAGAAAACAGAAAACAGAAACATAGAAAATTATAACTTAATTCATAATTAAGTTAAAAAAGAGTTCATTGCTTCAGTTCAGTCTATTTGCCGGCCTTGTAATGGATCGTGTAACCGCCGCAGCCAAAGCCTCTGTGAAATTAGAATCTTTGGTTAAAGAAGCCACATAATCTCGAATCGAGCTGTCGAAATTGATCGTGTCCTGGGCCGTGGATGAGGAGTTTTGATCAGGGCTTCTCTCCGTTCGGATTTCTTCGTTGGACCCCGACAGGGTAAGATCAAGCGTGACAGGCCCCGGTCGCTGGGAAGGACTAACAATGGCATTGTTATTATAGTCGGTTTGCGACGACGAAGGGAAATTAAGAAACATAATATTATGAGGAGATAGTGACGGCGATGGTGATGAAGATGAAATGAATTGTTCAACTAGTGATGATGATGGGTGCACGGCGTCATGGTTGTGCTCTCCTTCGTATGTGGCTACAAGAACTGATTTCTCCTCCATGCATCTCTGTACCTAAATTTTGCAACAACAAAAAATTAAATCATGCAATATTGTTGTTTATATATATATATATATAGATATATGACGTCATGTCTTTAATTAAAGATTAAATTGTCGACATATTTTAATACCTTTTTTTTTACGGGACAACGAGGAGCCAAGGAGCACCTGAAATAAGCTCGAGGGGAGGGGTTGTCTTTGGTAACCTTCTGTCCATATTTTCTCCATTGATACCCATCTTTCACTGTCTAATTATTATTAAGTTCACACTAATTAATAAAAGACAAGAAAAAAAAACAAAACAAAGAAAAAGCAATTGATTTAATTATTATTATTAAGTTCACATTAATTAAAGACATGAAAAAAAGTAATTGATTTAATTATTATTAAGTTCAAACTCATTAAAGACCAGAAGAAAAAACAAAACAAAAAAAGGAAAATTGATCTTCGTATTTTCATTTTCTTTGCATGCACTTTTTTTCCTTTCTAATTATGGAATTGGGCAAATCAAAGCTGAATATTTAATGGGCACAAATAAACGAAAAAGTAAAGAACAAGAAAATTGAGTGAAAATCACTTTAAAAAATAAAATGGGTACGTAATTTCTAAAATTCAATATTGGTATAGCTATGAACATTAAATTCAATTCCTTCATTTTAAAAATAATTATAATAATTTTAAATTCCTAGTAAGAACACAAAAGGAGGAGGAAATGAATAAGACTTACTAGAGTGTTATCTGCAGAGTCAGTTCTGACAAGAAACTGTGAGGTCTTGTGAGCTGCCGGCCGAAACTGATGATCATGATCATAATCACATCTAGCCCTCTTGTTTCCGTCGTTGACATTCGTGCCACCGCTGCCGCTACCGACGGAGATAATATCCGGCGGTGGTGGTGGTTGTTGTTGTCCCTTTCTATTTTCTCTGACAATAAGCAGCTGCTGCTCAAGTGTTGTGCATTTGTTGGTCATAGCTTGAAACAAGAATCTCAGAGTCTCATTCTCTTTTCTCAAACACTCCAAATCTTCTCCTCCTTCACCATCTACCTGGTCATCATCATAATCAAAAACCACACTTTATATAAATTATATTAGATTAATTGTAATTATTAATAACAAATAACAAATTAATTATTACTTTTTTTCTGCTAGGGTTTTGAGCATCCATTATCGTAGATGGCTATAGGAGGGGAAAAAAAGAGTACAAATTAGTAGATAAACAATTTGCATGGGGAATATAATTATATAAATGGAGAGACATCAGCAAATACTGCATTTATTTATTGAGGATTAATTTCGGGGAAGTTTCACCATTGATAATTCTCATGCAAAGACCAAGTTGAATTTTGATTGTTTGAAGTACGTGGCTGCTGCGATCCTCTAGTTAGTCGGATTTGGAGAAGAATTTATATTTATATTGAATATTATTGAAATCGAATCCCCGTGTATTGGAAAATAAGGAACACGTAGAATGACGCAAAGGAATACCACGTCATACGATCTATGTCAGCAGAGGTTTAAGTCATCATCCATGTCCACGACCAGGAGAGATTAATCCATATGTGATCCTACTTTTCTGATTCGTGTCCAGTTTCCACCATGTCCATGGGTCCTAGACTGCTTTTTTACTTCAAGATTTGTTTGTATATGTCTGAATCTTGACCGACTTTTGTGTGTTCTGATGGTCTTTGTACGTTAGCAATATACAGGAGAGACTCGAATCAATAAGTCTGAGATTTTATTACAAACAGTCTCAATATTATTAAGAGTAGAATTACTTATTTTATAATATTATATATATATATATATATTTTTTCTATTCTCCCTCTTACGTGAGACCACTATTTAGCAGTCGACATATGAAACTAATGCAACATCAGTCATAAGCACGGAAGCAAGGATAAGTAGTAAATCTTATAATTTGAGCAAAATAAAACTCATCTTGGATCAGTTAAAACCTGCTCTGATACCATATCGAAATTATAGAGTCGAATCAGCAGCCCACTCTATCTAACACCGATATTATTCCTAACTTACAAATATCATCTATATAATTTGAAATATATAATATTTTATCATAACAAGTTTCAATAGTAAAATCACTTATTATGTATGGTATTTTCTTTATCACAAAAGGCCTCCCTTTGTTTGTTTGTTTGGATCTTGACCGACTATTGTTCGTTTTTATGGTCTTTGTTGTACGTTAGCAATATTCATCACTTTATATATTTCTCAATTCCACTCTTTTCCTTTTTGCCTTTTAGTTTCCTAATAATAATAAAAATAACAAGAGATTCCTTCTATACACAAACATACGGAATATCAAACGATATATTTGATTAATCAATCCGGCCACCGTCCAAATTAGCGGCGCACATTCTTGATATGCTTGTTATATATATATTTACTTTTCTTTTTAAATTTTATAAAAGTTTGATAATTTTAATTAGAGCAAATTATTATTACCCTTTTAACAACTTTTATGATAAACCCTAAACTATACACAATTAACCAAATTATTTAATATTGAAAGATAAAAAAATTTAAAATTTGAAAATATTTTTGAAGAGTTATTGCTTTTAATTATCTTACTTTAAGTTAGATAAGATACTCATATTACTTTTGAAATGAGCAATTGAAAAAAAAATTATAAATAGGAGTAATGTTTTCATAATCTTCAATATATATAATCTTATAATAAAAAATAATGTTGAAATCATGATAAATTTTGATACTTATTTTTTAGATTGTTGCTGGACTAGTTTATAATTGGCTGGTATTAGTTGTAATTTGTATAAAAACTATGGTCTATTTTAAATTATATAGTCATTTAACTAGTCGAAAGACCTATGAGTTTAATTTTTTTATATGCAAGTTTTTGAATAAATTTATATGTTAGTAAAGGCTTATAAATTAATTTCCCTTTTAATTATCTCTCACGTAAAAATAATTTATAAAAAAAAATGGGAATTGAGCACGTCCAATCTAAAACAAGAGAATTAAACAAGACTCAAACCTCCAGAATAAGATGCCAAGGTAGACGACATTCTGTTGGGGATCGAAAATGGATCCACGAGGTTGCAAAGTGGAAATGTTAATTAAGGAACATGCTTGTTTCAGATTCTAATACTATTTTCTCATATTATTTGTTTTAACTTATATGAATCACTCATTTTTTAAATCATCATGTCAATATCATCTATGTTAAAAATAAAAATAAAGATTAAGTGTTATTTAGTCATTCATATATATTAAATAAATTGACGATTTTAATAAGAATTAAGATTTTGATGGTGAACTATCCATTTAATTGATATATATATACATATAAATAATTAAACGACGTCCAATCTTTTTATGGTAATGATCTTGATACAACTTAATCTAGAAAATAAAGTTTTGATTATAATATATGAACAAATAAAATTTGATAAATCCAATAAGGTGATACGAGAAACTACCATTAGAATGAAATGCAAGTATTGTCGAATATCTTTTTCTTAGATACCTTAAAAAGAATTTATAAGAGAAAGAGAAATTACTATTATATACTAGGTCATTGATCGAGTACAAATAGAATTGGGGCGTACGGCAACCAAAAGTCCTTGTTCACATTTCTGACTGAGAAAATCAATGGTCGTTGATAAAGTCAATTACCTCCATTTAAAGCATTTAATAACCTCTACACCGGACAAACAATTGTTCAATCCATCCACGGAACCTCCGCGCCGGCCCTCCACGTCATTGTCGTCATCATCATCAACTCTATTTTGAATTTGAAAATATATGGTAGTTTTATTATATAATTAGATAATTTTATATTTGAGGAATACTAAATAATAATAATAAAATTTTGGGAAGTGCATGATGACACAATTTGATGAGAAAACGTTAGTAAATAATAAATAATGAAATCATGAATAGTGAAGGATTGAAGAACATGACCCTCTGCATCAGCTCGTCCTCAACTTCAATTAGCTCCAAATCCATGAAATCCTTGAAGGACTCAGAAGCCATGAACTCCTCGATCACCTCATGCTCAGTTGCAACGAGACAACCAGGCAGTCATTCAATCTCCTCCTCATGGCCCATAAGAATTGTCAGCCGACCATCCCGCTCAGCAAGCTCATTCTGGAAGGTTTGAATGGCAACCTCCTTCTCATCACGGGCTTTTTCGACAACCTTAGCTAAGCGATGCACCTCCCGTTTAAGGTCTGCCGATCGCTTTAGGACTTGGTGCACTTCCTACTCCTTACCCTTCATCTTTTCCCCCCCACTATCGAAACGCCTTCTGATCAGCTTCTAGCCGTTTATCCTGTTTGGTTGACTTCTGAAAGGCGATGCACTGCCGAACCAAAAATACCTGGTCAGAAAATTCAAAATAGTACTCATACGTGCCAATCGACAGGACACAAAATTTACGTGGACTTGTTTGGCAATGACATTTGCGTACTAATTAGGAAGCGTGGCTGAGCTCATCTCCTTAACCTCGGAGAACCCCTTCTGCGAGCTGAGCACCAGGGCATTGACGACCGGCACGACAGTCGGATGCAAGCATTTCGTGACCTCCACCTAAGTGTCATTCACCTCCAATGACCGAACCACATCAGGAGCATCAGTGGGCTCGGCAAAGCACGACTGAATGGCGTGAGTGAAGATTGTCCTCTTGAGTGGCCTCGGCGTATCCCTCAGCGGAAGATCGAGCCTTGGCTCCCTAGACACCTTGTCCCTATCATCTTCAATCACCCTAATCTCAAGCTCCCCCTACTTATGCCAACTGCTTACCCTTGGACTTCTGGCCTCCTCGACAAGCTTCTAGCTGGGTGCCAATTGCTTACCTTTGAACTCCAACAATTTTTGTCGCCGAAATCAGGGTTCGGTCGACACCAGCCTCTACTGGTAACTTCTACCTTAGCATCGGTCTACCCTCAGACCCAGTAGTCATCTGCTTCAACCACCGCTGTACCGAGGCATTCTCTTTGGCCTTTTGGGCCTTCTCGCTAGCCAAACACTACGTTTTGATGGTCTTCTGCCTCTTCTTAGCACTCGCTGCTTCCACTACTGGATGAACTGCAAAGTAAATGAAACATAAGTCTCTATCAATCGGTAGGCACACGAAACTATGGCCAATTGGTAGGGCGATTCAAACGACACTTATCAAGTGGGGTAATCAAGCCAACCTTGATTAGGTTATCTGGTAATCTCAACGATCAACGACTCCGTTCCAAATCACCGAGTGCCTACTAAGCGAACTCACATGCCTGCTCTTCCTCTCATGAATAATCTCCCTTGAAGGTACCTGCAAAACAAAATCACTTTTTGACTCGGACGACTAGCAAAACATGCACATGTAGCCAACATGGAAAATCTGCAGGCACTACAACCTTTCGATTGAAAGTGGGGCTCAATCTTATCTATGAGCTGACTCACATACCTTCCTATGGTGTAACGACCCATCCCGAAATTACGTGATTATCTGACACGACCCATCCCAATCCCCCGGGATTAACAAGGGATGTGCCATGCTCTCGTCTAACCCACGTGTGACATGAAGGGCCAGACAAGGGATGACCTAAAACCTCCGCCCATTCAGGGCTTCCAGAGTGCGCTAGGATCAGTGGAGGAGTGTGATGTTTCAGTCTCTACTACAGTCTGCATCCGCGATCAACCTGAAGGGCATTAAAACCATTATAAGTTGTGAGTGGATGAAACAAATGATTTAATAAAAATACATTTCACGAAAAGGAGTTTATGCCCTTCACTAAAAAGCATGCATGCATATGAAAACCAATTTATTTCCTCAAATCAAAGATAATAAAGCAGTTAGATAACCAAAGCCATTTCCTTCCTCAAATCATTAGAGCCTTAGCCCAAAACCGTAAACCAAAACATATGGGAACTCAGCCCAAAACCAATCATGTGGGAACTCAGCCCAAAACCAATCCTTGGCATCCCTGATGCCGAACATCCCAGATATCACAATCAATATCGTCACGGTTCCAAAGCTACACGTGCTACTCTGGGGTCTCAATCCCGAGTCTACCCATGGTCCACCTAAGGATGAAAATGTCGATATCGACGGATATATCGCTAGTTAAATTTACGGATATTTCGCCCCAAATATCGGTATCGATATCGATATCGTTTACGGTAAACAAAAATAATGGAAATTCGATCTAAAAGTTGGAAATTTAGAATGAAACTTTGGGAAAATCTTAAGTGCTCAATGATGGTTATATATAACTAATAAAATTATACAATAACTTTGATATAATAAATATATGATGAATAATATGATGTAATATGATTCTGACGATAACTAATAATATAAAATTTTAAATATAAATATAAATTGAAGTGAGTTACTATAATTGAAAGTTAAAATATTTAAAAATATAACAATAAACATACAAAAATTCATTGTAAGAAAAATGATAAAATAAGTTTAAAATATTTAAAATTGGAAAGAAAAAAAGATGAAAAAATATGATCAAACTTTGTTAAAAAATTGGAAATAATGGATATATTTATAATTGGACAAAAATGAAACAAAAAAAAAGACCAACCTTTGTTGAAAAATTGGAAAAAAATGAATAAAGAGGCAGGGGGGAGGGGAATTGGAAAAAATGAATAACAAGGGAGAAGAAAAAGAAATTGGGAAAAATGAATAAAAAGGGAGGGGGAAAAACTGGAAAAAAAATGAATAAAAAGGGAGAGAGAGAGAAAAAAAAAAGGAAAAAATGAATAAAAAGAAAAAGAGAAAAAAAATCTGCAGTTTGGACCAAGGGGGGATCGAACCCGTGACCTCCCAAACTTAACCAACAGCTCAAAGCCATCTTTGCTACACTTCATTATTGTTATTTAAGATCGTTTAATATATAAGTATACACATTACCAGTCATCCCTAACCTTCTGCCGGGTCTGAAACTCGGGTTTTTCGACCCGGCGGCATGACCCGACTCAATCTCTCTCGTTTTACGTCCAAATTTCACGAATTAATAGTGTATATTCATCGTTTTGATCTTAGGAAAGGATCTGTGGGCTCAAAACAAGACAATTGTTCGATATTTTGGCGAATTTCTTTCCCCCCTTCTTATATGTCGCCTGGTTAAAATACCGAAATTTCGGCGACATTTACCGATATTTTCATCAATGGGTCCACCCAGTCAATGAACCGCAGATCAATGACCTTCCTTGGGGGGAGATTTTAACCTCTAGTAATCCTACTCCTGAGTCACTATACGGACCGGTCGCTCCGTGTAATGACCCATCGCAGGCAATGCTCCGTGACTATTCTAGGATACTACGAGACGTCTGGAGGAGACAACCAACCACTCCAGGATACTACGGGACACCTGGAGGGCAACCACTCGTGATGATGGTATATGGAAAACCATTTCATAAATCATCTCAAAACTGTTCAAAGGGACCTATGCCCGGGATTTCCATAAAACCATCGTAAATCCATAAATCCAATTTCTCAAATTCAAATTCCATTTTAGGTTCCTCGAACCCGAAATCACATTTATAAACCACCATGGGACTCATGCCCGATATCATAACCAACTGGGCCTCAAGTCCGATCGTGTAAGTCAAATGGGCCTTCAGCTCGATATCTCATTAAATCAAATGGATTTCAAGTCTGTTAGATTCCAAATCAAATGGTTCTCATGCCCGTTTCCATATTTCCAAATCCAAAATCATTCCATCAAACCATCATAGAAATACCAGCACGTAAAAGCATAGTATAAAACCATAAATCTCGAAACACGTGCAAATATGTAAATCATCAATACCACAATCATAATCATAGAAATCACATATTTAAAACATATACAATAGTTATGCATGCATCAATTTAGAAATCAATGTCCACTCACAGACCGTCCTAACTATCGCCTCGATACTCGTGCCTTAAGCCTTCCGGGACTAAATCACCATCACCGGAACATCCGGACTTGTCCAAATCACACTCGAAGGTCACTATTACTTCCAATAACCTAACATTAAATCCCCTAATTTTTCGGGATTTTTAAACGAATTTAAAATAAACCCTAAACCTTCAGACACCCAAAACTACCTCGAAACGGTATCCGATCGACTCGAAACTTGTGCCAAAATGTTCGTCGCATCAAAAGGATGAAAACACATGTTGATCATGTCTCGAGATTCGGGCTCATGCATCGTGAACAGTATCATAGTCTACCTCTGTCGAACCCGGTACTCTAGTTTTCTGGGTCACCCGACTCGGCAACTTAACCCGACCGATTCTCCGCCAATTCTCACCCTTTTTAAATGCCGTTGATTCTTATAGCTTTGTCTACCTACCTAGATGTAAGACCCGTGTCCTGGAGGGAACGGTGAACAATCCCACATTCCTGCGAGGGGGAATGGTGGTGTGCCTTAAAGGTGTAGGCACACACCTATCTAGCATGAGGCCTTTTGGGAGCTCAGTGGCTTTGGGGGGGATTGGAACCCCAAAGTTAAGCGAGTTGAGGCTGGTGCAATTCCATGATGGGTGACCCCCTGGGAAGTTGCACCGTGAGCTCCCGAAAACAAAACCGTGAGGGCGAGGCCCAAAGCGAACAATATCGTGCTAGATGAATCGGGACCTGACAGAAGAGGGTCGGGTCCTGACAATTTGGTATCAGAGCCAGACCCCAACCGGGAAGTGTGCCAGCGAGGACGCTGGGCCCTAAGGGGGTGGATTGTAAGACCCTTGTCCTGGAGGGAACGGTGAACAATCCCACATTCCTGCGAGGGGGAATGGTCTGGGAAGGGAATGGTGGTGTGCCTTAAAGGTGTAGGCACACACCTATCTAGCATGAGGCCTTTTGGGAGCTCAGTGGCTTTGGGGGGGATTGGAACCCCAAAGTTAAGCGGGTTGAGGCTGGTGCAATTCCATGATGGGTGACCCCCTGGGAAGTTGCACTGTGAGCTCTCGAAAACAAAACCGTGAGGGCGAGGCCCAAAGCGGACAATATCGTGCTAGATGAATCGGGACCTGACAGAAGAGGGTCGGGTCCTGACACTAGAAATGATCTATCAACCCAAAAATCTAAGAAAATGGCTCGAAATTACCTTCCCGATCGATGAACAGTGACGACGATGTTCCTCCCCCGTTTCCAGCCTTTTTCAACCACCACTGTGATCGAAACTAGTTCCTACAAGGTTGTACGAACCCTAAAAATATGTTTGAATCGACCTGAGCCTTCAGAAAATGTCCAAAACTCATTTTCCAATTTTGGGTCAAAATTGGGTTTCGGGTTACCTGGGTTCTAGGTTTTCTCCGCCGTCCACATCGGTCTTGTCCCTTCCTCGCCGCCCCCTGATCCTTTAGCCATCCCCTGTCACTCTCTCAGGTAGCCCAGCTACTAGTTTCAATCGAAGGAATTGGGGAGGGGATAGGTTTGTGGGTTTCGGGTTTGAATGTAACACCCCAGAAATTCGAGGATTATAATAATGTAATTTAATGTATGAATTGACTTTTTACCCCTGTGAATGGTATTTCCAAATTGTTGACTTTTTGATTTGAGGGTCAAATGGACTTTGACCAATGACCGTGATGTATTTTGGGACGTCACGAGTCCATAGACGGGTGGCACGTCCAATTCGGACGATCAGGGCAAAAGTTATGACTATCGGAAGTTCAGGGGCATTACCGTAATTTGGACGATAGGGGCGAAAATGTTGACTTTTCGTTTGGCAACTAATTTTCACACGACTCAAGGACCGTTAGGTAGGTCTCAATGCCCTGAGTCCGTTGACAGGCGACACGCCGAAATCGGACTTCGTACGGCTGAGTTACGGGTCTAGAAAGTAAAGGGCATTTTGGTCATTTCACCCCTGGTCACTGTAGCAACCACGGGGGAACAATTGCTGCACCACCGTGTGCGGTGGTTCTGAGTCCCAATTGTTTAATCAGTGTGTGAGTTGGAAAGCTGGGATTGTTTAAAGCCCTATAGACATCAGAACGTGGCTGATCATGGACACCATTTGTTAATTCAAGATTCGAACTTTTGCGGGAAACATTTCTCAGTGGACAGTGAGGCTTCCACGAGCTGTTGGCTGGTAAGGATTGTTTAAACTGAATGGGATTTAAGTGTGCTTCACTCTGCTGCAATGAGGACTGAGAATTGGAGAGGAAAACTAGAGAAAACCATTTCTGGAAAATTGGAGGGAAAATCGGGTTTTGATTTCTGGTGATTGTTGGACCAAACCAAGGCCTGGTTTAGTCTTCTGGGAGTATTTGGAACTCAACCACATCGAAATCGAGGGGAACCAGCCACGGTTGAGCTGGGACGGAGGCTGCCGTTTTCAGAGAAATTGCAGAGCTTGGGACGACAACCTTCAGGTACTTTCAGGCACAATTGATCATTCATTTTAGTTCATTTTGATCCTATTATGCTTCCTGTGAAGTTAATTGGAGAATGGGTTTGAAACCAGGGAGTTCTTGTGATTGACCCGTTTGGTTGATCACGGGTCGATGGGTCGATTGGGGACTTGTCGAGGCTGATTAGTGTCTCAGAACCTAAATTGGATAGTTAATGAACATGTTAGGATCAAATACGAGTGAAATCGAGTGGAAATTGAGGGTCAGTTAACCGGGTCAAGCCGCGGGTGACAGGCCCGTATTACAGACAAACGGGTGAAGGTGGTGACATTGTAGCTACAGTGTCAGGCGCGTGACTTTCACGAGCAGCCACTTTGGGCGGCGCGTGAGGGCGCGTTGAGCCTCATCTCTGATCACGATCAACATGACTTTTATTCCCCTCATCATTCTGAACATTTTTGGTGAATTAACCATGTTAATCTGAGATAGTTTTGATGGGTCAGTTTAGGGCCGGTTGTCTCGGGAAACATGTTGGACGGGTTCCCCGAGCCGGTTTCTGTTTCGGACTTTTTGGTTAAATGTTTAAGACTTGTAGTGACCCTTACGTGTGATTTGGACTGACAGGAATTGTACGATAATCCCGGTACAGGTCCGTACGCGCAGATTCACCGCGGGATCGTACTGTGAGTGGGCCCGATTTCATTAAAACCTTGCATGCTTAAATGTTTTCTGATTTACTTATATTCACATGCTGAAATCATGAGACGGTTTTGATGATATTGAAATTATGGTTATGGCACGTTTCACGATATTTGGGTTTGAGACCCGTTTGATGAAACTTAAAGATTGGTTTGGATTTTATCTACATATATATGTTTTGCATGTGGATATCAATAAAATGTATTTGGTACTGCAATGTATAGATCCATTCTTGTGATACTGTCTCCTCCGGATGTGGTACCCCGGAGTGGTCATGGCGCATTGCCTGCGAGGGGTCATTCTACGGAGGAACCAGACCGTAAAATGACTCAGGAGCAAGATTGCTTATTTGACGTCAGGGACGTCGAGCGTCTAGGATGGTAGGAATTTGAGATGCCGTACCCGGACAGGGTTCGGGGATTGGATTCGAGATTGAGACCCCGAGTGGAACGCGTAGCCTTGAGACTGTGACCTTATTGGACGTCAGGGACGTCAGACATCTGGGATGTCAGGATTGGAGCGTATAGTGCAGTGGCTAAAATTATCTTATGATTTTATTACATGCCTTATGATTCATATTATATGGTTTATGGTTTTAAATTCTGATGCATGCATGTTTGGAAAACGGAGGGGTAAATTATATGTTTTACTTATTGAACGGTTTTATAAACTTGAGTTTCGGCCCACTCACCCTTATTGTTTTGGTAACCCCTCCAGGCAGTGCTACTGAGGTAGAGGAGGATCCTGAGGCTGAGGCATAGATCTACTTTCGCATACCTGATCTCCTGTTGGGTGGTTTGCCTGCAGGTTTATTTTAGAGTCGTGCTCGCAATTTGTAATTTTGGTTTTCATCCCTTGTCTGACATCTATTTATTTCGGATTGATGTATAACTTTAATTTGGTTATTTATGCATTTGAACGTTAAGGTTAAAATTGGAACGTTATTTTGGGTGTCAGACGGGAGCAGGGCACGTCCCCATGTGGTCCCAGGAAGGATCGGGGCGGGTCTTGTCATTGAATGAAAGAATGAGGAAGATGGTATGCATGTATGTATGCTGGGGAAATAATGGTTGAGTGACACTTGTCACTCATCCATCGGGCCTTAAACAAAATATCAAGGCCCACTTAATGACAAAATGCCTTCGTCTCAGTAAAACATGCAATAGTACCTCGAATCTTCCGTGACCCGTAGCTTTCCCGTCGAACGTCCAATTTTGACGTGCCTCCTATCTACAGACTTGTATCGACTCGATCTACACAATGGTCATCGATCTTCGTACATTTGAACATCCAGGTCAAAAGTCAATATTTTATCCAATTTTAGGGGCAAAACGATCATTTCACACCGTTCGCCCGTATTCTCTCGACTAATCAGGGATTAGTCACGGTAATCCTAATTAATTAATATTTAATCTTGATATTCGGGACAGGTCGTTACATTATCGAGATTAATTAAGGGTTATCGAGACTAATCAGGATTAGTCGAGGTGAAATGATGATCTTGCCCGAACACGGAACGGTGGCCGGTAAAGAGCAGCACCGTCGTGGACGGCGGAGGCAACCTCGAACACAGTAAGTCAGTTTGGCCCAATTTTCTCCATTTTTAAATTTTGACGTTATGGACCGTTTTAGTTTCTTGGAATGAGGTTATTAGGTTGCTAGGAAGGTTTTAAGAAGGTTTGAATGGTGGTTCACGGCTAAGAAGCCCTGGGGAGGAACTGGGAAAAACTGAACCGTGCGGGAAAATTGGACCGATGGGTTTTAGTAGGTTTTTGGTTGTTTTAATTGCATGGATAGGTTCCTAGGATCAAAATAGGAAGATTGGAATTGATTAGGAAGAAAAAGGACGAAGATTGAACGGTTTAGGGGCTTGGATCGGTCACGCTGGTCCAGTTGGGCCGGAGTTGCAGATAAAACCAGACCAGCCAGTCGGACCGGTAGGCTGAAGGTTGAAGGAGACACTGTGCACTGGCGCATGGCTCCTATGCGCAGCCACTTCAGTTGAAACTTACGGGCGCGTGGGGGAGAATTTGGGGAAACTTCCAACATGTGAAATCATCTAATCGATATAACAAACATTTTGGGACTAGTTTTGAGTCGATCTGATTTCTTCTCGATATAGTTCGGGATGTCCGAAGGTTTAAGTTCTCGTTTAAAAATAGTTAAAAATTCCAGAAAATTACGGGGCTTTAATGAGGGGTTAACTAAGTAGTTAGTAACCCTCTATTACAATTTGGACAGGTTTAGGAGTCCCGGTGATGGTGATTGGCCCAGGAAGGGCGTATGGCACGCATATCGAGGCGCGACTTTGAACGGTCTGTGAGTGGACCTTCTTTTATGAATCAATGCATGCATAAATGAGTATTTTAATACATGTTTTGTGATGCCTTGAGTGCATTTTGTGTGTGTTTACGCATTGGCACGTATTTCAAGATTTTCAGTTTTATAAGTGCTTATACGCGTTTATGCTTTCGGTTTTAATGAAAGGGTTTTGAAAAGGTGAAACCGGGCATACGACCTATTTGGTTTTGGTTTTGACTCGGGCATGTGGCCCTATTGATGACCTATGAGTCTGAGTCGTGGTCGCGACGGGTGAGGTGCGCATGGCAACGGACGACGTGACGCTCGCCTCCGGACTGTGGATGTGTTCCTCCCGGAGAGGTCACGATGCACGTCTCGTGGTCGAGCAGCCACTAGAGGCTCGACTTCGGAGTGCTGACGGTATAGGAGTCGATTGGTGACGTCTACACCATGTCCTAGAAATGGTCGTGGTAGTGATATGTTCACGGCAACATACCAGGATTGAGAGCGGTCCTGGACTGATGGTTACACGTATCACTCTGATCGGAATCGTGACTGACCCTGAGGTTTCGGGCTCGATGCCCAGTTCATTGTGAAATCAGACTAGAGGCCCTGTTGAGTCATAAGTTTGGGCTGGAGGCACAGTTAACTTGTGTTATCAGGCGTGAGTGCCGTTTATGGTTTTCCTATACTAGTATGTATATACCCTCCTTACGAGCGTATTGATTGGTCTCCTCCAGACGTCGACCTGGAGAGTCACGATCCACTACCCGGAATGAGTGATCCTCATAGGGATCCCATGTCAGAAGTGAGAGTTATGATGTGGTCCCGGACCAGATTCCAAAGAGATGTTTAGATTAGATCCGGAGACAGAGCCTCCCAAATGAAGGATTCATGGGAGTAGACTTGGAGTGAGATCCCGAGTAGTATACATACTTATATATATGGAAATCATGACATATATCAGGGGTGAGTTCCCTAGGGGCTGTGTGCCCCGAGTTGACATCAGAGGATGTCTAGGAAAGGTTATATATGTATATATGTATATGTGTATGAGATTTCACGGAGATGGTTTTGGGCTGAGACCCACATGTGTTGGTTTTGGGACGAGTTCCCATTTGATTTGGGTTGGGCTGAGGTCCCAGGTACTTTGATTGGATTTTGGGCCAAGGCCCCGTGTTCTATGTTTGAGAAATGCTTTTCGAATGCATGCATACTTTTTAGTGAAGGGCATAAAGGTCTTTTTATGAAAATGTTTTTATAAAACTTTTGTTTTGTCCACTCATAGCTTTTGTGTTTTGAATGCCCTTCAGGTTGATCGCAGATGAGGGTTGTAACAGAGACGAGACATCACATTCCTCTGCTGGATCCTGGTGCTCTCTGGTAGTCCCGGTTGGGCTAAGGATGAAATTATCCATGGTCTGACACGTTGTGTCAGACGGGAGCAGGCACGCCCCACGCTAATCCCAGGGGATTGGGGACGGGTCCTGTCATTATACTACTCTCTGAACTTTTCCAGGTCCACTTATTTTATGGTGTTGACCTCATAGTCCACAACATAAGGAGAACTGTTGATTGAAATGGCTAGCGGCGTGCCCTCCTCAGCATCTGAGGTCTTCTCGGCACTTTCTTCCATTTCACCATCCTCTTACTCACTAACCGACTTGGCAACAGGTGGATGGGACGATGAAGATGCTTCCTTACTAGTCCGTTCGGCACCTGCCACTCTCTCGTCACTTTTCCCTTTGTTAGCCTGCCCCTGTCTCTATTCAACACCATGCCTCTCTTTTACAGTATCACTTTGCCCAATACTTCTTCCCTTCGAATCCTTTGAAGTTACATCTAGACTATAAATTGATCTAAACGAGGTAGAGCGATATCTGGTCGACGAGGACCTATTAATGGATGATGAAAAGCTCCTCTCACTCGACCCATCACTTGTAGAGTGAAAAGTAGTTTAATTACCAAAGGTTTTTAAGGATCTATCCCTAGGTCCACTAGTTGACTAGTACTCTGACAAAAAAAGTGCAAAGAAAAAGGGAGACTTCGACTAAGCACACAACTAGTCCTAATGACAAGAATTCAAAACAGAGGAAGAACTTTACCTTAAGTTTCTCCTGATCGATATGCAACAAGCTCTGAAGGTTGATTGGAAGTCGGATTTCGAATCAAAACTCGATCGGCAGCCTAGAAATTTAATCGGAACCAAGACAGAGCTTTGACGATTCTTCGCATAAAATGCAAAAATGAAGGAATTTCAACCCCGTTTATAGGCACCTAAGGCCTCGAGATGCGAACCACCAATCTGACAGTGTCATGCGTCTATATCACTATTCCAAAATATGAATTATATATACAAATACATACGTACATACACATTAATATTAAAAAAATCAATTTTTGAAACTCAAAATTGTAAACAATATCCTAAAGTATGATCCAACCGACAAGTAGGAACATTGCAACTAATCGGATGCTTCATGCAAAATACCCTCTCATCTCTATGCTCTGATCGGTAAGTAGGAACATTGCGATCGATTGGAAGCATCAAGTGAGGTGTTCCAGTGGCCCCAATCGGTAAGTATGAACATTTCAACCGATCACGAGCCTTATGCAAAGTACCCTTTCATGTCTATACGTCGATCGGTAAGTAAAAACATTGCGACTGATCAAAAGCATCAAGCGAGGTGCACTCGCAGCCCCAATTAGCAAGCAAGAAATTACGACCGATCGTGAGCCTTATGCGAAGTACCCTCTCATGTTTATACTCCAATCGGCAAGTAGAAATATTGCGACGAATCGAAAGCATTTGACGAGGTGCTCTCACAGTCCCAATCGGCAAGTAGGAAAATTGCGACTGATCGGGAGCCTTATGCGAAGTAACCTTTCATTTCTATACTCCGATTAGCAAGTAAGAACATTGCGACCGATCGAAAGCATCAGGCGAGGTGCACTCACATCTCCAATTAGAAAGCATAAACATTGCAACTGACCAGGAGCCTTATGCTATGTACCCTCTCATGTCTATGCTCCGATAGGCAAGTGGGAACATTGCGACTAATCGGAAGCATCAGGTGAGATGCTCTCAAGCCCCCAATCGGCAAGTAAGAACATTGTGACCGATCGAGAACTTTATACAAAGTACGTCAATAGTTCGATCGGAAAGCAGGAATATTGCGACTGATCGGGAGCATTAGGGGATGTGCTCTTGCAAACCCACTCAGCACACATGAATATTGCGACCGATCGAGAACTTTATGCAAAGTAATGTCTCACACTCACTCAGCAAGCAAGAGCCTTCCTACAGACTCAATACTAGAGACTCGTGCAACTCCAGTTGACTGAGACACACTTCCTTCATTCATCACATAAAGTACTAGTGGCTATACCCCCATGTTCAGTCGACCTGTATCGACCTAAGTTACAAGTCATCGACCGAGGAAATCCACCTCACTCAACAACTTAGGGGACTTATATTGATACCATATCTGCCAATTAGACTCTGTACGATGAGAAACACCATAAACACACAATCTTCTGTCAGGCGATCATCGGGCGTTCCAAACGGTAGGCCCAAGGGCACTCACCAGGCCCCAGGCTGTCAGGTCCCGTCCCAATCCCCCCGGGATTAACGCGGGATGCGCCTAATCCCGTTTGACACGGACTGTCAAGGGAAATTTTGACTTTAGCCCGCTCGGGGCTTCAGAGTAAGCCAGGATCTGGAAGAGGTATGTGATGTCTCGGTCTCTGCTACAGCCCGCATCCGTGATCAACCTGAAGGGCAGTCAAATCATTTAGAAGCTGTGAATGGACAAAAAAAAATAATTTATAAAAACATTTTATAAGAAGAGACGTTTATACCTTTCACTAAAAAGCATGCATGCATTCGAAAACCAATTATCAAACCACTAGGGCCTTGGCCCAAAATCTTAAATGAAACCAATCATACGGGCCACTGCCCAAATCCATGTGGGACTCATCCCAAAACCAGAAATCTGATCATATAATATATAAATATAACATATAACCAATCCTGTCACAGTTTCTAAAGCTACGCTCGTGCTACCCGGGGTCTCAAATCCCAAGTCTCCCCTGGGTCCACCTAGGTCAGTGTCCGTAGATCAATGACCCTCCCTAGGGGTTATAATCCATAAGCCTTCCAGAGAATAAGGTACCCAACGGGGGCGACTCCACTCAATTAGTGCTCCGTGACTACTCCGGGGTTCACCTAGGCCAACGACCCTCCACGGAGGAGACAATCCAAATAAAGGAAGGTATATGGATATATATATATATATATATATATATCAAAAACATTCTTAACCTTTTAAGGGATTCATGCCCGGTCCCCATAAACCGTCATGAACCAGAAAATTCATTTAGGGTCCCCGACCCGAAATCACAAATGTAAACCAAAGGGGCCTCGAGCCCGAACTCATGAATCAACTGGGCATCGCGCCTGATATCTCAGGGTCAGCCACGATTCCAATCGTAGTGATGCGTGCAACCATCCGTCTAGGACCGCCCTCAATCCTGGTATGTCGTCGTGAACGTATCAACCAACGTGACCACCTCTAGATCATGGTGCACCCATCACTGATCGATATCCTAAACCGTCAGCACTTCGAAGTCGAGCCTCCAGTGGCTGCTCGACAACTGTTCGTGCATCGTGACCTCTTCGGAAGGAACACATCCCAGTCTGAAGGCGAGCGTCGTATCGTCCGTCGCCGTGCACAAAGCACTTGCCGCGACCACGACTCAGACCCATAGGTCATCAATCGGGTCACATGTCTGAGACAAAATCAAATGGGTCTCATGCCCGAGTTTATTCTTTTTAAATCAAAAATCATTTCATTTAAACCATCGTAGAAGTACAAACCCGTATAAGCACCGTACAAGGCAGAAATCTCGAAATACGTGCAAATACGTAAACACACACAAATGCACTCATGGAATCACAAAACATATTCATACAAGCATATAAAACTGTTATGCATGCATCAATTTAGAAAACCAAAGTCCACTCACAGACCGTCCGAGCTGCCGCCGCCTCGATACGCGTGCCATACGGTTCTCTCGGGCCAATCGCCATCACCGGGACCTCCAAACCTTTTTCCTGCGGTTCCTCAGTCATCCACGGCGGTTCAGCCGCCTCCCTGCCTTGCCTTGGTTCACCAGCCATCCTCAAAACCTCTCTTGGTCCTCATGTGAATATAAGTAAATCAGAAAACTTTTAAGCATGCAAGGGTTTAATGAAATCGGGCCCACTCATAGTACGATCCAACGGTGAATCTACGCGTACGGACCTGTACCGGGATTATCGTACAATTCCTGTCAGTCCAAATCACACGTAAGGGTCACTACAAGTCTTAAACATTTATCTAAAAATTTCAAAACAGAAACCGGCTCGGGGAAACCGTCCAACACGTTTCCCGAGACAACCGGCCCTAAACTGACCCTCCTAACTATCTTAGATCAACAAGGTTAATTCACCAAAAATGTTCAGAATGATGAGAGGAATAAAAGTCATGTTGATCATGATCAGAGATGAGGCTCAACGCGCCCTCACGCGCCGCCCAAAGTGGCTACGTGTGAAAGTCACGCGCCTGACACTGTAGCTGCTACAGTGTCACCTTCTTCACCCGATAGCCCTGCTATTCAGATCATCAACCCGCGTCCAGACCCGGATAATTAACCCTCAATTTCCACTTGATTTCACTCGTATTTGATCCTAACATGTTAATTAACTATCCAATTTAGGTTCTGAGACACTAATCAGCCTCGATAAGTCCACAATCGACCCTTCGACCCGTGATCAACAAAACGGGTCAATCACCAGAACTCCCTGGTTTCAAACCCATTCTCCAATTAACTTCACATGAAGCATAATAGGATAAAAACGAACTAAAATGAACGATCAATTGTGCCTGAAAGTACCTGAAGGTTGACGTCCCAAGCTCTGCAACTTCTCTAAAAACGGCAGCCTCCGTCCCAGCTCAACCGTGGCTGGTTCCCCTCGATTTCGATGTGGTTGAGTTCCAAATACTCCCAGAAGACTAAACCAGGCCTTGGTTTGGTCCAACAAGCACCAGAAATCAAAACCTGATTTTCCCTCCAATTTTCCAGAAATGGTTTTCTCTAGTTTTCCTCTCCAATTCTAAGCCCTCACTGCAGCAGAGTGAAGCACACTTAAATCCCACTCAGTTTAAACAACCCTTGCCAGCCAACAGCTCGTGGAAGCCTCATTGTCCACTGAGAAATGTTTCCCGCAAAAGTTCGAATCTTGAATTAACAAATGGTGTCCATGTTCAGCCACGTTCTGATGTCTATAGGGCTTTAAACAATCCCAATTTTCCAACTCACACACTGATTAAACAATTGGGACTCAGAACCACCGCACACGGTGGTGCAGCAATTGTTCCCCCACGGTTGCTACAGTGACCAGGGGTGAAATGACCAAAATGCCCCTAGTTCAGAAATTACCAAAATGCCCTTCACTTTCCAAACCCGTAACTCCGCCATCCGACGTCCGATTTCAGCGTGCCGCCTGTCAACGGACTCAGGGCATCGAGACCTACCTAATGGTCATCGAGTCGTGTGAAAATTAGTTGCCAAACGAAAAGTCAACATTTTTGCCCCTATCGCCCAAATTACGGTAATGCCCCTGAACTTCCAATAGTCATAACAATTTCCCTCATCGTCCGAATTGGACGTGCCACCTGTCTATGAACTCGTGACGTCCCGAACTACGTCACGGTCATTGTTCAAAGTCCGTTTGACTCACCAATCAAAAAGTCAACAAATTGGGCAATACAATTCACAGGGGTAAAAACGTCAATTCATTCATTAATTTACAATATTGAAATCTTTGAATTTCCGGGGCGTTACACCAGACGTCTAGCAATCCTACTCCTGAGTCACTATACGGTTCGGTGGCTCCTTATAGTGACTCCTCGCAGGCAATGGGCCGTGACTACTCCATCGTCCCAGACGACTAGAGGAGACAATCCATAGATATAAGGATGGTATATGGAAAACCATTTCATAAATCATCTCAAACCGTTCAAATGGGTCTACGCTCGGGATTTCCATAAAACCATCGTAATCCACAAATCCGATTTCTCAAATCTAAAACCATTTATCCAAATCCATTTATGGGTCCCCGACCCGAAATCACATTCATAAAACACAACTGGGCCACATGCCCGATTTCGTAAACCAACTAGGCCCCTGTCCCGATGCCTTATTCAATCAAATAGACTCCAAGTCCGATAGTTCGTAAACCAAATGGGTCTCCAGCCTGATTCCATATTTCCAAATCCAAAGTCATACCATTAAACCATTATTAAAACCATAAACCTCGATATACGTGCAAATACAAAAAATATCTCAAAATACGTGCAAATATGTAAATCACCAATACAAAAATCATCATCATAGAAATCACATATGTAAAACATATAAAACCGCTATGCATGCATTATAGTTTAGAAAACAATGTCCATTCATAGACCGTCCTATGCTACCACCTCGATATGCGTGCCATAAGCCTCCCCGGGCTAAATCACAGTCCTTAGAATATTTGAACCTATCCAAATCATACTAGAGGGTTACTAACCACTTCATTAACCTCTCATTAAAGCCTCGTAATTTTCCTGAATTTTTAAACGTATTTAAACTCGATCTTAAACCTTCGGATATCCCGAACTATATCAAAACGATATTCGATCGAGACGAAACTAGTCCCAAAATGTTTGTTACATCAAATAGATGAAAACACATATTGAACACTTCCCCAAAAACGCCCCCACCCGTCGCTCAAAGGCGCTGCGCGTGGAGCCCACGCGCTTGGCACTGTTCATCTTTAACCTTAGGTTAAACCAGTCTGAACCGGTTCTTTGCAATTCCGGTTCAGTCGGACCGGTGATGACAGGACCCACCCCAATCCCCCGGGATTAAGGACTGAATCCTGCTCCCGTCTAACTTATGCATGACACGAGGGCTAAACCGACGTCTAACCTCCATGTGACACGTAAGTCGGACAAGGGATTTTCCAACGCACCGTTCTAAACTCACGGACTTCCCAGAGCGCGCAGACTCTACTGTGGTTCGCGTGTGTGATGTCTCTGTCCCTTTCTATCAACAGCCTGCACCGCAACAACCTGGAGGGTATCGAAAACATGAAAAGACTGTGAGTGGATAAAAATAAGTAATAAGTTCAAAAACAGTTATCAGAAAAACATAATTACATTTATACCCTCCATTTAAAAACCAATGCATGCATATCAAAAGTCATGCCATAAAACCATTATATATGCAAGTCATTCAAACCATTTAAGAAAAACCAAACTCATTTTCCTTTTTCAATTCCCGGGCCTCAGCCCAAAACCATCAAAATCCATAATATTTGGGTCTTAGCCCTAAACTTGAAAAACCATTATTAAAAACCATCATCATCAAGTCTCAGTGAAATCCAAAACATATTTGAAACCACATTTCCATCCATCGAACCTGATAGATCTATCCGAGTCTTTAAACTCAATCCAGTCCTCAATATAATCCGAGTATTTAAACTCCTGAGTCTTTAAACTCAATAGGCCTACGGGGGAAATATCAATATCCGAGTCTTTAAGCTCCCGAGTCTTTAAACTCAATCCGGGTCTTTAAACCCAATCCGAGCCCGCCCCCGTCATATCATATCCGAGTCTTTAAACCCAATAATCAGATCCAGCAAATCCAATCCAAAACCATTTTAAAACCATTTCCGAATCCGAATCCGCAATCTCATCAGGATCCCGAATCCAAACCCAGAACTCATATCCATCATCCATTTCCAAATTCGAATCTGGAACCATCATTTCGTAAGCCGGCATCCGGAATAACCATTCCGAACCCAAATCCGAAAATCCACTTTCAAGTTTCTAAAACCGAATCCAAAATTGTCATTCCAAAATCCGAACCACAAACCCGAAATCTCGTTCTTTAAACCCACTTTTCTTAACTGGGCTTCAAGCCCGAAATCACTTTCCAAAATCTATTTTAAATCTTTGAAATCAAATCGTATTTCAAATCCCTAAATCAAATCGTATTTCAAATCCCGAAATCAATCATTAAAACCGCGTTTAAATCACAACATCAATATTCTCGTAAAACGTGTAATTCCGTAAATATCTCGAAAACCGTGCAAAAACTATAAACCACCAAGATCATAAATTAAATCATAGAATCACGTATAGAAAACATATATGCATGCATCATAAGTTAGAAAGCAAAGTCCACTCACAGACCATTTCGCCGCTGCCTCGATACGCGTGCATTTACGCCGTTCCAGGCCAATCCACTAGCACCGGCTTTCCTGAACCTGTCCAAATCACATAATAAGGTCACTAACCACTTCATAATACTTCTACTAAATCCCTGTAATTTTTCCGTATTTTTAACTATTTTTAATCGAGGCCTAAAAACTTCGGACATCCCAAAACATATCGAGACGAAGTCCGATTGACTCGAAACTAGCGCCAAAATATTCGTTACATCGATTACATCATTTCACATGTTGAACACTTCCCCAGACTAGGCTCCACACGCCCTCACGCGCCGCCCAAAGGGGCTGCGCGTGGGAGCCACGCGCCTGCACCAGTCATCTTCTTCCTTGGGTGAACTCGGTCCAACCGGTTCACGGTTCAGCCCGAACCGGCGTGGCCGGTTCACGGTCTTATCTTGTTCAAATCAACCCTGATTCGTCCCAATTTAAGTCCCATAGCTTCCCTACATGTTTTTCCTATTGATCTATAACCTTAAAACATAAAATCACGGTCTAAATCATACCTGCTCGATCCACCGTCAAACACCAATTTTTCTCCAGTGAACTTCCATGGTTCCAGCACCTTTCTTTCTTGTTTTTTGATCCTAAATCGTTCCTGGAACCCCTAGAAACAAATTCCCATCAACCAATATGATTTTTAGTCTACAGAGGTCAACTTACCATAATCGAATTCAAACTAAGCCTTTACTGGGTTTTGACCTTACCGTCCATCTCAAGCCATGAATTCAAGTCTAATGAGATCGTCCTATCTTCTTTTCCATGTTTTGTTCTCAGATCATAGGCAATTGATGTAGTTTTGAGGAGCTTGAATCCAAGACTACAATTCCCTCTCTCTTTCTCATGAGTAATAGCCACCGCCCACGACGGTGCTTGTGGCAGTTCCACCACGATCCTTTCTTTCCCTCGCCTTGTTTGTTTCCTTCACTTCACACCAACAGTTAAAGAAGATCGAAGAGATTTTTAACTGGTTCCTCGATCAGACCCTCAGTACTCTGTTTTTCTCCCATAACCATACAACCCGTGTTTTAAACTTGGCTGAGAAATGGTGAGAGGGTTCTACTCCCATCCAGGACTAGCCAGGTGTCCAAATCCTGTGGACACACCTTCCAAAGCAAGCCAAGTGTCCACAATATAGCTAGGCACATATCCTAATGTAAGAAATGATCAATTTGCCATTACCTTCATAATTACCGTTTTGCCCCTCAAGTTCCTAGACTCGTAACGTTGTCATTCGACCTCCAATTAGCGCATGCCGCCTGTCATTGTACTCAAGGGACCGAGACCTACCTAACGGTCCTCGAATTACGTAAAAATTCTATGTCGTTTGAAAAGTCCACAAATTGCCCCTTTTAAACCAAATTACCAAAGTACCCTCAAACTTCTAAACGTCATAACTTTCTCCTCGAATGTCGGAATCGGACGTGCCACCTGTCAATGAACTCGTGACGTTACGAACCACATCACAATCATCGGTCAAAGTCCATTTGACCATCCAAATGAAAAGTCAACATTTTGCCCATTCTAGGGGCAAAATTGTCATTTCGCACCGTCCATCCGAGATCACCCAACTAATCACTGATTAACTTCACTAATTCGTCATTAATCACTAATCTAATCCCAATTTTCGGGACGGGTCGTTACAGGCGAGGCTGATTTTCCCCATTTTCCCACCTTTTTTAGTCCTTTTAATTCCTATGCCTTCGATTCATCTTCCATAATCAATATATAGGTTCAAATCATAGAGTTCAAGTCCAAAACATACCTTCCCGATTCGAAGAACAAGCTCAGTTTTCTTCCAGCCAGTTCCCACGATTTCGGCCACCTCCAACTTCAGTTTTGGTCCCAACGTGTTCATACAACCTCCAAGAACATGTTTCCATCATTAAAATCACTCAAGAATCACTAGAATCGAAAGTACCATTTGGATCACAAAACTTACCTTTTCACGGTTTTTTGGTCACCGTCCATGACGTCCCACGAAATCGATCCCATCTAACTTGTATAAGTTCTAGGAACACGACCCTGTCCACCAAACCGATCAACACACCCTAGAACTCAGCTTTCAATTTTTGAACCAAAACAAGGCTTACGGGTTTTGGGTTCCAGCCACCACCTTCGTGGCTCCGTCGTGGTTCCCATCCTTGTCATCTCGTCCTCGTCTCACAGGTCACACACTCATCCTCCCTCAGCCAGACACAATGGGAGATGAAGATCATGGTGTGAGGGTTGTGGGGTTTGTATGGAAATGGTGGTGCACACGTTTGGAGAAGAAAGATAAAGTTTGATGATGATGATCAGATGAGACGGCTAGACGGCGAGGATGAGATATAATTGATGAAAGGAGAAGATGATGGACGGTGAGGATTAAGATATGAGAGATGAGTGGAATAAAATATAAACATATAATTAGCCAATGGGAACAAGATCCACCTTTTGGGGAATTTAGGTTGTGGGATAAGTGACACTTGTCACTCATCCAAGGGTTCCTGATTAATCAATTATTTACCAAGTTTTAATGTTATTTTAATTAAATCTCGGGTCTTAAGTTTAATTGATTTCGCTCCCGTGACCATAACTTCCTCGTTCGACTTCCAATTTCGACGTGCCGCCTGTCTACGGACTCGTGACGTCCCGTTCTACGTCACGGTCATCGGTCCTTGCACGTTTGACTCTCTGAGTCAAAATTCAACATTTTGCCCAATTTTAAGGGCAAAACGGTCATTTTACACCGCCTCCGAATTCTCTCGATTAATCTCCGATTAATCATTCTAAATCTATAATTAATTAATATTTAAACTCGATATTCGAGACGGGTCATTACATGTATTCCCTCTAGTCATAAGGAAATAAGACCCGGAGCCAAATTCTATTTTTTGTTAAGTAAATATATTCAACCAAAAAAAGAAGAACTCCGAGGGCCAAACCAAAGGAGAGAAAAACAAGAAAAAGCCAAGAAACCAACAACCAAATGTAACGACCCGTCCCGAATTTTGGGATTAGATTAGTGACTAATCAGGATTAGTGAGATTAATCGGTGATTAGTTGGGCGAAATCGGACGAACGATGCAAAATGACTGTTTTGCCCTTGATCGTGGGTAAAACGTTGATTTTTCGTTCAGACTGTCACATGGACTTTGACCGATGACCGTGACGTAGTTCAGGACGTCACGAGTTCATAGACAAGTGGTACGTTTGATTCCGACATTCGAGGAAAAAGTTATGACGTTCGGAAGTTAAGGGGCATTTTTGGTAATTTTGGTTAAAAGGGGTAAATAGTTGACTTTCGGACCTTGAGGTCCAATGGCCGAGGGCTGAGGACAGTTACATAGATCGGGACGATACGAATCCGTAGACAAGCGGCACGTCGAAATCGGACTTCGAACGGGAAAGTTATGGGTCACGGAAGTTCAATTTCACTATGCACGTATTACAAGGTGATGGTTAGGTGGCAAATCTGATTGGTCAGATATTTTGGTGGGACCCATGGATGAGTGACAAGTGTCACTCATCCCATTGGCCCAAACCCCTAATTTGTGGATCTATCCTAATTAAATAATATTATCTTTATTATTTTATAATTTCCAATTATCCCATCTTTAATCCTGGCCATCCATTCCTATCCTCCCTAAATCCTCATCCTCCATTTCTTTTCTCCCTCTCACCTGATCATCCATCATCTTCTTCTGTTTTCTCACAAACCCGAAACCACCATTTCTTCTTTCTCCTTGAACAAACAACCCACACGACTAACCACACCTCACCACCATAACCATTATGAGTGCTCGTGTGTGACCGTGAGAGATGATCTGAGGGACTCAGGACGATAGCGAGCCACGGTGGTGGACGGCGGAGGTGAGCAACCCGAGGACCCCCATTTAGTTTCAAAAATTGGAAACTGAGATTTATAGGTTTTTAGTTAATTCTATTGATGGGAACCATTTTCTGGTGATCTAAGAGGAAGCTTGGGATTGATTTTGAGGCTTTGGACGGCCGAAGGCCACAACGGTGAAAGCTTGCAGGGGCGGTTCGGTTTTCAATCGTGGAAGGTAGTTTCTAGAACCCCTTCTCTTGTTTTTATTAGCTAAATTGATGGGGAAGGATGCTAGGAACACTTAGGGATTAAAATGAGATGAAATGGATCGAAAATATGAAGGTTAGGACGTTGAACCAGTCCAGACCAGTCCGGTCCAGTTCAGACTAGTGGATCGGGTCTCCTAGAGGACAAGAAATATGAATAGTGACTGGCGTGTGGCTCCTACGCGCAGGGGTTTTGGCCGGAGCGTGTGGGCGCGTGGCCCACTTTCTGGGGAATTTTTCAACATGTGAAACACTCTAATCGATGTAACGAATATTTTGACACTGTTTTCGTGTCGATCGGATACCGTCTCGATAATGTTCGGGACCTCGGAAGGTTTAGGTTCGAGTTTTAAAATAGTTAAAAATTCGGGAAAATTACGGGGCTTCAATGAAAGGTTAATAAGGTAGTCAGAAACCCTCTACATTGATTTGGATAGGTTTGGAGTCCCGGTGATGACGATTTTCCCGGTGAGGCTTACGGCACGAAAACCGAGGCGGCAGCTTAGGACGGTCTGTGAGTGGATCTTGATTTCTAAACTGTGATGCATGCATAAATGTTTTATATGGATTATGAATGTGATTCTATGATGTTGATTTGGATATTGGTGAATTATATGGTTTCACGCATTTTGAGGTGATTTACATGCTTGCACGTAAATCGAGGTTTTCAATTTTGCACTGATTTTCCGTGCTTATGATTTTGGAAATAATTTCATGAAATAGTTTTGGATTTCAAAAGGTAAACTCGGGTTCGAGACCCCTTTGTTTGGAAACCCTCGGACTCGAAGTCCCATTTAGTTACGTTCTCGGGCCAGATGCCCAATTGGTTCTTCAATAGATTTCAGATTTGGAAATATAGATTCGAGCGCGAGACCCATTTAATTTACGAACTCTCGAACCTATGGTCCATTCGATTTAACAAAGCATTGGGCCGGAGGCCCAGTTGGTTTACGAATCGGGCTCGGAGCCCAGTTGACTTACGCATGGGCTCGAGGCCCATTTGGTTTACGATATCGGGCACGAGGCCCATTTGGTTTACGAAAGCGAGCACGAGGCCCAGTTGGTTAACGATTCGGGCCTGAGGCCCAGTTTTTATGTGGATTCGGGCTTAGGGTGACAGGACTCATCCCAATCCCCCCGGGATTAACACGGGATGACCCTGCTCCCGTCTGACACGAAGTGTCAGACAAGGGATATTTCCGACCTTTGCCCTACTGGGCTATCAGAGTACGCCAGGATCCAGAGGAGGCATGTGATATCTCAGTCTCTGCTACAGTCCACATCCGCTGTCAACCTGAAGGGCAGTCAAAACATTAAAAGCTGTGAGTGGACAAAACAAAAGTTTATAAAAACATTTCCATAAAGACATTTGTACTCTTCACTAAAAAGCATGCATGCATTCGAAAACCATTTAACCAAATGGAACCATCTGTGGGAACTAAGCCCAAATCAGAAATAAACCAAGGTCGAAAAGACCACCATGAAATCGACCATACGGGCCACTGCCCAAATCCATAAGGAAACCAATAAGGGACTCAGCCCATAACCATAAATATACTGAAACCAAATACATGAGCCACTGCTCAATCCTGTGCACACCACATATTAAAGAATCATAAAGATTCAACCATACGGGCCACTGCCCAAAACCTGTGTAACCACACATCACATCTCATATATCATATCATATATCATATATACATATAAGTCACACAACCAATCCTGTCACGGTATCCAAAGCTACGCGCGTGCTACCCGGGTCTCAATCCGAGTCTTCTCAAAGTCAAGGTCAATGTCCGCAGACCACTGTTCCTACCCGAGGTTATAGTAACCATAGCCTTCCTGAGAGTAAGGAACCCAACTGGGGGGTGACTCCACTCAGTCGGTGCTCTGTGACTACTCCGGGGTCCACCCATGTCAACGACCCTCCCTGGAGGAGATAATAGAAGTAAAGGAAGGTATATGCACATATATATATACATAATACAAATATCCATGCCCAGTTCCCCTGAACCGTCATGATCCATTATATCCAGTTCATATACATATAGACCATATCCTCCATGTCCGGTGCCCATAAACCGTCATGTACCATAATAACATAACTAGGGTTCATGCCGTTCCCATAAACCGTCATGTACCATAATAACATAACCAGGGTTCATGCCGGTCCCCATAATTCGTCATGAACCAAGATACCATAACAAGGGTTCATGCCGGTTCCCATAAACCGTCATGAACCGGGAAATCCATTTAAGGTTCCCTGACCTGAAATCAAAACCGTAAAGTAACCTGGGTCTCGTGCCCGAACATAGGACATCAGCTGGGAACCGTGCCCGATATCTGAGGTCATATGCCTGAGACAAAACCAAATGGGTCTCATACCCGAGTTTATCCTTTTGGAAATCCAAATCCAAATCATTTAAACCATTAAAGAAATATAGACCCGTATAAGCACCGTATAAGGCCGAAACCTCGAAATACTTGCTTATACATAACCACAACCAAATGCACACATGGTATCATCAAACATGTAATAAAACATATAATAAACATTTATGCATGCACCAATTTAGAAAACCAAGGTCCACTCATAGACCGTCCGAGCTGCCGCCTCGATTTACGTGCCATAAGGTTCTCCCGAGCCAATCACCATCACCGGGACTCCCGAACCTGTCCAAATCGTAATAGAAGGTTACTAACTACATAATTAACCTCCTACCAAAGCCCCGTAATTTTCCGATATTTTAAACTATTTTTAAACCGACCCTAAACCTTCGGACACCCCGAAACCTATCGAAATGATGTCCGATTGACACGAAACCAGTCCCAAAATGTTCGTTACATCGAATAGATGATTTCGTCTGTTGAACACTTTCCCAAAATATTGTTCACGTGCCCCCACGCGCCCCTAGAAGGCACTGTGCACTGTTCATCGTCTCCTACATAGGTGAACCGGTTTTTTTTTCTGGTTCTGGATCAGGTTACTGTGCTGAACCGGCGTGACCGGTACAGTGATTTCCCCCCTTTGTTTTGGTCCGATTTCAACCCTAATTAATCCTATCATTCCTATTTCTTCCTTCCCTATCATTTCCAATCAATAAACCTAACCAAAACTACACAAAAACCATGGTTTAATTATGAACCATACGGTCCATATTTCCCAACTCACACCCACAGCTTCACAGCCGCCCAAAGCTTCCTAAAATCGTCCTAACACAATCCTAATGACTCATTTAAGTCATTGGAACCATCAAAAACCAACCATAATGCATATAATGAAAATAAATGGAATTCGGGCCTTACCGAGCACCCTCTCGGGTTTGTGGCTCCACCGCCCACAGCGGCGCCGTCCAGGCCAGCCACCCACATCCAACATCCTCCCATCACTCCCTGGTCCTCACAGTTGATCATGGGTTGAGGGTTGGATTGGTTTGGGTTGCACAGAGAAGAGGAAAATGAGATCGGGTGAGTTTGGGTTGTGTTTGAAATGAAGAAAATGAAGATGTTCGATGCATGTATGTGAAGGAATGTCCAGTGGATGGGTGAAACTTGTCACTCATCCATAGAGCAGGAACTAAATATCTGGGCCCACTAGAATCCAAAAGTTAACTTGTTTCGTAATTCGTGCAATAGTATCCTTGAACTTTCGTGAATCGTAACTTCGCCGTCGAACGTCCGAATTCGACATGCCGCCTGTCTATGGATTTGTATCGTCCCGATCTACGTAATAGTCCTCGGCCCTCGGCCATCAGACATCCCAGGTCAAAAGTCAACTATTTACTCCTTTTTAACCAAAATTACTAAAATGCCCCTAAACTTCCGAACGTCATAACTTCCTCCTCGAACGTCGGAATTGAACGTGCCACCTGTCTATGAACTCGTGACGTCACGAACTACGTCACGGTCATCGGTCAAAGTCCATTTGACCACCAGAATGTAAAGTCAACGTTTTGCCCACGCCTAGGGACAAAACGGTCATTTTGCATCGTTTGCCCGATTTCGCCTAACTAATCACGGATTAACCTCACTAATCGTGATTAGTCACTAATCTAATCTAGGAATTTGGGACGAGTCGTTACATAGGGCCCAGTTATGTTTTAAAGTTGTGATTTTGGGTAGGGACCCACAAATGGATTTTATGGTTCATGACGGTTTATGGGGACCGGCATGAACCCTTGAAAGGATTTTACGGTTCATGACGGTTTATGGGAACCGACATGAACCCTTGAAAGGTTTTTATGGTTCATGACGGCTTATGGGGGCCGGGCATGAATCTTTGAAAGGTTTAAAGAATGATTTCAAAAGGTTTTTCGTATACCATCCTTTATATATGTATTGTCTCCTCCGGAGAGGGTCGTTGGCCTAGGTGGACCCCGGAGTAGTCACGGACCATTGACTGAGTGGAGTCGCCCCCCAGTTGGGTTCCTTACTCTCAGAAAGGCTATGTATTACAACCTCCAGGGAGGGTCATTGATCTACGACATTGATCTGGGTGGACCCTAGAGAGACTTGGGTTTGAGATCCCGGGTAGCACGCGCCTAGTTCTAGATTACCGTGACGGGATTGGTGATATAAAATATAATGGATAAACATGATTTCAATTGGTTTGCGAAATTGTGTTTTATGATGATAAATGGATTTGAGCTGAGATCCCACATATGTTTACTATGTTATGGTTTTCTGTAAATGGATTTGGGCAGGAGCCCGTATGGATGTGGTTGTTTAAACATATGTGATTGGATAAATTGTTTTACTATGCATGCATGCTTTTTAGTGAAGGGTATAAAGGTCTTTTATAAAATGTATTTACGAACTATTACTTTTTGTCCACTCACAGTATTTCTGTTTTCAATACCCTTCAGGTTGAATACGGTGCGGACTGTAGCAGAGACCGGGATATCACATACCTCCTCTGGATCCTAGCGTACTCTGGAAGCCTTCGGGTTAAAGGTTTTAATTTTCCCTGGTCTGACACTCCGTGTCAGACGGGATCAGGAGTGTTCCTCGTTAATCCCGGGGGGATTAGGGACGGGTCCTGACACCAAATGGAAGAACCAAAGACCTCACTGCTAGCTAAGCCTACAATTCAATATGCCAATTACGTATAATACAAGGATTTGAGGCATAAGGGGGAAACTTGAGGAAAACTAGCCGGCCACGGATCACCCTAACAATGGAAAGGAGGATAGAATCAGACGAAAGCACTTTAGCCTTAAAAATACGGGAATTATGCTCCTTCTAAATCCCGTAAACTGCAGCTGAAAGAGAGATGTTTAGAATCACAAATTTCAAAAAAAAACCACTCCAGTTAGCCGCAACCATAGCAACGAAGGAAGGCCAAGGAGGGAATAACCACGACACCCACTCATACGCAGAATAGCCCCCCAAATCCTGTCAGTAACTGGACAATTAAAAATCAGACCCGGAGCCAAATTCTAACCTAGCTAAAGACTTGTGCATTCATTTCCAACTCCTAGAGTACGACTCTCTTATAGTCTTATTTTCGCCAAAAAGGAAAATTGAATTATTTAATTAATTAACACATTCTTAATTAACTTATTTTTTACATCTTTGGTAGATAATTTGAGATAAAATCATATAAATGATCAAGAAATACTTTAAAAAAGGAATTTACCTCGTATAAATTTGAAATTCGTTGGAACTTAGATCGAAGCATTTTGTAATTAGAATCGAATCACAGCTAAGCAGGGATTGAACGTATCATTTGAATCTAGAAATACATAACAATAATTATCCCAAAAAAAAAAAATAAGAAACAGTAGTACAAGGAATCCTTGATTTATAAACATATTAGTTTAGAAAAATTATAAGACAATTTTGAAGAGTACTATATAATATATGATGGAGTCCTAGATTTAGTCAATTTATACGGCTAAATCAGGACTAAAATCAAGGATGGCCATATAATTCCACTGCTAGCTACTTCAATTTCAGAGTCTATTTATTTAGCTACATTACAAAATTTTAGTCATTTTCTGGTCCATTATTATTACAAATCTAGTTTGATAATTCGTTAGCTAGCTAGGTCCGTGAACCATGATCGATGTTGATGTTTTTTTTTTTTTTTTTTTTTTTTTCTTTTTCCTTCTTTTTTTTCCCAATTAAGATCCATAGTGTTGATCGATGCTCTGTTTTCACTAATGGTTAGCTTTCATGTCAAGCTCTTGTTCAACTATGTCAGCATTATTAATTAATATATTGAAGAATCAATTATTATTGGGTATTAATTGAATTTTATTATAAATTCAAGAATTTGCCGTCTCCTTCATTTTTTCTATGCTGAAAAAATCGTTGTGGGATATTATTTATTTTGATGACGTTTTAATTATTCATAAACGTAACTCATACAAAAGAAAAAAAGAACAAAACACAACCAACTAATTAAGTAAGTTTAAAGCCGTATTTATATGAGATTCCAGAATAAGTATAAATAGTTATTGATATTAATAAAGCCGTATTTTGATGACGTGTTTAGAGAAAGAAAATAAAGGAATCGGACTTAATTATGCCCTTTAATTCCCTGTACCAAAAAAAAAACTATAATTTTTTAATTGATGAATATCGAAATTCTATTTACATCCCAACACTTAACAAATCTCAGATAATAAATCTGTAAATGAAAAAAAAAATTGGGAAAACCCACAGGACTCTCTCTACAATCTACATATTTAGTTTAATTTAATTTAATTGGCCGGATCACCAATTTCAATGGTCTGGAAATCTTCCTTGAATGGCAGCAGCAAGTGCAGATGTAAAATTGGGATCTTTGGTCAATGAAGAAGCCATTTGTTGACCCAAAAACTGCTGGAAACCTGGACTACCAGCTGCTTGTTCATCAATTTCTTGACCAAAACTGCGGCGAATATTCTCAATGGGACTAATTATCCGATTTTCGAATGGAAAATTTGGAGAAGCTGAGGAAGATGATGATCTTCTCTTGGACGGTGAAATAAGAGCATGATTTTGATTTGGAGACATTGGGGCTATTAGTGTAAGTTCAGCTCTGCTTTCTGGGTGCATGTGGTTGTGTTCTCCTTCATATGTTGCCACCAAGAGGCATGGGTTTTCAGCACTTTTTTGTACCTGAAAATTAATATTAATTCATCAGCAAAATAATTTAAGAATATTATAAATTTGATAATTTCCGTAATTTTTTTTTTAAAGCGAAGAAGATTGGGGTTGATTATTATTATTATTAATTAATTAAATACGTACCTTCTTTTTAACTGGACAACTTGGGGCAAAGGAGCACCTGTAGTAAGCCCTAGGAGATGGATTATCCTTTGTCACTTTTTGACCATATTTTCTCCATTGATATCCATCCTTCACAATCTGCATCAAATTCAAATCAAATTAATATATTTTCTCATCGAACTAGTGCACAAAGGTTTCGTCGACGGTCGAATTTTGATATATATATATATATTATTAATTAATCAAATAGATAAAAGATCAAAATACAGCGTACGTACGGACTATATTCGAATCGATTAGGGTTTACCAGGCGGGTATCGGAGGGATCGGTGCGAACATGAACCCTAGAAATCTTCAAGTTGGTGTGCTCCTTTTGCCTCTGCTTACATGAGTATTCTTCATCACTAATGGAGCTGGTCTCATTGTTAGTTCCATTAGGGAAAACCAATCCAATCACGTTGTTTTTGTAGTAGTAGTCTTCGCTTTCGGCGGCCTTTCGCTTCTTATTTAGATCAGAATTTGCAGCCGATTCATTTTCAGAGATCGAGTTTTGTTGCTTAACCATCAACTCCTTTACATGGTTTTGCAAAATGTTGTAATTCTCGCAGAGGGCCGAGAGCATATCGGTCAGCTTCTTGTTCTCAAAACTCACCCTAGTTAGTTCTTCAGCTAATACGTGACTAGCCACTGCCTGTTTCAACGACATCAAATTAATTAAAAAACACTAATGAATCGATCACTTTTACAACGAACGATGCTCAGGAAACTCTATGATAAATAAACTCACCTCTTGTTTCACCGATGATACGTTGCCTTCAGGTTTAGCACAATAATCCCCTTCAAACTCTTGTTTCTTCTGAATCATAGCAGATTTCAGTATAAATATTAGAGGTTAATTATCAAATTATTACAATATTGAAAAGAAGCAAAGAGACCGAGCATTTAATAAATAATTTCACTTCAAGAATGAATATATACTCACAATCACCGGAGCTTGATCGTCGGCAGAACGGCCAGAAGGAAGGACATTAAGGCCGAGAGAAGTGTTCACCCAAGTCGAGTCCATATTATAACACGTAAATAATTTTAAGACGATCAATCGAAGTTGAACCTTTCACAGTAATAAATTTGAGTATGGATGGAAAAGAAATTAATTATCCTGTCGTCAAGACTGAGGAGGTTTGCGAGCTAGCAGCAATATATATATAGGTAGGGGGGAGGAAGAGACAATAATACTTAAAGAAAGTGAAGGAAATTGGGGAGGAAATAGCGCTAATTTAGCTCCTAGCTGAGAAATAAGAAGTCATTCAAGGCATTTTCTATGAAAGTTGTCACTTGTCAATATATATTTTTATATTTTGCTTTATTCTAGAGAGATTGAGATTAGGATGTGGGAGAGAGCATTACAAAGAATAGAAAGAAAGAAAAAAAATGTCTTCTTTATGGTCAAGGTCAAGCTAGCCATTCGAGTCGCAATCTTACATAAGATAAAAATCAATCATATATAATAAAAATATCTTAGGCATGTTCGCCGCTCATCTTCCAAACTTCTGGATGTCGATCATTAGCGCCGGTGATGAAATATAATCAGTTTACCTGCAATAATATGAATGTGCAATAGTGATTTTTTGAAGATCATGAATATAATTTATTTGTAAGTAAATTATATAGATAATATAATAATTTATATTATTGTAATAATTATAACCAATTTATATCACGCTACAGAAATACGGTGATATTTTATAATTGATTAAGAAGGGCTTTTGATTTTGAGTTTTGTTTGTCAATGTTGACTGGATTGAAAAGCAGAGGCCAGCAAGAGGAGGACGGCGCGCTCGCAACACGGTTTTGAAATTACGTTGTGCACTTGTGTTACTAGTTACGGCTAACTTTCAACCAACCTCTCACTTTTTGGGGTTCATAGATGTCGATCTATCTACCAGCTAGCAATGCTTTCTACGACTTTTAATAGTTAGGTTGTAATAACTTGAATTTTGGACTAGGTTCATGATATTAATTAATTAATTACTTTTTTTATTTAACTCAATGATAATTTAGATATATAATTTGACTACGTAATTTTTTGATGTATTTAGAGTTTGTTATAGTCCGAATCATTTTGATTTATCGAACTATTTTTATACACATATCATAATCGAAACTGTTTATTTTCTAAATTATCATGTAAAGATTATCTCCATAAAAAGAGTGTAATTCTTTTAGTCATTCATATATATATATATATATATATTAACTAAATTGTCGGTTCGCCATAAAGATCTTAATTCATACCAAAATCATTGATTTATTTAATACATATGAATGACCAAATGATCACTAAACTTGTTGATTTTTTATGGAGACACTTTTGATATGATGATTTAAAAAATGAATGGTTCCGATTATAATTTATGTATAAAAACAATTCGATAAATTGAAATAGCAATATAAGGGAGTACCACTAATGTGCGATGTAAGTATTTTTCTATTTAATTTAGTCATGATATCCACATATTATATTATACAAACGTACCAATATATATATATATATATATTGAGTATCGTAAATGGTTCTTAATTAATCCAACGTACCTACGTATAATCTTTACTTTTTTTTTCTTTCTATGTTTGATTTCTAGGACATACATTTGGCTGGTCTTCGAGTTCAAAAATAATATTTAGTCTTTTATTATGGTGTTTTTTAAAGATGATTTTTTATCTTAAATTTTTAAATTTTGCTCTTTTAACTTATTAGGAGGGCATCGCTAATGATGTCTTATATTGGGAAATGGAGATGGAAGAGGTACTAAAACCTTGACCATACGTAAACTCGTGGATGTAACCTGGAGGAGCTGCAAGCAATGTGAAATGGAAAATCCATTACTTTACCACTTTATTGGACGTGTGAAAAGTAAAAAAATTCTCTCCAGTTTCCAATAGTGCATATAGATCACAGTCGGTGGGTCATTTCTTATGAAAGGACTTTTTGAGCTTTGTATGGAAAATCCATTTATCATTTTACTGCTTGTGTGAAAAGTAAAAAAATTCTTTCCAGTTTCCAGACGGGGCGTATGAATCACAGTCGGTGAAGTCTTTTTTTTTTTTTAGGGATCAATTGCGAGCCATCTCTTGAGAAAGGACTTTTTGGGTTTTGTCAATAACTAATAACGGAGGCCTTGAATTTCTTGAAGATTGTGGGGGAAGTAATTAATTATTTCTGGAAACAAATGGATCATTTTGACCCAGCTCGACCTTGACTTGACATCATCATGGCCTCATGGGGTGTGAAGTGTGAACATGGCCGCTAAAATTGGATTTCTGGAAATTGAAAATGTGACAGCTCCTGGACCCTTTTTATGCCTGAAAATGAAATTATGGTCACATGATTTACCTCAAGTACGTACTTTGGCCACCTAACTGTAATTACTTTTATACCTAATTATTTTAATTTTTTTATCGATAAAACTTCTCATATATAAGGTTATAATAAACATAATTATGTTCGGTTAAACTTTTTTATTATTTATTTTTGATCTCATATAAAATATATATTAGAACTGATTTTATATTTATATTTTAACATAATTTAATCCCTCAAAATTTCGCCACACCTTAAAAGCATAATATATTTTTCTTGCTAATGTCGACAGAAACTAATCTTCACGTACAAATTCTCATAAGTTATTAATGGATGATATTTTCATACGTTACAAGAATAATATCCTTGTGGTGAATGAGACGTGATCGTCCTATCCTTAATTCTATGATTATTGATTTTCTATGACTTCACAAAAGTCCAAGTCTTTCTTTTACTTTAATTATGTTGGAGTCATTGGCTTATTATACATAGCTAAGCTAACAAAGCACTTTGCATTTTCTTTTAATAATTTTGAAAATTTATAATTAATGTTCTTGCATGTAGGAGTAGAATATATAGAACAATCACATCAGCAAGTAGGGGTGGGTATATCGTCCCGGAAAATCGAAATCGTCCAATTTTGTATCATACCAAATAATAAAAAAATGAATAGTAAAATCGAATGAATTATCTGTACGGTACCGATACCGTACTGATTCGGATCGATACTGGATCGGTTTCGATGTTAAGGAATATTGTCCCGTATCGAAACCGTACTAATTTTAATTTATTTTTAATTAATTAAAAATTAAGTTATATAAAAAAAAAATCCATTATAACCCTATTCAGTAATACTATAATACCTTAAATAGAGGCTAAGGTGGTAATTCAGTAATTAGTAATTACCCTAACACTACAGCCAAGGCACATGCTAATAATAGGGCTTCTTCAATAATTCATTTAGATTCAACACAAAACAATAAACATGAAACTAAAGGAAGATTTCTCATTCCCCACAACGGCCGCATGAAGCGTACGGGTATCTTCCTTCTCTGCGTCGCAGCGACCATTATCCCTCTCCAATCACTGCAGCGAGTCCATCGACTGTACTCTCCCTCTCCACCTGCGAACCCAGACCCTCAATCTCCATTTGAAGCTTGCGACCTGTGAACCCATCTGAAGCTTGCGACCTGAGAATCCAATCTCCCTCTACAACTGCGAACCCAAATCACCAAGCTCTCTACAATTTCTTCAAAAATTAAGATTCTTAATCTTAATGGCGGATGTAAGTCAAACCCTAATCCTTCCTAGAGGTCTTGTATGTAACGACCCTTCCCAAATATCGGGCTTAAATATTAATTAATTATGGATTCGGGATTAAATATTAATTAATTATGGATTTAGTATGACTAATCGGGGATTAGTTGAGAGAATTCGGACGGACGGTGTAAAATGACCGTTTTGCCCCTAGAATTGGGCAAACTGTTGATTTTTTACTCAGAGAGTCAAACATACGAGGACCGATGACCGTGACGTAGATCGGGACGTCAGGAGTCCGTAGACAGATGACACGTCGAAATTGGGCGTCGAACGGGGAAGTTATGGTCACGGGATCGAAATCGGGTTAATTAACATCTCGGGATTCGAATTAAATATTAATTAAATCTAATTTGGTGATTAATTAGTGTGGGGCCCTTAGATGCGTGACAAGTGTCACTCATCCCATTGGTGGCTTTTCATAAAATATGGATCTATGACCATTAGGCGATATTTTTATTTAAAATATTTTATTTTCCCTCACGTCTCTCTCTTCCCTCTCGTGCACCCATTCTTCATCTTCTTCATTTTTTGCTAAACCGTGAACCCCAACCCCATATTAGCCCCTTCAATCCTCATCTTCCGTGCTTAGTGTGTGAATGAAAAAGAGAGAGTGATGTGAGACGAGGGTGACGGTGCTAAAGGGATGGACGGCGGTGTACGGTTGCTGCCAACCCGAAATGGTGGGGTTTTTGGTTCAAAAATCGAAAGTTGGGTTTTAGGGTTTATTGATCGATTTGGTGGATATAGTCGTGTTTATAACGACCCGTCCCGAATTTCAGAATTAGATTAGTGACTAATCAAGGATTAGTAAGGTTAATCGATGATTAATTGAGCGAAATCGGACGGACGACGCAAAATGACCGTTTTGCCCCTGATTGTGGGTAAAATGTTGACTTTTGATCCGGGAGGTCCGATGGTCGAGGTCCGAGGACCGTTACGTAGATCGGGTTAATACGAATCCGTAGACATGCGGCACGCTGAAATCGGACGTCGAACGGAGAAGTTATGGTTTACGAAAATTTGATTACACTATGGACGCATTACGAGACGGGGATGACGTGGCAATATCTGATTGGGTATCTATTTAAGTGGGACCTATGGATGAGTGACAAGTGTCACTCATCCCATTGGTCATTCCCCCAAAAAATGGATCTAGTTTAATTAAATAATAATATTTTAGATTATTTTATAATTAATCCTACCCATCTCTCATCCTAACCTTCCATCTCATTTAATCTCTCAATCCTGACCATCCATTTCCTTCTCTCTCTCACCTGATCATCATTCATCCTCTCAGTTCCCTCTCATAAACCTGAACCCCCCTTCCATTCTCCATTTTCTTTTGGAACAAATAAACACACACTGCATACCACCCCACATTTCAACCATTTATGTGTTCCGGTGAGAGACTGAGAATGACATGAGGCTGAAGGGGGCAGCAGTGACGGCGTGGCCGCCGTGAACGGCGGAGGTGAGCGCACCCGAGAACCCTTTTATTTTTAAATTTGGAAAATGAGTTTTAGAGGACGGTTTCGAGTTCCTATTGATCCTAACACAATCTAGGGACCTAGGGGAGTCGAAGTGGATTGATTTCGAGTTCCTATTAAGACTGGACCGTGACCGCCAGTTTGGTTGGACCGAACCAATTTGAACCGGTCTGAACCCAGTCGGCTAGAGGTTAAGGACGATGAACAGTGCAGGCGTGTGGTGGGCCTTTTGGGGTTCAACATGTGAAATACTCTATTCGATGTAACGAATATTTTGGGACTAGTTTAGTATCGATCGGACACCGTCTCGATATTGTTCGGGACGTCCGAAGGTTTAGGATCGAGTTTAAAAATACTTAAAAATTCCTAAAATTACGAGGTTTTAGTGAGAAGTTAATAAGGTAAGTTAGTAACCCTCTAAAGTGATTTGGACAGGTTTGGGAGTCCCGGTGACGGTGATTGGCCAAGGAGAGCCGAATGGCACGCGTATCGAGACGACAACTCGGACGGTCTGTGAGTGGACCTTGTTTTCTAAATATGCATGCATAAATTTTTATTATGTGTTTTAATACATGTTTTGTGATGCCATGAGTGCATTTGTGTGTCTTTACGTATTGACACGTATTTCGAGGTTTCAACCTTATACTGTGCCTATACGGGTTTGTATTTCTACGATGATTTAAACAAAATGGTTTTGGGTTTTAAAAAGGATAAACTCGGGCATGAGACCCATTTGGTTTTGTCTCGGGCATGTAGCCCTATTAATGACCTACGGGTCTGAATCGTGGTCGCGATGAGTGCTATGTGCATGGCGACGGACGATACGACGCTCGCCTCCAGACTGTGATGTGTTACTTCCGGAGAGGTCACGATGCACGATCCGTTGTCGGGTAGCTGATAGAGGCTCGACCTCGGAGTGCTGACGGTTCAGGATATCGATGACAGGACCCATGTCAGGACCCACCCCGGTTTCACCCCGAAAACCGAGGTAAATCCTGCTCCCGTCTGACTCCCCGACACAAAACCAAAGTAAACTCACTCTGAACCACCAAAGTACTCAGTCAGACGCAGGAGAAACTATAAAAACATCCCGAAGTTAAAGTTTACAGAGCATAGTACTAAATACAAAAGAAAGAAAACCGGTAACTAGATACACGCACACGGAAAATCTAAAGTACTCCGGGGTCGCTCACGTGATTTCTATGCCTCCGTCGCTGCCTCGACGCCGGAACCCCGCTCTAGCTCCACGACCTGGAGGGCAAGTTAAAACCAGAAAGTGTGAGTGGACCATAAAGAATAAAAGTTTCAAAACCATTTTAATACGAAAACAGGGTTTGACCCTCCGTTTTGAAATCACATGCATAACCTTGTAATGACCCGTCCCGAATATCGGGATTGAATATTAATTAATCATGATTTAGAATGACTAATCGGGGATTAGTTGAGTGAAATCGGACGAAACGTGCAAAATGACCGTTTTGCCCCTGGCGTGGGCAAAATGTTGACTTTTAGTTCGGGCGGTCAAATGGACTTTGGCCGATGACTGTGACGTAGTTCGGGACGTTACGAGTTCATAGACAGGTGGCACGTTCGATTTCGACATTCGAGGTGAAAGTTATGATGTTCGGAAGTTGAGGGGTATTTTGGTAATTTGGCATATTAGGGACCAAATGTTGACTTTTTGATCGGGAGGTCCGATGGACGAGGGCCAAGGACCGTTACGTAGGTCTCGTCGATACGAATCCAACGACAGGCGGCATGCCGAAATCGGAGATTCGACGACGAAGTTATGGTCACGGAATCAGGTTCGATTAACCGAACGAACCGGGAATAAAATAATATTTTAATATGAACAGTACCCGGTGACTGTGCACATTCGGATGAGTGACAAGTGTCACCCATCCCCTGAAATCTGGTCCATGTTTCCCTCCCAACACCATCATTACAACATCATCATTTATCCTTCATCATTTCCTCCATTTTCTCCTTAATTTTCTCCTTCTTTGTTCTTCTTACCCGTGAGCATTGAGCAGCAGAATTGGAGAGTGTTTGCTGCCATTCCTAACTGGTTTTGAGGGCAAAATCGAGTGTTTGTTGAGACTAACTCAACTGGGTAAACACGGGAGGTTGAGAGTGGCTGAAAACTAGGAATTCGAAATTGGGTTTTTGGGAGGAAAAATCAAATTGGATGAATTGAGCCTTGTTGATCGAAATTGGGTTCAGTTTCTGTCTTCTGGGATTACTACGATCCATTTTGTAGAAGGAACTAAGTGGAATTGAGGTCGAATTGAGGTAGAACTGAGGGAGGAAACTTTCAGAAATCTCGAGGTTGAGTCGAGGGAATTGAGGCTTTGATTGACGAAATTGATGTGGGGATTGTGTTCCTGAAGATCCCACGATGCTTCTGGGTTCACCAATTGAAGGAAAACACGGGAGATTGATGAAGCTCCATGGATGCACAGTGTACGGATGTTCGAGTTTGAGTCGTGGCGTTTGAGCCACGAATTGATGCAATTGAGTTGGGGAAAATACTTACCTGAGTCCATTGAAGCTTACTGGTGAATCAATTGAACGAAATCAAGAAGCTTTGATGGTTTTCGAAGGATGAACAGTGGCCGGATGTTCTTCGATTGATCATCTGTGATCGTGAGGTTAGAGGTAATGTCGCTTGTAATTAAGTCCACAGAACTCTAATTAGACTTGAATCGAAACTGACTGAATGTTCAATTGGTGGAATTAATGTCGAATTGACAGAAAACAAACCGGGTCGCCTCGCGGGTTAAATGGCCCGTTTTACAGACAAACGGGTTGGGACGGTGACACTGTAGCAGGCGCGTGGATTTCACGCGCAGCCACTCACGGCGGCGCGTGGGGGCGCGTCCGGCCTAGTCTCAAGGTGAGGTCAACATGACTTTTGATCCTCTTAGTGTAACGAACATTTTGACATTGGTTTCGGGGAAATCGGATATTGTTTCGATAATGTTCCGCGTATCCGAAGTTTTGTATTACGTTAAAAATACGTATTTAAATCCCGGAAAAATTGGGGAAAATTATATGATATATTTTGAGATGTTAGTAACCCTCTATAATGATTTTGGACAGGAGTTGTGATTTCCAGATTTTACGGAAAAACGTGCAGCTCGGAAACGGACCATTTTGGACGGTGTGTGTGAGTGGACTTTGTTTTCTAATCGTGATGCATGCATATATGATTTCTAATGCCTTATTATATGATTTTATATGCTTGGGCATGATTTGTGTTTCAATCCGGTAATTTCTCGGTTTTATGATTATTATATTATTATTTTGGGCGATTTTCGAGAAATTACGAAATTTGATTGAAAATAATGTTTGGACTTGGTTTATGAGTCCGGGATTGAAATTGATTGAAAATAATGTTTGGACTCGGATTATTGAGTCATGGATTGAAAGATGATGTGGTGACTCGGGAATGAGCCGAGGGTCAATTTCGTGGATTTATGTGAAAATGGCAACGGAGGTTGCAACGCATGGATCTGCGTGATAATGATATGTTGGGCATGATAACCCAAGTGAATAGTGATTTTGACTCGGTTTTGGAGTCACTTATGAATTTGATGAAATTAATGATTTTTGTGATTTTATGATTATTTTAATCAGTCTTTCGGGCACGTTTTACGAGGTACGTGCAAATGATGTTTTGGGCTAGGCCCGGAGTTTAAATGATTTCTAAAATGATGTTTTGACTTGGTTGGTGAGTCAATGATGATTTTCGGATTATTCTAGTGATTTAAATGTGATTTTAACGGTTTATGTGTAAAAGGTATTTTGGGCTTGAGACCCAGTTGAGAATGACCTTGACTTGGTATGAAGTCAAGATTTGATTGAAATGTTTTGGGATGTAATTCCCGGGATGGTTTTCATTGCGATTGTGATATTCCCAGACGGTCGGTGCTTGGGGGGATTACCCAGACGACCGGAGCTTGGGGGATGTGATTGTAGGATCGGGAGTTGATCCTATGGTAGTCAGCTTCTCGGATGATACTGAGCCTGGATGTACCACTCGGAGGTGTCTGATCCTGGGGATATGTTCGCCTAGAGGTGACTGAGCCCGAGGGGGTTGAGCCCAGAGGTGTTTATTCCCGAGAGAGTGACTGGATATCGGCCTACGCGTAGTGCAGCACTTGTGAGTAGTACAGTTTGATTGATTGTGCACTTGTGAGTAGTGCAGATGTGATTGGTGATATTTTATGCACTCGTGAGTAGTGCGGATTGATTGGATTGTTATATTTATTGTGCACTGGTAAGTAATGCTGATTGGTATTGATTGTGATGATGTACTGGTATTGAGTACGGGTTTTTGGTCCTTGTGGCCAGGTGATTATGTTTTCACATGTTTTGGCCTGAGAGCCGGGATTTGATGTTTTATAACATGAACTAATTTGGTGAACATGAGTGTTATGGACCATGGGAAAATATGTTTTAATTTTATCGGTCACTCATGTTTTACGATATGCATGCAAGTTTGTGAAAACTGGAGGGTAAGATTGTATTTTGATAAAAGTTTTTATAAGAGGTCATTTTTGTCCACTCACACCATTTCTGTTTTGTGTGACCCTCCAGGCCGTGGTACGACGTTCGGGACTGATCGTGAGGCAGTGACAGCAGCAGAAATCCGCGCAAACATCCCTTGTCTGGCAAGCACTGAAGGGGAGTTTCGGACCTTTAGTTGACTTGTCAGACGGGAGCAGGACCGGGCACGGGTTTTGACGTCCAGTTGGGACGGGTCCTGTCAAATTGGTATCAGAGCATTTGGTTCTTGATTTCTGTTGATACGTCATGCCTCCGAGTCGTGCGTCCCGTACACGGTCTGAAGATGGGAGGGGCGAGAGTAGTGTTAGTAAAGGCCCAGATATTGAGCGAGCTCGACGGTTGGGAGCCACTGTGTTTCGTGGTGATTCGGGACCGGATGGTGCCGAAGATTGGCTTACGCGATTGGAAAGGATTTTTGAGGTTATGATATGTCCCCTGGAGGACATGGTACCCTTAGCCACTTTTCTCTTGGATGGCTATGCTTACAGGTGGTGGCATAGTTTACAGTTGACTGGCTGGGATGCCCGTACCTTGGCATGGGATGCATTCCGAGAGCGATTTTTGGATCAGTTTTATCCTCGCTCATTTCGGAACGCTAAGGAGGTTGAGTTTCTCCAATTGCAGCAAGGGAATCGGTCAGTGGTCGATTATGAACAGCAATTTTTGCACTTATCTGGTTTCGCTCCTCTGTATGTGGCTACAGAGGAGGATAAGTGTCGAAGGTTTGAGCAGGGATTGAGGAATGAGTTACGAGGTGCTGTAACTGTTGGCTCGTATTCTACTCTGAGGGAATTATCGGATGCTGCTATCCGAGTTGAGGCTACTATTTTACCTGTGCCAGAACAATCTTTGGGCGCTGGACGACGCCGAGAGCGTCAGGATACTGAACAGATGAGTCAGGATACAACGAAACGAGTTAGCCTTCATACTCTTGTGTCGCAATCCTCGGTGGGCGTTCATTCGGGTGGAACTTCAACCCAGTCGACAAGTAAGCGGCGTGGTGGGGCAAGTCGCCTCAGCACTGCCACTTGTCACTTTTGTAGGAAACTTGGACATTTGCGAAGGAACTGCCCCGATCGACTTGACCGTAGGTCAAAATAATTGTATTGATACCTTGTAAATGGTTTGTATGGTCCATTTGTGTTGTAATATTGTATCATGTGTTTGGGGTGTGTCGGACTAGTGTGGGTCCGGATGGTTGTTTTTGTTCACAGTTTGGTTTGTAGATGGGCGTGTTGGGCCCAGAATAAACTTAACCCGGGGATGAATATTGGTGTTATCGTTTGGGATCATCCTTGGTTTTCCCTAGGTGGGATGGCAAGGGTGGATATGAGGTAATCAGTGAGAACCCACAGTCGCGGCATGTCTCGTCGTTGACTGAACTTTCTAATTGTGGGCGTTAGTTGTCAAACGTTGTGACAGTACGCGAATTAGATGAGGGTGTCAGACCTTATGGTTCCTAGTAGTTAACCGTGTGGATCCTAGGTGGATCGGGTTTGTGATGTCATGGACATTGGGCATTGTGACGATCTAGGATCGTGATGTTCATGGTCAGCTGACGTCGTGATGGATCTGGACCGTAATCCTGATGATCCAGTTGGGTAGAGAGTTTGTCACTCTTACTCCGGTATGTGAGTCGTAAATGACGGGACCGGACTTCTTTTCGAAGTGGAGCCCTTTGTGGTATATTACAAGAGTGAGTAGGTTTCCGAAGTGGTCGGATTTTGTCAACCTTAACCGTGTGGTTGTTGGATTGGCTTCCTTATGAAGTCAACCGAGTATAATAAATGGGTAACCGATAGGTTCGGTTTTGGTGTGCCCGAGTGGACGTGAACGAGATTTCGGGTTTTGGAATCGAATTTCTGGGTGACGATTCAGGATTCGATTTTAGAACTTGAAAGTGGAATACTGGATTTGGGTGCGGAATGATTATTCCAAATGCTAGCTTACGGAATAATGATTTCGGATTCGGATTTGGATATGAATTAAAAATGTGATGTGTGGGTTCGGATTCGGGATTTCTTACGAAATTGCGGATTCGAATTTGGAATTGGAACTAGTTAATGGGTGGAGTTTCGATTTGTCTCTTGTTGGTTTGGGGTATGATACTTTGCAGACTTGTGGTGTCGGGTGACGATATACGGGTTATACCAGTAGTACGTTGGTGAACGTGTTAGTAGTCGGCTTAATCCTGATACCATTGGATGGGTTGCGAACGTGAACTGGACATTGAACACGATGCACTGGGCAGAGTGATTCTGATGATTTCAGTGATTGATTGAGCAGGTGCTCTTAGCCATGGTTGGCTAGTATAACTCTAGTGTTGAGTGTGTGATCACTGCTAGGCTGGTGTTCAATGTGTTCCGGTTACACCGTCTGTTTGAGTGTGATGACGGTATGCATATACTCAGGATGAGTGAGTTGGTGGTTAGTGTGACCGCAAGTTGCTTTGCGGCGAGATGTTACCTTGTCGTGACCTTACCAGCATCTGGGATCGCTGCGGGGGTGACAGTTGTGGATACTGCTGTTGGTATTTGTCGCAGGATTGAGTTTGGCCTGCGAGGGGAGATCGTGTTGTTGATCTTGTGCTACATTGACGGACGTGGTGGTATGATGTGTTGTCACTGATTTGTTACTGATTGACGCTTTACTAAGGTGGTAAAGCTTGGTGGTGACAGTTTGGCTTGTGGTGTCAGCATGGACTGAAAGGTGAGTTTTGGTGACTCTCTATGAGAGCGGATGTCAGGGCACATTAGTGATTACGTGGGGCCGTCAGGCTGAAGGAGTCAGCTTAGTGACGACATTGCCAATTTCTGGTGATTCATTTTCACTCGGGGTGGTCGAGTGTAGTCAGTACGACGTGCATCCGTGATGTGACGTCTGAGTGCAGACGAGTTCTGCATTGGCTAGTGGGTGTACAGGTGTACACGTGTTGTGAGGCCCATTTGTTTTCCCCGAGGTAGATGTGGAATACAAGTAGTTGGAATTTCGGGGACGAAATTCTTTAAGGAGGGAAGGTTGTAATGACCCGTAACGAATATCGGGATTGAATATTAATTAATCATGATTTAGAATGACTAATCGGGGATTAGTTGAGTGAAATCGGACGAAACGTGCAAAATGACCGTTTTGCCCCTAGCGTGGGCAAAATGTTGACTTTTAGTTCGGGCGGTCAAATGGACTTTGGCCGATGACTGTGACGTAGTTCGGGACGTTACGAGTTCATAGACAGGTGGCACGTTCGATTTCGACATTCGAGGTGAAAGTTATGATGTTCGGAAGTTGAGGGGTATTTTGGTAATTTGGCATATTAGGGACCAAATGTTGACTTTTTGATCGGGAGGTCCGATGGACGAGGGCCAAGGACCGTTACGTAGGTCTCGTCGATACGAATCCAACGACAGGCGGCATGCCGAAATCGGAGATTCGACGACGAAGTTATGGTCACGGAATCAGGTTCGATTAACCGAACGAACCGGGAATAAAATAATATTTTAATATGAACAGTACCCGGTGACTGTGCACATTCGGATGAGTGACAAGTGTCACCCATCCCCTGAAATCTGGTCCATGTTTCCCTCCCAACACCATCATTACAACATCATCATTTATCCTTCATCATTTCCTCCATTTTCTCCTTAATTTTCTCCTTCTTTGTTCTTCTTACCCGTGAGCATTGAGCAGCAGAATTGGAGAGTGTTTGCTGCCATTCCTAACTGGTTTTGAGGGCAAAATCGAGTGTTTGTTGAGACTAACTCAACTGGGTAAACACGGGAGGTTGAGAGTGGCTGAAAACTAGGAATTCGAAATTGGGTTTTTGGGAGGAAAAATCAAATTGGATGAATTGAGCCTTGTTGATCGAAATTGGGTTCAGTTTCTGTCTTCTGGGATTACTACGATCCATTTTGTAGAAGGAACTAAGTGGAATTGAGGTCGAATTGAGGTAGAACTGAGGGAGGAAACTTTCAGAAATCTCGAGGTTGAGTCGAGGGAATTGAGGCTTTGATTGACGAAATTGATGTGGGGATTGTGTTCCTGAAGATCCCACGATGCTTCTGGGTTCACCAATTGAAGGAAAACACGGGAGATTGATGAAGCTCCATGGATGCACAGTGTACGGATGTTCGAGTTTGAGTCGTGGCGTTTGAGCCACGAATTGATGCAATTGAGTTGGGGAAAATACTTACCTGAGTCCATTGAAGCTTACTGGTGAATCAATTGAACGAAATCAAGAAGCTTTGATGGTTTTCGAAGGATGAACAGTGGCCGGATGTTCTTCGATTGATCATCTGTGATCGTGAGGTTAGAGGTAATGTCGCTTGTAATTAAGTCCACAGAACTCTAATTAGACTTGAATCGAAACTGACTGAATGTTCAATTGGTGGAATTAATGTCGAATTGACAGAAAACAAACCGGGTCGCCTCGCGGGTTAAATGGCCCGTTTTACAGACAAACGGGTTGGGACGGTGACACTGTAGCAGGCGCGTGGATTTCACGCGCAGCCACTCACGGCGGCGCGTGGGGGCGCGTCCGGCCTAGTCTCAAGGTGAGGTCAACATGACTTTTGATCCTCTTAGTGTAACGAACATTTGGACATTGGTTTCGGGGAAATCGGATATTGTTTCGATAATGTTCCGCGTATCCGAAGTTTTGTATTACGTTAAAAATATGTATTTAAATCCCGGAAAAATTGGGGAAAATTATATGATATATTTTGAGATGTTAGTAACCCTCTATAATGATTTTGGACAGGAGTTGTGATTTCCAGATTTTACGGAAAAACGTGCAGCTCGGAAACGGACCATTTTGGACGGTGTGTGTGAGTGGACTTTGTTTTCTAATCGTGATGCATGCATATATGATTTCTAATGCCTTATTATATGATTTTATATGCTTGGGCATGATTTGTGTTTCAATCCGGTAATTTCTCGGTTTTATGATTATTATATTATTATTTTGGGCGATTTTCGAGAAATTACGAAATTTGATTGAAAATAATGTTTGGACTTGGTTTATGAGTCCGGGATTGAAATTGATTGAAAATAATGTTTGGACTCGGATTATTGAGTCATGGATTGAAAGATGATGTGGTGACTCGGGAATGAGCCGAGGGTCAATTTCGTGGATTTATGTGAAAATGGCAACGGAGGTTGCAACGCATGGATCTGCGTGATAATGATATGTTGGGCATGATAACCCAAGTGAATAGTGATTTTGACTCGGTTTTGGAGTCACTTATGAATTTGATGAAATTAATGATTTTTGTGATTTTATGATTATTTTAATCAGTCTTTCGGGCACGTTTTACGAGGTACGTGCAAATGATGTTTTGGGCTAGGCCCGGAGTTTAAATGATTTCTAAAATGATGTTTTGACTTGGTTGGTGAGTCAATGATGATTTTCGGATTATTCTAGTGATTTAAATGTGATTTTAACGGTTTATGTGTAAAAGGTATTTTGGGCTTGAGACCCAGTTGAGAATGACCTTGACTTGGTATGAAGTCAAGATTTGATTGAAATGTTTTGGGATGTAATTCCCGGGATGGTTTTCATTGCGATTGTGATATTCCCAGACGGTCGGTGCTTGGGGGGATTACCCAGACGACCGGAGCTTGGGGGATGTGATTGTAGGATCGGGAGTTGATCCTATGGTAGTCAGCTTCTCGGATGATACTGAGCCTGGATGTACCACTCGGAGGTGTCTGATCCTGGGGATATGTTCGCCCAGAGGTGACTGAGCCCGAGGGGGTTGAGCCCAGAGGTGTTTATTCCCGAGAGAGTGACTGGATATCGGCCTACGCGTAGTGCAGCACTTGTGAGTAGTACAGTTTGATTGATTGTGCACTTGTGAGTAGTGCAGATGTGATTGGTGATATTTTATGCACTCGTGAGTAGTGCGGATTGATTGGATTGTTATATTTATTGTGCACTGGTAAGTAATGCTGATTGGTATTGATTGTGATGATGTACTGGTATTGAGTACGGGTTTTTGGTCCTTGTGGCCAGGTGATTATGTTTTCACATGTTTTGGCCTGAGAGCCGGGATTTGATGTTTTATAACATGAACTAATTTGGTGAACATGAGTGTTATGGACCATGGGAAAATATGTTTTAATTTTATCGGTCACTCATGTTTTACGATATGCATGCAAGTTTGTGAAAACTGGAGGGTAAGATTGTATTTTGATAAAAGTTTTTATAAGAGGTCATTTTTGTCCACTCACACCATTTCTGTTTTGTGTGACCCTCCAGGCCGTGGTACGACGTTCGGGACTGATCGTGAGGCAGTGACAGCAGCAGAAATCCGCGCAAACATCCCTTGTCTGGCAAGCACTGAAGGGGAGTTTCGGACCTTTAGTTGACTTGTCAGACGGGAGCAGGACCGGGCACGGGTTTTGACGTCCAGTTGGGACGGGTCCTGTCAACCTAGTTACCAAAAGCAGTTATAGATCACATAAAGATCATCATAAAAACATTTTACAGAATCATCAAATAAAACAGTTCCAAAAATCATGTCATAAGCATCATAAAACAGGATCACAAAACATAATACCCAGCCATCATTATCCGATCAAACCTGCCGGACCTATCCGAGTCTTTAAACTCCCGAGTCTTTAAACTCAATCCAGGCCTCAATAATATCCGAGTCTTTAAACTCCCGAGTCTTTAAACTCAACAGGCCTACGGGGGAAATATCAATATATCTGATTCTTTAAACTCCCTAGTCTTTAAACTCAATCTGGGTCTTTAAACCCAATCCGGGCCCGTCCCCCGTCAATCACAATATCCGGGTCTTTAAACCCAATAATCAGATCCAGAAAATCCAATCAAAACCATTTGAAAACCATTTCGAAATCCATATCCAAACCCGAATCCGAAATCACCGGTCTGAAGCCCTTTTGGCATCCGAACCGTCATTCCGAACCCAAATCCGGAACTTCACTTTTCAACTTTAAAACCAAATCTCGATTCCCGAAATCCGATTTTAAAACCGAAAACCTTGATTATCAAAATCACGTTCCAAAATCCCTTTATAAACATTTAAACCCAATTATCATTTAAAAGCCCAAAACCATAGCCTCATATTCCGAAATCACCTTTTTCTCGTAAAACGTGCTGAAACCAAACTTCCTCGAAAAACGTGTAATTGTGTAAAACCAACAAAAAATATTCGATAAACATAGAATCATTCTTAAAACCATAAAACAAGTAATTTAAACCAGTTATGCTTGCTCAGTTATAGAGAAGGGGTCCACTCACAGTACCGAGCCCTCAATCGCGTCCCGAACGTCCCATACGTTCCTCAGCTTCCTCGGGAAGTCCCGAACCTGTAAACCACCGCCCAAGAACGTTACTAACACATCTACGAAGGTCCACCTAATTCTCCCAAAAATCCACGGGTCCTGAATGTAACGAACCGAAACTCTAAACCTTCAACCTCGCGGAACTAACCTCAAACGACGTCCGAACAACCCGAAACCAATTCCAATGGACTCGTCTCAACACCTAGACCAAAAACCATGTTGACCGTTTTCCCAACCGCCGCCGCACGCGCCAGCTACAGTGTCACCAGCAACCTCTGGTCGACCCGGTTCGAACTAGTCTCTGTAACTCGAACCGGCGTGGCCGGTTCACCGCCGTGCCTACACCGTTTTCCTCCCTCTCTTCACCATCTTCTTCGTCCCGTCCTAAGGAACTCATCCCCCTCACTCAACCATCTCAACTCGACCTATAGCCCGTCCACTCAGCTCGAACAGAAACGCGAACACTTCCCCTGTTTCAAGATCCAGCTAACCTGATCACCCCCCGTCACGGTGTCGACCTTAAACCCTTCCTAGAACCTCACTGAGGTCCTACCCAACTCACCAAAACTCTCGACTCACTCCCTAAGTCCACGACTTTCGATTTGAAAATCGACGGCAAAACAGAGCATAGAGGAAAATTTGAGGAATTACCTGCCCTCCGGTCGCCGTCGTGAGCTCAGCCGTGAGTAATTATCTCCTCATGTCCTCCTCGATTGATCGAACACGACAGCACTACCACCCAAAACTCCTCTCTGTTCTCTGTTTCCCCCTGGTTTCCCGTGGCTCACAACCGCACACACCCACAACTACTGCACCTCCAAACCTCCCCAACTCACTCACTAACTCTCATTCAATCCCTGCTCACTCTCCACACACTCACAAAACTCACACCCTCACCGTGCTTGATCGATTTCTCCCCAATTCCCAGTCTCTATTTTCTCTCTGAGTCGAAGAACACACACATGGGCACCCCCAATTATTTGGACCCGTGAACAAAAATCCTAGAACCCTCTAGTTCTCCTACACGTGTCACAATCCTCTCCTCTCCCTCACAAATGTCTCAATCTCAACTTCCATTTGTCCCTCTCTGTTGCACAAATCCCAAAGTGCAAAAAGACCAAAATACCCTTCTTTTAAACCAAAATTACGATTTTACCCTTACCGTTTTAGACCCGTAACTCACACATCCTAACTCCGATGAATACGTGCCGCCTGTCGTTGAATTCAGGACGACAAGATATACCTAACGGTCCTAGGTCAACGTGTAAAAACCCGATCGTCCAAAAAGTCAACTTTTTGCCGTAGTTTAGCCAAATTACGATAATGCCCTTAACCTTCCGAACATCAAAATTTCCTCCTCGGATGTCGGAATCGGGCGTGCCACCTGTCTACGAATTCGTGGACGTCCTAAACTACGTCCTGGTCATTGGTCAATACCTAATTGACCGCCCGAACTAAAAGTCAACTATTTGCCCAGACCAGGGGCAAAATCGTCATTCTACCTTAACGAAACCTATCGTCACCAACAAACCACCGATTAAGCTCACTAATCACCGTCTTAACCTTAATTTTTGGGACGGGTCGTTACAACCCATCCCAATCCCACCGGGATTAGTGCAGGATGACTCTGCTCCCGTCTGACACGAAGTGTCAAACAAGGGATATTTCCGACCTTTGCCCTCCCAGGCTATCAGAGTACGCCAGGATCCGGAGGAGGCATGTGATATCTTGGTCTCTGCTACAGTCCACATCCGCTGTCAACCTGAAGGGCAGTCAAAACATTAAAAGCTGTGAGTGGACAAAACAAGAGTTTATAAAACATTTCATAAGAAGACATTTGTACCCTTCACTAAAAAGCATGCATGCATTCGAAAACCATTTAACCAAATGGACCACATGTGGGAACTAAGCCCAAATCAGAAATAAACCAAGGTCGAAAGGACCACAATGAAATCGACTATACGGGCCACCGCCCAAATCCATAAGAAAACCAACAAGGGACTCAGCACAAAACCATAACCATACAAAAACCAAGTACACGAGTTACTGCTCAAATCCTCTGCACACCTGTGCACACCACATATCAAATCCATATATCATATATACATATAAGTCACACAACCAATCCTATCACGGTATCCAAAGCTACGCGCGTGCTACCCGGGTCTTAATCCAAGTCTTCTCAAAGTCAAGGTCAATGTCCGGAGACCACTGATCCTACTCGAGGTAATAGTAACCATAGCCTTCCTGAGAGTAAGGAACCCAACTGGGGGTGACTCCACTCAGTCGGTGCTCCGTGACTACTCCAGGGTCCACCCAAGCCAACGACCTTCCCCGGAGGAGATAATAGAAGTAAAGGAAGGTATATGAATACATATATATACATAACATAAACATTCATGCCCGGTTCTCTTGAACCGTCATGATCCATAACATCCATTAACCAGGGTTCATGCCGGTTCCCATAAACCGTCATGAACCAGAATGACCTGACAAAGGTTCATGCCGGTTCCCATAAACCGTCATGAACCAGAATGACCTGACAAAGGTTCATGCCGGTTCCCATAAACCGTCATGAAACACAATGACCTTTCCAGAGTTCATGCCGATTCCCATAAACCGTCATGAACTTAGAAATCCATCTAGGGTCCCTGACCCGAAATCATCAATGTAAAACCACTGGGTCTTGTGCCCGAACATATGACTCAACTGGGCATCGTGCCTGATATCTAAGGGTCAGTCACGACTCCGATCATAGTGATGCGTGCAACCATCCATCCAGGACCGCCCTCAATCCTGGTATGTCGTCATGAACGTATCAACTGACGCAACCATCACAAGATCATGGTTCACCCATCACCGATCGATATCCTGAACCGTCAGCACTCCGAAGTTGAGCCTCCCCAGGCTGCCTGACCACGAATCGTGCATCGTGACCTCTCCGGAAGGAACACATTCCAATCTGGAGGCGAGCGTCGTATGGTTGATCGCCGTGTACATAGCACCCGTCGCAACCACGATTTAGACCCGAAGGTCGTAAATAGCGTCATATGCCCGAGACAAAACCAAATGGGTCTCATACTCAAGTTTATCCTTTAAGAAATCCAAAACCTTTTCATTTAAATCAATAAAGAAATACAGACCCGTATAAGCACCGTATAAGGCTGAAACCTCGAAATACGTGCTTATACGTAACCACATACAAATGCACCCATGGCATCATCAAACATGTAATAAAACATATAATAAATATTTATGCATGCACCAATTTAGAAAACAAGGTCCACTCACAGACCGTCCGAGCTGCCACCTCGATTTGCGTGCCATACGGCTCCCCGAGCCAATCACCGTCACCGAGACTCCCAAACCTGTCCAAATCGTAATAGAAGGTTACTAACAACTTAATTAACCTCTCACTAAAGCCCCATAATTTTTCCCGAACTTTTAACTATTTTTAAGCCGACCCTAAACCTTCTAACACCCCGAAAACTATCGAAACGATGTCCGATTGACGCGAGACCAGTCCCAAAATCTTAGTTACATCGAATAGAAGATTTTCCCGTGTTGAACCCTTTCCCAAATTATGGTCCACGTGCCCCTAGAAGGGTCGAAAACACTGTTCATCGTCTCCTACCTCCAACTGAGCCAGTACTGAAGCAAAACACTGTTCATCCGTCGGTTTTTTTTCTGGTTTTTGGACCGATTCAAGGTCCATTTCATCCCATTTTGATTCTAATATAATCCTAATCCTATTTCCTATATTTTAGACATTAAAAACCTAAGGAAAACCACCCAAAACCGAGCATCCATCCGCCATCAATGGTGGCCGGGAATTTCCTCCACCGTTCACGGCCTTTCCCTGCCATTCCAAGCCCCAAAACTAATCCATTAACCTCCTAGAGTCCCCAGAAACCTTACCCAATAAACGAAATGGAGTAAAAACTATTAAAACTCAAATTCGAATTTTTGAACATTTCCTTACCTCACGGGTTCGTTTCGCCGTGGCCTCCACCGTGGGCCACCGTCCAGCCTCTCCGTCCTCAGCCTCTCACACTCCTCACACGGTCACTCACAAGCTCTCAAGAGGGATGGTGAAGTGTGTTTGTGTGTTAGGGAGAAAATGAAGAAATGGAGAAATGGAGGTAATATTGGGGGGGGGGGGGGGGGGGGGGGGGGGGGAGGATGGTTTCGGGTTTGTGAGGATGAACAAAGATGAAGAGGATGTTTGATCTGATGAGAGAAGGGAGATTTAATGGATGGTTTTTAGAGATTAGATGAGAGATGGAGGGCTAGGATTGAGTGTTGGGTGGGTTAATTATAAAATAATAGATATAATAATATTTAATTAGTTAGATCCCCTTTTTAGGAAAATTGGCCAATGGGATGAGTGAACCTTGTCACTCGTCCATGGGGCCCACTAAAATATCTTGGCCAATCAGAATTTACCAACTCAGCCCCGTCTCGAAATACGTGCATAGTGAAATCAAACTTTTGTGACCTATAACTCTCCCGTTCGAAGTCCGATTTCAGCGTGCCGCCTGTCCACGAATCGTATCGTCCTTATCTACGTAACGGTCTTCGGCCCTCGACCATCGGACCTCTTGGTCAAAAAGTCAACATTTGCCCCTTTTTAACCAAAATTACCAAAATGCCCCTAAACTTCCGAACGTCATATCTTCATCCTCGAACGTCGAATTGAACGTGCCACCTGTCTATGAACTCGTGACGTCACGAAATACGTAACGGTCATCGGTCAAAGTCCATTTGACCGCCCAATCAAAAAGTCAACATTTTGCCACCGCCTAGGGGCAAAACGGTCATTTTGCATCGTTCGTTCGATTTCGCCCAACTAATCATCGATTAACCTCACTAATCGGGATTAGTCACTAATCTAATCCTGGAATTTGGGACGGGTCGTTACAATCGATCACTGATGGGTGCACCATGATCTAGTGGTGGTCGAGTCGGTTGATTCGTTCACGACGACATACCAGGATTGAGGTTGGTCCTGGACGGATGGTTGCACGCATCATTACGATCGGGATCGTGACTGACCCTGAGATATCAAGCACGATGCCCAGTTGAGTCATGAGTTCGGGCTTGAGGCCTAGTTACTTTACGTTTATGATTTCGGGTCGAGGACCCTAAATGGATTTACGGGTTCATGACGGTTTATGGGGACCATGCATGAATCCTTTGAAAGGTTTTAAGAATGTTTTCGATATATATATATATATATATTCATATACCTTCCTTTATTTGGATTGTCTCCTCCGGGGAGGGTCGTTGGGCTGGATGGACCCCGGAGTAGTCACGGAGCACTAACTGAGTGGAGTCGCGCTCGTTGGGTACCTTACTCTCAGGAAGGCTTATGGACTATAACCCCCAGGGAGGGTCATTGATCTACGGACATTCACCTGGGTGGACCTTGGGGAGACTTGGGCTTTGAGACCCCGTGACAGGACCCATCCCAATCCCCCCGGGATTAACACGGGATGACCCTACTCCCGTCTGACACGAAGTGTCAAACAAGAGATATTTCCGACCTTTGCCCTCCCGGGCTATCAGAGTACGCCAAGATCCGGAGGAGGTATGTGATATCTAGGTCTCTGCTACAGTTCATATCCATTGTCAACCTGAAGGGCAGTCAAAACATTAAAAGCTGTGAATGGACAAAACAACCAGTTTATAAAAACAGTTTATCAAAGACATTTGTACCCTTCACTAAAAAGCATGCATGCATTCGAAAACCATTTATCCAAAAGAAACCATATGTGGGAACTAAGCCCAAAACCATAATCAAATCAAATATACGGGCCACTACCCAAATCCATAACGGACTCAGCCCAAAACCATCATGAAACCAACCATACGGGCCACTGCCCAAAACCTGTGTAACCACACATCACATCTCATATATCATATCATATATCATATATACATATAATTAACACAACCAATCCTGTCACAGTTTCCAAAGCTACGCGCGTGCTACCCGCGTCTCAATCCGAGTCTTCTCAAAGTCAAGGTCAATGTCCGCAGACCACTGGTCCTACCCGAGGTTATAGTAACCATAGCCTTCCTGAGAGTAAGGAACCCAACTAGGGAGTGATAAGACTCAGTCGGTGCTCCGTGTCTACTCCGGGGTCCACCCAGGCCAACGACCCTCTCCGGAGGAGATAGAACAAGTACGGAAGGTATATGAACATATATATATACATAACACAAATTTCCATGCCCGGTTCCCCTGAACCGCCATGATCCATAATATCCATTCCAATCATATATATATATATATATATAGAAAACATCCTCCATGTCCGGTTCCCATAAACCGTCATGTACCACAATAACCTTTCCAGGGTTCATGCTGGTTCCCATAAACCTTCATGAACTTGGAAATCCATCTAGGGTCCCTGACATGAAATCATCAATGTAAAACAACTGGGTCTAGTGCCCGAACATATGACATCAGTTGGGCGTCGTGCCCGACATCTAAGGGTCAGTCACGACTCCGATCGTAGTGATGCGTGCAACCATCCATCCAGGACCGCCCTCAATCCTAGTATGTCACCGTGAACGTATCAACCGACGCGACCACCATAAGATTATGGTGCACTCATGGCATCACAAAACATGTATTAAAACATATAATAAACATTTATGCATGCACCAATTTAGAAAACAAGGTCCACTCACAGACCGTCTGAGCTGCCGCCTCGATTTGTGTGTCATACGGCTCTCACGAGCCAATCACCATCACCGGGACTCCCAAACTTGTCCAAATCGTAATAGAAGGTTACTAACTACTTAATTAACCTCCCACTAAAGCCCCGTAATTTTTCAGAATTTTTAACTATTTTTAAACTCTATCTGAAACCTTCTGATGCCCCGAACATTATCGAGACGGTGTCCGATAGACACGAAACCAGTCCCAAAATGTTCATTACATCGAATAGAAGATTTCACGTGTTGAACACATTCCCAAACAGTGCCTCACGTGTTCGACTGGTTCAAACCGGACCGGCTCAACCGGTTCAACCCTCAAACCCGTCCATTTTTACCCCATTTTGATTCTAATCTAATCCTAACATCAAACCCTATCATTTTGAACGTTAAAATGGAATTAAAACCCATCAAACCCGTACCTTCATCCGTCGTTAATGGCGGCCAGATTTTCCTCCGCTGTTTACGGCCCTTCCTAGCCGTCCCATGCCTCGAAACCAATCCCTTTCAACTCCCAAAACCACCAGAAGCAATACTCAATCCTTAGGTTCGATTAACAAGCCTTAAAAACCAACCTCCAATTTTTGAATAAAAACTCACCTCACGGGTTCTCTCCTCTGTGGCCACCACCGTGAGCCACCGTCCTCAGCCGTTGTCCTCAGTCCCTCAACACTCTCTCACGGTCACACACAAGATGAATGATGGTGAGGTGTGGTGGTATGTGTGTGGTATGGTGTTTGAAAATGAAGAATGAAGAAAATGAAAAATGAAGAAGAAATATGGAGATGGTGTTGTGGAAGAGAAGAGAGAAGAAAGTGATGAGATCAGATGAGAAAGATGAGATGGATGGTGAGGATTGAAAGATTAAAATAGAATGGATGGCTAGGATTTAATGATAGGTGGATTAATCATATAATAATAGAAATAATAATATTTAATTAAACTAGATCCACATTTTAGGGGTTTGGACCAATGGGATGAGTGACACTTGTAACTCATCCATGGGTCCCACTTAAAATATCTGACCTAATCAGAATAAGCCAAGTGTTCTCGCCTCGTAATACGTGCATAGTGAAATCGACCTTCCGTGACCTATAACTTTCCCGTTCGAAGTCCGATTTCAGTGTGCCGCCTGTCTATGGATTCCTATCGTCCCGATCTACGTAACGGTCTTCGGCCCTTGGTCATCGGACCTCCCGGTCAAAAAGTCAACATTTGCCCCTTTTTAACCATAATTACCAAAATGCCCCTAAACTTCTGAACCTCATAACTTCTTCCTCGAACGTCGGAATTGAACGTGCCACCTGTCTATGAACTCGTGACGTCCTAAACTACGTCACGGTCATCGATCAAATTCCATTTGACAGCCCGAATGAAAAGTAAAAGTTTTTCCCACGCCCAGGGGCAAAACGGTCATTTCGCATCGTTCATCCGATTTCGCTCAACTAATCACCGATTAACCTCGCTAATCGTGATTAGTCACTAATCTGATCTTAGAATTCGGGACAGGTCGTTACACCCGGGGTAGCACGCGCGAAGCTTTAGAAACCGTGACAAGATTTGTTATGTTATTTATATGTATATGTTACATGATATATGATGTACTGGTTTTGGGCTAAGTCCCACATGGATTTGGGCAGTGGCCCATATGATTGGTTTCATTTTCGATTTTGGGCCAAGACCTTATTGGTTTGTTAACTGATTTTCGAATGTATCCATACTTTTTAGTGAAGGGTACAAATGTCTTTTGTGAAAATGTTTTTATAAATTATTGTTTTGTCCACTCACAGTTTTTAAATGTTTTTACCGCCCTTCAGGTTGATCGCGGATGTTGGCTGTAGTAGAGACCAAGATATCACATACCTCATCCGGATCCTGGCGTACTCTGAAGCCCCGAGCGAGCTAAAGTTGGAAATTCTCTTATTTGACACTCCGTGTCAGACGAGATCAGGCGCGTCCCGAGTTAATCTCGGGGGGATTGGGACGGGTCTTGACAGTGTTCCTAGGACTCAAACGAGTCGATTGGGACCGGTTTCAAGGACTATGGTGGCCGGAATCGACGGGGAGGGGCAGTTGCAGGTGGCCGGTTGCTGTTCCTCTGTGAACAGGTATGATCTCAATCAACTTTCTCGATTTTGAACCCACAGATCGATAGGGATGGACGAGACGAAGGGGTCCCGTCGAGAATGGTGGCTGGAGTTAGGAGAACTGGCCGGATCGATTCACTGGTTTGGTTGAACCGGAAAACCAGGGGGACCCGGTTCGACAGAGGTTAGGGGTGACACTGTTCCCGGTGCATGGCTTTCACACGTAGCACATTTGGGCGGCGCGTGAGGCCCTATTTCTGGATATGGTCAACATGTGATTTTGTCCTTTTGATGTATAGAACATTTTGGGACAAGTTTCGAGTCGATCGGACACCGTTTCGAGGTAATTTTGGGTGTCCGAAGGTTTAGGGTTTATTTTAAATAAGTTTAAAATCCCGAAAAATTAGGGGACTTCATGTTAGGTGATTTGAAGTAGTTAGTGACCTTTGAGTGTGATTTGGACAAGTCCAAAAGTTCTGGAGATGTTGATTTAGTTGGGGAGGCTTATGACACGCGTATCGAGGCAGTAGTTAGGAGAGTCTGTGAGTGGACACTTGCTTTCTAAACATGATGCATGCATAACTGTTTTATATGTTTTATATATATGATTTGATATTTCTTGAGTACGTATATTTATGATGTTAGATAATTGTGTATTTGCATGTATTTCGAGGCATACAGTTTATGTTGGATTTATAATTGTCTGTATTTTCAATGATGGATTAATGAAAGGACTTCGAATTTGGAAACATGAACTCGGGCTTGAGACTCATTTGATTTACGAACTATCGGACATGGAGTTCATATGATTTAATGAGATATCGGGCTGGAGGCCCACTTGGTTTACATGATCCGGCTTGAGGTCCGGTTGGTTTATGAAATGGAATTTCGGGCAGAGTCCCTTGAATTTGGAAATTGGAATTATGGAAATGGTTTATGAAAATTATACTTCGGGCACGAGACCCATTTGTAGATTTACGATGGTTTTATGGAAATCCTGGGCATAGCCCTTTGAATGGTTTGAGATGATTTATGAACCGTTTTCCATTTACCATCCTTATATGAGGATATGTGGATGGTTTCCTCCAGATGTTTGGGACACTGGGGAAATCACGGCGCATTGCCTGAAAGGGGTCATTGCACGGAGCGACCAGACTGTATAGTGACTCAAGAGCATGATTGCTATGATTTGACATCTGGGAAGTTAGACATCTGGGATGTCAGAGATTGACCCAGAGAGACCCCGGGCAGCACGTGTTGCTTAGACCGTGAGATATGACGTCTGAGACGCCAAGCATCTGGGACGCTAGGCATCTAGGACACTAGGCATCTGGGATGCCAAGGATTGGTATCTGGTAAACATGAATTATTGGATTTATGAAATGGTATTTCTGTGTTTATGGAATTGTGTTTATGGATTTGGATAGTGGCCTACTTGGATTTGGATTTACGAATTTCGGTGTTTTGTGGTTTTGGGCTGAGTTCCCACACTTGGTTGATTTTATGGTTTTGGGCGAAGGCCCTAATGATTTGAGGAAGAAAATTACTTCAGTTTTATAAACGGTTTTTATTATATTTGATTTAATTGAAATAACTGATTTTCGAATGCATGCATACTTTTTAGTGAAGGGCATAAATGTCTTCTTATGAAATGTGCTTTATTAAACTATTTATTTTCGTCCACTCACAGTTTTTAATGGTTTTTTGTAACGACCCGTCCCTAATTCCAGGATTAGATTAGTGACTAATAACAATTAGTGAGGCTAATCCGTGATTAGTTGGCAAAATCGGATGAACGATGCAAATGACCGTTTTGCCCTTGGGCATAGGCAAAACGTTGACTTTTCATTCCGGCGGTCAAACGGACTTTGATCGATGACCGTGACGTAGTTCGTGACGTCACGAGTTCATAGACAGATGGCACGTTCAATTCTGACGTTCGAGGAGGAAGTTATGACGTTCGAAAGTTTAGGGCATTTTGGTAATTATGGTTAAAAGGGGTCAAATGTTAACTTTTGACCGGGAGGTCAATGGCCGAGGACCGAAGACCGTTACGTAGATCACGATGATACGAATCCGTAGACAGGTGTCACGTCGAATTCGGACGTTCGACGGTGAAGTTACGGTTCACGGAAGTTTCAGGATACTATTCACGATGACACGTTTTACGAGGACCGTTTATCTTTAGTGGGGCCCAGATATTTAGTTCCTGCCCTATGGATGAGTGACAAGTGTCACCCATCCACAGGCTATCCTTATGCCTTCATGCATATCATTCTCATCGATCATTCTTCATTTCAAACCCAAACATTTCCGATCTCATTTCTCTCATATGTGCAACCCAAACACCAAACCCTTAACCCCAAATGATCCTGGAGAGACCAGAGAGTGGGAGAGGAGAACTAGGGATGGCAGCTGGTGGCTGGAACCGCCGTGGGTGGTGGCTGGAACCCAGAACCCGAGCGGGTACCCGGTAAGCCCATTTTCAATTTTATTTGGATTTTGATGTTATGGACCGTTTTGGATGATTAGGATGGGTTATTTAGGTTGCTAGGGAGTTTTTAGGAAGGTTTGGATGAAGGTTGGACGTCGGGGAAGCCCTGTGAGGTTTTGGGATTTTTGAACCGTGAAGGAAAAAATCAAACTGGTCGGGTTTTAGAGGTTTTAGGGCTTCTAATTAATTGGGTTAGGTTCCTAGGGCGATTATAGGAAGGTTAGGATTGATTAGGATTGAAAACGGTGAAAATTGGGCCGGAATGAGCGTGAACCGATCACGCCGGTCCAAGTTGCAGGCGAACCGGACCGGCCTGTTCAGACTGGCCGTCGAGAGGTTGAAGACGGTACTGTAGCTGGAGCGTGAGGCCCACGTGCAGCCACTTCAGGCGGCGCGTGCGGGCGCATGGGGGAGATTTTGGGGAAGGTTCCAACATGTGAAATCATCTATTCGATGTAACGAAGATTTTGGGACTGGTCTCGCATCAATCGGACATCGTTTCGATAGTTTTTCGCGGTGTCGAAAGGTTTAGGGTCGGTTTGAAAATAGTTAAAAGTTCGAGAAAATTACGGGGCTTTGGTAGGATGTTAATTAAGTAGTTAGTAACCTTCTATTAAAATTTGGATAGGTTTGGGAGTCCCGGTGACGGTGATCGGCTCGGGGAACCGTATAGCACGCAAATCGAGGCGGCAGCTTGGACGGTCTATGAGTGGACCTTGTTTTCTAAATTGTGCATGCATAAATATTTATTATATGTTTTTTTTACATGTTTGATGATGCCATGGGTGCATTTGTATGTGGTTACGTATAAGCACGTATTTTGAGGTTTTGGCCTTATACGGTGCTTATACGGGTCTGTATTTCTTTATTGGTCTAATGAAATGGTTTCGGATTTCGAAAAGGATAAAGTCGGGTATGAGACCCATTTGGTTTTGTCTCGGGCATATGAAGCTATTTACGACCTTCGGGTCTAAATCGTGGGTCGCGGCGGGTGCTATGTGCACGGCGATCAACGATACGACGCTCGCCTCCGGATTGGGATGTGTTCCTTCCGGAGAGGTCACGATGCACGATTCGTGGTGGGGCAGCATGGGGAGGCTCGACTTTGGAGTGCGGACGGTTCAGGATATCGATCGGTGATGAGTGCACCATGATCTTGTGATGGTCGCTTCGGTTGATACGTCACGGCGACATACCAGGATTAAGGGCGGTCCTGGATGGTGGTTGCACACATCACTATGATCGGAGTCGTGACTGACCCTTAGATATCGGGCAGGATGCTCAGTTGAGTCATATGTTTGGGCACGAGACCCAGTTGTTTTACACTGATAATTTTGGGTCAGGGACCCTAGATAGATTTCCAAGTTCATGACGGTTTATGGGAAACGGCATGAACACTGGAAAGGTCATTGTGGTTCATGACGGTTTATGGGAACCGGCATGAACCTTTGTCAGGTCATTCTGGTTCATGACGGTTTATGGGAACCGGCATGAACCCTGGTTAATGGATGTTATGGATCATGACGGTTCAAGGGAACCGAGCATGAATGTTTATGTTATGTATATATATGTGTTCATATACCTTCCTTTACTTGTTCTTCTATCTCCTCCGTCTCCTCCGGGAGGGTCGTTGTCCTGGGTGGACCCCGGAGTAGTCACGGAGCACCGACTGAGTGGAGTCACCCCCTAGTTGGGTTCCTTACTCTCAGGAAGGCTATGATTACTATTACCTCGGGTAGGGTCAGTGGTATGCGGACATTGATCCTGACTTTGAGAAGACTCGAATTGAGACTTGGGTAGCACGCGCGTAGCTTTGGAAACCGTGACAGGATTGGTTGTGTGAATGATATGTGTATATGATATAAATATGATATATGATATGATGTATGATGTGCGTTTAAACAGGTTTTGGGCAGTGGCCCGTATAGTTCATTTTCATCATGGTTCTTTCAATCTTGGTTTTGGGCTTAGTTCCCACATATGGTTTCTTTAGTTAAACGGTTTTCGAATGCATGCATGCTTTTTAGTGAAGGGTACAAATGTCTTCGTTAAAATGTTTTTATAAACTCTTTATTTTTGTCCACTCACAACTTTTAATGTTTTGACTGCCCTTCAGGTTGACATCGAATGTGGACTGTAGCAGAGACCGAGATATCACATACCTCCTCCGGATCCTGGAGTACTCTGATAGGCCGGGAGGGCAAAGGTCAGAAATATCCCTTGTCTGACACTTCGTGTCAGACGGGAGCAGGGTCATCCCGCACTAATCCCGGGGGGATTGGGATGGGTCCTGTCAACGTGCTATCATAGCATAGGATTGCTTATCAGAGCATGGTTGCTCGTGTTACTCTGAATTCCTGAGCGTGTTTTGCGTACTACTCCTTACGCGGGTCGAGGATGTGATATCTCAATGGGCTACAGTTCGTGGTCAACCTGATTGTTGAGATGCCGATAAGATAGTTAGTAGGATGGAATCGGGATATGTCTTGGTTAGGTACTGTATGTTGGGGTTGCCATAGTTCTGTCGTGGTTGACAGTGTGGGACCCTATGGAAGGATGAACGTATTCGTACGTTAGCATTTGGATCGTGAGACGGTTAGTTGGGATCGTCTTTCACCATGTTGTAGGATCGGTTCCGACGACTGATTCGATGTCATGATCATCCGATGATCGGATATTGTTGAATTATATGGATTTACTGCGGTTGGCAGTTAGCGGTCAGATTCGTGGAATCCTAGTGGATTGACGTCTTTTCGATGTCAAGACCGCGGGGACGGTTGGATTGTGGATTGTATTGCAGTTGGTAACTTACAGTTGGGTTCAGTGGAACTCTAGGTGTGATCGTGGAACCCTACCTTGGGTGTATGGTTCGGAAATGTGAGTTGACGAGTGGTTTAACTTGGATGACTATTCAAATTTGGATTGGTTAGTCGGTTTAGTCATGTCAGCTTGTGTTGGGACTGCACTTCGCAGTCGGGGTTATACTTATCGGTTAGACCTAGTTGGTGGTCATGCTACCATAGTTGTGATGGATTGTTGGTGAAACTAAGGTCACGGGTGACCTTGTAGACGACATTGGTTGAGTCGAGTTACGACTGGTTAGTGATTGGTTGGACAAGTTATCAGGGTTGGTACTTGTCGATGGAATCCCTGAGTGGGATACGAAGTAGCTGGTACAGGCGGTTGAATCCGTTGGATGCGGAGTCCGTATATCGAGATGTCTGGTGGTTGGGTCTGCACGAGTCGGTGGCAGGCACTACTACCGAGAATGGTTGTAGTTATGGTTGTTGGGAATCGGGGACGTTCGGGGAACGTTTCCTTTTCTCGTATGAGTTGTCAAGGTGATTGTACCCAGAGTTGTCGGGTACGACGGAGGCGTAGTTTCTCCTATTCGAGCAGTGGTACGGGGTCGTCGCTCGGTATGAGCGGAGATCCAGGGTTGTCAGTTTGCACACGGGGTGCTGATACTGGTACTGATGCCTGTGTGCCGATACTAATACTGATGTTGATGCTTGTGTGCTGGTACTAGTGCTGGTACTGGTGCCGGTGATTGTGATGACGTGAGTCACGAGTCGGGATGTGACTTCGTTGAGATGGGCATGTGGTCGATATCTGTGGTCCAGAGTGGATCTCAGATAGAGTTAAATTGGTTAGGGGACACGTGGTTGATGTCCCGGTATGTTGTTTCCAATCTGGTTGGAACTTCGGAATCGCGAAAGGTTGCGATCGAGGTGACAAGTGGAATGCGGGTTTTTCGCATTGGTATCGGGTATTTCGAAGTCATTTTGGGCGACTTCTCAGGTTCTACCATGGTAGATGATGGCAGGTGATATTTGTTGTCACCATTACATTAGGTCGTGTATGGGTTAGTGGACCCGGGATTTGTCTTAGGTCATCATGTGGAGTTGAGGATGTTGGGACTAAACTTCTTTTCGAGGTAAATCCCATATGGTATATTCCTCAGGTGAGTAGGCGTCCGGTGAGGTCGGATTTTGTCAGCCTAGGTGTGTGGATGATGTGATTGGCTTTCCTATGAAGTCAATCGATTGTAATGTGGTAATCGGTTGAGCAGGTAACTGATAGGTTCGGTTTTGGTGCGTCTGGGTAGACGTAAACGATATTTCAGGTTTTGGAATCTGATTTCTGGATGACGATTCAGGATTTGATTTTGGAACTTGAAAGTGGATTTCGGGATTTGGGTTTTGGAATCGGATTCTGGGTGACGATTCAGGATTTGATTCTAGAGCTTGACACTGGATTTTCTTTTATGAATTTGGGTTCGGAATGGTTATTCCAAATACTAGTTTACGGAATGATGATTTCGGATTCGAATTTGGACATGATTATGGATATGATTTTTGGGTTTGGATTCGAGATTTCTTACGAAATTGCGGATTCGGATTCGGATTTAGAAATAGATGATGAGTTGGAGTCTTGATCTGTCTGGTACTGGATTGGACAGATAGACTCCATTATGGAAACGTGATTGCCTACAACCCAGGTCGTCGTGTTGACGTCGTTATTGTTGTGGTTGTAAGCTGATTGATGGGTAGATGTACATACCTTGTACATTGTTCGAGGTACAATACCAGGTAGACTTGTCTTGCCTGATGACGGTATATAGGTTATACCAGTGGTACGTTGGTGAGCGTATTGGTAGTCGGCTTAGTTCTGATACCATTGGATTACTCGAGGACGTGAACTGGACATTGGATACTGTGCATTGGGTCAGGGTATTTCTGATGGGTCTAGTTACACACAGGTTGAGTGTTTATTGGTAGATGTATACTCAAGTTGAGTAAGTTGGTGGTTAGTGTAACCACAAGTGGGTATAGTGTTAGTTTTTGATTGACGACTGTCAAGTGGTGACGGTTTGTCGGGGGTGTCAACGTGGATCATTGAGTGAGTTTTAGTGACTCCCTGTGGGAGTAGATATCAGGATAGAGTAAGATTGAGAAGGAATCTTCTAGTTGTTTGGGTCAACGAAATAGTACATTTGACAAGTGGTGTCAATTCGGAACGTATGACTACTGTCATTCGACGTGGTCGAGTGTAGTCGATATGACGTAAATGTTAGTGGTACGCTTGGGTACGAGTAAGTATTATTCTGGTTAGTGGGTGTACGAGTGTACATGTGTCATGAGATCGAATTATTTCCACGAAGTGGTTGTGGAATCAGAATAGTTGGAGTTTCGAGAACGAAACTAAATTAAGGAGGGAAGAACGGTTAGAATTAGGTCGGTTGGAATTTCGAGGACGAAATTAATTAAGGAGGGAAGGTTGTAACGACCCGTCCCTAATTCCAGGATTAGATTAGTGACTAATCACGATTAGTGAGACTAATCCGTGATTAGTTGGGCAAAATCGGATGAACGATGCTAAATGACCGTTTTGCCCTTGGGCGTGGGCAATGACAGGACCGCCCCCGAAAGGGGCATCGATAACTGTGCCCGGTCCTGCTCCCGTCTGGCAAGATAACTGAAAACCCCAAGTTATCCTCTGTACTTGCCAAACCAGGGATAGCCACATGTACTTACTCATGCCTCCGCCCCTCGTACAGCCTCGAACAACGCGCCACAACCTGGAGGGTCAATAAAAACAACCAAAAGGTGTGAGTGGACAAAAATAAATCAGTTTTGCAAAACAGTTACCACGAACGTTTTTACCCTCCGCGTAAAAACCAATGCATGCATACAAAAATCATTTCGCAATCGGTTAACATTTTCCACATAAGAAAAAAAAACTGTGTATCAAATTCCAACACAAGGAAAACTCGTATGACTCTCAAAATCATTTTTACCTTTCTCAACCATCGGGTCTTAGCCCGCAGTCATAGATACCGGGCCTCAGCCCAAAACCACAAATCAACCAAATGCACAACATGATCCAAAACCATCAACCACATACCGGGCCACTGCCCCACTCAACCGAAACATCAAAAATCATCGATAAATCATAAGTCAATCATTTTGCTGGATAACAAGTGCGCCAGAGTCTTTAAACTCAAAACCATGCGCATAAACAGGCCTTCCCGGGATATCAACGAGTCTTTAAACTCATAACATACTCAATAGGCCTCGGGGGCATCACAGTAACCGAGTCTTTAAACTCACGAGTCTTTAAACTCATTAAGGGCCCTCCCCCGTCATCAATTAACCGAGTCTTTAAACTCAAAACGTGCTCCAGCAATAGCACCGGGTTTTTAAACCCAAAACAGTTTTCAAACACAACAACGGGTCTTTAAACCCCAAGCAATTTTCAACGGGTCTTTAAATCCAAAACAGTTTATCGATCACGACAACGTGGGATCCAACCCAAAATCACATTTTTCACAACAGGACGCATGGTCCGAATTTCCACATTCATTTTCCCAAATCATACTTCCCAACATAATCAAATCATCATGAAATACGGGGCATGCAAAATCAGACCAAATCACTTAATTAAATCCTTTTTCATTCCCGAATTCGAATTCGCAATAATGTTTCCGTAAGCCGGCATCCGGAAGCATCATCCCGAACCCAAACCAAGAATCCACTTTATTATTTCCGAAAACCGAAACCTCGTCCGTTAGAATTTCTTTTATGAGCATCAAGCCCGAAATCACCTTTTTCAAATCCATTTATATTCCTTGAAATCACTTCACTTCACAACTCTCATTATCAAAACATCAAGACCACAATCATAATTGCCAAAATCACAATCCAAGAAAAACATACTTAAAACCCACATTTAAAATCCTCAAAATCACAAGTCTCATTTTAATTCCCCAATTCAAACATCAACAGTGATCAATTCACAATAACTCAAAATCTCGTAAAACGTGCTAATCTGGAACTTTCTCGAAAAACGTGTCAAAATCGTAAGTCACACTCACAAGTCATAAACAACCTTCTTAAATCATTTTACACCCATTTCATATAACTTCTTTCATTAAACCATCATTAAGCATACGAGAGACCGTAGTCTCGAAATACGTGGAATTTCCCATGTATAGTCAAAATACGTATAAACACGGAAATCAAAATCAATCACAACTTATAATCATAATCAGAAAATTATAGAAATAATTTATGCATGCATTAAATTTAGAAAGCAACGTCCACTCACACACCGTCCAATAGAGCTCGGTTTCGCGCCGCCCGCGGTTCCGAAATTCCGATATTTCCCAGAAATTCCAAATCCTATCCGAGAACATAATTTGGTGTCACTAAGAGCTTAGATAATAACATACCATTTTCCCATAATTTTTCGGGAATTAATCGTTAATTACAAACGTAACATAAACCTTCAGACCCTCGAAACAACATCGAAACGGCGTCCGAAAAATCTGAAACCAACGTTAAAATGTTCGTTACAATGTATAGGACAAAAGTCGTGTTGGTCCTACCTCGAAAATCAGCCCCAAGCGCCGTCACGCGCCGCCGCAAGCGGCTGCGCGTGACACTCACGCGCTGCTACAGTGACAGGCACAGTTCACCCCTCTCACCCGATTTCACTGTAAAACGGGTCCGGCAACCCGCGCGATGACCCGTCCCAATTCCTGCCAAATCAACCTCCATCCCTTTAATTGAGTATTCGAACATCATCGGTTCCAGTCCAATTACTGTTCTGTAGCATTAGCTTTGTAAGGACTTACCTAAGGTCCCGCGACTCGACAATGGACAACGAAGAACACCGACTACTGTTCCACGCTTGATTTCGTTGATTCACAACGATTCCTTTAAATTGGCTCACTCAGGAGCTTCGCAGGTTCACTAGAAACTGGTATTCGATCTCAATTGCAAGCTCCAGCTCCTCTACCCCCACTAACTCAGCTGAGATTTTCAGAACAGAACCTCGAAGTCGCCTGGGCTCCTCACTGCACCATTTGCTTCGCTTCCAATCCCATTCGACTCGTTTGGATGTCTGGAAGCTCAACCTCACCCCGGATTCCATCAATTTTCCGCCCCATTTCAAAGTTTGATTTCAAGTTTGAAACTGAGGATTCCGGGCGGGTTCAGTGTTCCTGGGGCCTCCTTCCTGTTCCTTCCTTTTCTCCCACCCGAATTCCTCCCTTAGAAATCACTTCCAGTACGTATTGCCTCTCACACCGATCTGGGAAAGGTCGATTGCTCGAAGTGATCAGGTCTATGTTTTCTTTTCGCCGCCGCCCTCCTCCAGCTTCCACCATTAGTTCACCGTCCTCAGCCTCACAGAGAGGTTTGAATGACAACTCCCGCGTCTCTCCGTCTCTACATCTCACTCAGGTCGAATTAATCCCCCAAAAGGGTGCCCTGCCCAGCACTCACGCGATTAAGCTTGGCTGATCAGTTCTTCATGGTTCCAGGGCACGCCTGCCTCCCATTCAAAACGCAGCCCAGCACCCGTGCCCTGCCCAACCGTCCACCATCCTACTAACATCCCCACACACTCTGATCAAGGGCAAGTAAACAAAGTACTAGCCCAGTGCTCTCTGTGAATTGTCCCCCACGACTGACCCAAAATTGGTACAAAAATGGTGGCCCGTGCTCTGAGTTCCTCTCAGTCCAGAGCATGCCATGCTCCCACTCAGCCTCAAACCCAAAAACAGGATTAAATAACTCCCCCCAACATCACTAACACAATTAAACAATCCCTTGGACTGATAACAACTTAAACAATTTCACCACTCTGTTCCACAGTTCCCCACTCACGGCTGTTTCGATTGCAATAGCCAAAATTACCATTTTGCCCCCAGGACAAAAATTACCAAAATGCCCTCATGCGATCTAGACCCGTAACTTTCCCGTTCGAAGTCCGATTTCGACGTGCCGCCTGTCGTTGTACTCGGGGCATCGAGACCTTCCTAACGGTCCTTGGCCCTCGGCCATCGGACCCCCCGATCAAAAAGTCAACATTTCCCCTAATCCGTCCAAATTACGGTAATGCCCCTGGACTTCCGAACGTCATAACTTTCACCACGAATGTCGGAATCGAACGTGCCACCTGTCTATGAACTCGTGACGTCCCAGACTACGTCACGGTCACTGGTCAAAGTCCATTTGACCGTCCGAATAAAGGTCAACATTTTGCCCACGACTAGGGGCAAAACGGTCATTTTGTACCGTTCGTCCGAATTCGCCCAAATAATCACCGATTAACCCCACTAATCAAGATTAGTTAGTAATCTAATCCCGAATTCCGGGACGGGTCGTTACAATCTTCCCCCCTTAAAGAATTTCGTCCCCGAAATTCCAACCGACCATAACTCAACCGATCTTCCCTCCAAAACCAGTTTCGTTCCCGAAATCCCAATTACGCTCATTCCACATCCACCACGTGGAAAACATTTGGCCCCACAACACGTGTACTCCAGTACACCAGTTAAACTCATCCATACTCAGGGGTCCCATCATAGTCCTATGTCGTACCGACCACACTCGACCACCTCGAGTGAAAACGACCACTTAATGACTGCTCTAACTGGGAGTCACCAAATCTCACTTGTCAGTCCGTGCTGACTCTACCGGCCAAACTGTCACCACTAAGCTCCACCACCCTGACAAAGCACCAACCATCAGCCAGTCGGTGATAACACCTCATCCTGCTACTCGCTCAAGTAGCGTAAGATCAACCACGTGATCCCATCTCGCAGGGCAACCCAATCCTGCGACATATCCATCTCAAATCCATAACTGTCAATTCCCTCAGCGAACCACAACGCTGGAATCGTTTCGGTGTGATAACATCATGCAAGGCCACACGTAGTGACGCAGTCACCAACTCACTCATCCTGAGTGTACGTATACCGTCATCAGACTCCATCAGGTGGTGTAACTGACACACGTTGAATACTAGCCCATCGGTGTTCGCCCAACTCCACACTGGAGTCCACTAGCCATCCGTGGCAAAGAGCGCATGCTCATGAATTCACTGAACCCAACCAAATTAACTCTGCCCAGTGCATAATATTCAATGTCCAGTTCACACCCACCACCAAATCCATGGTGTCGGAACTAAGCCGACCATCAACACGTAAAACCATACGCCACTGGTACCTCACATGTGCTGTCACCAAGCACCACACGGCCAGTCCAAAATCGATCCTTGTACACCGTGCAAGATACGTACATCCATTCCCCAATAAATCCACTGCATGGCCCGCAGTCAAACATGATTCGATACTGGGGTTCTCCTGTCCCATCTCATACTAGACAAATCGATCATTCCACTCATCATCCATTCTGGATCCCATGGTCACCCGACCAGTACCACAACATCAACTCCCAAACACGTCATCCAAGACTTACCAACCCCAGCACGCTCACCAAGGCGTGTACAGTCATGCCGAATGGGCATATAATCTCATTCACAATCACCGAGGCACACCAACTCAGAATCTATCGGATACCCGCTCAAACGGTTACCACATCACCTCTGGTTGACTTCGAAAAGAAGCCAACCCCAATCGCACATATCTATAACTGACCAACTAGACCCAGTTGGGTATCCACTCATCCACAAGTCAAGCCTCGAGTTCGACTCACCACCGTTCCCACTTGCTCGAGCACGGATTAACTTCGAAAGGAAGTTCAATCCAACAATCCTCATATCTAAACGTTTTCGACAGAGCGATAAGCTCTTCACCTAGCATGATCAAGGCGATCACAATTCGAGTCCGTTACCACGTCACCCGACTGGTAACACCACAATCCTAGATCGTCACCACGCCCAGGCCGACAACCTCTTATCGATCCCTGCCACTCCACCTAGGAGAGACCAAGGATGATCCACTACGATGTCATCAACATCCATCCCCTGTGAGTGCAACATAACTCACTGCACCCACCGTATCAATATCCAACATCATCTGCCAGGGCAAAAGATAAGAAGTCAACCCCAATGACTTCAGAATACCAATTACCAATGCGGAAACGAGCACTCCTCTCGTCCCACAGTCACAACTCTCCTTGAAACTAAGATTCCACCCACGTTGAAAATAGACACACTCCCCAATACCTCATAATCTCCGCTGGATCCTATCCAGCCCGAAACTCAAATACCAAACATGTGCCCATCATAATAGAGTCACATCCCAAATCATGGCTCCCACAATCTCCCTCACAGACCCCAGCACTAGCGTTAGCGCACCGTCAAACAAACATCCACACCAGCACACCGTGTGCAAAGTGGGTAGCCCCGGATCTCCGCTCATACCGAGCGACGATCCCGCATCACTACCCGTACCCCGCAACCATGGGTACCACCATCCCGACAATCCACATCGGGATAGATGAACGTTCCCTGAACGCTCCCTGATTCTCAACTACTACTACTACTACACTAAGTACCCCAGACCATCAGCTACCTCAAGACCACCGTTCCACAGATCCAAGCCATAATTCCTAACTTCTCATTACCTGTCCATACTCTGGTCCTTGGCATCCAAAGTGCCGAACGTTCCTCACTTAGCTTTTCTGGCTCCACTCAAGCCTTAACACTATATCATGACTCATCTCACGTTCCTAACCCAAAGTCCTGACTCATCGTGAGTCCCACATCTACATCTTGACTCCTCCTGAGTCCAATCTCATACCAAACCAATCATGTCATCACTGACGTACCCAATCCCCGAGCAATATCCAATGCTCCACCACTTCCTGTTCGACCAATAGGGCCTAAGAGAAAATTATAATTTGCCCAAAAATGCGGCCTTCCAGCCACCGGTCTCGTTCGTCCCTGCGACCCAAACCATTCTATGTCCAGCAAGTCGTGCAAATCACAGTTCACCGTGTACACTACCCGATATCTGACCCCCAAACCAGGGTCAATCTCACCCGAGATCTAACACGAGGTCCCAAATGCCCTCGCCTACTCGTCTCACTACCAGGTCGCGCACGAGGCTTACGCTCCGGAGGCATGATGTGGCAACAGAATCAGCAACCTAGCGCTCTGATACCAAATTGACAGGACCGCCCCCGAAAGGGGCATCGATAACTGTGCCCGGTCCTGCTCCCGTCTGGCAAGATGACTGAAAACCCCAAGTTATCCTCTGTACTTGCCAAACCAGGGATAGCCACATGTACTTACTCATGCCTCCGCCCCTCGTACAGCCTCGAACAACGCGCCACAACCTGGAGGGTCAATAAAAACAACCAAAAGGTGTGAGTGGACAAAAATAAATCAGTTTTGCAAAACAGTTACCACGAACGTTTTTACCCTCCGCGTAAAAACCAATGCATCATACAAAAATCATTTCGCAATCGGTTAACATTTTCCACATAAGAAAAAAAAACTGTGTATCAAATTCCAACACAAGGAAAACTCGTATGACTCTCAAAATCATTTTTACCTTTCTCAACCATCGGGTCTTAGCCCGCAGTCATAGATACCGGGCCTCAGCCCAAAACCACAAATCAACCAAATGCACAACATGATCCAAAACCATCAACCACATACCGGGCCACTGCCCCACTCAACCGAAACATCAAAAATCATCGATAAATCATAAGTCAATCATTTTGCTGGATAACAAGTGCGCCCGAGTCTTTAAACTCAAAACCATGCGCATAAACAGGCCTTCCCGGGATATCAACGAGTCTTTAAACTCAGAACATACTCAATAGGCCTCGGGGGCATCACAGTAACCGAGTCTTTAAACTCTAAAAGTCTTTAAACTCATTAAGGGCCCTCCCCCGTCATCAATTAACCGAGTCTTTAAACTCAAAACGTGCTCCAGCAATAGCACCGGGTTTTTAAACCCAAAACAGTTTTCAAACACAACAACGGGTCTTTAAACCCCAAGCAATTTTCAACGGGTCTTTAAACCCAAAATAGTTTATCGATCACGACAACGTGGGATCCAACCCAAAATCACATTTTTCACAACAGGACGCATGGTCCGAATTTCCACATTCATTTTCCCAAATCATACTTCCCAACATAATCAAATCATCATGAAATACGGGGCATGCAAAATCAGACCAAATCACTTAATTAAATCCTTTTTCATTCCCGAATTCGAATTCGCAATAATGTTTCCGTAAGCCGGCATCCGGAAGCATCATCCCGAACCCAAACCAAGAATCCACTTTATTATTTCCGAAAACCGAAACCTCGTCCGTTAGAATTTCTTTTATGCCCCGAGCATCAAGCCCGAAATCACCTTTTTCAAATCCATTTATATTCCTTGAAATCACTTCACTTCACAACTCTCATTATCAAAACATCAAGACCACAATCATAATTGCCAAAATCACAATCCAAGAAAAACATACTTAAAACCCACATTTAAAATCCTCAAAATCACAAGTCTCATTTTAATTCCCCAATTCAAACATCAACAGTGATCAATTCACAATAACTCAAAATCTCGTAAAACGTGCTAATCCGGAACTTTCTCGAAAAACGTGTCAAAATCGTAAGTCACACTCACAAGTCATAAACAACCTTCTTAAATCATTTTACACCCATTTCATATAACTTCTTTCATTAAACCATCATTAAGCATACGAGGGACCGTAGTCTTGAAATACGTGGAATTTCCCATGTATAGTCAAAATACGTCTAAATATGGAAATCAAAATCAATCACAACTTATAATCATAATCAGAAAATTATAGAAATAATGTATGCATGCATTAAATTTAGAAAGCAACGTCCACTCACACACCGTCCAATAGAGCTCGGTTTCGCGCCGCCCGCGGTTCCGAAATTCCGATATTTCCCAGAAATTCCAAATCCTGTCCGAGAACATAATTTGGTGTCACTAAGAGCTTAGATAATAACATACCATTTTCCCATAATTTTTCGGGAATTAATTGTTAATTACAAACGTAACATAAACCTTCAGACCCTCGAAACAACATCGAAACGGCGTCCGAAAAATCTGAAACCAACGTTAAAATGTTCGTTACAATGTATAGGACAAAAGTCGTGTTGGTCCTACCTCGAAAATCAGCCCCAAGCGCCGTCACGCGCCGCCGCAAGCGGCTGCGCGTGACACTCACGCGCTGCTACAGTGACAGGCACAGTTCACCCCTCTCACCCGATTTCACTGTAAAACGGGTCCGGCAACCCGCGCGATGACCCGTCCCAATTCCTGCCAAATCAACCTCCATCCCTTTAATTGAGTATTCGAACATCATCGGTTCCAGTCCAATTACTGTTCTGTAGCATTAGCTTTGTAAGGACTTACCTAAGGTCCCGCGACTCGACAATGGACAACGAAGAACACCGACTACTGTTCCACGCTTGATTTCGTTGATTCACAACGATTCCTTTAAATTGGCTCACTCAGGAGCTTCGCAGGTTCACTAGAAACTGGTATTCGATCTCAATTGCAAGCTCCAGCTCCTCTACCCCCACTAACTCAGCTGAGATTTTCAGAACAGAACCTCGAAGTCGCCTGGGCTCCTCACTGCACCATTTGCTTCGCTTCCAATCCCATTCGACTCATTTGGATGTCTGGAAGCTCAACCTCACCCCGGATTCCATCAATTTGCCGCCCCATTTCAAAGTTTGATTTCAAGTTTGAAACTGAGGATTCCGGGCGGGTTCAGTGTTCCTGGGGCCTCCTTCCCGTTCCTTCCTTTTCTCCCACCCGAATTCCTCCCTCAGAAATCACTTCCAGTACGTATTGCTCTCACACCGATCTAGGAAAGGTCGATTGCTCAAAGTGATCAGGTCTCTGTTTTCTTTTCGCCGCCGCCCTCCTCCAGCTTCCACCATTAGTTCACCGTCCTCAGCCTCACAGAGAGGTTTGAATGACAACTCCCGCGTCTCTCCGTCTCTACATCTCACTCAGGTCGAATTAATCCCCCAAAAGGGTGCCCTGCCCAGCACTCACGCGATTAAGCTTGGCTGATCAGTTCTTCATGGTTCCAGGGCACGCCTGCCTCCCATTCAAAACGCAGCCCAGCACCCGTGCCCTGCCCAACCGTCCACCATCCTACTAACATCCCCACACACTCTGATCAAGGGCAAGTAAACAAAGTACTAGCCCAGTGCTCTCTGTGAATTGTCCCCCACGACTGACCCAAAATTGGTACAAAAATGGTGGCCCGTGCTCTGAGTTCCTCTCAGTCCAGAGCATGCCATGCTCCCACTCAGCCTCAAACCCAAAAACAGGATTAAATAACTCCCCCCAACATCACTAACACAATTAAACAATCCCTTGGACTGATAACAACTTAAACAATTTCACCACTCTGTTCCACAGTTCCCCACTCACGGCTGTTTCGATTGCAATAGCCAAAATTACCATTTTGCCCCCAGGACAAAAATTACCAAAATGCCCTCATGCGATCTAGACCCGTAACTTTCCCGTTCGAAGTCCGATTTCGACGTGCCGCCTGTCGTTGTACTCGGGGCATCGAGACCTTCCTAACGGTCCTTGGCCCTCGGCCATCGGACCCCCCGATCAAAAAGTCAACATTTCCCCTAATCCGTCCAAATTACGGTAATGCCCCTGGACTTCCGAACGTCATAACTTTCACCACGAATGTCGGAATCGAACGTGCCACCTGTCTATGAACTCGTGACGTCCCAGACTACGTCACGGTCACTGGTCAAAGTCCATTTGACCGTCCGAATAAAGGTCAACATTTTGCCCACGACTAGGGGCAAAACGGTCATTTTGTACCGTTCGTCCGAATTCGCCCAAATAATCACCGATTAACCCCACTAATCAAGATTAGTTAGTAATCTAATCCCGAATTCCGGGACGGGTCGTTACAGGCAAAACGTTGACTTTTCATTCTGGCGGTCAAACGGACTTTGGCCGATGACCGTGACGTAGTTCGTGACGTCACGAGTTCATAGACAGGTGGCACGTTCAATTCCGACGTTCGAGGAGGAAGTTATGACGTTCGAAAGTTTAGGGGCATTTTGGTAATTATGGTTAAAAGAGGTCAAATGTTGACTTTTTGACCGGGAAGTCCGATGGCCGAGGGCCGAAGACCGTTGCGTAAATCACGACGATATGAATTCGTAGACAGGCGGCACGTCGAATTCGGACGTTCGACGGTGAAGTTACGGTTCACGGAAGTTTCGGGATACTATTCACGACGACACGTTTTACGAGGACCGTTTGTCTTTAGTGGGGCCCAGATATTTAGTTCCTGCCCTATGGATGAGTGACAAGTGTCACCCATCCACAGGCTATCCTTATGCCTTCATGCATATCATCCTCATCGATCATTCTTCATTTCAAACCCAAACCATTTCCCGATCTCATTTCTCCCATCTGTGCAACCCAAACACCAAACCCTTAACCCCAAATGATCCTGGAGAGACCAGAAAGTGAGAGAGGAGGACTAGGGATGGCAGCTGGTGGCTGGAACCGCCGTGGGTGGTGGCTGGAACCCAGAACCCGAGCGGGTACCCGGTAAGCCCATTTTCAATTTTTATTTGGATTTTGATGTTATGGACCGTTTTGGATGATTAGGATGGGTTATTTAGGTTGCTAGGGAGTTTTTAGGAAGGTTTGAATGAAGGTTGGACGTCGGGGAAGCCCTGGGAGATTTTGGGATTTTCGAACCGTGAAGGGAAAAATCAAACTGGTCGGGTTTTAGAGGTTTTAGGGCTTCTAATTAATTGGGTTAGGTTCCTAGGACAATTATAGGAAGGTTAGGATTGATTAGGATTGAAAACGGTGAAAACCTGGGCCGGAATGAGCTTGAACCGGTCATGCCGATCCAAGTTGCAGGCGAACCGGACCGGCCGGTTCAAACCTGCCGTCTAGAGGTTGAAGACGGTACTGTAGCTGGCGCGTGAGGCCCACGCGCAGCCACTTCAGGCGGCACGTGCGGGCGTGTGGGGGAGATTTTGGGGAAGGTTCCAACATGTGAAATCATCTATTCGATGTAACGAAGATTTTGGAACTGGTCTCGCGTCAATCGGACATCGTTTCGATAGTTTTCGGGGTGTCGGAAGGTTTAGGGTCGGTTTAAAAATAGTTAAAAGTTCGGGAAAATTACGGGGCTTTGGTAGGAGGTTAATTAAGTAGTTAGTAACCTTCTATTAAAATTTGGATAGGTTTGGGAGTCCTGGTGACGGTGATCGGCTCGGGGAGTCGTATGGCACGCAAATCGAGGCGGCAGCTCGGACGGTCTGTGAGTGGACCTTGTTTTCTAAACTGGTGCATGCATAAATGTTTATTATATGTTTTATTACATGTTTGATGATACCATGGGTGCATTTGTATGTGGTTACATATAAGCACGTATTTCGAGGTTTCGGCCTTATATGGTGCTTATACGGATCTGTATTTCTTTATTGGTCTAAATGAAAAGATTTTGGATTTCTAAAAGGATAAACTCGGGTATGAGACCCATTTGGTTTTGTCTCGGGCATATGACGCTATTTACGACCTTCGGGTCTAAATCGTGGTCGCGGCGGGTGCTATGTGCACGGCAATCGACGATACAACGCTCGCCTCCGGATTGGGATGTGTTCCTTCCGGAGAGGTCACGATGCACGATTCGTGGTGGGGCAGCCTGGGGAGGCTCGACTTCGGAGTGCGGACGGTTCAGGATATCGATCCGTGATGAGTGCACCATGATTTGTGAGGGTCGCGTCGGTTGATACGTTCACGGCGACATACCAGGATTGAGGGCGGTCTTGGATTGATGGTTGCACACATCACTATGATCGGAGTCGTGACTGACCCTTAGATATCGGGCAGGATGCTCAGTTGAGTCATATGTTCGGGCACGAGACCCAGTTGTTTTACACTGATGATTTTGGGTCAGGGACCCTAGATAGATTTCCAAGTTCATGACGGTTTATGGGAACCGGCATGAACCTTTGTCAGGTCATTCTGGTTCATGACGGTTTATGGGAACCGGCATGAACCCTGGTTAATAGATGTTATGGATCATGACGGTTCAAGGGAACCGAGCATGAATGTTTATGTTATGTATATATATGTGTTCATATACCTTCCTTTACTTGTTCTTCTATCTCCTCCGGGGAGGGTCGTTGGCCTAGGTGGACCCCGGAGTAGTCACGGAGCACCGACTGAGTGGAGTCACCCCCCAGTTGGGTTCCTTACTCTCAGGAAGGCTATGATTACTATTACCTCGGGTAGGGTCAGTGGTATGCGGACATTGATCTTGACTTTGAGAAGACTCGGATTGAGACCTGGGTAGCACGCGCGTAGCTTTGGAAATCGTGACAGGATTGGTTGTGTGAATGATATGTGTATATGATATAAATATGATATATGATATGATATATGATGTGCGTTTACACAGGTTTTGGGCAGTGGCCCGTATAGTTCATTTTCATTATGGTTCTTTCAATCTTGGTTTTGGGCTTAGTTCCCACATATGGTTTCTTTGGTTAAACGGTTTTCGAATGCATGCATGCTTTTTAGTGAAAGGTACAAATGTCTTCGTTAAAATGTTTTTATAAACTCTTTATTTTTGTCCACTCACAGCTTTTAATGTTTTGACTGCCCTTCAGGTTGACATCGGATGTGGACTGTAGCAGAGACCGAGATATCACATACCTCCTCCGGATCCTGGAGTACTCTGATAGCCCGGAAGGGCAAAGGTCGGAAATATCCCTTGTCTGACACTTCGTGTCAGACGGGAGCAGGGTCATCCCGCACTAATCCCGTGGGGATTGGGATGGGTCCTGTCATTTTTAATGCCCTTCAGGTTGATTGCGGATACAGGCTGTAATAAAGACCGAGACATCACACTCCTCCACCAATCCTGGCGCGCTCTGTAAGCCCCGAATGGGCTGAGATTTCGAGTTATCCCTTGTCTGACACTTCATGTCAGACGGGAGCATGGCACATTCCGCATTAATCCCGGGGGAATTGGGATGGGTCGTGTTAGCCTCCACTCGCTTAACTTTGGAGTTCCCTAGGTATCCAAAGTCAGTGAGCTTCCAAGAGGCCTCGTATTAGATAGGTGTGTGCCTACACCTTTACGGCACACCACCATTCCCCTCCCAGACCATTCCCCCATCGCAGGAATGTGGGATCGTTCATCGTTCATCGTTCTCTACAGGACACGGGTCTTACAATCCACCCCCCTTAGGGCCCAGCGTCCTCGTTGGCACACTTCCTGGTCGACGTCTGGCTCTGATACCATTCTGTCAGGACCCGACCCTCATCGGTCAGGACCCGAATCATCTAGCACGATATTGTCCGCTTTGGGCCTCCTTGCCCTCACGGTTTTGTTTTTGGGATCACACGGTGCAACTTCCCAAGAGGTCACCCATCATGTAATTGCACCAACCTCAACTCGCTTAACTTTGGAGTTCCAACCGAACCCAAAGCCAATGAACTCCCAAAAGGCCTCGTTTAGATCAGAGTTGCGCAGTAGCCCACTCTATCTAACACGATATTATCCCTTTTGAGCCGAAAGACACACCAGCTCAGCCCAATAGGGTTTTGTTTCCCGAAGCTCGCGTTGCAACTTCTCAATGGGTCACCCATCATGGGATTGCAGCAGCCTACACTCGCTTAACTTTGGAGTTCCCAAGGAATCCAAAGCCAGTGAGCTCTCAAGAGGCCTCGTATTAGATAGGTGTGTGCCTACACCTTTAAGACACACCACCATTCTCTCCTTGCAGGAATGTGGGATCGTTCACCGTTCCTTTCAGGACACAGGTCTTACATTGTAGGTAATTTAACAGATAAATTTTAAGTTTGAGTTGTTTGTGATTCATGATGTTTGAGTTGTTTGAGTTGCCCATGATTCATGATGCTTGCTGTTGTTCATGGGTTCTTATACTCTGATTTTATTTGGTTACATTCCATTTGTTTTTTGTTTTTGTGTATGTAAGAATATGGAAAGGAAACACAAATGCAAAAAATCAGAAGTAGAAGTAATTAGTAGGTGGAACATCCCATGTATGAATTAGAAGGTCAAAAGTGCAACCATTTGAGAATTGAGTTGAAGCTATTAATATTTCTAAGTGTTAGCTATTTCACTCTTTTTGAAATTGAAGTCGATCATCTATGGAACAATCTGAACATTGACTATGTGAATTATGCCTTCTCGGCAACAGAGTTTGAGGGATTGCTTGTTTTAATGTTCAATAGTCAATACGACCCACTATTAGAGTATTAGTCAATCGATCATTAATTATTAAGTATTATCCTCAAGAATATCAAGGTAGCCAGCACTTAGACGAAAAGGTCATAAATATTGAACAGTAGATTTTGGCAATGAATTCATGCTTGATATATAGGTGAATTTTAATTAATCTACGAACCAAAGACTATGATATTTTGTAATTATTTAAATAGAAATGTGAAAATATCTAACACCAATGTATCAGACACTACTTTCGTTCACAATCAAACTTAATGTTATGGATTTTTTCGTCTCATTTTCAACTTTAAATTTCCAATTATTTATATGCCAAAGTTCAATTTTCGTCTCATCAAAAGATTATTTTTAAATATTCAATTAAGTAATCCATTAATGAAATTATAAATTTATGCTCAAAATCGAAACCGTACCGAATATAATTGGTACGGTACGGTATCAATGTCATATTTTGGAATACAGTACCATACCGAACCAGTCAAATTTATTTAGTACGGTTCCGATATCACTTCCATATCGAACCGTACCAAACCATACCCAGGGTTATCAGCAAGCATTGTCTAGCAATTCATATTTTTAAATAAGTTTCATTTATTTAGACATTCACAATTTTAAAATTTCTTTTATCCAAATATTCAAACCAAAATATAATAAACTAAAGCATAAAAAAGTTTAGCATATCCAATGTAGGGGTATATGGTAGATTTAAAAATTATAATACACTCCTTTACTGTTCAGCCTGGATCTAAAAGATTTCCAAAATGAAAATCTAAAATCAAACTGTTACTCACAGATCAATTTGGATTCTCAAACTATTTGATTTATATCCGGCCCAAACTAAACTGTTGGATAAATATGATTTGATGTGGATTAGTTAATAGTTTTAATGAATTTATACCTATCCCTACTACATATAGTGGGTATTTACAAATGCAACCTATAGATTTGATTTATCTACCGTTATCCAACATATATATATATATATATATATATATATATTGACGCAAGATATTTACAACATATTTAGCTATGTATATATTTGTTACATCATAAGCTATATATGACCTATCACGATATCCCACTTGTATGTATAAAATTCAGAATCCTCCAAGAAACTCTCTGTATTTTTAATCTTATACATATATGTGTTCATATATAGGTAGGTATCTATATGTAACGTCATGATGGATGGGGTCAATAATAATAATAATGTAGCTATATATGGCGGTAAGTGTAGTTTCTTGCTCTTTTCTAATTAAACTGGAATGACAGATCAAGCGAGCAACCGTGTATCGTGTTGATGGATTTTCAGCAGAGCAAGCTAGGTCTTTTTAATAATTAGTCATCGTCCTCAGTCATGGATACCTATCACAATATGAAACTTAGGCTAGGCGTGTGAAATCCGAGTGTCATAATGAAAACAAATGAAAATGGTGGTCGCATACGTATGGCTGCATGCGACATCATTTTGTTGGCTTAATTTGTTAGGGGTTACTCATCGTCAACTTGTTTGAAACTTCCAGGAAATTATCAACATCTGCCTTTTCCACCCACAAACAAATTAATGTATTATTCACCACGACAACAGCTTATCTTTCTAAATATTCACCACGGCAACACCTTGTCTTTCTAAATAATGCAGGTATAATGTATTGGAGTGTTAGTGTTTAAAAAAAAAAATACAACTTTAATTTGTGTCTTAAATAAACTTGGATTACTCCCCTATTGCTAATTGGTTTTGGGGTGAAACTGCAATTTTTATCTGATATCAGAGCAAGCTTATCCCACGTATAAGGTTTAACCCTCACACGTGTCAGACCTCAACGTGGAAAATCCACCACAACTACATGTAGTGCCACACGTGTCATACGTTGGCGTGGAAAATCTGTCACAACCATGTGCAAGCACAACCACATGTAGGCTGGAAAATCCACCAAAAATGAGGGGGCGTGAAAAATCAACCACAAGTGAGGGGCGTGGAAAATCCACCATGTATAATCTGAGTGACTACTTAATATTGATTAAATATATTTAAATAATAAATTATATACCCTAATCACTCTATATTCTCAAGAAATCATTTAGAGGCAACAATACGTAAATAAGCCCCACCAGCATATATATATATATAAAGTCACGCAAATCGTTCAAAATCTATTTAGACACATGTCACTCGTAATTTGAGACATTAATTATAGGTGACGCGTCAAAGAAGATAACTAAAGAACACACATAGTTTCCTTCTCATTTTAATTAATCGTAATAAGTTCCCCTCCTTACTAGGTATGTACCTTAACAAATTTGCCTCCCGTTTCTCAAATCATCACCCAATTACTCTCTTATACCCTACTAACTTATGCATTCGACACATGCAAGGAGGAGAAGAGTGACCACGTATCTTCCCCGCCAAGAGCCTTAATTAATTCAACTGGTGTATTTTCTACATCAATAATGTTGTACTCACCAGCTCACCAGCTCACCAAAGAGAAGGTGACTTGCATATACACCAAAAACGACGACGAACTTACGTGTCACCATGCATTATCATCTGTTAATTAACATGTGCTTGCAAAAGCTTTTTCAATATGGCCTGAGAATTTAAAAAGACCGTACACACCATAGCTCGCTCGATAGCATATATTACAAAACTGTTGTAATTATATATAAATATAACAACCAATCAATCAATAATACGTACAAAAACATCAAGGAAAATAAATGTTAGGTTGGAGAAGACTAGTAAATATTGGTAAATCAATGTAATTAATGTTAGGAAATTAGTCCTCCGCCACGTAAGTACTAGGAATAAAGATGAAAGAAAGGAAATAAAGAAACAAAAAACGCAACCAATTTAATGAGATTCGGCCAAATAACTTGCCTACGTCCTCGAAAAGTTTTCTCCTTCACTATGAGAGAATACAAAATACAAGATTACACTACTCAAATTTATACCCAACCCGAGCCCTTGTATCCAATAGGACATCCCTTGTACACCCTCTCTCAACCTAAAAGATTGCTCTACTCCAAGAGTAATGCACACTCTTGAAACACTCACAACTCACCTTACTTCTATACTCGAAGACCTTTAGAGTTGCTCTCACTCACTCACTTGTGATGTATTCTCCTTGATGTTCAAATTTGGCTAAGATCTCTTCCTTATACAGTGCTTAAGGAAGTCTCTAGATCTCTTCATTAAAGTCCATTCATGAACTTTCTTCAATTAATGATCTTTCATGAATTTTCTATATTCATTCTTCTTCATGAAACTTGTACATCAATCTTCTTCTACAAGGTTCCACCATGAATGAAAAACACTATGTATTTATTTCCAATACATAATCTCATGCATTAAAATTTCAATGCATTAATAATCCACTAAGTAGACATTAACTCAACAATTAAGTAGCTAGATCATCGATCCTAATTGACTTGCATGCTTGCTTGCATTTCGTAAAGTCTTCGCACCTACCACGTGCTAAATATTATTATTCCTCCATCCTTCTTTTATATAATCTATATATCAATATATGACGTCATTGATATTAATCACTCCCTATACGTAAGCCTCATGACGTAAGCATATGCATATATATGATCTTATTGCTTTATTTCTACAGAGATTCCTTTATATATATGGTGGGAATGGGATTATCAAATATATATATATAGGGTTACTTTCACGTTTTAAATTTATGCAATCATATTGCATAATGTGTTTTGCGTTCTATTCGACTTTTCAAAACGTAACCCCACAGTCACACACACATGTTTCATATAGATGGAGGTACTTCAATCGATCGAGAGGCTGGACACTGCTTATCTTGTTTGCATATATATATATATATATATATATATATATATATTTCGATTTTTGTGATGCGTCAAGTTTATTTGATTTGAACGTTGTGTTAGGAAATTAAAAATTTAATTTCTAATAATGTGAATGGAAGATAAAAAATATAATTTGGAGGTATAAATTAGGATTTTACCCTAATAATTAATTTACAATTTTATGGATGAAAGTTAATTTGTATAAAATTAATTTTTAGATTAGAAAATTGAAGAATATATATATATATATATATATATTTGAATTAAAGTGCCATTTGGTTTGACAATTTTGATAAAAGAGGCATATGACAATTCATGAAGAGGTATACATTAAAGTTCAATCGTTACATACAATGTCTCTTATTAAGAGATGTATACTTTATTTAATAGATATATTTCTTATTAAGAGATGTGTCTCTTACGAAAAGATGTTAACACATCTATAAATAGAGTTGCCCACAATTCATTTCATTCATTCAAAAAATATTCAATCATTCAATACATTTGTGGAGATTGAATATTAGTTTTAAAAAGCATACAATTTTAGAATATTTCAAGAGGTAGTTTTAAACACGTATATGTTTGCTATTCTTGTGGATTGAAGTACTGCATCCACAAGAAGTCGATTGTTGTATACTGGAAGGCGTTTGCCAAGCAAAATCCTTGAGCACCGGTGAAGAGACAATTTCTTCGTAAGAAAATATAATCAAATTCTAGACTCGATCATAGATGTAAAGTATCTCTTACTCATTTTCTTGTAATTCATTTAGTTGATTATAAAGTTGTTTTTATTTCATATTTGTGTGAATATAGCAATTATCAATATTTTTACCAACACGTTGTACGTAAAATAAAAACAAAGTTATGTATTGATGCACAAGAAAATTGAGAAGAAGAAAAAAAAACTCAATAAATGAATTTTATAAATTTATTCCTCCTCATACCACTTTTTCCATTTATCGAATTGTAACGATCTGTCCCGGGAATCGGGATTAGATTAGTTGTTAATGATAGATTAGTGCAGTTAATCGGTGATTAGTTGGAGGCGTTCGGACGGACTGTGCGAAATGACGATTTTGCCCCTAGAATTAGGAAAAATGTTGACTTTTTTATCGGGCAGTCAAATTGTAACACCCCGAAAATTCGAGGATTATAACATTGTAATTTAATGTATGAATTGACGTTTTTACCCTTATGAATGGTATGGCCAAAATGTTGACTTTTTGATTGGTGGGTCAAATGGACTTTGACCAATGACCGTGACGTAGTTCGGGACGTCACGAGTCCATAGACAGGTGGCACGTCCAATTCGGACGATCAGGGAAAAATTTATGACTATCGGAAGTTCAGAGGCATTACCGTAATTTGGACTTTTGGGGCGAAAATGTTAAATTTTCGTTTGGAAACTAATTTTCACATGACTCAAGGACCGTTAGGTAGGTCTCGATGTCCTGAGTCCATAGACAAGCGGCACGCCGAAATCGGACTTCGTATGGCTGAGTTACGGGTCTAGAAAGTGAGGGGCAGTTTGGTAATTATTTGAACCAGGGGCATTTTGGTCTTTTTTCCCTGGTTACTGTAGCAACCGCGGGGGAGCCGTGGACGGCACCACCATGTGCGGTGGTTCAGTGTGCAATTGTTTATGAAATTGTGTGCTGGAAAGAAGGGATTTTCTATTGCTTTAGAACGTGGGCTGAACCATCCACCCTACACTGTCGAATTGATTAATGGGATTCAAAGCTTTTTCGGGGAACAAAATTCAGTGGACAGTGAGGCTTCCACGAGCCTCTGGGACAGCTTGAGATGTTTTAAAACTGATTAAGTAATGGGTAAGCTTCATTCTGCTGTTGAAGGAACTGGAAATTGGAGAGGAAAACCAGAGAAACCATTTCGAGGAAAATTGGAGGGAAAATCGGGTTTTGATTTCTGGTGATTGTTGGACCAAACCAAGGCCCGGTTTAGTCTTCTGGGAGTGTTTGGAACTCAACCACATCGGAATCGAAGGCCATCAGCCACGGGTGAGCTGGGACTATGTCTGCCGTGTTCAGAGAAATTTCAGAGGTTTGGACGACTACTTCCAGGTGAGTGTTGGTTCAATTGATTGTGTTTTCCAGTTCGTTTTGATACTATGATGCTTCCTGTAAGGTTAATTTGATTATGGTTTGGAAACCAGTGAGTTCTTGTGATTGACCCGTTTGGATGATCACGGGTCGAATGGCCATTTAAGGATTTGATTTGACTAATTAGTGTCTCAGAACTTAAATTGGAAGAATAATAAACATATTAGGATCAAATTGGATTGAAATCGAGTAGGAATTGATGGGTAATCAACCGGGTCAAGCCGCGGGTGGCAGGCCCGTATTACAGACAAACGGGTGAAGAGGGTGACACCGTAGCAGCTACAGTGTCAGGCGCGTGACTTTCACGCGCAGCCACTTTGGGCGGCGCGTGAGGGCGCGTTGAACTTTATCTCTGATCACGATTAACATGACTTTTGTTTCTCTCATCATTCTGAACATTTTTGATGAATTAACCATGTTGATCTGAGATAGTTGGGAGGGTCAGTTTAGGGCCGGTTGTCTCGGGAAACGTGTTGGACGGCTTCCCCGAGCCGGTTTCTGTTTCCGACTTTTTGGATAAATGTTTAAGACTTGTAGTGACCCTTACATGTGATTTGGACTGACAGGAATTGTACGATAATCCCGGTACAAGTTTGTACGCGCAGGTTCACCGCAGGATCGTACTGTGAGTGGGCCCGATTTCATTAAACCCTTGCATGCTTAAATGTTTTCTGATTTACTTATATGTTCACATGCTGGAATCAAGAAATGGTTTTGACGATATTGAAATTTCGGTTATGGCACGTTTCACGGTATTTGGGTTTAAAACCCGTCTGATGAAACTTAACGATCGGTTTGGATTTTATCTATGTATATATATATATGTTTTGCATGTGGATATCAATAAAATGTATTCAGTACTGCACTGTATAGATCCATTCTTATAATACTGTCTCCTCCGTATGTGGTACCCTGGAGTGGTCATAGCGCATTGCCTGCGATGGGTCATTCTACGGAGGAACCGGACCGTAAAATGACTCAGGAGCAGGATTGCTTATTTGACGTCAGGGACGTCGAGCGTCTAGGACGCTAGGCATTTGAGATGCCGTACCCGGACAGGGTTCGGGGATTGGACTCGGAATTGAGACCCGAGTGGCACGCGTAGCCTTGAGACTGTGACCTTATTGGACGTCAAGGACGTTAGACATCGGGGATGTCAAGATCGGAGTGTATATTGCAGTGGCTAAAAATTATGTTTATTGTTTTATTACATGCCTTATAGTTCATATTATATGATTAATGATTTTAAATAATGATGCATGCATGTTTGGAAAACGGAGGGGTAAATTATATGTTTTACTCACTAAACGATTTTATAAACTTGAGTTTCGGCCCACTCACTCTTATTGTTTTGGTAACCCCTCCAGGTCGTGCTACTGAGGTTGAGGAGGAACCTGAGGCTGAGGCATAGATCTACTACTGCGTACCTGAACCCTTGTTGGGTGGTTTACCCGCAGGTTTATTTTAGAGTCGTGCTCGCAACTTGTAATTTTGGATTTCATCCCTTGTCTAACATCTGTTTAATTCGGATTTGATGTATAACTTTAATTTGGTTATTTATGCATTTGATATTTTGAGGTTAAAATTGGTATGAATTTTGGGTGTTAGACGGGAGCAGGGCACGTCCCCTTGTGGTCCTTGTGGGGTCGGGACGGGTCCTGTCACAAATGGACTTTGACCGATGACTGTGACATAATTTGGGACGTCACGAGTTCATAGACAGGTGGCACGTCCGATTCCGACATCCGAGGAGAAAGTTATGACGTTCGAAAGCTCAAGGGTATTTTGGTAATTTGGTTTCAAAAGGGCAATTTGTTGACTTTTTATACAACATGGAGTTTGCACGAACTTCGAGGACTGTTAGGAAGGTCTCAATTTGTAACGACCCGTCCCGGGAGTCCGGTTTAGCAAAGTAATTAGTGACGGATTAGTTAGATTAATCGGTGGTTAGTTAGTTACGTTTGGACTTTTAGCGCAGGATGGCGATTTTACCCTTGGAATGGGCAAAATGTTGACTTTTGGTTCGGACGGTTAATTGGGCATTGACCGAGGACCGTGACGTAGTTCGGGACGTCACGAGCTCTTAGACAGGTGGCACGCCCGATTCTGACATCCGAGGAGGAAGTTATGATGTTCGGAAGGTTGAGGGCACTTTCGTAATTTGGTAAATTAGAGGGAAAAAGTTGACTTTTCACACGACAAGGTATTTACACGTAGACCGAGGACCGTTAGGTAGATCTCGTTATCCTGAGTATAACGACAGGCGGCATGCTTTCATCAGACGTAGTACGAGTGAGATACGGGTCTAGAACGGCGAAGGGTAAACTTGTAATTTGGACTCACAAGGGGTATTTTGGTCTTTTTGAACAATGGGAATTGTGCAAATCATATTGGGACAAATGTGCAGTAATTATTGGATATTTTGAGTTTGGACCATAGGGTTTGGACATGTGGGGAGTGTCTAGTGGGTTCTAGGTAGTGCACAGCTCTGTTTAAACGGTTTCACCGTGTAATCGAAGAGAACAGAGATTGAGCAGAGAGGGAGAAATCGATCGACTACAGGGAGGTGTGAGGCTTTGTGGCCTGGTGAGAGTGAGCAGAGACTAAATGAGAGCTGGTGAGTGAGTTTTGAGTGAGAATTGTGTAAGGAAAACCTGTGTGTGTGAGTGTGAGTTCCTTAGGAAAACATAGAGGTGTCGAGGGTGTGGTGCAGCCATAAGTGATCAAGTTGATCCAATTGGGTTGGAGGGAAGGCTAGGACGGCTTTGTGAACCCAGCAGAACGTGGCGGCGAGCACGGTGGCAGTCTGGAAGCAGGTAATTCTTCAGTTTTCCCTGTTTGCTCTGTTTTGCCGTTTTGTTTCAAATTAAAAGTCGTGGAGTTTGAGGTCGAGTCGAAGGGTTCTGTGAGTTCTATTAGACTCAGTAGGTCCTTAGGAACCTGTAGAACTCGAAGCCGTGATGGGGGATGCACGGTTGGCCGGAAACTGAAACAGGGGTTTTGGACGGGTTTCTGTTTCAAGTTTGGGAGACAGGTTAGAGGCCGTGATTTCTAGTTTTTAGGATTGGAATTAGTTTCTAGGATGAGGACAAAGTTTTTGGTGGAAAAAGGAACGGAATTAGTTTAGGGACGACGGAGAACCGGTCACGCCGGTTCAGACCGGTCGACGGCCTGAGGAAGACGATGAACAGTGCCATGTTGCAGGCGCGTGAGGCCCACGCGCAGCCCCTTTGGGCGGCGTGTGAGGGCGCGTGGGGAGGTATCCGGGGAAGTGTTCAACATATTTTTTGGTCAATTCGTTGTAACGAACCTTTAGGGATAAGTTTCGAGACGATCGGACATCGTCGCGGGTTGGTTTTACTTGTTCGAAGGTTTAGGGTTTCGTTTAATTACGTTTAAAAATCTCGAAAAATTGGGGAAAATAGGAGAAGCTTAGTTGAAGTGTTAGTGACCCGTTTTGGTGACTCTGGATAGGTTCGGGAAAGCCGAGGATAGTGGAATGGTCGGAACCGGTGGAAATTCGCGCGTATCGAAGCGACGTCGGAATGGTCTTTGAGTGGACTTTGTATTCTAACTCTTAATGCATGCATATATATTTTTATATGTTTTCTATACGTGATTCTATGATTTGCTTTATGATCTTGATGGTTTACAGTTTTGCACGTTTTTCGAGGTAATTACGGAATTTCACGTTTTACGAGTTTTTGAACGATCTTGTGATTTGACTGTGGTTTTAATGATTTGATTTTGGGAATTGAAATATGGTTTGATTTCAAGGATATGAAATGGATTTTGGAAAGGTGATTTCGAGCTTGGATCCCTGTTCATGCGATTGAGATTTCGGTTTTGAAGTTTGGAAAGGAAGTCTGGAATTGGGTTCGGGACAGTGGTTCCGGATGCCGGCTTACGGAATCATTGTTGTGAATTCGACTGTGGATTTTCTGTGGTTTTCATTGCTTGAATGAAAAATGTTTTTGGGTTTAAAGACCCGGAAAAGAAAAGAGAAAAACCCACTGGATCTGGTTTTGAGTTTAAAGACTCGGATTGATTGACGGGAGGGAGGGCCCTGGATTGATGTTTTGAGTTTAAAGACTCTGAATGGTTTTGAGTTTAAAGACTCGGATATGATACCCCACCCCCCCCCCCCCCCCCCCCCCGAGGCTTGTGATTGTGTTTTGAGTTTAAAAGACTCGGATATCCCGGGAAGGCCTGGCTATTTGCGCATTGTGTTTTGAGTTTAAAGACTCGGACGCACTTGAGATCCAGTAACTTGTATGATTGATGTTTTTCACTGGTTTTCAGATGTTTTGGGCAATGGCCCGGATAAATTGGATTTAATAAGTTTTGGGACTGAGTTCCCAGATGGAGGTTGATTTGAGATTTGAGGCTGAGGCCTGGATTTGAATTACGGTTTTGATACGAGTTTTCAAATGGTTTTTTCTTGGATGGTTTTTGATATGAATGGGTTGATGACGTGAATGGATATGCATGCATTGGTTTTTGCGTGGAGGGTATAAATGTAATTGTTTTATTGAACTGTTTTCTAAATTATACTTTATTTTGTCCACTCACAGTCTTTTCGTGTTCGTGTTTTCGATACCCTTCAGGTTGTTACGGCGCGGGCTGTCGGTCGAGAGAGACGGAGACATCACATGCGCGATCCACAGTAGCTCGGCACACTCTGGGAAGTCTGAAAGCTTCGGTACGGTTGGTTTGAGAATCCCTTGTCCGACTTACGTGTCACATGGAGGTTGGACGTCAGTTCAACCTTCGTGTCATGCGTAAGTTAGACGGGAGCAGGGTTTAGCCCTTAATCTAGGGGGATTAGGGGTGGGCCCTGACACAATTCCCTGAGTACAACGACAGGCGGCATACTGTCATCAGACATCGGACGGTTTTGTTATAAGTCTAAAACGCGAGGGGCAAAATGGTAAATTGCAGGGGCAAGGGCAATTTGGTCTTTTTGGCTGTGACCAGCTATGTTTGGACATGTGGCTGACTGAGAACTTGTGCCCAGTAGAATTGGGACATTTGTCCTTGCTCTAGAGGGCTGTGGAAGGTTGGACGACCGCCTCAATTGTTTTAAAACAGGGCTGATATTTGTTTGTGCACAATGCTTGAACGGGAAAAACACAGGAAAACAGGGACGATGAACAGACAGATAACCCAACCCCCTTAAGAGAATGACCCTTTTTTTATGGTTTGTTCATCCAAATTGATAAGCGTGATGAGACAGAGTTGAGGGCGGTGGCACGGTGGCCATGACGGCAAGGGAAGGTAAGAAACCTGTGAAAAACCTGTGAGTCCCCTGTTTGATTTTGAAATATTGGAATCGACTTGAAGGGTTAATGAGCCCAATTGATTAATTGGATGTTGATTCTAAAGTGTTTAGGAGTTGGATGGACTGGGAATGGTGGCTCGCCGTGGACGGTAGCAGAGGAAACCGTGACTGGTAAGTAAGGAATCGAAAATGATGATTTTTGTTTTGATGCCCGATATTCGAATTCAGGAATTAGGAAGTGTTTCTGGAGGTTCTAGTGACGGTTTACGGTTTGAAATCAACAAGGACGAAGGTGGTGGCTGGAAAGACGACGACTGAACGTCGAACAGTGCCCAGTTTTTCCTTCGTTTTGGGAGGTAAGTTTCAGGCTTAAAACATTTGTTTTTAAGGGTCTAAACGATTATGGACAATGAGGCAAATCTGTAGGACTAGTTAGAATTTAAAACCGATCGAAAATAAGGGAAATATGGGGTCGAACCGCCTACACCGGCTTGGTCGAACCGAACCGGTCTAAACCGGGTTGGCGAGAGGAAGATGGTGACACTGTTCACAAGCGTGGGATTCACGCACAGGAAGTTCCAGGCACGCATGGGGGCGCGTGAAGGGTAGTTTAGGGAATCTTCCAACATTAATTTTAAAGTATTTGATGTAACGAACGTTTTGGCACTGGTTTCGAGTAAATCGGACATCGTCTCAATATGTTTCGGGATGTCCGAAGATTTTAGGGCTTGGTTAAAAATAGTTAAAAATTCGGAAAAATTACGGGACTTTAGTATAATCTTTATGAAGTAGTTAGTGACCTTATTATGGGATTTGGACAGGTTCGGGAAAGCCGGTGATAATGGATTGGCCGGGAATGGCATTGGTGCACGCGTATCGAGGCGACGACGCTATGGTCTGTGAGTGGACTTTGCTTTCAAACTTATGATACATGCATATATGTTTTTATATGTTTTTCTATACGTGATTGTATGACTTTGGATTATGATCTTTATGGTTTACGGTTTTGCACGGTTTTCGAGATATTTATGGAATTGCATGTTTTACGAGATTTCTAATGATCTTGTGATTTGATCATGGTTTTAATGATTTGATTTCGGAATTTGGAATATGATTTGATTTCAAGGATTTGAAACTAGATTTCGGAAATGAGATTTCGGATTTGGTTTTGAGACTTGGAAAGGAAGTCTAGATTTGGGTTCGGGATGATGGTTCCGGATGCTAGCTTACGGGATCATTGTTGCGAATTCAGAGAAGGATTTCCTATGGTTTTCGAATGAAAAAATGGTTTTGGGTTTAAAGACCCGGAAAAAGAAAAAGAAAAACCGCTGGATCTGGTTTTGAGTTTAAAGACTCGATTGATTGACGGGGGGAAGGCCCTGGATTGATATGTTTTGAGTTTAAAGACTCGGTATATGTTTTGAGTTTAAAGACTCGGCGATTGTGATACCCCCTGAGGCCTGTGATTGTGTTTTGAGTTTAAAGACTCGTTGATATCCCGGGAAGGCCTGATTGTTGCGCATGGTTTTGAGTTTAAAGACTCGGGCGCACTTGAGATCCAGCAAACTAGCATGATTGATACTTTTCACTGGTTTTTCACTGGTTTTTCAGATGTTTTGGGCAGTGGCCCGGATGATTTGGATTTGATGAGTTTTGGCACTGAGTTCCCGTACCTTGAGATTGGTTTGTGGTTTTGGGTTGAGGCCCTGAATTTGAATAATGGTTTTCAATAATGGTTTCCATTGATTGGTTTGATATGAATGGTTTCATAACATGAGTTGATATGCATGCATTGGTTTTTAAATGGAGGGTATAAATGTAATTGTTTTATTGAACTGTTTTTGAACTTATACTTTATTTTTGTCCACTCACAATCTTTTTGTGTTTTTGATACCCTCCAGGTTGTCGCGGTGCAGGCTGTTGTTTGAGAGAGACGGAGACATCACACGTGCGATCCACAGTAGATTCTGCGCGCTCTGGGAAGTCCAGAAGCTCTTTGGACGGTCGGCTCAAGACATTTCCATAAAAAATCAAGAACATTGGAGATCGTTTAGTGCTTCTTATGTATCAAATAAATGGACGGGTTACATGAGTTTCTTAATTCTTACTAAAATCGTTGATTGATTTGATACATATGAATAACAAAACGATATTCAATATTGTTGATTTTTATGGAGATGATCTTGACATGATGATTTAGAGAATGAACGGTTTCAATTATGATATATGTACAATGAAAATTCGATAAATTAAAAGGGTGGTCCGAGAATGTCTTATTAGGATGAGATGCAAGTATTGTCCATAAACAAACACTCTAGTCAAAATAATTAGGATAACACTAGAGACATTACTTAATTAAATACAGGCCCTTTAACCCTCAAGCCTTAACAACCAAAAAATCCAAAGCTTTTATAAAGCCTCAAAAGAGAAAATTACAAAATTAATGAACTAAAATACATAGTTTTTGGGGGCGTAAATATTATTGGATGCCCAACATACGTCTTTAATTAAGCGAATTTTCCTTCTCTTTCCGAAAACGTACGTATTATGGGTATCATTTAAAGTTTGGACGTTAAATTTCAATTCCTGTTGTGTCCTTATTCATTTTATTCTAATACCAAAATTTTCACATATGAACACACACAAAATACCAAAATTTTCAAAAATTGAATTCCAATCATTTAGATAGTTGTTGAGAATTTGATTGAGAAACAGAAGGTAAATTGTAGAGAAACTTCATGAATCATATACATATGTACGTATAAATGGACTAAACCCCGAGGATTTGAATTTGATATGCGAGGAAACGAAAATGTGATTCGTACGTATTTTATCTATTAATGTAAATCGTACGTAGTTTATCTAGACGAGTGGAGTCTATTGAATTATAACCATTACATTTGAGTTAAATTTTATTTTCATTTTTTTATTATAAGAGATCTTTTATTAAAAGACCTTAAGATAGTACAATGAATAATCCAAACATGAACATTATGAACAATAGTAGAATTTAAAAAAGATTTGCATCTGAATAAAAGTCCAAAAAAAAGGAGAAATAAATAAATAAAATACAATAAATGACATTTATGCTAACTTCATACTTGGTACGAACTTCAATCATTAGCCACGAAGACTTCAGTCCACGCTCTGAACTATGGCCGGACCAAAACTCTCTTTCTAAGTGACATACTGAAATCGTATGTCCAATATTAGTTAAACTTGAAAAGAAGAAATAAAATTCGTTTAACAAAAGAAAATAAGTAATTCTAAGCCCAATTGACCCATTCTATTATGGCTCTTGGGCTACTGGCCCACTTCCGTTTGATCCGTCTTACTTTAAAGAGAACACCGGGTAATTGGGCCGGATGGTTTCCTAACTGCGAATCAAACCACTAGTATTGAGCCTGACGGTGATGTGGCCAGTTTCCTAACTACCAGTCGAACCGCTGGTGATTGCGCCCGATGGTGATGTGGCCCGTTTCCAAACTACCAATCAAACCGCTGTTTGTTGATCTACAAGTACAACCTTCGTCTTGTTTCCTCGATTCTAATATAAATATCTCAAAAAGTGATTATTAAAGGCACGTGACATTAATTTGGTCAAAATAAATTGTGCAAGTGTTAATCTCACATCGAATTCCCATAAAAACAGGTATTAGTCGACATCTGATTGTTTTCGGAGAACATAAGCAATATTCTTAATATCAATCTCATATGCAGGGCTGTTCATGGCCTAGGAGGGGACCACGAGGATGACCGCTCTGGGTTCACAAATTACAAGGGTTCAAAATTTTTTAATTTTGGCTTATTTTTATGAATTTTTTTTTAAAGAATGTTTAATTTTTTGAAATATATTTAAATTGAGTTTAAATAAATATTTTTTTAAAAATTAGGCCCATATTTTTAAAATATTATTAAGATTTATTTTGATTGATATATAGTTATCTAAGACTCTAAGTGATCTTGTAAAGTCAGTAAGACTTTAACTCTAAATTTATTAATAAAATTTCATTTTTTTTTAAATATAATATTATAAGATGAATATATTTTCTGTGCATAAATGATATGTTTAAATTCTTTTTTTTTTTTGTATTGTTTAGAAAGATGAAAAAAAAAATTAAAAATTGATAAAGTATAATTTTTAATGAGGACAGCTCCTATATAATTAACACTTAAGTACTTACTATAAAGCATATTATCCTAACGTGTAAAACAGACATCCGTAATCTTAATTGGTATTACTATTGGAACACACAGGGTTAAAGCAACTTTTATTTTTGGAAGCATATAGTGATTTTTGGGTTTGACAAACGACCTCCGAAAGTGAAAACCTTATCATATTTTGTGTTGTCACATACTTAGAGTAGACGGCGTTAAATTAAACGCAAGCCTCCCTTGGATATCATGATTATGATATTTTTATTGATAATTGTAAGCACTAAGTCGAATCCGAATATTTCTACATAATATGTGAAAAATTAGCATTAATACTTTCGGCGTTGTACATCCATCTTTTATTCTTAGGATTTGCCGTAATAAAATTTCTTCCATTCTTGCTTGTAAGTTGTAACACTCTCAGAGACGGGGCACAGTTATGGGTTGGGGGGCTGTAACCCATCCCACTTAACTGATACCCATTAAAAATAGCCCTATTCAATTATTTTTTTTAAAAAAAAAAAGTAGTTTGAATTTTAAAGTAAAACTGCAGGTTGCAACTCTCACACTCACGGGAAAGAAGAAAAAAACTCAAGAACAAAAGGTATGCAGCAGCTCCATTTTAATTCATTTTTTCTTCAAGCTTTATCCATCATTTTAATTCAATTTTTCTTCAAGCCTTATTCAAAACATAAAGTATTACTCTCTAATTTTAGTTTTAAATCTAAATTGAATGTAGGGTTTTGGTTTGGGAATATAAGGATTAGAGATTTTTTTTTTTTTTAGGTTTGATAATTTGAATGTTGAAATTGGGCTTTATGTAGGAGTAATTTACATTGACTTATTGAGTGAAGATTGTGGCTATGAAGATTCAATTCACATGCTAGTTGCTATTGTGAGAAGCAAGGTTAGTAAATCAATTTTTTTTCCCTAATTGTTGATATTAAATGTTTGATTTAATTGGATAAAGCTGGTTTATTTTTTAAATGTATATTGTTGCAATTGTGAAATTGATTTATTTTGCTTTTCTTGATTAGTTGGCTAGTAAAACTTCTTGTTCTTAGTTTTTTCTTTGTGGCTTTGTGTTTGTGAATTTTTTTATAACAATTTGTGTTGATAGATTTTGTTATGTGTATGAAGAGATAATTGAGGATTTTGATGTTATTAAGACTCGAAGGGTACAATTTAAAATTAGAAAGTAATAATTTGTACTTGAATTGCATGTTTAATTATGGTTTTTGTTGTAATTTGTTTATTTTTACTATCAAACTTTTATTTACGTATGTACGTAGATGCATTTAAGGGTAAGACTTATTACGTCCCCCTGATTAGGTGTATCCTTTTATGTTTATTAATGAAGTTCACTTGTACCGTGGAGTTTCTTCAAAATTTAGTATATAAATTTAGCCCATCCGAAATTTAGAGTCAGGAACCGTCACTGAACACTCTAGATACCGAATCCGAATATCCGATGATACCAAATCGTTTTTGTTGGTTAACGAGGGACAACAGTATATGATATGAACAAAAGTCATCCCCTCACAAGTTGCAGATTCCCTAACTCCACATCTACACAATTCCGAAAATTTCTAGCTATGGTATTTTCTTCAGAGATGGATAAACCCATCTGCCAGATCTGATATTTATATATGTACATCAACTTTTGTTGTTTTCTTTGTTGATTTTGAGTGAAGGACAAGGGCAACGGTGTCCTGACTCCATTCAAGCGTGGAGTAGATCATTACTCTACCGCTAGAGATCAAGCTTCAATGTTGAATAATCCCTACACATAAATAATTTCATATAAGTGCATGTCAATGTCATATCTTAATTTCATACTACTATTCCGGTTGAATTATTTTCAACCGATAACAGTTAATTTCTAAAAGTCTATAACGAAAACCAAGTATTTAATATGGAGTCAAGTGTGGGGTATATCACCGCTACTGCTAGAGATCAAGCTTCAATTTTGAATAATCCCAACACACAACTAATTTTATATAAGTGCATGTCAAGGTCATTTCTTAATCTCATAAGACTATCAGCTACGTGAATACTACTACTCCATAACGACTCATGTTGAGTTATTTTCAACTGACAACAATTAATTGCTAAAAGTCTCTATAACGAAAATTATCCAAACAGCTAATCTTATTATAATTTAATCACGTATCTATATTCAAATACATGATTAATTTTTAATTGGAAACACACGATCAATCAGAATACGTAATTTATCTTGTATTGTTTCTCCTTTGGTACGGCAAAACTAAAGATACGTTAGGGGAAATAGGACTGAAAGCAGTCTCTAGTTGTTGGACGCGCGTCACAAACCCACAAGGCCACAAATCACAATGTGTTTGATCAACAGAGACGCGATGAAAAAGAAGGCACAACCAATTCGGGCCAGCTCTCTTCGGTCTTTGATTAATGTTCTTATTCTTTCCAACTACCAGCCCCAACCTATAGCCAACGTCTCAAATTAGGTGCAACTATAATTCTCAACTTTTATTTTAATTCGAACTTGAGGATGAATTTAAAGTGAAAGCTGCCAGTCTTGAGGATTATTAACTTGGCCTTCCAATGTAATAATTTAATTACTCAATAGTGTAACCACAGTTGAAAAAGGTAGTATATGCGACCGCTTTGGCCTCACTTAGGATTCGAGCGTCATTTTGATTAAGGCCAAAATGGGGTAAGTAATCGATTGATGCATAGGTGGCCGCGCTAGGCAGGTGAGGCGGGTTTTGAATTTTTTTTTTAAGGTCAGAACCGGAATTATGAATGTATAACTGATTGGTTAGATATTTAGACGACGAATTAGTTGATAAATTGTTAATTTTTTCTATCATACATACTAGAAACTTCAAATTATAGGTTAGTAAATAAATCATATTATTATGCCGTACGTGTTTATTATATTATTATTTTTTATATATCTTCTTATAAAACCCACCTAGGGCTATCAAGATGCCTAGTGACTAGGTTCCTGTGGGCGCGCTCTTGGAGCACCTAGAGTTCTTTGGAACATTGGGAATTTAGGGAGAACAATATATAATTATATTATACGGAAAGTAAGAGTTAGCTTTCCATCACTTTCCATCCAGAAGTTTGTGAGACATAATTGTTTGGTTTAGCTTGATTTGTCTTCACCCAGAATCAAACAACATCACTCGACAAGATTTTTTCAAAACAATTTGAAGGCATTAAGCTTACAATGCGTTGAAGGAAAGTATCCAAAACAGCTGGCTCTTGCTTAATTTGTATGAACTTCCTAATTCTTTCTTGGATCCAAAATTCCAAACCCGTGTTACATGATTAGCAAGTCACAAAATATGTACAAATTAATCCTACCAAAACAAAAGACAATTGAAGAAAACCCCAAATTGTAAAACCAAAAAATCAACTACAAAAGTGAAAATCGAAAACCCTAATTAGGGTAACTGTTTCCAAGATCGTTACTACTAAGTTTAAGTGGCATTAATCTTCACGACGAATCTTGTTGATCACCGTCAGTTTTACCGCTACCATCCCCTTGCCATGTCCAGACAATGTCTTTCAATGCTGGCCTAACATCTTCCTCACAAAACTTAGCATACTCCAAAGTGTCGCCGGCCGACTTCTTAAACTCCACCACCGCCACCTCCGGCGCCACCTCAGACACCTCGGCCGTGACCGAAAGCTTCCCCTTCCTCCCTTCATTTGGCCCCTGTAGCCTAATTTTAAAGTCCTTCACTTTTGCCACTTTAAAATTTAGCCCTTTAGCCACAAGCTCAATTTTCGTCATGATGGCCGGGGCGGAGCATTTGGACGTGAAAATGGACGCCGCCTTCTTTTTGCTCTCGAACAAATTGGACAAATCAAACCCGGAAGACATGGAGGAAATAAACTGGAACGCGTTGAAGAACTTGGGCGAAGATGACTTGTCTGATCCCTTTTGAATATCACGAGCATCGTCCTCTTCGGACTTTTCACAAACAGGTTCTGGGTGTACCGAGAACGCAATGGATTTCGTGAACCCCTTGCGAAACCAAGGCGCGCTCATGATAGCAGGGATGGTGATTCGCTGTTCCGGGTCGGATACCAACAGTTTCGTGATCAGCCGCTTCGCCTCCGTCGAAAACCACGGCGGACATTCGAACTCCGCCTTGAAAACCTTACTGTACATCTTCATCAGATTCTCGTCCTGAAACGGAAGAAACCCAGCGAGCAAAACGAAAAGCACAACACCACACGACCAGATATCAGCTTTGGACCCATCGTACCCTTTCTTCCTCAGGACCTCCGGCGCCACGTAAGCAGGGGTCCCACACTGGGTATGCAAAAGGCCGTCGTTTCGGAGATGCTCCGGCAGCGCAGAAAGCCCGAAGTCTGAGATTTTCAGATTTTCGTTTTCGTCGAGCAGCAGATTCTCCGGCTTCAGATCGCGGTGGGACACCCCTCTGCTGTGGCAGAAATCAACGGCGCTAATCAACTGCTGGAAATATTTACGGGCCTGATCTTCCTTCAGCTTCCCTTTCGCGACCTTGGCGAAGAGCTCGCCGCCTTTAACATACTCCATGACGAAGAAGATCTTGGTCTTGGTGGCCATGACTTCTTTAAGCTCGACGATATTCGGGTGACGAACCAAGCGCATTACTTCGATTTCTCGCTTGATCTGCTCCATCATGCCTTCCTTCTTCACCTGATCTTTGCTTATCACTTTAATCGCCACGCTTTCGTTCGTCGCTATTTGTTTGCCATGGTAGACCTTGGCGAAGGTCCCTTTACCCAAAAGCCTCCCCATCTCGTATTTCCCAAAAAGCATCGCCCTTTCTTCCATTGCCACAAAATTGAACAGAAATTAATTAAGAAATTTATTGAAATAAACTAGGGGATTTGAGTTAGATTTTCGCAAATTTTGGTGAGTTGGGTTTGTAGAGGAGTGGAATCCAAGACAAAATGGCGGAGAAGCTGATTTTTTTCTTATGGGTTCCATTCAGGGGGTTTAAGGCTATCGGGAGAGGTTAGAAAGGGGTTAATTGAGAAAGGCGACAAGGAGCGTTGGCTTGAAGCCATTGGAGCACCTGGTATCATATGTGCTCTGTCAGACTGGGCACGCACACATAATGAATCGAGAAGTACAATACCGCGAGTTTTAATATGGGAAGGAGCGTGGATCTGCAAAACACAATTAACAAGTGGAGCAGTTTGATTAGTCTAATAATAGCAAAGAAAATAATAATTTTCTGTTATATTTTCTACTTCGGTTCTTAATAATTATTTTATTTTATTTATTTATTTGTAATTTTTGTTTGTTGCTCCGTTTCTTTGGCGGCTAGGGTTTTATGTTTTGAATTGGATTGGCCGGTTGAGTAAATTTGAATGCATTTTTATATCATGCATTTTTAATTCGGGTTATTGTCGATGACTCAAATAACGTTTGCTCCTTAAAGGCCAGCTTGATATTTAATTTAAAAGTTAATTATCCAAACTTAAGTCATTAATGTTTGGGTAGTTTTTCATCGAATGCTCATAAGGAAAACTCGTGGGCAGCATATACGTGCATGTGTTGCTAGGGCATGAGAAAAAAAAATGAAACTATTATCTACGTGTATTCAGGGCCAAAGTTTAATATAAGATACAATCCCATTTAACAAAATAAACGATTTTAAATTTAAAAATTGGAACTAATTTAATCGCTCCGAGCCTAGTAGTTTAAAAACCAAATTCCTCAATTTTTGTTGCACAATTTCATGCACCCCTCACCAGTTCATGTACTGCAGTTATCTAGTCGACAGTCAATATTTTGAGACAATATTAATCACATGTTGAGTCTATTTGAGGGTTAATTTTCATCTACTATATATACATTTATATTTATTTCTAATATTATTTATTTTTAAATTAGAGGGCTGGTATTTAAATATACTTAGTTAATCACATATACTTAATATGATATTTTATTTATTATAAAAAAATAAATACGTTAAAAATATATATATTTAAAAATAATTTAATGTATTAAAATAATATCCTTTGTCAGATAGTTGAATTGAATAAAAATTGCTTATTGATAGATAGAGGTGAACTAATATTATTTATTAACTTAGTAGCTAGCGTTCTAGGAGTAAAACAAAGGGCAAAACTTCGTAAATTCATGGAGAATAATAATAGGAGTAACAGCCAAGAAATTGAAGTCTTTTTCGCTTTTGGCAACTTTTCATCAACTCATTAATTTTCAATTTTCTTCTCAATTACTTCACCCACTGTATGCGCCCACTTCCTCTCCAAAGATTTTTCTTGGGGTTATTTTATATACACTTTCCAAAGTTTTTCATATTTACACAATCGCTCTTTTAAGTTTCAATTATTACACAATTACTCTTTCAAGTTTTAAAATTCATGCGCAATCTTCTATTTAAATTTTTATTTATAATAATAAAATTATCCCTTCAACAACCAACCACATTTTCGCAATTTTTTTAATAAAAAATTCTAACATTTTTTTATTTAAAAAATTGAACATGAATTATAATTCAAATTAATAATTATAAAAATGGCAGAATTTTTTATATTTTACGTTAATTTAGCCTTTTATTATATTATTATAAATGACAAATTTTTTAATTTTTTCATAAAAATAGCAGAATTATTTTATAGAAAAATAAAAAAATTGAGGAAAGATGTTTGGTTTAGAGATAACTTAATCTTTATTAAGGATTGTTATCCAAGGGTAATTTTGTCACTATAAATAAAATTTTAAATAGAAGGAGGTATGCACAAGGGTTTTGAAACTTGAGGGTATTTGTGTAATTATTGAAACTTGATGAAGTATTTATGTAAACACGAGAAACCTCATGGTTGTATGTGTAAATAAATCATTTTTCTTATATACAATTGAACTAGGTGCAAATTTTATAATTATTTATTTTTGGGAAATCTCATAGCTATTAAATTATTTCAAAATTGGTATTTTTATTTGCATTTGCATTTGAATTTTAAATTTTCTTTTAGAAGTATCACAAGTACAAAAAAAAAATTAAAAAAACTTTTGATTTGTTATTAACACAGTAAGGTTGTGTAATTTTTCATATGAGTTTTTTTTTTTGGTGATATAATGATATTGGAACGAGCGATTAAAATATAAACATTAGATGTCGATTTTGTCATTTATAAAAGTCGAATATGAGATTTCTTACAAAACGTGGAGAGAGCAATACAATTGGGTTAATATATATGAGACTTATATTCTACACATTCTCTTTTTTTCTTTTTCTTTTTGAAATACTCTCCCAATCTTTTTGTTTATTGAAATTCGATTTAAGTATAAAATACCAGGTTGATATTTTTGAAGTCTTTATATATAATAAACACAAGTGACAAGAAAAGAAATTTAATACAACAAAACTTAACTAGGTTGCCGACCACAACAATATAAAATATATATAATTAGGAACACTATTTTGCTACTTAATACATTATTTTAATAGGCTTAATAGTGTGGGTAATTACAATTATCGATCAAGGTTGGTCGACAGAGTCAAAATGATTACAAGAATATGATCAAGCCAGACGTGAAAAAAGTTGACATTTGAATACAAAGAAAGTTCCAGTTAAATTGGACTTGCGATTTGCGAACACTCTACCACAAGTGGCGGACAGATTGCCCTGAGTTTGTGCCTTTTGCCTAATCAAAAGGTATTCATAAAAACGATAAGGGAGATTTGATTTCGGATGTAAATTAAACGTCTATAGTTAAATTATTTGTTACCGAATCTTAATATATATTTTATTACTTATTGTCAGTTGAATATTTGAAATATCCTCAATTTTTTTTCTTCTTATTTATGAAATTCATATTGTGAGCCTGTGAGGGGATGGAAATCTTTACTTTGTGTCTCTTTATTTGTTAAATTTAGGGATTCATGTCCTCAAAATATCAAAATTGTATACTATGTTGGAATCCTTTTTTTTTAAAAAAAAATCCATAAATTAACTAAAAAAATATATCTTAAGGACTCTGTTTGAGATACTCTTATAAATTTATTGGGAAGGAGAATTGCATCAGTGAATCTCCGCAGTCCATTTGAATGATGGATTATTTGAAAATTTTCTATATATTGTACTTGGAACCGTTGATTTATTAATTATTATGTAAACAATTATCCTTCAAGAAATCAAACAAATTATAATGATTTAGTACATCATTCATATGTGCGTATCAGTTAAAATGATGGTTCAATTACTTAACATACTGTAACTAAAATTGTTGGTTATTTCGAGACATACGAACTCACAAACAATCCCGGAACTTGGTTCGTTTATAAATGAAATAGACTATACATGCTGTTTTAAAAAATCAACGGTTTATACTTTATATTATCACATTTTATATATATTGAAAACTCGATAATAAAAAATCAAGGTAATGAACACATTCACGTACCTTACGGTGGACATATGCAGGCATTACTTTTAAAATCATATTCTGAATGTACGTAAGGTATACATGCATGCATTTAATTACTTGATGGTCCTACAAGTTTATATATCTAAGAGGGGAGGATTTCAAAAAATCTATGAATTATTAATCGGTCATATATGTATGATCATCAAAATTGCTTGGCTGCGTATGCCTTTTTATTTTGCTTTTAAAAAAAAGAGATGATAACATAACATATATATACATATTTGAGAAAATTACAGGAATCTAGAGACAATAAGTACGTACTCAATAAGATTGAAGTAGTTGAATATACCTGAATAATGGAAAGAGATGATATTCTGTAGCCATGTATAGGTTATAACGTCCATTAGTTCATCATTCTGGGACCAACCAAATGGCGGGTTTTGTCTAGCACCATGGTCATGATAGGTTTATGTATATTATTTAATTTGGGTTAAACATTATATATATGTATGTACTAGCCTTATCGTAGGCGTGGATGTATTTCGAAGTGCTACACTCGACTCGCCATCAGACGTGACTTAAAAATATATCGACCATTAGTTGACTCTTCCAAGTGCATCCATCCCATAAATATATCGACCATTGTCAATATATACGTACAGTGAGGATTATAGCGTTGAATTTTGTACACATATTATATATATTTGCCACTACGTACATTCAATAGTACGGCAAAATGATCTGTTTTGAATCCCTATCCCAATTTACAGATATATACCACTTTTATTTTGTATCAAGATCTTCGTACATAATATAAATATTTGAATAAAAATGAAGTCATTAATTACATTTCTATTACGTGATAAATATATAAAAACTACTTACATATGATGGACACTGTCAGTCTGTCACTAGATACCTGATTCAATCAAATTTTTATTTTATTAAAAACAAAGAAATGAAAAGTAATAAAAAAAATTAATGGAGGAAAACGAAACTCCATCCCTATTTTTATTATAGTTTAATCTTCCTCCTTAAGCTAGCCGAGATTCACGAGGGGAGATGCGGCGGCTTTCATTCTTGTAGAGAATTAATAGACCGATGAAGCCCTCCTATAAAGAGAGAACATCAAATTAGAGAATGTATTGAGAGCTAGATATAAAATGAGGGGGCTTCTAATCAAAATATGATCTATTTGGGAGTACTAATTCCCAATAATAAATCTTCTTATTGGAGAATATAAATGTTGATTACTCACTTAGTTGATCTCTTCATATTAAATTTGTACCTAAGAAAAGAAGAAAATAAACCGAAGTTGCAAATAATGGGAGTGAAGGACATGACAAATTGACGATCCTTCAACAAATGTATATATTAGAGTTATCGGAATTAATTAGAAAAGCCACATGACGATCCTTCAACATTTTTCATTCCTTCTATCAGAATTTTTTATTTTTTATTTTTTATTTTGTGATGAGAGAAAGGAATAGAATGAAAAGATGATATACACAACAATTGACTTACCAGAATTAGAAAAGCCTCATTCTGATTAAGCCCTCTATGTCCTTTAAATTGATTGATTACTCCTTATGGACGAAATTTGGTGAAAATATATTAATTAATTTATGATTTAAATTAATTCAGTTACTAAAAAGCCCAAATCATTTTCTGTGCAGCCCATAAGCCCAGCCTGCTGCAATCATCAGTCCGGCCCATCAATTCGCGGCCCAACCCATCATTTCAAAGGCCTCTGCCCTGTCAGATGTCATCGGAAGTAGGCTGCCGAAGTTGTCTTTCATTGTGCGGTGCCCGCCTGCGGAAGTTGTATTGTCGGTTCGGAGCGCGCGTACCGAAACGCCTTTCACCTGTCAGCGCGTCAGCTGCTGCTCCACCCACTCCCGTCAGCCCTGCTCTGCCAAACCTACTCTCATTTGTCATCTCACACCTGACGATTCCAACTGCCCCATTCAGCACCTGACGCGCTACCTGCCCTCCTTGTTTTAGCAGGCCCTCGCCGAATCTCATCCTTGCTCCAACTGCTCCATTTGGTGCAGTTTTCCAGCACTGATTTCACCTAAAAATCATCATTAATCTCCATTTTTCATCATTGCAATAGTATTTATTTTTATTGTAATTTTTATTTATTTTATTTTATTTTTGGTAGCTTTTTCTCCCTATAAATAGGGGTTCATTTCACTTGTTTTGGGGATTTGGTTTTGAGACACATTGTGAGCCTTCTTTAGGAGAAACTATGACAAAATATTTTCAATACAAATTCTAAGAGTTCAAGTCCGAATTTCCCTTATTTTATCTTTTCCATCTTCACAAGATTCCAGCCGTTGTTCGCTGTTCCTTGTGAAAAAAAAATCCATTGTTTTCATCCATTCCGAAAGTGTAACATTTGCTCTCCATCTTCTTAAACTCTTTTATTTGTTAATGCAATATATGTGTTGGTTTTTCCTTTCTATCTTTTGTGAAATTGAATATAATCTCTATGTGTTTTACTTTCTAAAAATCATTTACTTCTTACATTTTAGAGCTTAATCTTCATTTCGAAACTAAATGTTCAAGACCGGGCACAACCACAACTCATCCTCTTTTTAAAATCGTGTGAGGCGGCAGGGAGGGTTCCACAAACCTCCAGATAGGGCCAAGTGTCCAGTTCTCTGTGGGAAACACTTCCAAGAACAACCAAGTGTCCAAATCCAACTGGGCACAGATCTCAAGGCAGCCAAATGACCATTTTACCCTTATTCCTCAAATTACCATTTTGCCCTTCATGTTCCTAGACCCGTAACTCTGTCGTCTGAACTCCTATTGACGCATGCCGCCTGTCATTGTACTCAGGGGAGTGAGACCTATTTAACGGTCCTAGAAATGCGTGACAAATCCATGTTGGATGAAAAGTCAATAGTTTGCCCTTTTTAAACCAAATTACTAAAATACCCCTCGACTTCCGAACGTCATAAATTTTTCCTCGAATGTCGGAATCGGACGTGCCACCTGTCTATGAACTCGTGACGTCCTGAACTACGTCACAGTCATTGGCCAAAGTCCATTTGACCTCCCGAACTAAAAGTAAACCTTTTTGCTTAGTCTAGGGGCAAAATCATCATTTCGCACCGTCCGTTTGAAATCGCCCAACTAATCACCGATTAATTCATTAATCCGTCATTAACCACTAATCTAATCTCGATTTCTAGGACGGGTCGTTACATTGTTGAATTAGGATGTCTTTCACCCTTCTTTGCCATAGAGTGAAATTTCATTTTCCATCAAACTGCTCCACCTTGAAATGTGAGACGATAGAACTTGCCATGACAAACCACCCATGATCGATAAATCGGAGCTCTGATACCACTTGTTAGGAAATTAATCCTCCGCCACTCAAGTACTAAGAATAAAGATGGAAGAAAGGAAATAAAGAAGCCAAGAACGCAACAGATTTAACGAGGTTCGGCCAAATAACTTGCTTACATCATCGGAGAGTTTTCTCCTTCATTATGAGAGAATAAAAAATACAAGATTACACTACTCAAGTTTATACCCAACCCGAACCCTTGTATCAAATAGGATACCCCTTATACACCCTCTCTTAACCTAGAAGATCACTCTACCCCAAGAGTTATGCACACTCTTAAAACACTCACAATTCATCTTGCTTCTATACCGAAGACCCTTAGAGTTGCTCTCACTCACTCACTCACTTGTGATGTGTAACGACCCGTCTCGAATTTCATGATTAGATTAGTGACTAATCACGATTAGTGAGGCTAATCCGTGATTAGTTGTAACAACCCGTCCCGAGAATCGGGATTACTAGAGTGATTAAGGTGTGATTAGTTAGGGTAAGGGTTAGGTGGTCCCGAGGGGTCCGGGAACCTAGAATGACGATTTTGCCCTGGGTCGGGCAGAAATGTTGACTTTTATTTCGGGTGGTCAATTGGGGATTTACCAGTGACCAGGACGTAGTTTAGGACGTCACGAATCCATAGGCAGGTGGCACGCCCGATTCCGACATCCGAGGAGGAAGTTGTGATGTTCGGAAGGTTGAGGGTTTAATCGTAATTTGGGTAAAGTAGGGGGGAAAGTTGACTTTTTGGATGATCGAGTTTTGGTAGGTTGACCTAGGATGGTTAGGTAGCTTTCGACGTCCTGAGTTCGATGACAGGCGGCACGTATTCATCGGACTTACGATGTGGGAGATATGGGTCTAGAAAGGTAGTGGCATAACCGTAAAATTGAGTAAAAAGGAAGGGCAGTTTGGTCTTTTGTGTTCTGGAATTTGTGCAGAGAGAGAACAGATGGACGGCTGGGATTGGACCATGTGGGAGTGCATGGATTGGATGGTGACACGTGTTGAAGGACTAGAGGGTTCTGGGTGGATCTGGTGTGAGCACGGTTCCAATTACTTAGGTGAGCCCGTGTGTGATCGTGTGTGTGTTTCAACCAGAGCGAAACAGAGTGAGGCGGTGAGGAAAAATTGAAGGTTGATCGAGGGTGCTGGTGAGTTGTGAGTGTGTGTGGGTGTCCAGAGAGTGGAAGGGAGACGGTAAGAAGGTTGGGAGGTGCGGAGGTCGTGTGGTTGTGCGGTTGGGAGCCACGGGGATTTCAGAGAAAACAGAGAGGAGGTGTGAGCTTGTGGTGGTGCGGTGGCCGTGTACGGTGCAAGGAGACTCGAGAGGAGGCTGAGGCGGCTCTGTGGACTCCAGGGAACGCGGCGGCGAGCACGGCGGTGGATGGTTGCAGGTAAATTCTAATCTCCATGTATGTGCTCTGTTTTTCCGTTGAGCTTCAAATCGAAAGTTGTGAGTCTAGGGAGTGAATCGAAGAGTCTAGGGGAGCCTAAGGAGTTCAGTTGAGTCCAAGGCGTCGTCTGGTTGAGCTGCCGTGACGGGAGGTGCACGGTGGAGGTTAACACGACGGAGTGTGCTTGTGTGCTCTGTTTTGGCCGTGAGTTTCAAACGGCGAGTCGTGAAGTTTGGAGTAGAGTTGAAGGTCCAGGTGAGTTGGGTGAGGTTAAGGATGGTCTTCGGACGAGTTTGGTGTAGCCACCGTGAAGGGGGGTGAGCTAGGTGGCCGGGAAGGAAAACAGGGAAATTGGGCCGTCTGGTTTCAAGCTTGGGTCGACGATGATGGGGCCGTGTCGAGGTGAACGGAGTACGGGAATAGGTAGGGCAGGTCTGGACGAAACTGTGGGTGAAAAGAGGGGTTGAATTGGTGGCCGGACGGCGGAGATCAATTCTCGCCGGTTCAGCCTGCGACGGCCGGTTCAGCACAGGTTGAAGATGGTACTGTAGCTGGCGCGTGGGGCCACGCGCAGCCACTTTGGGCGGCGCGTGGGGGCGCGTGCGGCGGCTTATGGAGAAGCGATCAACATGGATTTTGGTCCAGGAGCTATCGTGAGTTCAATGGAGTTGGTTTCGGGTCAATCGGAAGTCGTTTGAGTTTAGTTCCGCGAGGGTGAATGTTTAGGGTCCCGGGGTTCTAGGTCTTCGGTTCGGGGATTTTTGAGGGACTTTAGGTGAGTGTTTGTAGACGTCTTAGTGACATAATTTGACGGTGTTTGACAGGATCGGGATTTCCCGAGGAAGTCGAGGAACGGGCTGGACATTCGGGACGCGAGTAGGGCTCAGTACTGTGAGTGGACCCTTTCCTTAAACTCGAGCATGCATAACTGTTTTTATATACGTATTTCATGGTTTTACTTATGAATCTATGTTTATTGAATATGAAGTGATGATTTTATGTGTTTGCACGTTTTCCGAGAAAAAGACGGTTTTAGCACGTTTTACGAGAAAAAGGTGGTTTTGGAAAATAAAGATACGGTTTTCGGGCTTTCAAAGGAGAAATGATTTCAATGATTGTAAAGGGATTTTGGAACATGATTTCAATGATCAAGGTTTTTGGTTCTAGAAACGGATTTCGGAAATGGAAGTTGGTTTTAAAGTGGGAAAGTGGACTCCGGATTTGGGTTCGGAATGACGGTTCTGGATGCCGGAAGGGCATCGGACCAGTGATTTCGGATTCGGGTTTGGATGTAGATTGGTAAATGGTTTTCAAATGATTTTGGGATTGGATTTGCTGGATCTGGTTATTGGGTTTAAAGACCCGGATATATGTGACGGGGGACCGGCCGGATTGGGTTTAAAGACCCGGATTGAGTTTAAAGACTCGGGAGTTTAAAGACTCGGATATATTGATTTTCCCCCGTAGGCCTTGAGTTTAAAGACTCGGGAGTTTAAAGACTCGGATATGATAAAGGCCTGGATTGAGTTTAAAGACTCGGGAGTTTAAAGACTCGGATAGGTCCAGCAGGTTCGATCGGGAAATGTGGATTTGATACGGTTTCTGATACTCATGCTATGGTTTCTTAAGATATTTTATAGTGTTTCTGTTTCTTATGATGTTTTATCATGATTATTTTATAACTGTGTTCATAACTGTTGGTTATGCATGTGGTTTCAAAACGGAGGGTTAAACTCGGTTTTCTTATAAAATGGTTTTTGAACTTTTTGTACTTTCTGGTCCACTCACACTTTTGTTTTAAATTGCCCTCCAGGTTGTGGAGCTAGCGCGGGGTCTTGACGTCGAGGCAGAGTCCGAGGCATAGAAGTGACGTGGGGGATCCTAGAAGAGTTTAAAGGCTTCTGTGTGCGTGTACTTTATCAGTTTTTATTTTCCTTGTAATTTAGTGCTATGCTCTATAAACGATAAGGTTGGGATATTTTGTTTAGTTACTCCTGCGTCTGACTGAGTTGCGTGAGTGTTTTGGGTGTTGTGTCTGGGAGTCAGACGGGAGCGGGATTTACCTCGGATTTCGGGGTGAAACCGGGGTGGGTCCTGACATTAGTAGAGCGAAATCGGACGAACGATGCGAAATGACCGTTTTGCCCCTAGTGGTGGCAAAACGTTGACTTTTCAATCGGGCTGTCAAATGGACTTTGACCGATGACCGTGACGTAGTTCGTGACGTCACGAGTTCATAGACAGGTGGCACGTTCAATTCCGACGTTCGAGGAGGAAGTTATGATGTTCGGAAGTTTAGGGGCATTTTGGTAATTTTGGATAAAAGGGGTCAAAAGTTGACTTTTTGACCGGGAGGTCCGATGGCCGAGGGCCAAAGACCGTTACGTAGATAAGGACGATACGAATCCGTAGACAGGCGGCACGTCGAATTCGGACGTTCGACGGCGAAGTTACGGTTCACGGAAGTTCCCGGTTACTATTCACGACGGCACGTTTTTCGAGACAAAAAGTGCAGTTTTGTCTCTAGTGGGCCCAGATATTTAATGGAGGCCCAATGGATGAGTGACACTTGTCACCCATCCACTGGCCAACCTCACCCACTCATGCACCAAACCCATTCACCGTGCATCCATTTCTTCCATTTTTCCTCCAACCATTACCCGATCCCATTTCCAAATCCAACCCAGCCAACCCAACCCATTTTGGCTAGGACTGAGGACAGAGTGAAGTGAGGATGGTGAGGACGTGGTGGCCGACCCAGGACGGCGCCACCGTGCACGGCCGAGGCCAAACCCGAACAGGTAACCCGGTTACCCATTTTCTCCCTTTTAATTTGATTTTGATGTTATGGTTGCTTTTGGACGATTAGGATGAGTTAGTTAGGTTGCTAGTATGATTTTAGGACGGTTTGGAGGGTGCTTCACGGCGGAGGAAGCCGTGAGGGTGGTCGGGAAAAACAGGGCCGTGAGACCCTTTAATTTTGGTTAGGATTTAGGAGGTTTTTATTAGTTTGGTTGATTGGGATAGATTGGAAATGAGAAAATAGGAATTTAGGAATTGGAATGGAGGAAATCGGACCGAAAATGAGGGAGAATGAGGCCTGGACCGGTTACGCCGGTCCAGTTGCAGAGGTTGGACCGGACCGGCCGGCCCGGACCGGTTCGATCGCTGGAGCAGGTGACACTGTAGCGGCGCGTGAGGCCCACGCGCAGCCGCTTCAGGCGGCACGTACGGGCGCGTGGAGGAGAATTTGAGGAACGTTCCAACATACGAAATCATCTATTCGATGTAACGAACATTTTGGGACTGATTTCGAGTCGATCGGACACCGTCTCGATATGTTTCGGGGCATCGGAAGGTTTAAGTTCGAGATTAAAAATAGTTAAAAATACGGGAAAATTACGGGGCTTTAGTGAGGGGTTATATAAGTAGTTAGTAACCCTCTAAATTAATTTGGACAGGTTTGGAAGTCCCGGTGCGGTGATCGGCTCGGGGAGCAGTATGGCACGCGTATCGAGACGCGGCTTCGGACGGTCTGTGAGTGGACCTTGTTTTCTAAATTGGTGCATGCATAAATATTTATTATATGTTTTAAATACTTGTTTGTGATGCCATGAGTGCATTTGGATGTGTGGTTACTTATAGGCACGTATTTCGAGGTTTCGGCCCTATACGGTGCCTATACGGGGTTGTATGTCTTTATTGGTCTAAATGATATGGTTTTGGATTTCTAAATGGATTATGAATATGATTTTATGATGTTGATTTGGATGCTTGTGAATTATATGGTTTCACGTATTTCGAGGTGATTTACGTGCTTGCACGTAAATCGAGGTTTTCCGGTTTTACACTGATTTTCCATTCTTGTGGTTTTGGATATGATTTCATGAAATGGTTTTGGATTCGAAAAGGTAAACTCGGGTTCGAAACCCATTTGATTTACGGAGTCGGGCTGGAGGCCCAGTTGGTTTACGAATCGGACTTGAGGTCCAGTTTGTATGTGGATTCGGGCCTAGGGCCCAGTTATGTATTACAAATGGTTTTTACGGGTCATGACGGTTTATGGGAACCGGCATGAACCCCTGAAATGGATTTACGGGTCATGACGGTTTATGGGAACCGGCATGAACCCATGAAAGGATTTTATGGTTCATGACGGCTTATGGTGGCCGGGCATGAATCCTGGAAAGGTTTCAAAAATGATTTCCAAAGGTTTTTCATATTCCATCCTTTATATATGATTGTCTCCTCCGGGGAGGGTCGTTGGCCTGGGTGGACCCCGGAGTAGTCACGGAGCACTGACTGAGTGGAGTCGCCCCCCAGTTGGGTTCCTTACTCTCAGGATGGGCATGGTTCGTTACCTTCAGGGAGGGTCATTGATCTACGGACATTGACCTGGGTGGACCCTGGAGAGACTTGGGTTTGAGACCCCGGTTAGCACACGTGTAGCTTTATTTTACCGTGACAGGTTCTGGATATGAATATATTGGATAAACATGGTTTCAATTGGTTTGGGAAAACTATGTTTTATGATGATAAATGGATTTGGGCTGAGATCCCACATATGTTTACTATGTTCTGGTTTTCTGTAAATTGGTTTTGGGCAGGAGCCCGTGTGACTTGTTGTGACCCTATTTATGGATGTTTTAACATATATGATTGGATAAATGGTTTTACTATGCATGCATGCTTTTTAGTGGAGGGTATAAATGTCTTTTATGGAAATGTTTTATAAAATCTTTATTTTTGTCCACTCACAGTATTTCTGTTTTTAATACCCTTCAGGTTGACATCGGATGTGGACTGTAGCAGAGATCGAGATATCACATGCCTCCTCCGGATCCTGGAGTACTCTGATAGCCCGGGAGGGCAAAGGTCGGAAGTATCCCTTGTCTGACACTCCGTGTCAGACGGGAGCAGGGTCATCTCGCGTTAATCCCGGGGGGATTGGGATGGGTCCTGTCATGATGTGTTCTCCTTGATTTTTAAATATGGCCAAAATCTCCTCCTTATACAGTGCTTAAGGAAGTCTCTAGATCCCTTCATTAAAGTCCATTCATGAACCTTCTTCAATTAATGCTCTTTCATGAATCTTCCATATTCATTATTCTTCATGAAACTTCCACATCAATCTTCTTCTACAAGGTTCCAGTATGAATGAACAACACAATGTATTTATTCCCAATACATAATCTCATGCATTAAAATTCCAATGCATTAATAATCCATTAAGGAGGCATTAACTCAAGACTTTCTGCCCTTTAAATTGATTAATTACTCCTTCATCTTCATTATTGATATTTGATTAATTTTTTTTCTTGCTTATTATTGGCATTATGAGAAATTTAACTAAAATAAAATTATGGCTTTATATATATTAGATTTTTGGCACTTGCTAATGTGAGTGCTAATTAATTTTGTAAAATTAAATAAATATTTTTGTTGAATTTCCCTTGATTGGGTTCCCTATTTCGGGAACTTTCCTTGACGTGTTTGCTCGTGCTATGTCTCATTTATCCTTTTCTCAGTTAGGTCAATTTGTTTATATTTGTTGGAATGTGTGAAATTTGAGGAATAAAGTAGTACATGCGTTGGAGGTTAAAAAAGATGTGGAGGTTTATGAATCAGCTATGACTGCTTATTAAGAGTTTACATGTTTACAATTGGCTTCTATGGGGCCCCGCTTCGGCGTGATCCTAGATGGGTCAAGCCATCAGAGGAGACGCTAAAACTTAATTATGATGTTGTGGTCTGTCAAGATACGCTCCAGTGTGGTGTGGGAGGGGTACTACGGGACTTAGGTGGAGTGCTGAGGGCGGGTTTTTTTTTAGGGCCAGAGGCATTGGGAGGGCCTGTGGTTGCTGTTGAAATTGAGGCTATATTGCGTGGTCTCCTTTAGGTGCAGTAGTTGAGGCTTAGAATGTGAAGGTCGAGACTGGTTTTCTAGAGGCAGTGATTATTATTAAGGTGGCCTAACATCTGTGGACACTGGTAGGCCTTCTAGCTCGTGAAGTCGGAGGGTTGATGGAGGTTCTTTGCATACTTATGGTCTTTCTAGTTTGTGTCCCTCGATCGGCCAACTTTGTTACTCATAATTTAACCCAAAAGGGGCGGCATACTCAGGAACAAACCAGATGGGGCCTTATGTTCCTTCCTTGGTTGGCATCGCTTTTAGCAAAGAACATTGAAGGTTAGATGTTTTGTTGTAATTTTGAGTTTTCTTTTTGGGGGAGCACTCTCTAATCGGATTTCTCCCGGATTAGTTGGATTTTATGATGAAAATTTTAATGAGACTCCGCGCACCGCATTTGATGTACTCAATTTTTGTACTCCCACTTTATTCTTTATCCAATGTAGTTCTCCTTTTAATTGTTTTTTTAAAAACCTACCTTAGCCCGTTTTTTTTTGTTTTTTACTCCCATTCATTCATTATTTTTTTTTTATTTTTTAATCTATAAATTTGATATTTAATTTTATTATTATGTCTTTAATTATTAAATAATTTAAAGAATTTTTTTTTTTTTGAAACTTTTTGAACCTCTTCGTTATATATATATATATATGAATATATATCTAACGGTTAGAAAACTCTGAATAAGTAGAACAAGGGCTTCTGGAGACCGCACGATAAAGTTTAATTTATTAATCATCGACGGACATGGAGCCCTTGAAGCAATATCACGACCTTCTGGCCCCATGATTCACCAGACGCTAGCTGGACTTCCTTCATATTACACACGTCCTCTGAAAGAATATTATAGCACAAAATTCAACCTCTTTTTTATTTTATATTTTTTTATCACACTTTTTTTTCAGTGGTGCATGAACTTAATCAATTAATTAATTAGGATGCGTTATTAGCAAAAAAATTATTTCTTTTTTGTACCATAAGAGAAACAATTATAATTACCTATTGTGCAAGTAACCTCAACCCCCGGCCAATACTAATAGTCATATGTGCTAACTAATTATGATTATATATAATTTTAATTTTTAAAGAGTGAATCATGCATTAGTGGTAGGGCTGGGCACATGGAACCAAAATACCGAAACCGTACCGTTTCAGATCAAACCATACCGAAAAAAAACCGAATAGTAAAACCGTTGTATGATTGGTACGGTACCGAAACCGTACCGATATAATTCGGTACGGTTTCGGTATCGATATTTTAAAAAACCGTCCCGTACCGATACCGTACCGAATTAGAATATTTTTTTTAATAATTAAATTTATTTCTTATTGGTTTATTAGGCCTTCTTCAAGAGTTGATATGACCATACATGTCTTAATTTAGCTTCTAAAAGTTGATATCTTCAACTTAGTGCAACTTTTTCAATACATATTTGAAAACTTAAGTCCTTCATAAATGTAGTTTTGCTTTTTCTTTAGTCTTTTCCTTACTTTATAATCACAAACAAAATTTTGGCTCAAAACCGAAACCATACCGAAACCGTACCGAACTTAATTGGTACGGTACGATCTGGTTTCACTTTCAAAATATTGAATACCGAACCGTACCGTACCGATTAAAATTAAATGGTATGGTTCTGGTATTGATCAATTTTGTACCATACCAAACCGTGCCCACCCCTAATTAGTGGTCATCGGTCGTACCAATAATACAACCGGCGGGCCCATCAAAGAGCCAAAATTTCGTTAGTGTTGATGACTACTCTTCATCATCCCAAATTACGCAAGTTAATTGATTGTGGGATAACTATCTTTTCTATTTTTTTCAGAAAGAAAAAAAAAAGTCATCCGAAAGGAATATATTATCTCTTATTATTATTATTATTATTATTATTATTATTAACTCTTCAAATATTTAAATCGATCCTAATATTTTGTAATTTATTTTTTCAAAATTGGAAGTTGACAAAAGGAAAAGAAAAGAAAAGAAAAACTATTATGTTATTGCATATTTGCATGAATAAATTGCATGGCTGTGGAATGTATATTAGTGTGTGTTGGTCTTATTTGGAGCTTGAGAAAAATCAACTATGTAATCCATGCATTATTGATATTTTGGTCATCGCGTACTAGAACTTGTTGTACACACCTACACGGCTACACAAGATTAAGTCACCTGACAACCTTATGATGATTTATTGCGGATCTCACATTGTCAGCAGAAGAGAAATCGAAGTCGGCCTTCATTCATATTATATATAAGACGTGAAATGAAAATAGATATCGAATAGCGTCTATTTAAGTTATGTATGAAGATTTCTTGAAACGATAATATGCACTGTGAATCATCACTTTGTGAAGTCTATTTTATTATTCCACGCAAAAAAAAAAAAGAGTAGAGTTTTCACTAGTACAATAAGTATATAACACACACATATATATATATATATATATATATTTATATGCTAATGTTACTTCCAAATATGGTACCTGATTGATTGATTGGATGTCTAAATTTAGGTGTATTTGAAATATTAAGTGAAGTGTGTTTTCTTTCATCATATCATTTGATTAAAATGGGTGGATGTATTCACGTTACTTGCTTTTTAAATCATAAGGGGTGGGTGGTCTAGTAGTTTAAATATTATTTTAATTTGCTCTCAGATTTAGGATTCGAATCTTACTAGATATATCTTGTAACCATTAAGGCTACGTTTGGTACACCGTATAAAAAACTTGATAAGATAATATAATATGAAATCAGTGTTTGACAACACTCGTATTAATTAACCACCGTATAAATTAATACAATTGAGTATTTTTATACGGTTTAAGCACCCTAAAATAGTTCTCTTTAAATTGTTTGTATTAAATAGTCGAAAGACTAATAATCTTGAAAAGTATGATAATAATAATAATAATAATAATAATAATAATAATAATAATAATAATAATAATAATAATAATATCATAATCATAATAATATCATAATCATAAAAATAAATAATATTAATAATAATAATATAAAATAAAATAAAATTTTAATAAATAGAAATAATATTATATCAATAATTAATTACAATAAATAATAAAAATAAAATAATAATATACATAATTAATATTTTTATATAAATATTTCTTATCAACTACTATATAATTCGTCTAGTATAATATAGTCGACATTTTAATGTGGTCGAGTACCAAACGCTTGACTAAGACTAAATAGTCCGTCTATCCGATGTTACTGAAATAGTCAATATAATACGGCGTATCAAACGAGGCCTAAAAATGTTAAGGTGTATATCTGTATGATGACCGAGGTCTCATACCAATGCTGGTGGGCATTAATTGCCTCATAAAATATAAAAAATAAAAAAATATTGTTTTCCAACATCCCATAACATGTTCTAGGTACACCTTCTCAGCTCGAAGATATTAAGAAGTGGGTTGGATATTGAAATCTAAGTCCTCTCCACTCCTTTCAAGGAAAAAAAGTTAAAAGCCCAAGATGTTTTCTTTTTGGTGGTAATAACACTCACTTTATCATTCGTACTTAAAATGCTCTACATTTTATAGAACAAACCATATTTTACATAATTTATATATTTATTTATGAAAGTTAAATATAAGACTTCTCGCAAACAAATAAAAAGGAATGTATTTACAATTTACAAATAAAACATTCTGCTTACAAATCATGAAGAACACAACAAAACCGTAAAGTTAGTTATAAAATCCCCAACATTTGGAATGTTACTATCATTGTTCGGTGTCTTGTTTATCCTCCTCTTGTAAGTTACAACTATTGTTTTCTAAACTTGGTTGGCAAGAAATTAAACTATGATGAGCAAACACAAGGCCTAGCCCTACATAATATCCAAGTTATTATAGCTGAGTTGGTTTAGGGTTTAGGCCCAGCCAACAACAAACGAACCCAGATATGGGTCGTCCTGTCCAAGTTACTGGGTTTTGAGGCCCAACGAACACAAAAGACCGGGAGTTTAAGGGCACGAGAGCACTTTTCCGTTTGCGAGTTTCGAACGGAAATTGTGAGGGCGCGTGTTTGTGCAGAGAGAGAAGTTGGGAGGAAATGGAGGAGAACGAGGACACTATACTGAAATCAGTATTGAGTTACTTGAAGCAGAAGGGTTTCAAGGATACGGAGAATGCTTTCCGAGAAGAACTTACCAAAAACAGCAACAGCTCTTCGTCTCCGATCTCTTTTAATTCCCAATTTGACCCCGACGTCGCCAAGCACATCCTCTCCTTCTCCGAGTACTCTCTCACACTGTTGTCTTGGTTTGTTTGGGTTCCAAAGGTTATTTATGACAACATTTCGGGGTTTAGCTGCAGTTTAGTTAGGCTTCTAAAATTTTGGAATTTGAATGTAGGAGAAGGTTTTAGTATTTCATTTGGTGTTTCAATGGGGAAAAGTTTGGAACTTTTTTGGCGACTGGATTGACAGTTCACACCCAAGGTTTATGTTTTTTTTTTTTTTTTGAATTGGGTATTAATGGTTATTTGTGAAAACATTTCGGGGTTTAGCTGCAGTGTTTACTCACGCTTCTAGTTATATGGAATTGTGATGTAGTGGCTAATGCTTTAGTATTTCGTTTTGTGTTTCATTGGGGCAAAGTTGGTAACTTTTTTAGCAGACTAGGATTGACAGTTCAATTGCTAAAGCTTATAGCTTTTGTAATAGAATTGGGTGCTTTGGTTTCAATGTATTTAGTGTATAGAAACAGTAAACGAAATGAGGCTTTTTGAATCTTTAGCTCCATAAGCAAAAACCCTTGTCATGATCAATCCTGCGAAATATTGGATTATCTTTCATGTGCTCTTAAGAAGATGAGAAAATCCGAAATAAGAGTATAGCACTTGTGTTTCTGTTTGTTCATCCTAGTCTTATTGTTTAGAGGTAGCTTTTGATATTCTAGAAAGCTACTTTTCATTTAAATAGATTTGATTGATGTACTAGGTTTGCTTGTTCTAGTTGTTTTCTGTCTTAATGAGTTCTCCAATTCTTTCTCGGGTTTCCTATGCGTATATATAGGGCTCCCTTAGGCTTATCGTGTACTTCTTTGGTATCAATAATAAGAATTATGGTTCCCGTATATTCCAACAATGATTTGTTTTACAGATTTGAGGATGGTCCTGCAAGGTACCAAGATGGATATTCCAAGTTGAGATCATGGACTTATGGCTCACTGGACTTGTACAAGGTGACTTATTTTTTGAGTTCACTAGTCCTGGTTAAAGTTTTATTGTTTGTGTTCTTAGCTGATCTTATTTGTTTATGCAGCATGAATTGCTTCGTGTTCTTTATCCTGTATTTGTTCACTGTTTCATGGATCTAGTTGCTAAATGTTATCTTCAGGAAGGTAATTCTTTTACTTCTTGCCTCTGTTCTTATAGTACAATGGTCAATAGAGTTTTTTTTTTTTTTTTTTTTTTTTTTCACATGATCATGGTTCATTGCTATCTTAGGGTCCTCAACGGGATGTTTCTGGCATATATATTCATCAATGAGTGCATAACTGTTCTTTGCTCATGTTTCACATGCTTATTGTTGATATTACCAGCTCGGACATTTTTCAATAGCTTTCGTGAAGACCATGAAATGTTGCACCTTCGAGATCTACAAAAGTTGGAAGGAGTACTATCTCCTTCTCATTTGGAGGTGTTTACTTCTGGAACACGCATTAATTCATTTCAGATTTTTATCACATCCGCACTGTAAATAATTTCTCATAGCTTTGTTCTAATTTAGGAGATGGAGTTTGCTCATTCTCTTAGGCAGAGCAAAGTGAACATAAAGATATGTCAGGTAATATTCTCTTTCTTCTCTGGGGTTGTTTTTGTAGTCTGCTATTAGTTTAATATTATAGCTGAACAATTTTTGGTCAATTATCTTTCCAGTACTCCTATGAGCTTCTGCTGCAGTTTCTACACCAGTCACAGTCCACCACAATGCTTGGGATTATCAATGAGCATATTAACTTCCAAGGTGTATTGCTTGGACTTCTGGTTGTAAGAGTGATTTTTTTTTGCATGCAATATATGCACGTCTCTCATTTGGTTGGTTTTGCAGTTTCTTCTGAACAACCCAGCTCAATTTCTGATGATGCTGATGCTGTAACACTTACTGGAAGCAGCCAGGATTCAGCTAATCAGATAAACCAGAAAGAAATACATTGGGGGGTGAGTTAATAAAGCTGATGAATTACTGTAGGAGTGTGTATATCCAAAATTGCTTCTTGTGTTTATTTGAATTTCTCTGCTAAGTATGAATAATTTGTAACTTTATTTTTTTGGGGAAGCTGCAAAAGATTGCTTAAACAATTAAATTTGATTTTTAAAGCTAAAGTTCCTTGGCTTTTGTGTTTTGTATTAAAATGTTACGCAAAGGTGCTGGTTTATATTTTAATGAAACCTCTATGATTATTAGAATAGCAGGTAGTTTTTTCGGCAAACAATTGCAAACACATGCAGGCTCATGTTTAGATGCCTAAATTTTTGGCTTAAATAATATGTTATTGTAGTTGCTTGAAGATTCTTTGGAGGAACGCTTGGAAAAGGCCGGGGTCTTGCTTTTAGACTCTGAAAAAGCAGAAGGGGAAGCCAAAGAAGCAGATGCAGATGAGAATAAGGTGCGAAATGCTTTGAAATCTTCTAACAATTCCATAGCTTCAACTTTGTCATTTTCTTAAGAAATATGCTTGTAACTGTTCAGCTTTGAGTTACATACTAGTGGTTTCCATGATTTTTTAAATTGAACATCCAAGTTATGGACAACTGTCATTGACCTCTATATTGGTTTTTGTTCAGAAAAAATCGATTGATGGAGCTAAACAAGGTGCTTCCATCAAAAAGCAAAAAAAGGACAAAGCTGCTGGTGCAACCGGGAAAAGTGCACGCCCTGAGGCAACTCCTGTTACTTCAGCACCAAAAGTCAAACCAGAGCTTAGTTTGCCAGTAATGTAGTCTCTGGGATCCCTTTCTGTCCATTTCTTTTGACTTTCAATGAAGCTATTCTTAGAAACTATATTGCACAATAAATTCTAAGGTAGCAATGGTGCCAAATTGTTTAAGTAGGTCTAATTGTAATAGGAATTAGCAAAAAGTTGAGAACAAGTGAAGTAGAAAGCTTGAGTTTTAGGCTACGTTTGGTACCCCGTATAAATTAATACGTTTGAATATCTTTATACGGTCCAGACACGCTAAAATAATACCCTCAAAATTTTACGTATTAAATAGTCGAATGACTAGTAATCTTAAAAAGTGTAATAATAATAATAATAATTTAATAAAAATAAAATAATAGTTTAATAAATACTATAATAATAAAATAATTAATGATAATTTAATAAATACTAATAATGATAAAAATAAAAATGTAATAAATAGTAATAATAATAATTATTATTATTAAAATAAATAAATAATAATAATAACATACATAATTAATATGTAAGATATACGTATTTCGTATCAACTACTATAATATAATCCGGTCAGTATAATATAGTCGGGATTCTAATCCTGCGAAGTACCAAACACCCGACTAAATAGTCACTCTGTCCCGTGGACAGATTAGTCTATCCAATTGAAATAGTCAGTATAGTACGGCATACCAAACGAGTCCTTATGGTGTACTTTCAGATCCATGCAAAGCTATATATAAAAGGAAAGGAAGTTCATTTTTAGCTTTCTTTAGAATCTTAAGTTTTGATTAATATATATGGTGTAATTGTAATAGGAATCAGTAAAAAGTTGAGATCAAGTGAAGTAGAAAACTTGAGTTTTATGGTGTACTTTCAGATCCATGCAAAGCTATATATATATATATATATATATATATATATATATATATATATATATATATATATATATATGGAAGTTCATTTTTAGCTTTCTTTAGAATGTGAAGTTTTGATTAATTTTTTATTTGAAAAATAGTACTCTCACTGCATGGTTTCATGTGAATTATAATTTAGGGTAGAAGGTAGCTATGTATTATTGGATTCTGAATACTTTTTATATGATCATTTTTTTTTACTTTACCTTCAAATGTTCTTGGGATAGGGTATGGGTGTAGGAAACTGCTGGTTCATGCTTAAGATTGGTTACATGTTACTGGCTAAACTATTGTTGATTGTTTCAGTCCAATAGAGGTTGAACAATCTATCCTTGAAGACTTAAGAAACCGTGTACAATTGAGCAGTGCTGCACTCCCTTCTGTCAGTTTCTATACATTTATCAACACTCACAATGGGTAATTCCCTTTACTTTCTGTGAGCAACAATGAGTTCCATTTTCCATTCCGCTACTTATCTTTTTGTCAACAATTCGCCAGTTTAAACTGTTCGTCTATTTCCCATGATGGATCCCTGGTTGCTGGTGGATTTTCAGACTCATCACTGAAGGTTTCATCTTATCTTATAACTACCCATTTGCACATATTGTTCTTCACATGTTTGCTAATATGAAGCTTTCTTCAACAGGTATGGGATATGGCAAAGATTGGCCAATCAGGAGTTGAATGTAAGTGTTAATAAAGATCAGTTCTATGTGATGTTTTTTGTTCCTTGAAATTTGCAAATATGCATTTACATTAAAGCTGTGTTTGTACAGCAGCTTTGCAGGGTGAGAATGGCACAACTTCAAGTGAACAAGTTCTTGGGTCAAATGGTGGAAAAAGACCATATACTTTGTTTCAGGGTCATTCAGGGCCAGTTTATTCAGCTACTTTCAATCCTCTTGGGGATTTTATACTTTCCTCTTCAGCAGACTCAACTGGTACGTTGTCCTAAGCTGTTCTCCTCTTTCACTTTCTGTACTGATAAATCAGTTAGTGACAGTATGAAACCCCATTGATATGCTGCAGTTCGGCTGTGGAGCACAAAACTAAATGCAAATCTTGTTTGCTACAAGGGTCATAATTATCCTGTATGGGATGTTCAGGTACATGTGGTAGAGTGAACTTGACAATCCGCAGTCCATTTTCATTTTCTCGCAACGGTTTTAAATCTTGATTTCTGGTTACGTGAGATGTATTTTCTTGCTTCTATATCTCCTCTTCAAGTTCACTCTTTTAATCTTATACTTCCACTATCTTGTCTTCTTGTGCAGTTTAGTCCCGTAGGTCATTATTTTGCAAGTGCTTCACACGATCGAACAGCAAGGATTTGGTCCATGGACAGAATACAGCCTTTGAGAATAATGGCTGGGCACTTATCTGATGTTGATGTCAGTATCTCTCTCTCTCTCTCTCTCTCTCTCTCACACACACACACACACACACTATAAGAGACACACACACCTTGTTGTATCTGACTATTATTATGCCTGCGTCATCTCTGTATTATTGTATATGTTTTTCGGTGTTTGATTGAATTACTGCCTTCTGTTGTAATCTTTCCAACCAATTCTAATGAGTTAATGTGTGTCACTTTAGTGTGTGCAATGGCATGCCAACTGCAACTACATTGCCACTGGTTCTAGCGACAAAACAGTTCGATTGTGGGATGTACAGACCGGAGAGTGTGTCCGAATATTTATTGGTCATAGGAGCATGGTTTTGTCTCTGGCAATGTCGCCTGATGGCCGCTACATGGCTTCTGGTGATGAAGACGGAGCAATCATGATGTGGGACCTTTCAAGTGGCCGCTGTGTTACCCCTTTGATGGGTCACACCTCTTGCGTATGGACACTTGCTTTCAGGTAGATTATCTTTGTTTGTCGTACCGTAGTCTTCATTGTCAAGAAACATATCTGAAGTATTGTCCTTGAAGTGCCAGTGGTGAAGGCTCGCTTCTTGCTTCTGGGTCTGCTGATTGCACTGTAAAACTATGGGACGTAAATGCAAGCACAAAGTTGCCAAGAAGTGAAGACAGGTGAGTATTCTTTCTTTTGCATGAGTTGTCCTTCAATAAAGAGATTTCTACTTACATAATGATTTTGATCAGCAAAAGTGGAAATACCAGCAGATTGAGATCATTGAGGACTTTGCCAACCAAGTCTACCCCCGTCTACTCGTTACGGGTAAGTGCAAATTGTCAATGACAATAACTAGGCATAAATTAAATAAAGATAAAGAACTCATTTGATGTTTGGGATTTTGTTATGAGTGCAGTTCTCGCGAAGAAACCTTCTATTTGCTTCCGGGGTTCTCTCAAAAACTGTATAAAATGCACTCCCAGTTATGTTCAAAGTTAAGACCTTGTAACTCGAGGAAGCTCCGGCTGTGCAAGATTTTGCCCTTCCTCCCTCTCTTTGTATGAAGTCCTGTGTCGCCTCTATTCTCATGGCCCGCCCTTCTGAAGATGCGCTTTGCTAACCGATCAGGAACCTCATGAGTGATGGCGAAGGGAGAATTGTAGCAGCGAGAGTGAGTGCAGAACTAGATGATGAACTTTCTTATCAACTGTCGAGTCGAAAATATTTTCGTAGACTCCTTTACACCATGATGACAGAGAATCCTAATTCTGGGATCTTCAATACAAAATGTTGAAATATTGTGTTTCATTAGGATACGAGGTGGTACGAACTATGAAGTGTAACATTAACGTATCCTAACATTGTTTTGGTATAAAATGCAACATTAAGATATCCATTAGGGTCATGGCAGTCACTGAGGATGAAATTCTAATAAGATAACATGTGCATATTTGAGAACAATGGGATGGAAAAAACCATTGAATGCAATTCGATTAAGATAATACATGCGCATTTAAGAACAATGGGATGGAACCTCACGCATAATGGGATGGAAAAAACCACTAAATGCAATTTGATTAAGATAATACAGGCGCATTTAAGAACAATGAGATTTTAAAAAAAAAAAAAAGAAAAAAAAAGGAAAAAAAAAGGAAAAAAGTAAATTGTCAGAAGTGGGGTTTGAACCCACGCCCTCGTTAGAGGACCAGAACTTGAGTCTGGCGCCTTAGACCACTCGGCCATCCTGACTGTCTGTACTCTGTTACTCATCTGCACATTTTCTTTAATAGCTATAACAATTTAAGAAAATCCTACCCAATTTTTTTTGTTACACTCCAACATTCCCTACTTGTCCGACGTTATTGAGCAATTTTTGGATATGAAAAAGTCCTCCCCAGAAGGTAATTACATGCCAATTAGGCCAAAATCATTATTGAGAGACACCAAAATCCTAGTTTAACGAAAAATATACTTCTGACCAAAATAATTATATAAAAAAAAATCTCAATTAGTTAGAAGAGCCAACTATGCTTACCAAAAACAACAATAAGTTAAGCAACACAATCCCACATTGATGGAATGCTGAAGGTGTTTAGTCTTTATGAACTTTACGAGATTTTTGCGTTCGCATAAGAAAGGGATGGTTCGCATCTCCTCTGACAGGGACGGGAACCACCTTCGGGCTTCCTTGTTATCACACATCCGGTTAAGGCTACCACCCTATAACCCAATTTTTTGTTTCCCTTTCGCGAGTAGCTTATACTTTTTTATTATGATGGATCATTAACCTAATTTTCTGAAATGGTTATCATCCGAAAATTATGGAGCCGTCACGCGTCCCGTAATTCCCAAAAATGACCAAATTGCCCTTGGCAAATAACGCTGATCATTTGAAAAACACCCGCACATTAAATAATCTATTTACCAGTTAAATACGTTATTTGATCGGGTTAAAACCTCCGTAATATTGATATTCTCCCCGAGAGTTAATTATCGTTATTCTTAATAATGGATAATTAATATTAATATTAAAATACAACAAATATCATTACTATTATAATGAGCCATCATTACAATTATTAAATAATATATTTAATAATAATATATTATTTACTAATTAAATATTCAACCGACCAATCAGAACGCTCCAAGGCTCCCAAGATTTTCCTATAAATAGGAAGGCACATTTCATTTCCAAGGTACGTTGATTCTTCGTTTCGAAGTATATCCCTTTCCTCTCTCGAAGCTAACTTAGGCATCGGAGTGTTCTTGGTCGAACAACCCCCGGGTAAATCGATCAAGGCAACGATAGCTAATTGTTTGCTGTTTGCAGGAATTGTGAGGACTTTTCGCGACGAGTTTGATTTAACAATTGGTGCTTTCATTGAGAACTATTGAGTTATACTCAGAAGAAGCTCTCTCATTTGTTCATCGTTCATCTTTCTTCGTTCGTCGTTCATCGACATTGTTCGAAGATTTTGAACGTTGTTCATCACTCATCAAGAATTTGTTCATCGTTCATCTTTCTTCGTTCGTCGTTCATCGACATTGTTCGAAGATTTTGAACGTTGTTCATCACTCATCAAGAATTCATTCATCGTTCATCTTTCTTCGTTCGTCGTTCATCGACATTGTTCAAAGATTTTGAACGTTTGTTCATCGTTCATCTCCCTTCGTTCGTCGTTCATCGACATTGTTCAAATCAGCATGGCTAAGGTTCGTCGATCAGTTCAGTCAGTCGGAGAAGGTGTTTCTGCCTCAATAGCTCAGACGATGAATGACGCTCACATAGAAACTCCGAAGAAGCGCCCAGCTCAACTCAGGCGTGTGTCCATAGAAGCGCCCATTGAGACACTCGAAGGGAGGCCAACCTTCAGTTTTGGAGCATTCCCCTCTCCAGCTAAGCAAGTACCCACGCTAGGGGATGAAACTTCGACTTTACAACAAGCAAACGAGAGGTTGATAGGAAATGCATCACGACGTGATCAACCCACAACAAACATGGTCCTAAAGGACTTTCTGGACGGGTGTCATGACATCTCAGGGAGAAGTCGTCACCAACCTCCCCAGGACAACTTGGTGCAACAAGTTGAAGGGTTAAGCAAACAAGTTCAACTTCAGTCAGAGCTCTTGCAGCAACTCCTAGCAGTGAGACCAATCCAGGAGTAGGACAGACGATCCACGTCACGTGGAAGACAAGAGAATGCCCAAAGACGTCCTGGGAAAGAGCAGGTCTGCTGCCAAACAATGTCACGAGATACTTCGCTAGGCGACTCTGGAGAAGAAAGTCACGCTCATCGAGCGAAAAGCCCACAATGCCTAAAGCCGTTAGTACGAGAACGGCTAGGAGGTAGGACTGGGGCAACTTCACAGGCAGAGCACTCACAACACTCACATGGGAGCAGGGGGCAACTTCGAGCTCTATACAAAAACCCAAAACGATCTGCCCACGGCAGTAAAGGGGAAGATGAAGCCTACTCCCCTGTACGATCCCAGAGATCAGGGGGAGAAGCTCAAAGAGGTTCTCAACGATTAGCAAAAAGGGGCTCATCGCCTCAGCAAGGAGCGTTGCAGGCTAATGATGTTCAAAAAATGTTGGACATGCACCTTCGTGCTCAACAAGGTGACGATCTAGAGGACGATCTACATCGCCAGATACGGCTCTCTACGCCCTTTATAAGGGATATTGAGGAGGAGCCATTCCCCCAGAGGTTCGCAACGCCAAACTTCACTCCATTCAAAGGAGCCTCCGACCCGGTAAAACACATTGATTATTATCGAGGAGTCATGATCCCCCACAGGTCTAACGATACGCTCATGTGCAAAGTTTTTCAAGCTTCCCTTCAAGGCCAAGCCATGACTTGGTTCAATCATCTCCCCCCGAGGTCGATTAAGTCCTTCGAAGAGTTGGCTTTGACATTTGTGAAGGAATACGCACAACTTCGGACAATCGAGGTGAAAGACGACCATCTTTTCTCTGTCCGAAAGGGAGAAAAAGACACTCTGCGACAATACATACAGAGATTTTGTGAGGAGAAATCTCGCATTATCGGCTGTAATGACCTTGTTGCGGCAATGGCATTCAAGCAGGGACTCCCTCGAGACAGCCAGCTTTACGGGGACATCGTCATGAGCAATGCGCGAAGTCTTTCCAAAATACTTTCGCTAGCAGAGCGACATGCAAGTTGGGAGGACGAGAAAAGCGCCGCTCATACTCATGGCCATGCTGGGACTAGCGAAAAGGCCTCCTATGAGGATGAACCCCATGGAAAGTCTGCAACTGGAAAGCTCAACAAGCGAAAGGCAAGGCAACACTCCCAAACGTCAGTTATGGGGAAGCCTAACTTGCAGCTATCTTTACCAGCCCATTAGATCCACAATGAAATTAAGAACAAGCCATGGTTTAGGAAGCCAGAGCCAGTCAAAGGCAATCAAGAGAATGCTGATAAAACCAAATGGTGCGCCTATCATGAATGTTATGGGCACAATATCAGCACATGTATATCTTTCGAAAGATATCTCCGAAATCTCCTGAGGGAGGGGCATTGTACAGACTACATAAAAAACAAGACTGTAAATCACATGGAGAACAAAGAGTCAAACGAGCCAGCGTCAAAGGTGATCCGCATCAACTAGACGCAAGTCAACATTAGAAAGACATAAAACTCTATGGAGCTTTTCAATTTTGCTTTTCAAGTTGCCTTCTGAATTCAAGTATCAATGAAATGAGATTAACAAATTGATTTGTTCACCATGTACAATTTTCAAAGCTTATTCTCTCTAGTGTAAAAAGCCTTCGTCATCGAAGCATCCAAGCCTTCGTCATCGAAGCATCTGAGTTTTCGCCTTGCGAAGCATCTAAGCCTTCGCCATGCGAAGCACCTAGGCCTTCGTCATCGAAGCATCCAAGCCTTCGTCATCGAAGCATTCAAGCCTTCGCCTTGCGAAGCATCTAAGCCTTCGCCATGCGAAGTACCTAAGCCTTCGTCATCGAAGCATCCAAGCCTTCGCCCTGCGAAGCATTCAAGCCTTCGTCATCGAAGCATCAAAGCCTTCTGAGTCCTGCAAATTTCTGTGCAGCAGGGAGAGCTCATCTCGAGCGGTATCTCGCTCATTTTCTATCAGCATCCTCTCTGCACGGCTCATCTCCAACTCGCCCATTTTGGCTTCCGATGTGAAATTGAGACCTCAAGTTTTCTTAAGTTATCGCAATCTCACATCAACAACATAACTTCCCATTTCTACAGGCCCTTCGCGTCAAGATGGCACATTCGCGGGACCAGAACAGATAGGTTAGGAAAGAAGTTGCTCGGTATGCATATAGGTTAGGAAAGAAGTTGCTCGGCATGTTTTTTTCTCCCAAGAACCAATAGGTTCTTGTTTGTTGTCCCTCTTCTGAATAACGGTCTCCTTCGAGCACAGTGGAACGCACAACCACTCCTTGATCGGGATGTCTGAAAGCTTCCCGCCATTCATGAAGAGAGTCGCCGGCTCATGTCCCGAAACTCTGGAAAAACATCTGCCGCCACGCTCCCACAGAGCAAGTTTGTTGGGTCTCTCGGCACCTTGACGCATGGCAAGCATGTTTGTAGTACTAGCAAAGAGTCACAGTGAATGTGATCCAGCCTACCAATGCTCACTGGTCACGTCCGCTAGTGCGCTCAGTCGCCGTCAAATCCTCGTCGACTGATCAGCCAAACTCCGTTCACCACGTAGCAAGCATTTTTGCGGTACTAGCAAGGGTCACGTTGAATGTGAGCCAGCCTACCAATGCAAGCACGCACCGTCCGAACTCCTCGTTTTCCAAACTACACGCAATTCCGTAATTTCTGACACCTTTTAGGAATCTCGAATCCTGTCCAAAAATATCATGAAAGGTCATCAATGACTCTAAAAATATCATATCAATTTTCCACAATTTTTCGGGAATTAAATATTGATTTAAAATATAAACTAAACCTTCGGACCCCCGAAACAGTATCAAAACAGTGTCTGATTAACTCGTACCCAACACTAAGAATGTTCATTACATTAAGTATAGTAAAACACATGTTGAACACTTACCCAGAAACACATCCACGCGCTCTCACGCGCCGCCGCAAGCGGCTGCGCGTGAAAGCCACGCGCGTAGCACAGTAACTGCTACAGTGCGTCTTCCCTGCCCGTTTCTCTGATAAACGGGTCGAGAACCCGCAGACCCGGACAAATCTCCATCAATTCGACCTTGATTTCTTTCGTTCTTTCAACTGATCCCCTCTAGTCCAACTAAATTCAAGTTCTGTAAAGTCAATTACCTCAATGAATGTCTAAAACCTCACGACTCACGATCAAACTTTGACGGGTCTCTTATTCGGGTTTATCGATTTCGTCCCTAATTTTCAAATTAATTCATAGGGTTAGTATCATGAGAGTATAAGGAACGATTTTACAAAATTAATTTGATAATTCCTTACCTCCAGCTAGTAGAACTGAAGTTCGATTTTTCGAGGATTTTGAAGCTTCTGTTCTTGCTCGATACGGCCTCAATCCTCTCCGTTTTTGATTTGGATCAGTTCGAATTAGTCTCAGGAGACTTAATCCAGTCTCAATTTTAATCCTCAAGACTCACAAATTCGAATTCGAATTTTCACCATAAATTTTCGAATTTTCGAAAATCTGCAAAACCAGCGACCCCTCTGTCCTTCGAGTTTGTTTTGCTCCAATTCAGACTCTCCAATCTCTCATTCTCACAACCGAATTGCTCTTCTATTTAACAATGTCAAGGTTTGGACAAAATGATTAAGTTTTCCCTAATTAAGGGTTTTAGGGTCCCTAAATCCATGATTTCCTCCATGTTGTCTGGACAAAGCAGCAAATATCATTGGCAGGTAGCATGAGTCAGCGTCCACCGTTCGCCCGTCTCAAAAGGACCGTTTTGCCCTTCGCTTCCAAAATTACGAAAATGCCCCTCGCCTTCGTAGACCCATAACTTTCGCATCCGATCTCCGATTTCGGCATGCCGCCTGTCTATGGATTCGTATCAACTCGACCTACGTAACGGTCTCTGGCCCTCGTCCTTTGGACCCCCCGATTCAAAAGTCAACATTTTGCCCATGCTTGGGGGCAAAATGGTCATTTTGCACATTATGTCTGGTTCACACCACTAAACCCAGAATAGTCATTCTAAAACTAAAAATTGACTTTTTACCCTTATAACCAGGGGCAAAATCGTCAAATAAACACTGACTCGATTCTTGAACCCAACAGTAACCGGTAACCCGGTAATATAAGACTCCAAACAATGTACATCCATCCGAATTCCCTGAATACCGAATCGATGTGGGGGCATTTGTGGAACCCAAAATCATCCGAAAATTATGGAGCCGCCACGCGTCCCGTAATTCCCAAAAATGACCAAATTGCCCTTGGCAAATAACGCTGATCATTTGAAAAACACCCGCACATTAAATAATCTATTTACCAGTTAAATACGTTATTTGATCGGGTTAAAACCTCCGTAATATTGATATTCTCCCCGAGAGTTAATTATCGTTATTCTTAATAATGGATAATTAATATTAATATTAAAATACAACAAATATCATTACTATCATAATGAGCCATCATTACAATTATTAAATAATATATTTAATAATAATATATTATTTACTAATTAAATATTCAACCGACCAATCAGAACGCTCCAAGGCTCCCAAGATTTTCCTATAAATAGGAAGGCACATTTCATTTCCAAGGTACGTTGATTCTTCGTTTCGAAGTATATCCTTTTCCTCTCTCGAAGCTAACTTAGGCATCGGAGTGTTCTTGGTCGAACAACCCCCCGGGTAAATCGATCGAGGCAACGATAGTTAATTGTTTGCTGTTTGCAGGAATTGTGAGGACTTTTCGCGACGAGTTCAATATTTGATTCAACAATACTGAATCGTTAAAATTTTAACGATATGGATTTGATTGCGAGTGGTATCCATATGGATCTAAACCATGTCAACACCCTACTTTGCAACGTGAAAAATTTATTATTCAGTAATGGTGTGTTTAGATAATGAGAAAAAACGTGAGACTTAGCAAAAATTCACATTAGCAAAAATTCAGAGTTTTGAAATTCCCTTGCACCTTCCCAAAGTAAGTTCCATTTAAAATTAGATTAGGAATTACCAAAAATGATCAAGAATTCTCAAATAGATTTTAATTACAATAGAATAATAAAGTTTAATTTTTTTTTTAACCGAAATTTCAAGTTTAGATTTTGAAATTATATGATAGAATAATAAGAACTCTAGCATTTGACTTGTAGATTAAAGAATGATGTATAAGCAAGGATGAAAATATCGATATCGACGGATATATCGCTAGCCGAATTTACGGATATCTCGCTCCAAATATCGTTATCGATATCGATATCGTTTACGGTCAACAAAAATGACGGAAATTTGAAATGAAACTTTGGGAAAAACTTAAGTACCCAATAATGGTTATATATGACTAATAAAAACTATAAAATGACTTTGATATAATAAATATATGATGAATCATATGATAGAATATAGGTCTGCCGATAACTAACAGTATAAAATCTTAAAGATAAACTTAATATATGTTCTAAATATATTGAGGTGAATAATAAATTATGATTTTGACAAAAATAAAGGATATTTAAGGCTTAATCTTTTTTTTGGATTAAACAAGGTATTCTAAATTAAAATATATGTTGTAGATTGAAATATAAATTCTAAATTAAAATATATATTCTAAAAAAAAACATATATTCTAAATTAAAACATGCTTTACCAAATATATGAGCTAGGCCATATTTTACTAAATATATTGAGGTGAATAATAAATTATGACTTTGACAAAAATAAAAGGATATCTAAGGCTTAACATTTTTTTGGATTAAAAAATAATGTCAATATTTTTTCAAAAATTAGAAACGATTGATATATTTAAAATAAAAAAAGAAGAAGATAAATATAGCTCAAAATAAGAAAATAATGAAATGAAAAAAAAAAATTAGGTGAATAAAAACGATAAATATGGCTCAAAATAAGAAAATAATGAAATGAAAAAAAAAATTAGGTATGTGCACACCTGGGGTGGGTCGAACCCAGGTGCTTAAGAAACCAATTGAAGGCCACAACCAACTCAACTACCAACTCAGTTTGCAAACTTAAATAAACAAGTAATATATAAGACGATAATGAAATGAAAAAAGGTACGCGCGCACTTGGGGTGGTCGAACCCAGGTGCTCAAGTCATTAATTGAAGGCTACAGCCAACTCAGTTTGCAAACTTAAATAAGCAAGTAATATATAAAGCATACATACAGACATAAAAACAGTCTTCTTCCTCCTCGCGCGGGTCTGCAATTCGGGTTTTTTGACCCGCGCGGTATGACCCGACTGTAACTCAATCGTTTTACGTCCGATTTTCATGAAATTTGTTCCTATCTCGATCGTTTTAATAAAATAAAGAAATCTATGGGCTTAAAACAAGAAAAAATGTCGATATTTCGCTCAATTTCTTCCCCCCCCCCTCTTACCTGTCGCCGGCCAATTTTGACGATATATCGCCCATATCGGTCGATATTTCAATCCATGTGTATAAGTGACTTTTAACCGTTTTTAGTTATGTTTTACCATAGTAAGGTTGATGCCAACTACAATAAATAAATTAAACTGAAATTTCGAAATTCAATTTTTTTTCTTCATCAAAATTTCAAGTTTGGATCTTGGACTTATGAGTTTTATATACTATAGCGTTTGATATTGTGAAGAATGATTTTTGAATTTTTTTCTATTTTAATCTGGCTTTTCTGTAGTACGATTGATGTGTGCTTTCAAAATATGAGATCGGGGTTGCAGTTCAACTTTTTTGTTCAAAAGTTTGAGCCGGATTTCTGAGTTATAAGTTTCATATGAACTCTAAACCTAATATTACTAATTAAAGATTATTTTTTTTTTGAATTTATTCCATTTTGAGTTTTGTTTTTTATAGTAAGGTTGAATGAATTCTCAAAATATGAGATTAGCACTTTTGAAGTTTAAGGTTCATATAAGGTTGAATGAATTCTCAAAATATGAGATTAGCACTTTTGAGGTTTAAGGTTCATATTAACTTTAGCGTTTGATATTACGAGATGGAGAAATAATTTTAAATTTCATCTATTTTTAGTTTGGTTTTCCTACACTAAGGTAGATGAGAAATCTCAATATGAGATTAGGGTTTTAGAGTTCTTTTTTTTTTTCCAAAATTTTGTGTTTGGATTTTGGAATTATAAGATCTATATAAACTCCAGCGTTTGATATTACGAGTTGGAGAAAGAACTTAATATTTTATCTATTTTGTGTTTGGTGAACTTTCGCAATATAAGATTGGGGTTTTTGAAGTTAATATTTTTTTTTATTTCAAAAATTCGAGTTTTAATTTTGAAGTAATAAGGTTCATGAACTTTAAAGTTTGATATTGCGATTAGAGAATTTTTTTTGAATATCCACCACTTTGAGATTGGGTTAGTAAGGTTGATATAAACTCTCACAATATAAAATCGTGATTTCAAATTATAATATTTCTACTTCAAAATTTTGAGGTTTGATTTTGAAACTATAGGATCAATAGGAATGCGTTTGATATTACAAGTTGGATAAATAATTTCGACTTTCTCCCTTTTGACTTCATTTTTTTTATAATAAGGTTGATGTGAACCGTAGTGTATGATATTACAGTTTGGAGAAGTATCTTTAAAGTTTCTCTGATTTATTTTGGGTTTTTTTATAGTAAACTTGATGCGAACTCCCATAATATGAGATTGGATTTTGAAGTTCAAATTTTTTTCTCTTCAAATTTGAAGTTTGGATTTTAGATTGATAAGGTTCATATGACAAGACCCGTCCCAACTGGTCTTTGATACCCGTGTCCGATCCTGCTCCCGTCTGACAAGTCAACTGAAGTCTCGAAACTACCCTTCAGCACCTGTCAGACAAGGGATAACTGCACTGATTTCCGCTCATGCCTCCGCCTCTCGATCAGCCCCGAACGTCGTGCCACAACCTGGAGGGTCATCAAAATAGGAAAGGTGTGAGTGGATAAAAATAATATCATTTAAAAATACATTTCAAAATACATCATTTACCCTCCAGTTTATCAAACCATGCATGCAGAGGGAAAAACATATGAATAACAATCACCGGCTTTCCAGCCAAATCACATAACAAGTATCAAATTCCGGCTCTCAAGTCAAACATATGAAAACATAATCACCTGGCCACAAAGATCAAAAACCCGTACTCAATACCAGTACGCAATCACAATCAACATCAAATAGCACTTCTCACAAGTGCACAAACAATCACATAGTCACATCCGCACTACGCGTAGGCCAACTTTGGGAACTGCACTCAGGCACCATCCGAGTCATATCAGTCATGTTTGGGGATTGCACACGCACCATCTAGACGTACCACATGCTCAGGGACTGTACTCACGCAACATTCGGGTCATGTCTAGGAACTGCACTCGCACCATCCAGAACATGATCCAGTATCCACAATCACAAACACAATCCATTCCACAAACACATATCAATCATATCCATGACTTCAAACCAAGTCAAAAGCATCACCAACAGGGCCTCAGGCCCAAATGCCATGTACACGTAAATCCGTACAATCACATTGAAAACATTAAAATAATCCAGAAATCATCCTTGACTCACCAATTAAATCAAAATATCATTTTCAAAACCTGTTTGACTTCGGGCCTAGCCCAAAACATCAATTGCATATTTCTCGTAAAACGTGTCCGAAAGACTGATTAAAATAATCATTAAATCACAAATAATCATGCCAAATCACCATGACATCATTTCAATTCAAATCATGCCATCAATCATGTAAAACATTTAACTATGCATGCATAATGGTTTATAAAATAAACGTCCGCTCACACACCGTCCAAACTGCTTGTTTTCCGAGCTCCACGTGTTTCCGTAATTTTCGTTACTTTCCAAAATCTCGAATCATGTCCAAAATCATTATTCAGGGTCACCAATGACTCAATGAACATCATATTAATTTCTCATAATTTTTCGGGAATTAATTATTAATTTAAAACATAACCTAAACCTTCGGACCCTCGAAACATTATCGAAACGGTGTGCGATGAACTCGAAACCAACGCCAAAATGTTCGTATATTAGCTCAAGCGGCAAGGTTTGCCACTAACCCACATTTGACTGTGACAGATGTCACTCAAAAACCTCACTGAGTCACCCATACGGTTGAATTAGCCATGACTAGTCAAATTACCATTTTACCCCTGCACACATAATTATCAAAATACCCCTCACAATTCTAGACCCATAACTTTCAGATCCGAACTCCGTTTGACACATGCCGCCTGTCTACGGATTCAGCGTCCCGAGACCTATCCAACGGTCCTTCCGGAAAGTCCAAACAAGGTTCCGAACAAAAATTCAACTTTTGGCCCTTATAACTAGGGGCAAAATCGTCATTTCCTTCCAATTTTTCCAATCTTTCCTTTTTTGAATTTTCGGGTCGTCACATCATATGACTCTCGCGCCTAAATTATGGATTTGAGAAATAGTTTTGAATTTTTTCCATTTTGAGTTTAGTTTTGCAATGGAAGGTTCATGTGAACTCTCACAATATGAGATTGAGGTAGTTTCAATTTATATCGGAAATTTAGAGTTTTGATTTTGGAATTATAAGTTTCATATAAATTCTAACATTTAATATTATGAAATATGAATTGAAGAAAATAATGAAAAATTGTGACAGGACCTGTTCTGAATTTCCTTGAAACTCAGACCGGTCATGCTCTCGTCTGATAGTTCTTATCAGACAAGGGATATATGTTCATTATTAACCAAATTATGTCATACTAAATTAACCAAATAATATCCATTCTTGCGGGGTTACCGCCCACATCCAACCCATTCCCCAGCAAGTAGTGAAATTACTAGTTTAACCATATTCGATATTACTTTCCTTATAAATTTATCGGAATATGCAACATCAATATATACTAGTATAATAAATCTTCATTATTTGCCTTGTAAGCATAATGTGCGTAATACTACAAAATATAATCATTATATGACAAATTATTAAAATAACCATCTATTCCAAATACACAATTTGACAAGACCCACCCCTAATCCCTCAGGATTAAGGGCTAAATCCCGATCCCGTCTAACTTACGCGTGACACGAAGGCTAAACCAACGTCCAACTTTCATGGTAAGTCGGACAAGGGATTCTCGATCCAACCATCCGAAAAGGTACCGGTCTTCCCAGAGTATACCGAACTACTGTGGAGCGCTGGTGTGATGTCTCCGTCTCTCTCGATCAACAGCCCGTTCCACAATAACCTTGAGGGTATCGAAAACACGAAAAGACTGTGAGTGGACAAAAAAAAAACAAAGTATAAGTTCAAAATCAGTTCAAGAAAACAAATACATTTTACCCTCCACGCAAAAACCAATGCATGCATATCAATCCAAGACATGAACCCACTCATATCAAAAACCATCATTGAAAACCATTTAGAAACCCGAGTCAAATCAGCTATTCAAATCCAGGCCTCAGCCTCAAATCTCAAATCAATCTCAAATCCGGGAACTCAGTCCCAAAACTCGTCAAATCCAACTCATTCGAGCCACCGCCCAAAACCAGTGAAAACCAGTGAAAATATCAATCATACAAGTTACTGGATATCAAGTGCGCCCGAGTCATTAAACTCAAAACACAATGCGCAATAACCAGACCTTCCCAGGATATCCGAGTCTTTAAACTCAAAACACAATCACATGCCTCGGGGGGTATCATATCCGAGTCTTTAAACTCAAAACATATACCGAGTCTTTAAACTCAAAACATATCAATCCAGGGCCCTCCCCCCTTCAATCATCTGAGTCTTTAAACTCAAAACCAGATCCAGTGGGTTTTTCTTTTCTTTTCCCGGTCTTTAAATCCAAAACCATTTTTCATTCAATCAGTGAAAACCACAGAAAATCCACAGTCGAATTCGCAACGATGATTTCGTAAGCCGGCATCCGGAACCATCATCCCGAACCCAAATCCAGACTTCCTTTCTAAACCTCGAAAACCAAAACCGAAATCTCAATCTCATGAATAGGGCTCCAAGCCCGAAATCTCTTTTCCAAAATCCATTTCAAATCCTTGAAATCAAATCATATTTCAATTCCCGAAACCAAATCATTAAAACCACAGTCAAATCACAAAATAGTTCAAAAACTCGTAAAACGTGAAATTCTGTAAAATACCTTGAAAAACGTGCAAAATCGTAAATCATCAAGATTCTAAATCAAATCATAGAATAAATTATAGAAAACATATAAAAACATATATGCATGCATCAAGAGTGAGAAAACAGAGTCCACTCACAGACCATTCCGACGTCGCCTTGATACGCGCTCACTTACGCCATTCTCGACCATTCCGCTATCCTCGGCTTTCCCGAACCTGTTCAAATCACATACCAAGGTCACTAACTACTTCACAAAACTCATACTAAAGCCCCATAATTTCCCCGTATTTTTAACTATTTTTAACCGAGCCCTAAAACTTTCGGACAGCCCGAAACATATCGAGACGATGTCCGATTGACTCGAAACTAGCGCCAAAATGTTCGTTACATCGAATAATTTAAAAGTCGTGTTGAAACCTTCTTCAAAAGGCGTGCCACGCGCACACACGCGCCGCCCAAAGGGGCTACACGTGGGCCTCACGCGCCAGCACAGTGTCATCATCAACCTTGCTTTGATCGGTCCGACCGGTTCACGGTTCAGGCCAAACCGGCGTGGCCGGTTCACAGCTCTATCCTATCCAGTTTTGTCCAATTTCGACCCTAATTGATCCTAACCGTCTCTTTCAGCCTTTCCAATCAATCCATAAGTTTTAAACTAACAAAAAAAGAAGCTAAAACCATGTACCTTAATTTGTTGTTGAACCGGCCGTCCATCCCTTCGACGGCTCTCTCATGTCCAGCCACTGTTGGCCATGGTTTCAGGTCCTGCAAACTCCCTTGGACTTCCAGAGCATCATCCTACTGACCAAAACGATCGACAAACACGAATTCAAACTCTACCATTTTTAGCTTAAAAACAAAACGTCCAAAAAAACTCACCTTCTACTTATTTTTGGACTCACACTTAATTTCCCTCCTTCCTTGCCACCTTAGTCTTGTTATTGGTGAGCCAATTGGATCACCAATCCTTCAAACAATCACCACCATTCTCAATGAAAACAGAGCCTTTATTGTTTTTCTTTGCTCCAATCTCCTCCGCCTCTCACCACCGTGAACTGCCCAGCTACCGCCGTCTCCAACCTCTCTTCCCCTCATTAATCTACACGAGTTGTCGGTTGAATGGAGGCCATTTAGGCTCAGTCACACACTGTAACGACCCGTCCCAAATTCCAGGATTAGATTAGTGACTAATCACGATTAGTGAGGCTAATCCGTGATTAGTTGGGCGAAATCGGACGAACGATGCGAAATGACCGTTTTGCCCTTGATCGTGGCAAAACGTTGACTTTTCGATCGGGCGGTCAAATGGACTTTGACCGATGACCGTGACGTAGTTCGTGACGTCACGAGTTCATAGACAGGTGACACGTTCAATTCCGACATTCGAGGAAGAAGTTATGACGTTCGGAAGTTTAGGGGCATTTTGGTAATTTGGGTGAATAGGAGGTCAAAAGTTGACTTTTTGACCGGGAGGTCCGATGGCCGAGGGCCGAAGACTGTTACGTAGATGAGGACGATACGAATCCATAGGCAGGCGGCACACTGAAATCGGACTTTAAACGGGAGAGTTATGGGTCACGGAAGTTCGATTTCACTATGCACGAACTTCGAGACGGGGACGATTTGGCGAAATCTGATTGGGCAGATATTTTGGTGGGTCCCATGGATGAGTGACAAGTGTCACTCATCCTATTGGCTAACTCCCCCAAAATGTGGATCTACATAATTAATTAATATTATTTAATTAATTTTATAATCAAATCCACCAACCATTAATCCTAACCATCCATTTCAACTCATCTTTAAATCCTCACCCTCCATTTCTCTTCTCTCATTAGCTATCACCTCCTTCTTCTTTGTTTCCTCACACCCGAAACCCCCCCTTCACCATTTTCTCCATTTTCTTCAAAACACAAACACACATATTTCCCACCTCCATCACTCATCTTGTGAGTGTGCTACAATGAATATGACTGTGAGGAAGTGGTGAGAGGCTGAGGATGGCAAGCCACGGCCGGGGACGGCGGTGGCCACGGCGGGGAGTCGAACCCGTGAGGTAAGAAAATGTTCAAAAATTCGAAATTGGATTTTAATGGTTTTTACTCGATTCCATTAATTGGGTAAGGTTTCTAGGGATCCCAGGAGATGAATGAGATTGGTTTCGAGGCGTTGGACGGCTTGGAACAGCCGTGAACGGCGGGAGAAGGCACAGCCGCCATGGCTGGATTGAAGGTACGGGTTTTCGATGTTTTTTTCTTCCGTTTTAAGTCATAGGACGGTAGGTTAGGTTGAGACGAAGAGAATGGGACAAATGGGGAGTGTTTTGGTGGCCGGAGCTGGGAGAACCGGCCGGGTCAAGCCGCGGGTCACGGCACCCGGTTACTGGTATTCGGGTCGACCTGCGGGAGGACAGAGATGACTGATGACGTCATCATGTCAGGGATGACGTCATCATGTCAGATCTGACAATGTCAGACTGACATGTCAGACAGTGGGCCAATGTGACAGGACCCATCCCAATCCCCCCGGGATTACCGTGGAATGTGCCCTGCTCCCGTCCAACAAGGGGTGTCGGACCAGGGATAACCAAGAGTCACTGCCCAAACGGGGCATCCAGAGTGCGCAAGGATCGATGGAGGAGGTGTGCAATGTCCCAGTCCCTGCTGCAACCGCATCCGTGATCAACCTGAAGGGCATTAAAACCAAAAGCTGTGAGTGGACAAAACCAATAAGTTCATCAAATACATTTATAAGACATTTATGCCCTCCAATAAAAACGTATGCATGCCACCAAAACCAGTAACCAAAACGTTTGCTCAACCGAGCCATTAGGGCCTTAGCCCAAAAACCGTTAACCAAAAACCAAGTGTGGGAACTCAGCCCAAAACCGTGGAATACCACCACCATGCATATACGACCATGTGGGTCACCACCCACTACCATAAATGAACATTAATTCATTAAAATCACACAATCATAAATCCACCCGGAAAGCCATTTCATTAATTCGTATTTTACCATTACCATCACCAGCATCCCTGATGCTAGACGTCCCTGACGTCATGTCTCACGGTTTCATAAGCTACGCGTGCTGCCCGGGGTCTCTCCGGGTCCATATATCTGACATCCCTGATGTCTGACGTCCCAGATGTCAATCATAGCAATCCTGCTCCTGAGTCATCATACGGTCCGGCTGCTCCGTATAATGACCCCTCGCAGGCAATGCACCGTGACTTCCCCAGTGTCCCAGACATCTGGAGGAGACCATCATATATCCTTGTATCCAGATGGTATATGGAAAACAGTTTTATTAAATCCTTTTATCACATTATTACCATTGGGCCCTGCCCGAAATTTCCATAAAACCACATAATTCCATTTAGGGTCCCTGACCCAAAATCACAATTATTAAATATAGGGTCCCTGACCCAAAATCACATTTATAATCCAACTGGGCCTCATACCCGATTTTATGAACCACTGGGCCCACGGCCCGATTTGTAAACCAACTGGGCCCGCAGCCCGACTTTATAACCCACTGGGCCCACGGCCCGAATTCACAAATCAACTGGGCCCCTGGCCCGATCATATAACTCAAATGGGTCTCAGCCCGATTTCATACCAACTGGGCCCCTAGCCCGATTTCATTAACCAACTGGGCCCCCGGCCCGATTCTCAAATGGACTCCAAGTCCGAAATTTCCAAAACAAGTGGGCCTCAAGCCCGAGTTCATATTTCCAATTTCAAAACTATTTCATCATATTATTTATTTAACCACAAGCACACAAAACCGCAAATAAACCGTTAATCCCGATATACGTGAAATACGGAAAACACCTCGAAATACGTGCAACATATCCAAAATCAATGCTCACAAATACCATCATAGAAATCATGTATATAAACCATATAACACATTTAAGCATGCATAGGATTTATAAAACCAAAGTCCACTCACAGACCGTTTTAACCGTGTGCCTCGATATGCGTGCCACCGGCCCTCCCGGGCCACACAACTATCACCGGAACTCCCAATCCTGTCCAAGTCACATTAGAGGGTCACTAACCTCAACATTAACATCCTATCAAAGTCCCGTAATTTTCCCGAATTTTTACTTATTTTTAAACTTAATTTAAAATCTTCGGACATCCCGAACAATATCGAGACGGTGTCCGATCGACACGAAACCAATTCCAAAATGTCCGTTACATTAAATAGGACAGAAGTCATGTTGACCTCACCTCGAGATTCGCGCCCACGCGCCGTCACGCGCCGCCGTGAGTGGCTGCGCGTGAAACCCACGCGCCTGCTACAGTGTCACCATCTAACCCGTATGTCTGGTAAACGGGTCCAGTTTGCCCGCGATACGACCCGGTTCCAATCCTATCAATTCAGCCTTAATTACAACAATTGATCATTCCATTAGCTTCGTTTTAAGTTTAATTTAAGTTCTGTAACATTGATTACACAATTCATTACCTACAACTCCACGATTCGATGATGAACACCAAGAACACCCGTCCGTTGTTCATCCTTCGAACCCCATCCATTTCGATCGATATCCTGAAATTGATTCAACCAGAAGCTTCCATGGACTCTGTAGATCATTTCCCCCAACACAATTGCTTCAATCCAGTGTTCAATCGTCACGACACAAACTCGAGCACCGTCACTGTTCATCAATGGAGGTCCATCGATCTCGATCGGTTTCCTTCAATTGATGAACCCAGAAGCATCGTGGGATCATGAGGAGTCATTTCCCCACAACAATTGAGTCAATCACAGCCCCAAACTCCACGACTCAGCCTCGATTTCTTCCTCTGTCACCAAGCTCGATCAGAGCCAAAACGGCACCATTCCTTCTCGTTTTTGATGTGGATCGACTCGTCACAACCTCAGGAAGATGTTTGTAACCTCCAATTCGATCATCACAGCCCAATTCCTTCAATTTGATTTTCCCTCCCAAAACTCCATCTTTCGAATTCTCAGTTCTTCCTCACCGTCAATCTCTCGTGTTTACCCAGTTGAAATCACACTCAAAATGCTCACAAATTCACACTCTCAGGTTCAGCAATGGGAGAGGAATTGGTTGGGAGAGTGTTGGATTTGGTTGTACACGGTTAAGGAAAATATGGGGATTAATGGAAATAAAAGATTAATTAATTAATTAAAAATTAATTAAACATCATGATGAGGTCTCCCCCAAAAACATGGATTCTGATTTCAAGGGATGAGTGACACTTGTCACTCATCCAGGTGTGTAGGGTCAACGGTCACTATTCATTATTATATTATTATTTTAATCCCGGCCTCGGTTCGTTAGTTCGTTTCCTTGATCATAACGTCGTCGTCGGATCTCCGATTTCGGCATGCCGCCTGTCGTTGGATTCGTATCGACGATACCTACGTAACGGTCCTTGGCCCTCGCCTATCGGACCACCCGATCAAAAAGTCAACATTTGGCCCCTAATAAGCCAAATTACCAAAATGCCCCTCAACTTCCGAACACCATAACTTTCTCTACGAATGTCGGAATCGAACGTGCCACCTGTCTATGAACTCGTGACGTCCCGAACTACGTCACGGTCATCGGTCAAAGTCCGTTTGACCGCCCGATCAAAAAGTCAACATTTTGCCCACGACCAGGGGCAAAATGGTCATTTTGCACAATTTGTCCGATTCCGCCCTACTAACCACCGTTCAACCTCACTAATCAAGATTAATCACTAAACTAATCCCGGAATTCGGGACGGGTCGTTACAACCTTCCCTCCTTAATAAATTTCGTCCTCGAAATTCCAACCGCTCTAATCTCAACGTACTTCCCTCCTTAATAAGTTTCGCTCTCGAAACTCGATTACCCTGATTCCACAAACACCCCGTGGAAAGTGGAATCGACCACGCAACACGTGTACACCCGTACACCAACTACTTAGACAAAACTTGTCTACGCCCAAACGTACCACTAGTACTCAAAACGTAACGACTACATTCGACCCCGTCGAATGACTGAAACTACTTGTTTCGAATTTGACACCACTTGTCAAATCGACCCTCTCGTTAACGCAACAACTCGACGGTTCCTTTCCCACTCCCACTAGGAGTCAGCTGACCCACTCAATAATCTATGTTGACACATCCTGACAAACTGTCACCACACAGTTGTTGTCAGTCGAAAACTGACACTAGACTCACTCGTGACTACACATGCCACCAACGTACTCGACTCACCAATACCCTTACCGACATTTCACACGACCTGTGTGTAATTAAACACATCGGAATTACCATGACCCATTGCATAGTAATGTCCGGTCCACAACCGTTCCCATGGTATCGGAACCAATCCGACTACCAACACGTTCACCAACACACCTCGGGTATATCCCGTATACCGTAACTAGACATCACAAGTCTACAAGGTATTGCACCTCGAACCATGTACGAAGTACACACATCTACCTAATAACCAGACTACAACCACCTAGGTTATAGCCGAACACGTTCCAATAATGGAGTACGTTTGCCCAATCCAGCATGAGACAAAACGAAACTCCACCCAACATCTAGTTCCAATTCCGAATCCAAATCCGCAATTTCGTAAGAAATCCCGGATCCAAACCCAGACATCACAGTTTAACTCATTTCCAAATCCGAATCCGAAATCATTATTCCGTAAGCTAGCATTTGGAATAACCATTCTGTACCCAAATCCGGAAATATACTTTCAAGTTCCAAAATCGAATCCTGAATCGTCACCCAGAAATTCGATTCCAAATCCCGAAATCTCATTCACATTTACCAAGACACTCCAAAACCAAACCTATCGGTTACCCATTCAATACACTTGATTGACTTCATAGGGAAGCCAATCCAACCTCCACACGTCTAAGGTTGACAAAATTCAACTACCTTGAAAACCTACTCACCCGAGTAGAATACCATACGGGCCCCACTTCGAAAAGAAGTTCAACCTCGTCATTTACGACTCATGTACCAAGGTAAGAGTGATATACTCTCCCCCTATCTGAATCATCAAGATCACGACCCAGATAGACACTGTGTCCCTGACAATAACGTCAAAATCTTAGATCGCCACAACGATCGACAACCGACTCCCACAACTAGACAGATCAGTCAACGACGAGACACGTCGAGACTGCGGATTCTCACGGATTACCTTGTATCAATCCTTGTCATTCCACCTAGGAAAACCAAGGATGATCCAAAATGATGACGTCAAAACTCATCCTACGTGGATGCAACAAAACTCACTGCACTCACCACATCCTCTGCCACCAAGCAGAAAATGGGAATTCTCGTTTACCTAATTTCGAATACGTAGCTCCTCCTAATGACCCACAAACACACATGGGCCCACTAACCAATACACGCTCAACGTACTGGTAACTACACTCAACGTCTGCCAGGGCAGAAAGCAAGAAGTCAACCCCAATAACTTCGGAATACCAATCACCAAAAACGAGCACCACTCTCGTTCCCCAATCACAACGCTCTTCGACACTAAGGTTCCAACCATGTTGGAAACAGACATGCTCCTAACAAGACGTCAAGTCTAACCACTAGACTTCCTACCTCCTCAACTCACTTGGACGACGTGTCCACAATCGATCCGTTATTGTCCCGTTCGCACATCCCGACCTTTACAGGTTCAACACTCGGTTTCCCAAGTTCTCAATTACAAATTCCTACCTTTATACCACTAATGGTTTTCCTCGTCTTTTCCAGTTTTAATCATTTCTATGTACTTTTTAGGGATATTTAAAAACATAAAATCGCACAAATTTTGGAGTTGCCAACAACTCCCTCAAATCCACTAATCATCCCAAAAATTTCTTAAATCTTAATTATACCATTTTAATCCACTCCTTACTGGTTATCTCACCACTATTGGGACTTATCCCAACATAGCACAATCTTAACTGGATCCCATCCAGTCCATCCCTCAACCATACCAATTTCAAAGACCGAACATATGTTCATCATGACGGAGTCACACCCCAACTTGTGGCTCATCGTCAACACCATTACCGACACTAGCACCAGCGCTAGTACCAGCACCAACACACTATCAACAACACTAGTATCAGCACACAGGCATCCATACTAGCATCAACACGAAAGTACCAACCCACAAACATTCATACTTGCACACCGTGTGCAAATACGACAACCCTGGATCTCCGTTCATACCGAACGACGATCCCGTACCTCACGACTATGGGTACCACCACTCTGACAATCCATATCAGGAAAATGAACGCTCCCTGAACGTCCCCTGATCCCCAAGTATTATGACCACACTGATTACCCTCGATAGCCAGTCATCTCCATATGACTTCCGACTAACTGTCATTGCTATCGAGATCCGCATCCACACATCACACCAATACCCGATCCAACACGGGATTCCATAATTTATCTCAGAACCGTATCCGTACATCGAATCCCATAGTTCTGCCTAAACTCACCAGAGCCATCCACATGGTCATCCATGACCTCAGCCACTCGTCGCAGCACAAGTTCTCATCCACTAACCACAATTAAGGTTTACCTTTTTAATACTAGGGTTCCACAATCACACCCTATGGTTCAACCGAACCAAACAGTTTTCCATAATATAAAATCCACCACCTGACCGACCCCGTGGTCTAGACATCGTATAGACGTCAAATCCAATCCTACCATCCCATCAACGTGGGTTCCACCACTAGGTCATCGGCCAACTCCGATGAACCAACATCCCTCACACTAGAAACCACCACAAGGGTTCACATTTTTAGACCATTACTCACATGAGGTTCCCCGAACCTGGCTGCACCTAGCAGCACAACAATCCAATATCACATGACCGAACCGACGGTCCCACTATACCAGTTCACCACAATCAACCCCACTTGGGTCGAATCACATTAACGCACGGCGTATCGGGCCAATCACACTCCATCCACTATCCAAACCCAAAAACTATCTATCAGGTTGATAACGAATTGCAGCCCAATGAGACATCACACCCTCGACCTGCGCGCACAAATAGAGTAACCGTGCTCTGATACCAAGTTGACAGGACCCATCCCAATCCCCCCGGGATTACCGTGGAATGTGCCCTGCTCCCGTCCAACAAGGGGTGTCGGACCAGGGATAACCAAGAGTCACTGCCCAAACAGGGCATCCAGAGTGCGCAAGGATCGATGGAGGAGGTGTGCAATGTCCCAGTCCCTGCTGCAACCGCATCCGTGATCAACCTGAAGGGCATTAAAACCAAAAGCTGTAAGTGGACAAAACCAATAAGTTCATCAAATACATTTATAAGACATTTATGCCCTCCAATAAAAACGTATGCATGCCACCAAAACCAGTAACCAAAACGTTTGCTCAACCGAGCCATTAGGGCCTTAGCCCAAAAACCATTAACCAAAAACCAAGTGTGGGAACTCAGCCCAAAACCGTGGAATACCACCACCATGCATATACGACCATGTGGGTCACCACCCACTACCATAAATGAACATTAATTCATTAAAATCACACAATCATAAATCCACCCGGAAAGCCATTTCATTAATTCGTATTTTACCATTACCATCACCAGCATCCCTGATGCTAGACGTCCCTGACGTCATGTCTCACGGTTTCATAAGCTACGCGTGCTGCCCGGGGTCTCTCCGGGTCCATATATCTGACATCCCTGATGTCTGACGTCCCAGACGTCAATCATAGCAATCCTGCTCCTGAGTCATCATACGGTCCGGCTGCTCCGTATAATGACCCCTCGCAGGCAATGCACCGTGACTTCCCCAGTGTCCCAGACATCTGGAGGAGACCATCATATATCCTTGTATCCAGATGGTATATGGAAAACAGTTTTATTAAATCCTTTTATCACATTATTACCATTGGGCCCTGCCCGAAATTTCCATAAAACCACATAATTCCATTTAGGGTCCCTGACCCAAAATCACAATTATTAAATATAGGGTCCCTGACCCAAAATCACATTTATAATCCAACTGGGCCTCATACCCGATTTTATGAACCACTGGGCCCACGGCCCGATTTGTAAACCAACTGGGCCCGCAGCCCGACTTTATAACCCACTGGGCCCACGGCCCGAATTCACAAATCAACTGGGCCCCTGGCCCGATCATATAACTCAAATGGGTCTCAGCCCGATTTCATACCAACTGGGCCCCTGGCCCGATTTCATTAACCAACTGGGCCCCCGGCCCGATTCTCAAATGGACTCCAAGTCCGAAATTTCCAAAACAAGTGGGCCTCAAGCCCGAGTTCATATTTCCAATTTCAAAACTATTTCATCATATTATTTATTTAACCACAAGCACACAAAACCGCAAATAAACCGTTAATCCCGATATACGTGAAATACGGAAAACACCTCGAAATACGTGCAACATATCCAAAATCAATGCTCACAAATACCATCATAGAAATCATGTATATAAACCATATAACACATTTAAGCATGCATAGGATTTATAAAACCAAAGTCCACTCACAGACCGTTTTAACCGTGTGCCTCGATATGCGTGCCACCGGCCCTCCCGGGCCACACAACTATCACCGGAACTCCCAATCCTGTCCAAGTCACATTAGAGGGTCACTAACCTCAACATTAACATCCTATCAAAGTCCCGTAATTTTCCCGAATTTTTACTTATTTTTAAACTTAATTTAAAATCTTCGGACATCCCGAACAATATCGAGACGGTGTCCGATCGACACGAAACCAATTCCAAAATGTCCGTTACATTAAATAGGACAGAAGTCATGTTGACCTCACCTCGAGATTCGCGCCCACGCGCCGCCACGCGCCGCCGTGAGTGGCTGCGCGTGAAACCCACGCGCCTGCTACAGTGTCACCATCTAACCCGTATGTCTGGTAAACGGGTCCAGTTTGCCCGCGATACGACCCGGTTCCAATCCTATCAATTCAGCCTTAATTACAACAATTGATCATTCCATTAGCTTCGTTTTAAGTTTAATTTAAGTTCTGTAACATTGATTACACAATTCATTACCTACAACTCCACGATTCGATGATGAACACCAAGAACACCCGTCCGTTGTTCATCCTTCGAACCCCATCCATTTCGATCGATATCCTGAAATTGATTCAACCAGAAGCTTCCATGGACTCTGTAGATCATTTCCCCCAACACAATTGCTTCAATCCAGTGTTCAATCGTCACGACACAAACTCGAGCACCGTCACTGTTCATCAATGGAGGTCCATCGATCTCGATCGGTTTCCTTCAATTGATGAACCCAGAAGCATCGTGGGATCATGAGGAGTCATTTCCCCACAACAATTGAGTCAATCACAGCCCCAAACTCCACGACTCAGCCTCGATTTCTTCCTCTGTCACTAAGCTCGATCAGAGCCAAAACGGCACCATTCCTTCTCGTTTTTGATGTGGATCGACTCGTCACAACCTCAGGAAGATGTTTGTAACCTCCAATTCGATCATCACAGCCCAATTCCTTCAATTTGATTTTCCCTCCCAAAACTCCATCTTTCGAATTCTCAGTTCTTCCTCACCGTCAATCTCTCGTGTTTACCCAGTTGAAATCACACTCAAAATGCTCACAAATTCACACTCTCAGGTTCAGCAATGGGAGAGGAATTGGTTGGGAGAGTGTTGGATTTGGTTGTACACGGTTAAGGAAAATATGGGGATTAATGGAAATAAAAGATTAATTAATTAATTAAAAATTAATTAAACATCATGATGAGGTCTCCCCCAAAAACATGGATTCTGATTTCAAGGGATGAGTGACACTTGTCACTCATCCAGGTGTGTAGGGTCAACGGTCACTATTCATTATTATATTATTATTTTAATCCCGGCCTCGGTTCGTTAGTTCGTTTCCTTGATCATAACGTCGTCGTCGGATCTCCGATTTCGGCATGCCGCCTGTCGTTGGATTCGTATCGACGATACCTACGTAACGGTCCTTGGCCCTCGCCTATCGGACCACCCGATCAAAAAGTCAACATTTGGCCCCTAATAAGCCAAATTACCAAAATGCCCCTCAACTTCCGAACACCATAACTTTCTCTACGAATGTCGGAATCGAACGTGCCACCTGTCTATGAACTCGTGACGTCCCAAACTACGTCACGGTCATCGGTCAAAGTCCGTTTGACCGCCGGATCAAAAAGTCAACATTTTGCCCACGACCAGGGGCAAAATGGTCATTTTGCACAATTTGTCCGATTCCGCCCTACTAACCACCGTTCAACCTCACTAATCAAGATTAATCACTAAACTAATCCCGGAATTCGGGACGGGTCGTTACACAATGGGAGCGTGACACGTGTCACTGTCAGGGGCTGTCAGTGATGACGTCATGCTGACGTCAGCGATGACGTCATCATGTACTGTACCTGGCGCGTGAAGCCCACGCGCAGCCACTTCAGGCAGCGCGTGAGGGCGCGTGGCAGGGAATCTGGGGAAAGTTCCAACATACGAAATCATCTATTCGATGTAACGAACATTTTGGGACTGGTTTCGTGTCAATCGGACACCGTCTCGATATGTTTCGGGGCATCGGAAGGTTTAGGTTCGGTTTTAAAAATAGTTAAAAATAAGGGAAAATTACGGGGCTTTAGTGGGAGGTTAATTAAGTAGTTAGTAACCTTCTATTACGATTTAGACAGGTTTGGGAGTCCCGGTGACGGTGATCGGCTCGGGGAGCCGTATGGCACGCAAATCGAGGCGGCAGCTCGGACGGTCTGTGAGTGGACCTTGTTTTCTAAATTGGTGCATGCATAAATGTTTATTATATGTTTTATTACTTGTTTGATGATGCCATGGGTGCATTTGTATGTGGTTACGTATAAGCACGTATTTCGAGGTTTCGGCCTTATACGGTGCTTCCGGGCACGGTGCCCAGCTGATGTCCTATGTTCGGGCACGAGACCCAGTCACTTTACGGCTTTGATTTCAGGTCAGGTCAGGGAACCTTAAATGGATTCCCAGGTTCATGACGGTTTAGGGGAACCGGCATGAACCCTTGTTATGGTATTATGGTTCATGACGGTTTATGGGAACCGGCATGAACCCTTGTTGGTTATTACGGTACATGACGGTTTAGGGGAACCGGCATGTTACCTCGGTTATGTTATTATGGATCATGACGGTTCAGGGGAACCGGGCATGGATATTATGTTATGTATATATATGTTCATCTACCTTCCTTTACATGTTCTACTATCTCCTCCGGGGAGGGTCGTTGGCCTGGGTGGACCCCGGAGTAGTCACGGAGCACCGACTGAGTGGAGTCACCCCCCAGTTGGGTTCCTTACTCTCAGGAAGGCTATGGTTACTATTACCTCGGGTAGGGTCAGTGGTCTGCGGACATTAACCTTGACTTTGAGATGACTCGGATTGAGACCCGGGTAGCACGGCGTAGCTTTGGATACCGTGACAGGATTGGTTGTGTGACTTATATGTATATATGATATATGATATGTGGTGTGCACAGGATTTGAGCAGTGGCTCGTGTACTTGGTTTATTTATGGTTTGGGGCCGAGTCCCTTATGGATTTGGGCAGTGGCCCGTATGGTCGTTTTCATTGTGGTCCTTTCGACCTTGGTTTATATCTGCTTTGAGCTTAGTCCCACATATGGTTTGTTTTGGATAAATGGTTTTTGAATGCATGCATGCTTTTAAGTGAAGGGTACAAATGTCTTCTTATTAACTGTTTTTATAAACTCTTGTTTTGTCCACTCACAGTTTTTAATGTTTTGACTGCCCTTCAGGTTGACATCGGATGTGGACTGTAGCAGAGACCGAGATATCACATGCCTCCTCCGGATCCTGGCGTACTCTGATAGCCCGGGAGGGCAAAGGTCGGAAATATCCCTTGTCTGACACTCCGTGTCAGACAGGAGCAGGGTCATCCCGCACTAATCCCGGGGGGATTGGGATAGGTCCTGTCACACACACTAGCACGTACTCTGTTTTCTCCCCGTGCACTAACCATAAACGATTTAAAACAATTGAAGGCGGTAGGGGAACGTTCTACCACCATCCAAAATAGGCCAAGTGTCCACCATCGTGTGGGCACACTCCCCAGACCGCCACATGTCCCAATCTTCCCAATCTGTCTCAATTGACCAAACTGCCCTTTCTCATACAAATTACCATTTTGCCTTTCAATTTCCTTGACCTGTATCTTACCCTTCTGATGTCCGATGAAGGCGTACCACCTGTCATTGTACTCAGGACGTCGAGATCTATTTAATGGTCCTCGTGTGGCGTGAAGAAAACTTATCGTGCAAAAAGTCAATAAATTTCCTTCTTTTAACCAAATTACGAAAATGCTCTCGACCTTCCGAACGTCATAACTTCCTCCTCGGATGTCGGAATCGGACGTGCCACCTGTCTATGAACTCGTGACGTCCCAAACTACGTCACGGTCATCGGTCAAAGTCCTTTTGACCACCCGATCGAAAAGTCAACATTTTGCCCATTCTAGGGGCAAACTCGTCATTTCGCACCGTCCGTCCGAACGGCTCCAACTAATCACCGACTAACTGCACTAATCCGTCATTAAATGCTAATCTAATCCCGAATTCTGGGACGGGTCGTTACACAATTATTCTCCCATTTCATATGTTAACCCACTTTGTGTTGCATAAGAACCACTTTAATTGATATCTTCCTATTGTCCAAGAGTCATCATAATCATAGCATCAATATAATCATTATAATCAAACATCAGAGATTCATTGTCAGGACCCGTCCCAAATCCCCTCGGGATTAACGCGGGATACGCCTGATCCCGTTTGACACGAAGTGTCAGACAAGGGAAATTTCCGACTTTAGTCCCACCGTGCTTCCAGAGTAGGCCAGGATCCGAAGGAGGAGTGTGATGTCTCGGTCTCCGCTACAGCCCGCATCCGCGATCAACCTGAAGGGCATTAATGACAACGCCTAAACTACGAACTAAATTAAACACTTAATTCGAGTGTTATGCAATTTAAACATTTTTTGTGTAGATGTAGTATTGGTAAATAAAGATCGTTCTTAACCGGGGAAATTAGGGAACATTAATAATGTGTTAGTGAGAAAGAATAATGAATAAATTATTGAATTAAAGAATAAAATAATTAAATAATTAAATAATCAAAGAATTAATTAATTAAAGAATAAAAGGATAAAATAATAAAGAATAAAGAATTAAATAATAAAGAATAAAAGAATAAAGAATTATATGGGGGGTTTGGAAGGGTTGTAAATATAAAATAAAGAAAACAAGTAAAAATAATTAAATACTTCTACTTCTACTTTAACTTTTGTACTAGTGAACTTTCTTCAAACACATATTTTTACCAACACTCTAACATCATGCTCATATTGAACCAATCACGAAATCCTACCTTAATCATCTCAAATACATGCATACATTTTTCATATTATAAATGCACCGAACAACGGATTATTACTCACAATATGATTCACCTTAAGTTAGTGATTTAATGCACCGAATAACAATCAAACATTAAATCTCTTCAACTCTATTCTAAATGCCCCAAACAGTGGATCAACATTTAGTTTCTAATTGAAGTTTAAGTACTAAAACATATAAAGTAAAAGAAATTCAAAAAGTAAAACACATAGAGATTGCATTCTTACTTACAAATGTTAGAAAGAAAATACCAACACATATATTGAATTATAAGTAAAACCAATAACAATAACAAGAATTTAAGTAGAAAAGTATGGATTTTCACAAGAATCACCGAACAGCGGCAGGAAACTTGTGAAGATTGAAGAAGAAATACAAGGAATTCGGTCTTAAAACTCTTGAATTGCCTTAGAATTACTTGGCCTAGGTATTTCTTAAGGAAAGCATAAAAATGTGTTTAAGAGATATCAAAGAAATATCACAAGAACAAAGTAAAGAATAAATGAAATTAAGAAAAATAAAAGTAACATAAATGAAGAATAAGAATTAAAAGAAAGTTAATTAATAAGAAAATCTACAAGAAGTTAAAATGATCCCCAAAAATGTCTCTCAAAAGAGAGAAACAAAAGAACTAAACAAAGAACTAAAAGCTAAGAAAAATGGAAGAAATGGGAAAATGGGACTAATGGGGGACTCCAAATACATGAAATGACCTCCCTATTTATAGAGAGAGTGCCACAATTGTTTAAATAAAAGTACAAAATTAAAATATAAAAATAACAATAAAATAATACATGAAGAAGTGATGGAAATGATGAGATTGGGTGATTTTTGGGGAAAATATGCTGATTTTGGGGAAAAGATGTTTGAAAAATCAACCAAAATGGTTGAAAATGAGGAAATAGGGCTGCTGGTTTTTGGCTTGGGCTGCTGGATTTTGGCTTGGGCTGCTGGTTTTTGGCTTGGGCTTCTGGTTTTTGGCTTGGACTTCTGGTTTTTGGCTTGGGCTTCTGGATTTCAGCAGCTTCCCACCGAATTTCCTTGCGATTTTCGGTGGTTTCTCATATTTCGTACATAATTTCTTCGTTATAATTCCGATCGGAACGATTCTTTCACCAAAATACTCCAAATTTCAAGCTTTATTTATTTCTACAAAAATATCACAAAATAAATTAATTTGTCTAATTGTTTATTATTTTAATATTAAAAGTCAAGTATAAAGGGTATAAAATAATGCTTATTTAACGACCTATCAATTAAAACCACGAAAAGTTGTGAGTGGACAAACCAATAATTTAATGAAAACATTTTCATGAAAAAAAGATATTTATGTCCTTCACTAAAAGGCATGCATGCATTCAAAAACCAGTAAATCAAATGAAACCATTAGGGCCTTGGCCCAAAACCGTAAGTCAAGTACATGGGAACTCAACCCAAAATCAAATACATGTGGGGACTCAGCCCCAAACCAGTCACGTGGATCTCAGCCCAAAACCATTCATATGGGAACTTAGCCTGAAACCAATCATCGGCATCCCTGATGCCTGACATCCGAGATGTCACAATCTATATCACTATCACGGTTACAAGCTACGCGTGCTACCCGAGGTCTCAAATCTCAAGTCTCCCTAAGGTCCACCTAGGTCAATGACACACAGATCAATGACCCTCCCTGGGGGGAGGTTTTAACCTCTGGCAATCCTGCTCCTAAGTCACTATACGGACTGGTCGCACCGTGCAATGACCCCTCGCAGGCAATGCCCCGTGACTACTCCAGAATACTATGAGACGTCTGGAGGATTCAACCCGCCACTTCAGGATACTACAAGACGTCTGGAGGGCATCCGTTCATGAGGATGGTATACAGAAAACCTTTTCAAATCGCGGGTTTTCCATAAACCATCGTAAATCCACAATTGGGTCCCCGACCCGAAATCATGTTTCATAAACCACAAATGGGCCTCATGCCCGATATAATAACCAACTGGGCCTCAAGCCCGAACTCGTAAACCAACGGGGCCCCTAGCCCGATCGTAAAGCTCAAATGGGCCTCCAGCCCGATTTCTCATTAAATCAAATGGACTTCAAGTCCGATGGTTTCCAACCAAATGGGTCTCATGCCCGATTCCATGTTTAATAATCCAAAACTTTTTCGTTAAAACCATCAAAGAAATACTAGCACGTATAAGCACCGTATAAAACCGAAAACCTCGAAATACGTACAAATACATAAATACTAATATACCACAAACAAATTCACTCATGGCATCACAAAACATGTATTTAAACTCATAAAACATTTATGCATGCATCAATTTATAAACAAGGTCCACTCACAGACCGTCCAAAGTCGCGCCTCGATACGCGTGTCATACGCCTCTCCCGGGCCAATCGTTGTCTCCGGGGTTCCCGAAGCTGTCCAAATCGTAATAGAGGATTACTAACTACTTAAATAACTCCTCATTAAAGCCCCGAAATTTTTCGGAATTTTTCACTATTTTTAAAGTCGATCCTAAACCTTCGGACATCCCGAACTATATCAAGACGATGTCTGATCGACTCGAAACCAGTTCCAAAATGTTCGTTACATCGAAAGGATGATTTCATGTGTTGAAAACATTCCCAAATGCTTCATGCGCCCCCACACACCGTCCAAAGGGGCTGCGCGTGAAGGCCACACGCTTAGCTACAGTTGTCTCTGTCCTTCGGCAGACTGGGTCCGAACTGGTCCGTCTGCAATCCGATCCGGTCCGACCGGCATGACCGGTCCAGCCTGTTTTCTCTCCCATTTTTCATCTGATTGCTTCCCTTTCAATCCAAATCTTCCTAGCTCAACCCTAGGAACCTATTTGTGTGAATAAAACTAAGAAAATCGACCTAAAACCTATCCGTCCAAAACTCCCTTCACGGTTCCAATTTTCCGATCATTCCCCCTCAACGTTCGACCGTAATCCACCATCCAAACCATTACCTAGACGTACCTACTAACCCAATAAACACTCCCCAAGCAACATATACAGCCCTAACGTCCAAAACAACAAAATGGAATTTTGAATTGAAAACTCACCTGCACGGTTGGTCGTTCCTCCGCCGTCCACGGCGGATCAGGCCGCACCCAGCCACCATCCTCAGTCTTATGTTCACTTTGTCTCTCACCCTCAGTCCAGAAGCAAAGGATTGAAATGGTCGATGGATTGGTTTTGGGTGAGATCGGGTTGTTTGGGTTTAGTCGATCGAATGAAGGAAAAAGGGGGGGTGGATATGTATGTATCAATTTGGGTGGGCAATTGATGGATGACAAGTGTCATTCATCCATTGGGCCTGCCCCTAAATATCTGGGCCCACTTAATGCCAAATGGCATTAGTCTCGGAATTCGTGCAATAGTTCCCTCGAAATTCCGTGAACCGTAACTTCCCCGTCGAAAGTCCGATTTCGACGTGCCGCCTGTCTACGGACTCATATCGACTTGATCTACGTAATGGTCCTTGTCCCTCGGTCATCGAACCTCTCAAGTCAAAAGTCAACTTTTGCCCTCGTTCACAGGCAAAATTGTAATTTCACCCTGAACATTCGTTAATCCTTGGCTAATCCCCGATTAGCCTCACTAATCCATAATTAGTATTAATGAATCCTTAAAATTAGGGACGGGTCGTCACATTCATCACTATAGTCATCAATATAATCAACAATATATTCATATCCAAATAAGATTAAAATCAAACCCTTTAATTTACTCAATTTAATTTTGGATTTAAAGTAATAAACAATATAAGTTTAACCTTGAAACTATACTCAATCAATGTCCAATTAACTTGAAAATTGTACCATTGGACTCATAAAATTAAGCACTAAAACTTTCATGTTGACCGGACGGCCAAAGAGGGCCGCTCGCGCAGCCACGAGCCACCACAAGGCTTTGCGCGTGGTGGCCAAGCGCCTATAGCAGGGACCTCTTGTTAGATCCTAGTTCCAGGTCATTCAACTCGCGACTTCGACCCAGTTCAACATTGACCATTTCTCGGCTGTTTCTTGTGATTCTAACGTCAAAGTTCTTCTAATAGTCTCTAGGAGAGGATCTACGGGTTTAAAAGTGAAGGAACTTACCTCAAACTCCCTGTACAAGCTTTCAACCTTCGGCCCTACCACGAACTTCTTGTTCTGGCACTTCACACGTGCTAATCTCTCCCGTTTTCATTCTATAATAACCATATGGTCTCTCTCATCATTCCCAGATTCTTGGTTTTAAGCTAGGAAGTCTCAAAACACACTAAGGAGTCGTGGTCATTCTCAAGCTTCTCGGCTATAAAGGCATGTCTCCTTCTCCAAAATCTGCTCTGATTTATCTCCCTTAAAACTCTCCCTTTCCTATCTGATTCTTTCCATTTTCCCTTTTGCGTTTCTTCTACCTTTTTATTTTTTTCCATTTTCTTTCTTTTTGTTTCGGCCTTCCTCCCCCGATTACCCATATTCACACACACACACACACACACACACACACACACACACACACACACACACACACACACACACACACACACACACACACACACACACACACACACACACACACACACACACACACACACACACACACACACACACACACACACACACACACATAAATACTTAGGGTATGTCGGTGGGGGAAAAAGATAGGGAAACTTAGAGAATCTTCTAGACAACACACATGTTTCACATGTCAAAAATATAAAATTACCAAATTACCCTTTAAGCCAAAATTACCATAATGCCCCTAGTTATTTTTTACCCATAACGAACTTATCCAAACTCTTTTTTCGGTGTACCGCCTGTCTATATATTCAGGAGTTTGAGACCTTTGTAACGGTCCTCAGGAAACTTTCAGAAGGTCTCTCGATCAAAAAGTCAACATTTTGACCCTATAGGAGCAAATTTGTCATTTTTTAATTTTTCGAATTTCCGGTGTGTTGGAAATTATTTTTTGTGTTTGTTAAGTTATATATCTTACACATATTTCATGTCATATTTGACCCATTTACTTGTCTTTTGATTAAATCTATGCTATCCGTAGTAGAAAATGATGCTTTTATGAGATATGTGCAGAGATTGGAAAGATAACTGAATTCTAAGAATACTGGTAATAATGGCTCAAATTGGAGTTAAAATGAATGAGATGTCTCAAAACCCAGGTCCTATTATGTCCAAATTGAGCCCTTGCAAGGCCAAGGGCATCTTGGGGTGCCTTATTTAGGGCCAAGATCTATACCGCGAATCTAGCTAGTAACGAGTCCGTGACATGTCATTGACATGTCTGGAAATTAAGCCCAGGACGTGTCACATCCCTAAGTAATCCAAACCGAGACTTGGAGCCACACCTAGGCATGCCCTCGAGTGCCCAAGAGGAGCCCAATATCGAGTCCAAGACCTGCCCAAAACAGGACCAAGACTGTGCCTCGGTTGTCGAGATTTCTTGACAGACAAGCCAGGATGTGGCTTCAGGGGATGCCCCGATTGTGCGAGAAGAAGACATGAACCATCCTAAAGCCACTAGATCTAGACACAAAAAATTTCAGGAATCATGGTCCATGATAAAGCCAAAAACATGCTAGGGAATGATAAGACATGCCAACACATCCTAATTAAGGACCAAGCCACCGATTTTCACGGCCTGACCTAGGATTGTGCTAACTTGCAATCCCACCAAGCAACTCGAGTTCGTGTTGGGTTTTCATGTTTTCTGGGTTTAATCTTTCAATTATTTCTTTATATATAATTTATGTTTTTGTTGTTCATTATGCGTAATGAGCAGTTTCTTTTAAATCAGAGTTGATCATGAAACCCTAACCATGACGACTTCTTAATTTGGTTTGGCGCTTGGTTTGATTATTGTGTTTGCTTGGTAGATTGATTCACTCTTTTATTGAAACTATTTTGTGTTCTTAAAACTGGCCATTTTGCTTTCATGAAAGACGAGTTTTCAAGGAGTATAAGAAATGTAATTTGTAAAAAGAACCATGAAATTCCCAGTTCAATGACTTTCTAGAGAGATCCATGGCATTCCTAGTTCAATGACTTTATTTAATGCTTTCTTTTGTGTTACGATAGTTTAAGAGAACTATTGTATAATTGATTAGAAGTTTAGTAGTTTAAAAGAACTCAACAAAGGAAGAAGAAATAATATAGGTAAGGGTGAACTTAAACGACCCTTTGCACGGGCACTAGACCAAGTAACCAGCATGATAATTGAATCTTGCAAACTAAGTTAGAAAACATTATGGTTAGGTGTGGATTGTGATTCCCATGTCGGTATCCTTGTTTAGTCTTTGTTTAGTTAAGTGTCAAAACACATTCAGTTAGCGTGAGTCTTTACTTTCTATTTTTAAGTACCTAATTTATGAGTTAAGCAATTTATTTTATAAAGTTTCAATATTGAGTCAAGTCTTGTGGGACTCGACCTTTACTTGTACTATTATACTATTTGCTGATTAGTGAACTTGCTAAGTTATAATTGTCAACATTTATATCACATTTATTGTCGTATTTTTCTTCCAATATCTTGTGTTTGGCTTTTCTATAGTAGAGTTGACCTGAATTCTAACAATATGATTAGTGTTTCAAAGTAAATTATTAATTTTCTCTAAATATATATAAGATTGTGCTTTCGAAATTCATTTTTCAATCTACATTATCAAACATTAGAATTCATCATTCCGAAAACCTAACTCAAAATGGAGAAAATTCAAAATTCTTTCTTCAACTTGTATATCAAACTCTAAAATTGATATGAACCTTATCATAGCTCCAAATCCAAACTAGAAATTTTGAAGGAAAAAAAAAAAACCTCTATCATATTGTTAGGGTTCACATAAAATTTTCCATAAAAAAATCAAAGTCAAAAGGAATTCTTTCTTCAACCTGTAATATCAAACACTAGAATTTCTATAAACCGTATAATTCTAAAATCAACCTTGAAATTTTGAAAGGAAAAAAATTAAATTTTGAAACCCTAATCTTATATTGTGAGAGTTCACATCAACTTTATTATAGGAAACAAAACTCAAAAAAAGAGAGAAAAATAAAAAAAAAAATTCTCTAACCAGTACTATCAAGCATTGGAATTTATACGAACCTTATAATTAAAAATTAAACCACGAAATTTGTGAGAGGGATTGACAATTTTGTTGCTTCTTTTTGGAAAAAAAAAATTGAACTTTGAAACTCTAATCTCATATTGTGAGAGCTCACACCAACCTTATCATAGAAACCCCAAACTCAAAATGGAAAAAGTTCTCTTATATTATAATCGTTCACACCAACTGTGCCTTAGAAAACCCAAATTCAAAATAGAAAAAATTCGAAATTATTTCTTCAATTTATAATATCAAATGCTAGAGTTTTTAATTATAACCTTAATTATAATTTCAAATTCAAACTCAAAGTTTCGAAGAAAAAGATTAAACTTCGAGACCAAAATTATCATATGTACGATGAGAGTTCATATTAATCTTATCATTAAAAAAAAACCAAATTTAATATAAAGAAAATTCAAAACATTTCCTCAAACCATAATACGATTATCGAGAGTTCACATATATCAACCTTATAAAACTAAACTCAAAATGGAAAAAATTGAAAATGAGTTCTCTGATCCATAGTATAAAATATTATAGTGCATTGAATCTTATAATTCAAAATTTAGAAGAAAAAAATTGAACTTCGAAATTCGAATATCGAGAGTTTATATCGACCCTACTCTAGAAAAACTAACGCTAGAATTCATATGAACTCTAAATTCAAAATCAAACCTTAAAACTTTGAAAAGAAAAAAAAAAATCAACTATATATGAAAACCCAATCATTGTGAGAATTTACATTAACCTAAAAAAGCAAACTAAAATGAAAACAAAATTCAAAATTTATTTTTCAATCCATCAATATATATATAACGGTATAATTCATATAAATTAACTTCATAATTCCAAAATCCGAACTTGAAATTCAAGAAATCAAAATTTGAACCTCGAAACACAATCTTATTTGGATGACTCAAACTTAGTACGGTTGCAGTCAAAGAAATCAGATGATCTTCAACAATAGAAAACTGAACAGATCAACATTCGAGAAGGATGCAAGAATATTCTGTTCAATAAGAAAATATCGCCAGTGTGGATGATGAACTCAGAAAGCTCCAATGTCGCCGACAATATATTGTGATTAATATTGATGATCAATCATCGATCGATGGAACGAAGATGATATAGTGCATATATCCTGCAATTTTAAACAACAGTTCAGATTATATGTATATATATATATATATAATTGAAAAAAATCTCACTTCTATAATAAATGCATTAAATAAATAATATATAATGAAAAATTATACTCCAACAATATCGAGGTCTTTTATGATAAAATCTCAGACATGTCCGACTTAACACAAACAAGCCTAAGACTTCATGTACAAAATTCTTGTGTGTGTGTATATATATTCTTAACCCCCAAAAAAAATGAGTCCAAAATTAATTAATTAGTTAGGACATAAATTCAAGTGAAAATTGATTGATGTTTATGGTCATGATTCGCACCAAGAATTACCTAGCTAGGTTCAATTAATCTTAATATTGTAAGCAAAAGAATTCTAACCAGATTTTGAGCATTTAATTAAACAAGCTAGATTTCTTCCAATTTAGCTCAATACTATAACCAATAATTGATTAACGTCTTCTCAAATTCACTTGTAACTCTGGAATCATCACTGTAAGAGGCAAATTAAGGACAAAAGTACAAAATTCTTCCAGAATTCGTCTATGAAAAGAAACAATGAATTCACCATAAGAACCTTATTGCATCAATCAAACACAAATACCGATTGAATTCCTTCATTATGAGTAAGCATAAATTAAACACTCATAGCTAAATACCTTTAATTTGATCTCGTGAGCTCGTTTGTTGAGTGAGATTGAATTGGATAGCTCGTGGGATTGAATTGGATAACTCATGTTCAACGTACCTTGAATGCAAAATGATTAGTAAATTCATGTGAAAAATGATTGATGTTTATATATATGGTCATTCGCACCAAGAATTACCTAGCCAGGTTCATGTATGATCTTAACATTGTCAGTGAAAGAATTCTAATAAATTAAGCAGTATGTATTTACATTGCATAACTATATATAGACAATCATTCACTCGTGAACCATATAAAAAGATATCAATCCAGATTTTGAGCATATATAAACAAGCTAGGTTTGTTCCAATTTAGCTCAATATATATACTATAACAGCAATAATTAATTGATTAATGTCTTCTCAAATTTGCTTGTATAGTAACTCTGGCATCATCACTGTACCTAAGAGGCAAATCAAGGACAAAAAGTAAAAATTCTTCCTAAAATCATCTAGGAAAAGAAACAATGTATTCACCAAAAGACCGCCTTGCATCAATCAAACACATGCATATACATACTGATTGAATTCCTTCTTCATGATTAAGCATAAATTAAACACTCATCATAGCCAAATACATTTTGATCCCATGGGCTCATTTGGTGAGTGAGATTGAATTGGATAATTCGTCATACTCAATATTGTACTTTGAATGTAAAAACTGAAGTGTTTTCATTGTAAGAGTTGAAAAGAGGGTGGACATATATAAAAAACGTATCCAATCCAATCCAATCCAAATATCCCATAAAAAGAGTAGAGTGTTAAAGAGGTAAATTTTCTTCCATGTCTATTAATGTCACATTAGCTATTGCAATGAAAATACATCCATTTTATATTCAAACTATATATAATGAATTTGATCAAGTTATACAATTTAATCCAATCTCACTCACCAAACGCGACAAAATTTTTATATATAAGGGATTTACAAATGATATAGATAATGATCAACATCAACATATCAGCATCATCTCATGCATTCACACAACAAACTAGCCAACACACATAAATAAAATATTGGAAAAGTGCACGAGACAAGTACGTACGTAGTGAAATATACGGTCCAAAAATTAAGTACCTTATTGGAAGATCGATCTAGTACTGGTCATCCCAGACTATGTACATTGTGGAGGCCTTGCTGAACTGTTTATGTATCATGTTATTTTGATGATATATATCCAAAGATTAACACAAGTTAGGAACATTAACAAATGCAAAAGAAAGTGAAAACAAAAAAACTTTTTCTATGTTTATTTGTTCTTGGGAAATATAAGCTGAAAATGAACCAATTTAGTTTTGTCATCCAAATCGCATGTCTAAATGTTAAAGAGAAATACACTAACTAGTGATAGCAAAACAAAAACCTTTTATCTTCAAAATAATGTTTTATTTCCGGACTGTGAATATGGACGAAAAATTCTAATAGAATAATTCACGTGATCAACCAATGGTCCAGATTCACAACCAAGACGACCATTTTAGTATGATATATATCAGAGAGTAATTTCCGGGCCTTGGAAGATTTAAGGGAGTAATTAAGGAAATGCATACCGCATGGTACTTCGTACACATGTAAAGGAACTTAATTAGCCAAACCAGCCAGTTCCTATTTGAATTTAGACAAACATATATATATATATATATATATATATATATATATACAACATTCATGCATATTTCGAATATATATATCCACAAATTATCATTTCAATTCACTGAATCAACAAACTAGTACTTTTAAGCCAGAAATCTGAAGTCTTTATATAAATATTTTGTTCCTATGGCCCAGACTGATCAAATCTGCTGGTGTCTGTAAATTATCATTTAAAACCATACGCAATATGCATCAACTTACTGCAGGAACGTAGAGTAAAAAGACAATGATCGATAATAATTGAAATTGACCTACCTCGATCATGATATGATAAAAATAAAATAAAAATTAAGTATATGCAGTGAAGTAATGTGGTAATTAAAGCCATAATAAATTTATATAAATACCCTCGGCCTGGCACATGTTAACAAAGTGAAGGTCATTTTATAATCAGATATATCGCACACTCCAAAAATTATATCGGTATATATGTCGTGCCACGGTTACAAGAAAATAATAGACTTTCAACATACTCCAATGCTAATTAAGCCATTCACAAGGGGTTCACCGTACTTCTACATATCAAACCTCACAATGTAATAACAAGGAATACATGAAATATAATTCTTCAAGGATAGAAATAAACATTCCTAATTAGAACAACTCACCGGCCGCTCCACATTCCCAGCAAATTAATTATGCCTCTTTCTTTTCAAATTAAGCTTCTGTCTGCCTACACATACCAAAGAAAGTGCACCGCGAGCAACATAATAAGATCATCATATGTGCGTGCGTATATATACATAGTCCTACAAATTAAAGACTAGAGAAGATTATTTTGGACATTGGAGAAGCCAATTCAAACCTATTGAGAGAAACAATCTGATCGACAGCATATACAGCCAGAACAAAACCAGAAGAAAAAACTTACACTTGATCATAACAAGCAGCAAGAGTTTGGAAACCCGGCCCTCGTCAATAAGCCAACCTCCAAAATAACCTTAACAAGATACAAGAGAAAGATAACAAATCGAGAGATAACTCTTTCACATCAAATCACAATGCATAGATCCAATATCACAAAAGAAATTAATTAATTTTTTTAGTAATTAATCTGAATGTTGAACTGGGACTAGATATACTTTAAAAACACACAATAATGGGGTGCACGCAACCAACTGCAATTAAGCTACAATCAAAGGCTCAGCTCTCATCTACTATAATTTTAATTATAGGGTTAATTATAACAAAATCGACCCACCAAGAAAGCGCATATATATACTTGAAGGTTGAAGGATGGTGATGATCGATGCAGTCATAGAGCAAGAAGGTTGAAGGAGCTAGGACCATACTAGCTTTAGCTATATAACGTGAATAATATATGGTCCCGCTCCATGCTATAATTCTATGGTGTATTACCCCGTTTTTACCGCTAATTTTGTACAAAAATCATTGTAAGTCACGCTTTTAAGGTGAAAGGTACAAAAATCATATTATATATATATATATATATATATATTTGTACATGAATAAAACAAACCATTCATAGATATTATATAATCAACTTACTTACCGAACTTGGAACTTTTATTCAAACTTGAAATTAAAAGTAGCCCCACACAAATATTTTGGTAATTGAATTCAAAATGAAAGATGGATTGGAGGTGGAGGAGGAGGATGAGAATATGAGATCGATGAAGATGGAAATGATGTGATGAAACTGGGAAATTATGGGAAGCTGACAGAAAGAGACATGAGCACGCAAAAGCACTAGCATACCCTTTATGCTAATTGCCTCTGTGTGCTCACTCTCTTCTGTCAAATTTCTAATCCAATTTTCCAATTTTCCAATTTTCTCATTTTCTCATTTCCAATTCCATCCAAGAAACGCAAACCCAGAGAAAAAAATGATCCATAATACATATATGGATGAGATCATTATATGGCTCAGACGTCAGATCTGACATATATCCACCCCGTAAAAGGAAATCCCCAGAAATTTTTTTGGGTGTTGAAAATAAAATAAAAATAAAAAGGGACGATTTAGGGTTTTTGTTTGAAAAAAAGAAAAAGAAAAAAAAGGTGGAAGAGAAAAAGGAAATTAACCACCTCCAGAACCCCCCACCCCCCCCCCCCCCCCCCCCCCCCAATAGCAAAAGAAAAAGACTCTCTCTCTTCATTGACTGCACTTATAGGTTATAGATGAGTTCTTAACTCCTTCGGCCCGATCTGCATGAGGCTGCAGGACGGAACGTACAGTTGTCGGTGACACATCGCGGAGAGAACCCCTGACGTTTCCTCTTTACCTCCACAAGTGCCGTGACGGCGAGCACCCGTTACGGCCAAATAAGGAAAGTATTTAATATGTGACATGACGTTTCAGAGACACAAAGAGAAAAAGAAAGAGAAAGAGAGAGAGAGAGAGAGAGAGAGAGAGAGAGAGAGAGAGAGAGAGAGTGAGGCTTTTTAATTTGCTTTGGCTGCTCATTTCTTATCGTATATACAAACTGAAACTGGAGGGTTTGTAAAATAAATATACATATATGTGTCTGTCGTTGTGTGGGTGGGTGTGCGATGAGAGAAAGAGCAAGAGAGAAACAGCGATTCATTTGTTTTTCGGGAAGATAATTAAACAAACAATGACTCCAAACGCCACCAAAAGCTTTTGATCAGTACCAAAATCAAAACAAAACAAAACAAATCCAATTAGGTGACTAGCAGCTACTTTTATTGTTAACTATCAAAGTAAATGATTAAATAATATATTAATTACTATATATTGATTACAAATGGGGTCTCAGTATAGTAAATTTGCTTATGTATTGCTTTATTAGTCGTGAAGTTTGATTCACCTGAGATTCAAGAAGATTTAAGTGTTAGACCATGGGAGTATCCTATTTAAGTTTCTTCATGACATCAAAATATATTTAAAATTTAAGTTAGATAATGTGGCGGTGGGTGTAGTACGTGATCGAGTTCAAATCTCTCGAGGATTATAACTAGATTTAAAGGAGGCCGTGATGTACGGTTAGTATAGCGATGTCGATTCCTTATGAGATCAAAATGAGAATATTTAAATAAAAGACCTTAACAGTAAGTGTAGTGCGTTCGTTTTCCCAACTCATAACAATATGTAGATAGTGGGGGACCTTAAGATCAAAGCAAAATTTAAGTTGGATGTCATGGTAGGTTGTTGTGTATCTTTCCGAAATTAAGTGGGTGTCATGCATTATGTTGTTTTCTAATTTTTCCAAATAAAAAGTGACTTTATTTAACCTCATTATCGATTTGAATTAAAAATCTAAAATGTAAGGATTTTACGTCAAAAAAGTGTCTTAAAACTTATCCTAAATTCTCAAATATAGCTTTTCTTGAATCCGTTATTAGAAAAAAGATTTTCACACAATTTTTTTATCAAAATCAATTTTAATTATCATATTTTCTTAAAAAGCCTCAATATTTAAGAGTGAAGAAACAAGTATAATATATATTTTAAGATAAATACAGAAATAAAAAGAAAAAGGATGACAACAAAACAAGTATAATATATATTTTAAGATAAATAGTGGAATAAAAAGAAAAAGGATGACAATTAAGTAGCCACTGGCCACTGGCCACACCAATTAAAAACCTAAAAAGAGGAGAGACGTACGCGCGACTGTGTCGAGAAATAATTGGTTGGATGAGATAATGTACGTATTATTTTACAACACATGGGTAGGGTTGGTTTCGTGACGGATTTGTAGCCATTGATTGTGATGACTTCAGTTTCATTTAATACCGGGCCTATTTGGTGCCGTCAGATTGAGATTTAAGATGGGGTACGTGTAGGGTAAGGTACTCTTATGACTCATAAGGGTGGATTGTCTTCTTGGGAAATTGAGGAGATAGAGACTGCGCCAATTAGGGAGACAGCAGAAAGAAACAGCTTTTTCGATCTTCATCCTTTGCCACGCCGACCGCCCTCCTCCGCCAATAACCGTACAGCCCTTCTCACACCAGGCTCCTCATTTGCCTCTCAAGGCTTGCCGACACCAAAATTTTATTATACAACAAAACTGAGCGGACGAAATTATACATATTTGATAATTAATCATTATCCATCCTCAATGAATTTGAAAACTCACATTACACCAAGGAAAATAATAATAAATAATATTATTATTATATATCATTAATCCGAAATGTAACTGGCATTCCATCACAATCGTACGAATATTGAACTCGAGCCCTAATTTGGGAATTTTCAAAGGACAAAAAAAATTGCCTACCGAAGTCTTACCGCACACCTTATATTTTAGAATTTTATTATTTTGGAGATTTTATTAAAATAATTTTCAAACTATTTTAACTATAATTTTACTTAAATGTAAGAACTCGGCTTAAAATACCTTAAAATTAAAGTTCCCAATTCACCCAAATTATAAATTTCCAAATACCGCTCAACTCATTTTTTTTTTTTTATAGAAGAGACGTTTTATTAAAAAATCTAGAAATGGTACAACAGATAGGTATAAAACTTGTCATGAATTTAAGCGTGATCATCAAGAACAATAGCACAATCAAAAGATTTGTGGCATGAAATGATTCACCGAGAATAAAAAAACAAAAGCAATTAATCAAATTAGACAAGAGATCCGTATACCAGTCATGAGTGATAACAAAATCTAGAAAGGCTAAAACAATAGCTTATAGTTGGAATTTCATGGGCAAATCGCCAAGAGGGCCTACTATCCGTTTATTAGATTAGTAAGTACCGGTGAAAACAAAAAAAATCGGTGAACTTTTGAACAATGTGATTAATCAAACAACTATACCAAGGAATTTCAATATATATACTTCTTTTACTTTCTAATTAACTTTGAAAAGTCCTAACATTTATATAAATTTGTTGATAGTGTAAGTGCAATCCATCTTGACGACGAATAACAAGAAATATAATTTTTTTTTCTCTTAAATATTGTACATTTTATTTAATTTATTGTTTTACATATTTGTTTAACCTGGTAAAATTCATGAATCTACTTATTTTTTCCAATGGAGATTGGGCGTACATTGTTCTACAATATTATTACTCCATTTTATAAACATTTAACCAAGAAAAACTCTATTAATAATGCAAACACATTATGCGTACATACAATATTGACTTCTTAATTATTACAAATGTTAAGAAAAATTAGAGATGTGATCTAAGTTAATATGAATTTCAAGAAAAAAACAAATAATAATAGAGTCATAATTTAAGGGGAAGGTCTTATATATAGTCGAATCATAAATATTATGTACTATGAAATTATTAATTTATATATTTACCACACGAAACCTGTATAAATATTTTAGAATGTATCATGAATTTTTCAATTACTAATTTAATTAACACATTAATTATCCCTAAGTCAGGCGGACCAAAACTCTTATTTAACTAAAATTATTAATTTATCGGTTATTAAATTATCAAAATTCTGCTGTAAATGAATTTAATTTTAAGGCGTCCCTTAAAAAACGACTCCCGGTCATATGGTTAATGAACCAAATTTTTTAGCACATACACAAAAATTCTTCTAGTGACTAACAAGTTACGTACTTAAGGAAACACAACAGAAGCAGGAAATTAAGTTAATCGAGCAAAACATATTTAACTCCTTTGATATTACAATTTAATATATTCTTCTAATTTACACTACACAATTCAAAATTAAAGTTTCATTCACATTGATGAATAACACAAATATATGAATATTTCCTAATCAAATATTAAGTATCACTTTATTCCGTGAAACGGATTTAATTTTAATGTGCTGCATACACTTCTGATATCTCTGTTGCTCTATTTCATTAGCCAAGTTATCTGCCAACAAGGGATTGATTGACTAATTATTTTGTAAAAAAATTATTAAAATAAAAAAAAATAAAGAAAGAATAAGATGTTGAACAGTGAATCCAATCTGAATTGTTCTTCGATCCATTCTCAACCTTCAAACCCAATTTAATCTAATTTTTCATCATCATCATCTTCTTCTTTTTCTTCATATATCTAATTGGGATTTTGGGTTATGCAGAAACCCAATCCCATTTTTTTAAGGTAGAGTCCTTTACATTTTCCTCTGAAACATTTAACTTCCTGTGAATGCACACCCTCTTTTGCTTCCGCCTCAGCTTTCTATTCGGGAAGAACCTGGGTTTCTCCACCTGTTGAATTAATAGCAATAATAGCCATCGCATTCGGCTCACCCACTTCACCACCTTCTTCAACCAAAGGTCTGCATCTTCCAAATCCGCATCAGCCTCAACCGACGCATCATCACCCATCTCATTCTCATCCGAATTCTCACAATCCCCACTAGTGCACACTCCACCAACATAAACATCACCTAGAACTTCCACAATTAGAGCATCCCCATTACAAGAACCACATTCATCTTCACCCACATCCCCACTGAAAACCGCCTTAACCTGACCATTTTCACCCCCAATCCCATCCCCAGCGGAAACTCCCTCAACCTGACCATTTCACCAACAATCCCATCCCCAGTGGAAATCCCTTCAACCTAAGATTTCAAATGGGTTGTATCAGAAATGGCGATTCACCTTGATCGAGATATAAGAAGATTGAAAACCCATTTGAGGCAACGAGCTCGGGAGAAGGCTAGTAGTGCTATAGAGCCGCAACAGCAGTACAACAAGAGCAACAAGGAGCTCGGTTTTCTTTGGGAAGATGGTTCAGAATTCATCGAAGAAACCAACGAGGAGCAGCCACCTCCAAAATGTGGACCAAGTCGTTGCAATTGCTTTCACGACAACGACAATGATAGGTCTGACGACAAGCTTGACGTCTTCGGTAGCGGTTTTGGGGACTCAAATCTCCTCCGGTTCATTTGGTGGCGACGCCTCCGATATTCTTAACGGATAATCTTCTCTTCAATTTACATTTTTTACATTGTTGCATGTCTTCGGTCTCCGTCGTTCCTCACCTTCAAGAACCCCAAAGGTGCTTTCGTTTAGGTGCTTAAAGTTTTGACACCGCTGAAGATGAATTTCTATTGGCCGTTGCGAAGGATTTGAGAGAGCCCAAGAATTGAATTGCTTGTTATCTATCTTTCACTGCCGCCGACATTGAGGTTTTGAGTGTTGCATCTGTAAAATTGTTTTTTCCTTCTTCTTCAGATAATTCAATACTGGGCTCATCTCAAGCACAAGCACAGAGCTTTAATGGGAAAATAGGTCGTGAGGGACTCTTTCTCAAACACGCACGCAAGAACCATGGAGAGGAGCAGCTGCACTTCCTAAACCCAATCTTGAAAAAATCCCAATCCTAGGTTGTTAGGTTGGTTTTAGGATTTTTTTCAAACCCAGATTGGTGGCTTCTTTAAAATCCCAATCCTAAGATGAAATCCAGATTCACTATTCATTGTTCATCTCATTCTTTATTTTTTGTTTTTAAAATTTTAATTTTAATAATTTTTTATAAAATAATTAGTCCACCCATCCTTGCTGACACGTAAACACTTTTAACGACATCTCTAATTTGGTTAATAAAATAGAGCAACAGAGATACTAAAAGTGCAATTGTGCCAATATATTAGAACTAAATACGTTTCGGGGAGTAAAGTAATACTTAATATTCGATTAGGGAGGGCATTTTGAATAATAAGTCTATATATATATATATAAAAATATATATACTTAATTACGTACCATTAGAATAAATAGTAATAGTAAATATTAGAATAAACCATTGTTACACCATTGACAACTTTTATTTTTATTTAAACTTTTATATCAATTTATTTTTATTGAAAGATCCTTCATACAACTAAAAATAGCATTGTCTTCTTGGATTCTCTTTGCCCCATGTGCCATTTAGTATTTGGTGTCTTTAGCTTCTTGGTCCCTTTATTATATTATATATTAGATAGTTACAAATGAATTTTTTTATATGAAATAAAAAAATGTATGTATTATTTGGGGTTCAACGGTAGGGTATAGAAAGTTTTTGGGATGGGGTAAGTTGATGTTGGAAAATATATAGTACGATGTAGGGTTTAATTCTTGGATTTTGGGCACAAAATCCAAAAGTTAAATCCTAAACCATACGTAATTAACCAAATTATTTAATATCGGATAATAAAGATTTTTTTAATTTAAAATTTAAAAGTATTTTGAAGAATTTTTGCTTTTAATATCTTGCTTTAAATTGAATTAACAACTCATACTACTTTTAAATTGAACAAAAGAAAAAACATTATAAATAGGAGTAATATTATTATAATCTTTAATATGATATTTTACTAGCTAGATAAAAAAATTCAAATTTGAAGTTTAAAAGTATTTTTGAAGAAAATAGTCAATTTTATTATTTGACTAGTTATTATAATAGTTAAGACTAAAAAATTTAAAAAATATGATTAATGAATTTTGAATAAATATTAATATTATAAATGACTGATCAATGGTTAGCCCTAAATATTATGGCTACTCTAAACCAGCTGCAAATTGACAAGAGTAAATGGGAGCCACGTACGGCAGGAAAGAATTGGTATTTATGGGAAGCAGAGACCACGCCCTTAATAAAGCCCCCCCTAATGTCCTCCCAACTAACCTTCTGTCTTTAACTTATTCTATTTTTTCCTTTTATACGTTATAATTTAGGTTATATTAAACTGATGAATCATGACTTCATGAGCTGGGCTGAGAAGAGACTCGAGGCTGGTCATCACTCTTCACTCATATCATGGATGGACCACTCATATATCGCTCCAACTTGTCTCCATCCATTTTCATTCAATCTTGTCGCTGCCTATGAGTAAGCTCACATTAATTAAATTGAGGTGATCTAGATCTCTCAAGAAGAATCAATTGTCAATGAGAGAGAGACAGATAGAATTTTAAAATGTTTGTGAGTGATTTTTTTTCTTCTTGGAGACTTCCTGATTTATATTGGAGTTGCTCATTTACAGTAGACTTTTTAACTAATTATTATATATATTTATTGTGAGTCGGGCGTGTACGATGAAATTTTACTTAATCGGAGAATAACGAAAGTTAACTTAATATGACTCCACTTTATAAAAACGTTCTTTTGAAATAATATATTTCATAAATATTGTTCTTCTTTATATTTGAATTCGAATCTTTTCTCTTGTATTTGAATTCGAATCTCGTTTCTTCCGTATTTTCTGGTCGGAAGATAATTTAAAAAATTGTATCCACCTCTTGCTCTACTTTTGCCTCCCAATTCCCATCCCCACAATGGATGGATATGGGATAATATTTTGTCTAGGAATCTTTAGGAGTGCTTATTGCTACCCCATGTGGCAACTGTCGGTAGTATAAATGTAATGTGCCAAATCTCCTCCATATGCAAGTGGAATCCTTGATCTTCATTTTCGGTTTCAATTGGAATCTAATCTTAGATTACTTATATGGCTATATAGGAATAACTAACACTAATTAAATTAGGGTTAGTTAGTTACTATTTAGGGTTTACGAGTTCATAATGGCAAGTCCAGTTTATGTTTTATGTTTTAGGGAGGGTTAATTAATTACTATTGGCCTATATATCGATTGTCTTTATAATTTTTTTTTAAATTTTGACATGTATCTAGGTAAATAATTAGAAATAAAAGTAAATAATTAGAAATTAATAAGAAAATTATCAAAAAATAAATAATTAGAAATGAAAGTAACCTCATATGTACATGGAGGTATCCTTACTTTGGGCTGAGAGGGTTATAAAATCCTTCTCGTTCTTTAGAATTGTGAGTTTAACTCATTGCAATTTAATTAGTTCAACTTAATTTAATTAACCTATTACACTTTAGGCTAAAAAAACTGACAAATTTCAATTTGACTAACCTATGATACTTTCTTTTTTCTTTTCTTCACCTTCAAATCAAAACTCACACATCGCAATTTTCGACTTCGAAATAAAATAAGTTATGAATTTCTTGCTGATCATATGACCTTCCACATTAAAAGATACTTTACTTATACAATATATCAATAATGAAGAGATAATGAGGATTTTGACGCTATTAAGATTCAAATGGTACAATTTAATATTAGAAAATGATTATTTATGTATGTTTAATTATGGATTTTGTTGTAATTGATTTTTCCTATTTCTATCAAATTTTTATTTATTTATATAGATGCATTTGAGGGACCTAATAAGGTTTATTACATCCCTCTTAACTACGTGTATCTTTTATTTATTTTTATTAATGAAATTTACTCGTATCATCGAGTATCTTTTACACTAATAAGTAAATTTATCCAAACTGAAAATCGAATTCAAGAACTATCATTGCATACGCAATTTTTGGTATACCTATATATATATATGTACACAAAGCAATATATCATGTAGTCATTATTGCACGTACTCTTGTCCTTTGACATGGATGCAAACTCACTGGCTGGTTATGCCAATTTGAAAAAATAATTGAAATTAGTCAAAAATAATTGACGAACATTATGTATTTACATTAACATAGTTAAATACAAATGCGAAGATAACGATCTTAAACACAACAGTTGATCTTTTATTATTATATTCATCAGTAGATAAGCGCTGAAAATTATATTTTACTGCTTTTTGGAAAAATGGCAAAAGGAAAGTGGCTTTTGGTACTGCTAGTGGTACACGATCCATATCGTCAGAGTGTTTTGCGAGTGAGTGAGACTTTTCTTTTGTTTTAATTAAAGGCAGAAGCAACTGCATCAACCATGACATGAAATTGAAACTTTTGCAGCAACATTTGACCAAAATTGTGAGGTGTGTAGGGAAGGGAGCCACAATCGATCTTTATATTCTTATTTTATGATATAAGAATAATAAAGTGGAAGGGGGAGCAAAGCATTTTGGGCAGGGGGATTGGAATTTAAGTTTCAACAACCACCAACAATTTGCAACCCACTAGCTTCCTAAAACTATACTACGGTACTACCTTAAGTGGGGGACAACTAGATTATTACTAGAGCTTGTGCGCATGCATGTGGGGATATCCTTATTCCTTACAATAATCACAAAACTTACAAACCCTCTCGTACCAATAATTTATCCTTCATGTCGCATTTAACGAACATTAATACTTGAGTACGTATTAGTAGGACTCCTAATATTATTTAGACACACCAAATTAACTATATTTAGTGGCACACTTGATGTGATAATCAATAAATAGTGAAGTCGGTGCATCAAGTGATTTAATTCATTAAAATAATATCATTTATTAATTGCCACATCAAATGTGTCACTAAATATGGTTAATTTAATGTGTTCAAATAACATTACTCTACTAGTAAGGATGAAATATCCTTATTTTTTTATTTGTATACTACTTGAATAATTTCTTTTATCCAAATTAATTATGAGGTGCATTTCGTTCTAATATTTATTACAACAAATTGACGTATGTCAACAAATCAATGAAGATAAGGATGAATCTCATTCTTACAAATAAAGACCTACGTATCCTCTATCTATTCCTATCATCGGTTAAGAGCAAATTCAGAATTTGTATTACATATATATAGAAGAATAAATAAGGGAGACGGACCAAGGTTGCCTCAGCCTTGTATCATGTCCATCTCCATTATAAATATGCAATAATAATATGTGTGAGAGAGAGACCTTGAGTTTGATTTTTATAAAAGACGAAATATTTACTTAATGTACATAGAATATAAATAATGTAATTTCCATCTCCAATTTTATTATATAATTTTTCTTTTGTAAAAGGATATGTTAAGAGAAATTTATATGTAATCACAGAAATATAGTTATGGAAAAATGTAGAAAACGAAAGAGCGAGGGCTCTCGACCCTTCAGAGAACCCTAGAAAGTAGAATCTTCAAGAGATCTTAGAAAGAAATGGGCTTGAAACCTATTCAAGTCAATTCGGCATTCGGCTTTGGTTGTTTGTGGAATGTGTATGGGGTTTCTGGAGCATGAAAGGTCAAATCTTATATTATTATATTCTATAAAAGAGGTTTGTTTGTTTTGTTTTTTGGATCGAGTAAAAAGAGGTTTTGTTTTTTTTTTTTCGTCGAGTAAAAAGAGGTTATGTTAGATTTTGTTTCCTTCCTAAAAGGAAATGTTAGGTTTGATTAGGAGAGCATCAAAAGTCCAATCGTCCAATAGTCCAATGCATTATTATTATTATTATTATTATAAGAGATCAAAAGACTTCATCAAACAAAAATCCTGACAAAAATATTTTTTTATGTTATTTTAATAATTAATAATGCAATAGTAATATTAAATATTAAATATATAAATTAAAATAAATAAAATGATTAATGAAAGGAGTAAGTGGTAAGAAAAAAAGGTAGCTGGTTCACTTAATTCCTCATCTTATTTTTATTAAAAAAATTAAAAAGAATCACGAAGCAACTGGACCAAATCAGAACTTTAAAATAGGAAAAAGAGCACAGCCATTAAGCTTTGACCCTCGATCTGCAACCGGGCATAAAATATAGGAGAACTTTCAGTTCCAAGTATGAATGAAAGGCAGGATCAGTTAGAAGATGCACAGCTAATGTAGCTAAACATGATCGATTTTGATATGAATATCACTTCCATGCTAATTACTAACAAACGAAGGTTGTTTTGGTAGAGAAGTATTGATTTGATGTTCAACTAAGTTCCAGTATCCAATTTTCTTTGAAACCTAAATTACAAATCGAGGAAATCTAGGAGACAGCATCATAACAATCTGGTACTAAATATCATTATTCAAACATAGTCGGCTCAGTGGAATAACGTACAACATCAAAGTTCACAGAGTAATTTCAATGCAGCGTGCAAGTCACTAGGATCATGGAAATGCAGCTGTTAATGTTGTAGCTTTAAGACCTAGGCTATGGCCTAGGCTTAAGTAAAGCAAAGGAAGACAACAATGGAAATGGAAGAGCACCAACAGTACAATGCTTCAAAGAATATGCTGGCAAATTTGGTTTGAATTAGGAACTAGTTTTGGTTTAGAATTAAGAATTTTTACTTACCTGTTTTGGTTTACTTGGTTTCTTGTTGAATAAAGATTAGTTTGCATAGTATTGGAAAAGTTAGGTTATGTATCATTTTGAATATAGGATTTGGTGCTTATATATAGCTTGACTTACGGCTTATAATTGTAACCCTTTAGAAACCTTTGTAATTGCATATAGCAATATACTGATTGGCTCATAAAGTGTGTGCATCCCCTATAAGCAGGCGGAGCTTGGTTTATCCGTACACTTATGGGTTACAAATTCGCATATTGAGATTTCCGCTGCATTAGTTTCGTGGATTTGTTGGTTTGACATGGTATGAAAATGAATTGGATCCGTTGCTTATATTTTATTTGTTTGTTATGGAATATCAATATGATAAAATATACAACAATTTGATTTTCATAACTTTTAAATAAAAATCACCAAGAAAAAGAAAGAAGGAAATACCACTCTCTTCAATTTCCGAATATTTGGATCTGTGTGTGGGCCCATAGCCAAGAAGTGTAGGGATTTCTCTCCATAAAACGAAAGAAATGAAACAAAACATATCCATATATGACACTTCAGGTTAGAAACCCATTGTACCATTGGATCTCGTCCGTTCTTCTGGATTTATATTCATTTCTGCCTCATATTACCATTATTAATAACTGGATAAAAAAATGAAACGAGAGAATTCTTTAATGACTTTTAGCGAAAAGGGTTAACTAGAAAGAAAACGAATTAACCAATTACTTTAATGTGGAGTGTTACACTAACAATGACTGAATTTTTAAGTCCATACCAGTGGTACTAGAACAAATCCGACCACGATATGTTCTAAAATGCATTCCCAGACAAGACATAGATTCGAAAGAAAAAGTTTCTTGTAGCTCATATTGAACAATTAAGAAGCAACCATCCATGTATTAGAAAATAAACGAAAGAACTAGGAACAAATTTTCTTCAAGTTTCTAAAAATAAACGAAATGGAATGATGGATACTAGCCTACAAGTAAGAATATCGGCTTGAGTAATGCAAACTTGGTGAGAATCCAATGCCCCAAAAAACTAAGGGTTCCTCCACAAGGTTCATCCATGGAGGGTAAGTCACGGCCTAAGATCAGGCCGAAAGGCGTAGTCGATGGACAACACATGAATATTCCTATATTATACCCCTAATTGGTCACGAGGAACGAAGGAGGCTACTTTAGCCGAAAGATAGTTATCGTGTTTACTTAATGTTTCCTATAAGTATGATGTATGCAATCATGGGAGACACTATAAGGTTTTTTATTTTAAGTGCACCATGAACTCACAAAAAAGTCACACTTTACACCTTATACTAGTTATTCGTTCACTTAGCACCCTGTAACAGTCGAGTCAACCAACTCAACAGTTTTTTCGTTACGGACGTTTCATTTGTCGTGATAGTGTCTATATGGTGCCTAATTGATCAAAATGCACTGACTTGACAAAGAGCAATTGTGGAATTTCACAATTGAGGCCCTTAATTCCCAAATTGAATTGGAAAATTCCAATTCAAACCCTAATTCGAAAATCCCAATATGGGACTGCTACGACTCAGGTTCTTCCCCTCCCTCGTCGACGCAACCCATGTTTTTCCCCTCCCTCGTCGACGCGACCCAAGTTCTTGCCTTCCATCATCGACGTGACCCAGGTTCAAAGAAGAAGATATAAACGACCTTGAAGCGAAAAGTTGCTACTGAGGTAAGAAATGCAAAATCAAGACTTCGTGGACTGACAGACATCTTGGCAATGTCCATATTATGGGGTAATGAAAAATCATAGATTTGGATTGATTGTTGAATTGACGGTGGATGATAGATTTTAGGGACTAGAGATTTTTTTTTTATTTCAAATTTCTTCATATGGTCGACCTGCAATTTTTTTTAGGTTTATTGCTTCAATTTTAGTTGAATGATGTTCAATTTCCGTTCTAACTGCTGGAATTATGGGTAAATTTCTAATAATCAGGTGTATTTAAATGCAGAGAAACAATTGTGAGTTTTAGGAATGGTTCGATCCTGAAATGTGACATCGGTGCAAGGCAACTATACCTGGGTTGTTGAGAAAAAATGGGAGAATGGAAGAGAATTTGAAGACAAGCGAAGTTGGATAAGGAAGCTATGTGTTGCTCTAATAGTAATCTGGCTTGCGTTGATCTTTAAGAAGCTTGAAAGTTTGAAGTAATTTGCTCTACCTAACAATCTGATTTTGTAATAGATGCTAACATTTAAGTTGTAATGGAAATATAATTTGGCCTGTAAATTGGAGATAGTTCTAGCAATGCAATGTAAGATGGTTATTCTTGAGGATGCAATGATGTGTCGAAGTTGGGCCAATTATTTCTTAAGATTGCAGTCATATATGTGTCAAAGTTGAGCCAATTATTTCTTGAGGATGCAGTAATGAGTCAACGTAAGCGTACTTTTTTTTTTAAATATATTTACAAGGAGGAATTATTATCACACAATATGCTCAAACGTCAGCATAATTATATTGACTTTACTACATATAAATTCTTTCGCATTCTATCTTTTGTGATTAAGAATAATCTGTAACAGAATCTCGGTGATGAAACCGTGTGGATATCCTAAGCATCTTATATTAGCTCAGGCGAAGAAAGTACGCGAAAAATGCGCCGGGTTCGATTAGCTCAAGTAATGAGCGTCCAGAAAATGATCCGAGTGAAGAATTCGATCCCCAAAAAGAGAAGAAATTGGAGATTGCCATCTATTTAACAGATGCATTAGTGACCAGATACCGGTGATGACGACGATAAAATCCAAAATTCTGAATCATGATATGGTCATTAACAGAACCAATAGTAACAATCAAGTATGTGATAATATACCAGTGATCGTTTCACGAACCTTCAACGGTACCAGAGCTTGCTAACAGTTTGAAAACACGATTAAAGGACGGGATGGGGTTAGAGAACGGTACCCAGGCAGGTTTTGTGAATCTATAATATTACCTATAAAGAAAACATCTTTTCGACAAAACTAACCCGAGGTTCTCTACGGTTGCCTCCGAAATAACAATAAGAGCATAAGCATCTAGAGCATCGAGATAAAAGAAAACTAGGTTACTCCTAAAACCAAACATAACGCTAGACTATCAAACTGTGAATATAACAAACCTAGCCACAAATCGGGGCAGTCAAGCCAACGATGATGACAAAATCTAATGCATGCTCACCAGGGAGACTAGATCAACTTTTGGTTCCTCTTCGTCGCTTCTTACCAGACTTGGTGGTCTCAATACCCCGTGCCTTGGACGAAGCTGGTGACTTACTCTTCTTACTCTCCGTTGCTTTCTCAGAATCACTCGAGTTGTCCTTCACATCCTCATCCTCATCGTCTTTTATCTTCAAACTAGATTTCCCCTTGCCGGTACCATTGGCATTTGTTTTCCCACCACCCACAGAGGATTTGCCCTTGGAAACGGAGGCAGTCTTTGGTGTGCCCAGACTCGACTTCCCAGCCTTCTGTGTGTCTTGCTTGGACTTGGAAGCTCTATGCATACTGCTGTCATCTTCCTTGGATTTGATACTTTTAGGTGTCTGGGCATCATTTTCCTTCGACTTACTGGATGTCTTGTGAGCAACGTCGATTGATTTACCACTACCACTTTTTGGAGGTAGATCCTTTAATTTTTCACTATGGTCATCATCTGATTTGCCAATAGTAACTTTGGATTTGCTATCAGCTTTACCACCTCTTGATTTACGACCATATTTAGTAGTTCCACCTTTTGATTTGCTGGAGGAAGCTCTCCCACCCCTAGAAAATCAAATTGAGTTTAGAAAATACAGAAATAGTGATGCCAATTTTTTAAGTAACATAAATTGCACTCACGATTTGGGTGAAGCATCCATCTTTTCTTGCTTAGTTGACTCATCAGGACTTTTTTTCACTTTCTTCTTCAAAGGTCTGCATATGACAGATAACATTGAGAATTGAAGAGATGACCAAATTTTCATAAAACAAACGCGTGCCAAATAGATATAGCAAAACAAAAAAGACGACTCACGAACTGGAAACTCAATACTTAGACACGGAAATACAAAGCAATAGATTTTTAGGATTTAGATTATGGTTCAAGAATCATCTGGGTTCCTATGTGCGAATTGACTTAGACATTGATGATAACAGGATAGTCTACCAAACATGGTTGACAGGAAAAATTAATTTTCAAAACCTTGCTTCAGAGGGAGGTCCTACCAAGATATCTCAAAGTGAGACAGTAACTTAATCAGTGAGTGCTAAATACTAAAAAGTTTATCATTCAACAAACAAGCAGAAGTGGAGCCAATGTCGGATTCATTATGCAAAACAGAAAAACAATCTAAGTTTCGTTAAACTAGCAAAATTTTAAAGATAAGAATGACACGAGATCAAATTTAGTGCACAAGCTCATCAAACTTAAAGGCTCGTCAAAGCAGTAAATTCTAAAGTACACATCAAAAGTTAAAAATACATACACTTCAGAAGACGCATCATGACTTGATCGATCACTTTCTTGCTCCTGTTAACAAAGATGGCTCAGCAAAAAACTGGAAGTATGGAAGGATATAAACTAGCAAATGAAAACGGTAGTCATTTTACCTCATTTAAGGCAGGTTCTTCAATTCTATGCCAATCCTCTTTCTTAAGATTTAGTATTTCTTCATCACCATCAGTATACAATACCTATGTAAGAAAAACAAGAGTGAAAAGGATTGAGTAATGTCAAACTTCATTTAACTATATATATACATATATATATATATATAATTAATGATAAGTATGTGAGGATCCTTTGAGGCATAATTCAATTAAAATGAGAGAATAAAGTGTACACCATCTTAAAAGAATGATACTTCCATGGTTAGCATCTCACCTTATGCTTCTTTTTAGCAGAATCAAAAGAATCAACAATACCTTCATAATACCTGAAATTATGATTCAAACATTAAAAATACAAACTAAAAATTCGGACTTTATACCTATCCAAAAATTCATTAATCTAGTTCTTTTAAAAAATAAAACCTCATCATAAATTCAGAGGTTCTAACAGCTGATATAACAACTCTGCTAGTATTTACAATCAAATTCAGAAACAAGTCACACAAAAGTTTCTAATCTCCGTTGGAAAAACTTAGACTCGTCTGTGACCTTCAAAAGGCCTAAAAGGCTATCAAAAAGATGTCGTATCCAAAAGCCATCTACTGACACCCAAGTAAAACAATTTTAGAAGGATAAAAGTACCAACTGTTGCAATTTCATAGTAAAACTTAAGTCGTTGAGAAGCACAAGGACTACTAAAAATACATACATGTACAATCAACATTTTTAAGCATTACAAATTTCAAACAATGTAGCGGTTATGAAAATTGAAAGCCAGACTACAATTAGAAATATATAACAGAGAAAAAACAATTCACTTATTTATACAGCTCATGCAGCATTCCATGAACCAAATATTTACGAGCAAATTCCTGGAACATTGCATAAGAAAAATGGTGATAATTTGTTGTACAGGACAGAAGTGCTTACATATCATCATTCGGCCAATAAACTTTAATCTTTACACCAACCAAATTATGACCATAGAGTTTGTCCTCAGATTCCTGAAAAGGCAATAAAGAAGCAAAATCAACAGTCATACACAGACTAAAAGTGTTGATTACACGCATGATTCATTGTGTTGTAATAATAATAAGCACAAAAATACAGGAGTGTTAACTAAGGTCCGGTCTACATGATGAACAAAAATTAACAATAGTATCCCAGAATCTTGCAAATGTAAGGAGAATTCCATTTGATGCCCAACTTACATAAAAGTATTCATCATATCAAGGACTAGGCACCTAATTCTTTTAACAAAACATACAACTATAACGCTACATGATCAAGCTTTCATACCTTCTCTTTTTGTGGAGCACGCTTCCTCTTTGAATTAGTCTTAGGGGTCACCTCCAATGGAGCTTCATCCTTGGTAGATTTTGAGGCCGATTTTGGTGTTGACATCATCTCCTAAATAACAAGAGTAACTTAATTAATTTTTTTTTAACAATAGAAAATTCTAGTTGTATCAACGAAAATACATCAAACGCATAACTGCAAAGCAGAAAAGAAAGTACTTTTCGATCATCCTTCGCTGAAGATTTTGACGCATCCTTTCCAGAAATTACTTTTCCACGACCCCGCCTTTTGTTATCTTCAGCTTGCTTTACCAAAGATCCATCGCTAATTTTATTTTTTCCATCTACCTTCTTAGTTGACTTCTGTTTAGCCTCTGATTCACTTGTGGTGCCACTTTCCTTTCTAGATGCATCCACCACAATTGGACTTTTATTCTCATTAGAAATCCCAGCAGACGCCTTTTTCCCGGGGCGTCTACTTGGTTTTATTTCTGAATCGCTTGTTCCATCGATTACCTTTTTGCGCTCATCCTCTAGAGTTGGTGCTGCCACTTTGATAGAAGAATCTTTCTTCTTATTTAGTCCAGCCTTTTTGGAACGACTTTCATCTGGAACGCTCTCACTACGGGATGGAGAAGCAACTCCAGCAGATTCCTTCTCTAATACCTTTGAAGAGAGGTTAACATCAGATCCTTTCTCTATTTCGGATGGCACAACTGCCTCCACGAAAGGAGCCTCCTTAGGCGAACTCGGAACATCTTCTGTGCCACTTTTACCATCTGGAAGTGTTTCAGTACCTTCCTCATTATCAGCCTCACATTTTTCTGAAGGTTGGGTTGATTTCGTTGAAAAATTAGAATTCCCTGCTTTCTCTTCTTTTTCCTTGGTACCTTGTTCTGAAATTTGTTCTTCAACAGCTTTTTCAGTTTCCAAACTATCAGGTCCAGCAGCAGTCGATGCATTTGGATCCTTCTGATCCTCAGTAGTGTCACCATCTTCTTGCTTCTTTAAGGCATTTGACTCTGCAAAAGAGTCATCATCTCCGATCTCAGCATTACCGTTGTTCATAACTAACTTTGAGGATCTGTCAATAGGAGGATCAACTTGTTCAGAAGAACCTGCTGTTTCAGTCTTTTCTTTATCCACCTGCAAAGATAAATAGAACGGGTGAACTTCAATCCAATATGCCTGCAAATAGAAGCATAAATTGAAGAAAGGTCAGAAAGAAATGTGGAATAAATTGACAGAAGATGAAGCAACTCACCTGGGCTGCGTCATCGGAAGATTCCCTAATTGCCAACTTGTCCACCACAGCCTGAAGTAGCAATAGTTAATACAACAGAGGATTCCCAAATATCTGACTTGATTCACAAACAAAAATCAATTTAATGACATCATCACCAACAAGGGGCTGTTTGACTTCTGGCATGAAACAACAGGCAAAGATCCTTGCGACACCAAAGTTCAAACTACCCCCAATGCACAGCATTAAAAAAAAAAAAGGCCAACAAAAATTTTGAGCGTATGTGGCATCCTAAATAAACATCAATGTATTTGAACAAGTTATCGAACACCCTTTCCTAACATAAGGGGCAAGGTAAATCTACTGGTTTCCTAAGCTCTTCACATGTCAAAACCCTGTTTTTCACTTGCCAAAAAAAAAAAATAGCAATACACACATTTCTCCCCAAACCCCCCCACCCCAAATACCAATCACTTCGGCTCCATTTACTCTCCATCACCCACTTTCATTGAACCATTATCAACTTCACTTAGTTTGGGAACCAGTCATTCTAGCAGTTTTGTCAATTTTGGTTGGAAGAATATCCATGCCTTAAACTTGCAACTATGAGAATCTTACCACATCTTCATCAGCATCATGGCCTTCATTCTGCTCAGCATCACCAGTTGCCTCTTGGCATATTGAGGCCACAACTTTACTATAATTTTTTAAAACGATCTCCGACCTTTTTACTTCCTCTATCAGATAAGGCTTAACTTTGGTAGCACACTTTTCAAGTACTCTCTCCCCCAGCTTCCGTGCAATTGGTAGAATATCCTGAAGAGACAACAAAAAAATACTACTTAGTAAATGAAACAAAACAGGAAAAAAGTACTAATTCTCAATATAAAGCATTGATGTACCTCACTGTCATTTTTCACGCTTTCTAACAAGGGAGATAGTAGCTCAAGAGAAATATCTTCACTTTCTTCTAACACAAGAGTCATAATCGTCTCCATGGATGAGAAAACATTCACAGGGTGATAGTCCCTGAAACATCAGTATTAAAATATATATAGATGAGTTTTTCACAACATATAATCTTAGAATTCTCACTCCACAAACAGAACATATACACACATATATAGTGGTACTCATAACTCTACTTGTGATCTGTACCTTATTGCCTTCAGGAAATGCTGGAACATCTCAACGATCAATGCATCACACTCAAGATCCAACATCACAACACACGACCTGACCTTCGCAACAGTTTCAAGAATCGAATTTCTCTTTGCATATGATCGGCTGGACTTGTCATGTAGATTTTCAAATGAAGATACAATAAGCTGAAAGACCTCCTACATGCATAAGGAATTTAAGAACTTAAAATAGTTTAAAACATAATATGCAAAGGTAAGACAGATAAAATCATTTTATTGATCTAAAATCAATAGAATCCACATACCTTCATTTGGTCGTCATCATAAGGTGCATCAGGTGCAGTTATTCTTGTTATCTCACTGATGCAAGATGCAACTGCAACTTTAACATCAGGATCTACATGCCTTAAAAGTTGTTCATCAACCAATGCATTCTGTGATGGAGTAAGTGCAGTTTGCATTGACTTGGTAGGTGATTGTTCTACCTTTGATAGACAGCTCTCAACTCTCTAATTTCAACAGGGAAACAAACGTAGAATATTAGGCAATGGTAAAGACCATGAGAGTAACAAAACTGATAACAAATAATTAATATTCCAGTTACAAATCAACAAAACTAAAACCAAGCCATTCATTGATGGCAGTTAAGACATTAGTGCCCTTCATTTCTAAGCTAAGGGAGAAAATATTTATTGATGTAAGTACTCTCCAAGTTCTCCAATTAATTTTGTAAGCCTTGAAGCCCCAAATTCTACAATAAGATTCACAGCACAAGCACATGGCATGTCTTAATGTTCGGTGTTATGCCTGGAACACCTCACACATAAAGATTCATATAAAAACAAATGAAACCAGAGAAAAAAAGAATTAAACAACTTTGATGCGAGAAGAATTTTATCACTCCATCTGTTCATAAAGATTAAATTAACTTGATGGAAACAGGAAACAACAATGAAGAGCTTACAGGAAATAAAAACCCAACCAGAATTTGGAAAGAAAGAAAATATGCAAAATAACAATCTTTAAAAGACAAAAAAAAAAAATTTAACTTCCCTTTATTTTCAGAAAGGTTCAAATAATAAATTTAATACCATTGCCATGCAGACACGAGCAATGTATAAAACTTGATTTCATGAAGAAAGTCGGAAATGGGTACCTAAATAATTACAAGCCTGTGGAGATCAATATCCTTCTTAGGAAAAGGTACCGGAAAGCAACCAACATATATCCAATACATTTTTTCCAAATATCCAATTGGCACAAACGGAGGAGAAAGATCCCCTATATGGGAATTTCTTATGTCTTCAATATCCCGCTTCAATAACGTTAAACATAAATGAACTTGTAATGATTAGCCTTCAATTTGATTTAGTAAACATAAATAACCTATCAACATATTCGTATCCAGATATTATTTGCATTTCCTTTCCTGTATTCTTAATAATTACTAAAAACTAGAGCATTCTTGTGAACTATAAATCACATGGATTCCATTAAATGCATAATCCATTTTATAAATCGACAGGCAAGATCATTTCCTCTTTTTGGCCGATAATTCACTTAAACGTAGCGTTCCTACATCTGTGTTATTGCAGGGCAAGATGAATGAAAAAAAATAAAAATAAAAAACCCCGTGGTTAAAAGGCATAAATGGAAACTAAAACCTCATCCACGGTGCCCTCAATCTAATTAAAGCACAACATTACAGCCTGGGAATTCATGCATGGGATATGGAAATACTTGCCCGCACCTAAGCCTAAACAGGTGAAAAATACCCAGTAATACAAGCAATGCAACCCACATGAACATTCACCAACGAATGCAGATCGCAAATTAAAATCTACGCATAAAAATAGGGAATTTTTAAAGCCACTTAAAAATCCCACATCCGAAGTTTCATAAGAATAAAAAAATAATCATAATATTCACTAAATTAACAAAAATCAGTAAAATAAAACATAAGCACGAAATTAACCATGAAGCAAAAACCTCAAGACGCACAAGCGTTACCGACCGGGAATAAAAAAGAAACATTGGCAATTGGAGAAGGAATTAGGGCTTACGTCGAGAAGAGGAAGGAGGTCGTCGACGGAAGGCGAAGGTTCCAAGAGCTGATTCCCAGCTTCCGTAAGCTGTGCTTCGAGCTCTTTGTCTGCCGACGCCATTACTCTTCCGTTTCCCGTTTATTCTCTAGATCCTTGACAATCTTACTGCTCCGGCCCTAATTTCACACCATTGAAGGCCTAGAAACACACGAATCGACGACGAGAGAGAAAGTTAGGGTTTCTTATTAAAAGAGAAAGAGAGAGAAAGTGAGTGTGTGTATGTGTATGTGAGAGAGAGTTTTCGATATTATTTTCAACAATATTAAAAATAGATAAATATGTCGTTCACTCTCGCTCGCTCGTTTCTTCTGTTTTATATATATTTTTTATTTTATATACTGTCTCCGTCATCTCGACACGACTCCGAGTCGTTTTTCACTCCGTGTCGTTTTTTATTATCTCGTGCGTTTTCTTATTATTTCGTACGTTTTTTAATTATTCCGTGCGCTTTAAAAGAGAATCCAGCGAAGCTCTGGCTCGGAATCCGCAGAATTGTGAATTGGAGTTCAATTTCGGATTTCAAATCCGCCTTTGGATCCTATTGGTGGGGCCCATGGGTGGGATCATTCAACGGTCGGAATTTAATTCTGCTTCTCCTTATTTTTGGGAAGACTTGTTTTACTTTTTTTGTTAACTGAATAATTTCTTTTCAAAAAAAGCATGGTAAAATTTAAGTTTCTTATTTTTGGCCCCATACAATGAACTTTTTACCATAAGTAATTTTTATAATAAGTTTCTTATTTTTCAAAGTTTCATTAAAAAATTTCAACATTTGGACTAACTAAATATCCATCATTTTTGTTAAGTATAAACGATATCGATATATCCATCGATACATTCATAAATTTTGGTGTCAATATTTTTGTTGATATCAATATTTTCATCCTTAATTGTAACCAAAAAAAAATTAATCGCATAAGAGACCTAAAACTCGTGTTACTAATTAGGCTTAGCCACTGCTTACTTGCGCATTTAATATGTGAGTAAAGTACTCTTACCATGGAAAAAAAAAACTATAAGGATCAAAGCTTAATAATCATATAAAACTTAATTTTCTTTTGATTAAATAACTCATTTAATAATGATTATATTTTATTTATTAATATATGTATTTCCAATATTATAATTTTCTATAATTCGAATTTTCTTCACCGATAACATATAAGAAAAATAGATATTTAGTAATTTAATTACTCATTACATAAACGATAAAAATAAAGATTACAGTATGTAAAATATCTTATCGTCTTGGCATATTTCAAATGAAAATAAAAGCTCTCAAATTTTGAGCGGAAAGAGGCATGGTAGTTGATAATTTAGGGCGAGGGGGAGACATGAAAAAATTAATCCGCTTTTTTTTTGTTATGAGGAAAAATGACGGTTTTTAAATTGCTTCATAATGACAAGTTTACATTCTATAAATTTGTATGAATCATATTATTGACTGATAATTACTATTTCACGTATCATAAGATCAACCAGTCACCATTAATATTGATATTTTCTTAAATTAATCAATTAATTATACTGCTAATGTAATCATACGACACGTGCTCTCCCTCAAGAGAGATATTAACATGGTAATTTGGGTAGAAGATGGTTCTATTGGCTTTTTCCTATCAAAATTAACGATTTATTATTTTATTATATGAATACGAATAATGAGGTGTTCGATACTCTTCTTTTTTGATCGAATATAATATCTTAACAGTGTTCTAATAAAGTAAAAAAAAAAAAACACTATTTGTGTACCTTTCTGTCGGTTTTTATAATAAAACATCTTTAACAAAAATCCATATAAGTGTAAGATTTTTTTCTCAAAAATTACCAGTACTATTAAAAAGATAATTTTTTTTAATATTGTGGAACCCAAAATCATCTGAAAATTGTGGAGTCGACATGTAGCCCGTAATTCCTGAAATGACCAAATTGCCCCCATATATTAATAATCTATTTACCAGTTAAATATATTGTTTAATCGGGTTAAAAGTCTCTGTAATATTAATATTCTCTCCGAGAGTTAATTGTCATTATTCTTAATGATGGACAATTAAATATTGATATTAAATCATAATAATTATCATTCTTATCATAATGAGCCATTATTGTAATTATTAAATAATATATTTAATTAATAATATATTGTTTATTAATTATAAATTCAACCGAACAATCAGAACGCTCTGAGGCTCCCAAGATTTTCCTATAAATAGCGGAGCACGTTTCATTTCCAAGGTAAGTCGATTCTTCGCTTCGAAATATATCTTTTTCCTCTCTCAAAGCTAACTTAGACATCAGAGTGTTCTTGGTCGAACAACCCCCCGAGTAATCAATCGAGGCAACGATAGCTACTTGTTTGCTGTTTGCAAGAATTGTGAGGACTTTTCGCGGCGGGTTCGATTTATACTTCAACAATTAGTGCTTTCATTGAGAGCAATTGAGGAATACTCCGAAGAAGCTCTCTCGGTTGTTCATCGTTCTTCAGGAAATTGTTCATCGTTCATCTTTCTTCGTTCGTCGTTCATCGACATTGTTCGAAGATTTTGAACGTTGTTCAAATCATCCATCAACAACTTTCCTATTCAAGATTCTTTGATTCGGCATAGCTAGGGTTCGTCAATCCGTTCAATCACCTAGAGAAGGTGTTTCTGCCTCTACTGCTCAGACGATGAATGAGGCTCGTATAGAGACTTCGAAGGAGCGGTCAATTCGACCCAGGCGTGTGTCCATAGAAGCGCCCGTGGAGACGCTCGGAGGGAGGCCAACCTTCAGCTTCGGAGCATTCCCCTCTCCAGTTAACCAAGTGCTCGCGCTAGGGAAAGGAACTTCGGCTTTACAACAAGCAGGCGGGCGATTGATGGGAGGTGCACCACGACACGATCAGCCCACATCAACACATGGATCTAAGGGACTTTTTGGATGGGCGTCACGACATCTTAGGCAGAAGTCACCACCAACCGCCTCAGGACAACTTGGCGCAACAAGTTGAAAGGTTGAGCAGCCAAGTTCAACTTCAGACATAACTCTTGCAGCGACTCTTGACAGAAAGAACAATCCAAGAGCCAGACAGACGTTCCACGTCGCATGAAAGACAAGAAAATGCTCCAAGGCAACCTGAGAAAGAACCGGTCAACTGCTGAACAATGTCACGAGACACTTCACTAAGCGACTCTGGTGAAGCAAATCACCCCTGTAATGAAAGGAGCCCTCAACTCCCAAGGCCATTATGACACGACCCATCCCAATCCCCCCCGGGATTACCATGGAATGTGTCATGCTCCCGTCTGACAATAGGTGTCAGACAAGGGATAACCTGTTGCCATTGCCCAACCGGGCTTCCAGAGTGCGTAAGGATCGATGGAGGAGGTGTATGATGTCCCAGTCTCTGCTGCAGTCGCATCCGGAATCAACCTGAAGGGCATTAAAAACAAAAGCTGTGAGTGGACGAAAATAAACGAGTCTGTTTTAAACATTTATAAGACATTTATGCCCCCCAGTAAAAGCATATGCATGCACCATCATTTAAAATCATATATCATATAATATGAACCATAAACATAGTTTTAGCCACTGCACCATACACTCCAATCCGACATCCCTGATGTCTGACGTCTCTGACGTCTAATAAGGTCACAATCACAAGGCTACGCGTGCCACTCGGGTCTCAATTTCCGAGTTCAATCCCCGAACCCCGTTCGGGTACAGCATCCCCGATGCTTAGCGTCATAGACGTTGGACGTACTAGACGTCCGTGACCTCTCCGGGGTACCTCATTCGCAGGAGATAATATAATATGGAAGGATCTATATAGTGCAGTACCAAATACATTTTATTGATATCCAAATGCAAAGCATATATATATACATAGATAAAATCCAAACCAATCTTTAAGTTTCATCAGACGGGTCTCAAGCCCAAATACTGTGAAACGTGCCATAACCATAATTTCAATATCATCAAAACCATTATAAGTCCAAATAGTTGATTTAAATCCAAAATCATTTATTCGATTCCATTTTAGGGTCCCCGATCCGAATCACATGTATAAATCAACTGGGCTCCTGACCCGATTTCATAAGTTAACTGGCCCCTGGCCTGAATTCATAAGTCCACTGGGCCCCTGGCCCGATTTTACTTTATCAAGTCCGTAACCGTTTCATGAAATCATGTCCAACCATATTTATGGAAATCGGTGCAAATCCAGAAAACCTCGGTTTACGTGCAAATACGTAAATCACCTCGAAATGCGTGAAATCATTTAAATTCACCGATATCCAAAGTAAATCATTTAATCATAATTATAAAAATCATGAAACAATTATGCATGCATCGAATTTATAAAACCAATGTCCACTCACAGACCATTTAATGGTATGCCTCGATACGCGTGCCATCGGCCCTCCCGGGCCACACCACTATCACCGGGACTCCCAATCCTGTCCAATTTACATTAGAGGGTTACTAACCTCCACATTAACATCCTGTCAAAGTCCCGTAATTTTCCCGAATTTTTAAGTATTTTTAAACTGGATTTAAAACCTTCGGACATCCCGAACAATATCGAAACGGGATCCGATCGACACGAAACCAATCCTAAAATGTTCGTTACAGTAAATAGGACAGAAGTCATGTTGACTTTACCTCGATATTCGTGCCCACGCGCCGTCACGCACCGCCGTGAGTGGCTGCGCGTGAAACCCACGCGCCTGCTACAGTGTCACCAGCCTAACCCGTATGTCTGGTAAACGGGTCCAATTAGCCCGCGAGACGACCCGGTTCAATGTCCATCAATTCAACCCTAATCTTCCAATTGATCATTCAGTTAGTTTCGTTTTAAGTTCAATTTAAGTTCTGTAAACTCAATTACGTGATCACATACCTAAAATGTAATGACCCGTCCCGAATATCGGGATTGAATATTAATTAATCATGATTTAGAATGACTAATCGGGGATTAGTTGAGTGAAATCGGACGAAACGTGCAAAATGACCGTTTTGCCCCTAGCGTGGGCAAAATGTTGACTTTTTGATCGGGAGGTCCGATGGACGAGGGCCAAGGACCGTTACGTAGGTCTCGTCGATACGAATCCAACGACAGGCGGCATGCCGAAATCGGAGATTCGACGACGAAGTTATGGTCACGGAATCAGGCTCGATTAACCGAACGAACCGGGAATAAAATAATATTTTAATAAGAACAGTAGCCGGTGACTGGACACACTTGGATGAGTAACAAGTGTCACTCATCCCTTAAAATCAGGCACAAAACATGGATCCATGATTTTGGGGAGACCTAATTATGATGTTTTAATATTATTTTAATTAATTAAACCTTTAATTTCCATTAATCTTGTTCTGTTTCTTACCCGTGCACAACTGAGAAGCAGAGATTGAGAGAGCCTGAAATTGTCCACCATTTCCTTCCATTTCTGAACCAGTGTGTGAGGAATTGAGAGGGTGTTGAGATTTAATCATCAAGGAAGCACGAGGGACACAGAGAGGGCTTGAATTTGGAAATTCGAATTTTCGAATTTTGAGGGGGGAAATTCGATTAGGATGAATTGAGCCGTGATGATCGATTTGAAGCTTGGAAATAGCTTCCTGAGGTTGATACGAGTGGAACCAGATCAAAAACGAGGTGAATTGATGCCCAATTGACTCTGAACGGGTTTGGTAACCGTGAGGAATGTCGAACTTGAGTCGTGGAGTTTGAGCTGTGATTGGATGCAATTGAGTTGGGGAAAATGCTTACCTGAGTCCCTTGATGCTGCTGGATTAATCAATTTGGGGAAATCGTGTGACGGTGAAGGTTTTGGAATGTTGAACAATGGCCGGAGGACCTTCGATTGATCATCTGTGATCGTGAGGTTAGAGGTAATGTTTCTTGTAATTAAGTCCACAGAACTCTAATTAGACTTGAATCGAAACTGACTGAATGTTCAATTGGTGGAATCAATGTCGAATTGACAGAAAACGAACCGGGTCGCCTCGCGGGTTAAATGGCCCGTTTTACAGACAAACGGGTGAGGGAGACAGCACTGTAGCTGGCGCGTGGGTTTCACGCGCAGCCACTCACGGCGGCGCGTGGGGGCGCGTCCAGCCTAGTCTCCAGGTGAGGTCAACATGACTTTTGATCCTCTCAGTATAACGAACATTTTGACGTTGATTCCGATGAAATCGAATATTGTTTCGTTAACGTTCCGCGTATCCGAAGTTTTGTATTACGATAAAAATACGTATTTAAATCCCGGAAAAATTGGGGAAAATTGTATGATGTATTTTGAGATGTTAGTAACCCTCTATAATGATTTTGGACAGGAGTTGTGATTTCCAGATTTTACGGAAAAACGTGCAGCTCGGAAACGGACCGTTTTGGACGGTGTGTGTGAGTGGACTTTGTTTTCTAACCGTGATGCATGCATATATGATTTCTAATGCCTTATTATATGATTTTATATGCTTGGGCATGATTTGTGTTTCAATCCGGTAATTTCTCGGTTTTATGATTATTATATTATTATTTTGGGCGATTTTCGAGAAATTACGAATTTTGGTAAAAATAATGTTTGGACTTGGTTTATGAGTCCGGGATTGAAATTGATTGAAAATAATGTTTGGACTCGGATTATTGAGTCATGGATTGAAAAATGATGTGGTGACTCGGGAATGAGTCGAGGGTCAATTTCGTGGATTTACGTGAAAATGGCAACGGAGGTTGCAACGCATGGATTTGCGTGATAATGATATTTTGGGCATGATAACCCAAGTGAATAGTGATTTTGACTTGGTTTTGGAGTCACTTGTGAATTTGATGAAATTAATGATTTTTGTGATTTTATGATTATTTTAATCAGTCTTTCGGGCACGTTTTACGAGGTACGTGCAAATGATGTTTTGGGCTAGGCCCGGAGTCTAAATGATTTCTAAAATGATGTTTTGGCTTGGTTGGTGAGTCAATGATGATTTTCGGATTATTCTATTGATTTAAATGTGATTTTAACGGTTTATGTGTAAAAGGTATTTTGGGCTTGAGACCCAGTTGAGAATGACCTTGACTTGGTATGAAGTCAAGATTTGATTGAAATGTTTTGGGATGTAATTCCCGGGATGGTTTTCATTGTGATTGTGATATTCCCAAACGGTCGGTGCTTGGGGGGATTACCCAGACGACCGGAGCTTGGGGGATGTGATTGTAGGATCGGGAGTTGATCCTATGGTAGTCAGCTTCTCGGATGATACTGAGTCTGGATGTACCACTCGGAGGTGTCTGATCCTGGGGATGTGTTCGCCCAGAGGTGACTGAGCCCGAGGAGGTTGAGCCCAGAGGTGTTTATTCCCGAGAGAGTGACTGGATATTGGCCTACGCGTAGTGCAGCACTTGTGAGTAGTGCATATGTGATTTGTGATATTGTGCACTTGTGAGTAGTGCAGATGTGATTTGTGATATTGTGCACTTGTGAGTAGTGCGGATTGATTGGATTGATATGTGTATTGTGCACTTGTGATTAGTGCTGATTGAGGTTATTTGTGATGACGTACTGGTATGGAGTACGGGTTTTTGGTCTTTGTGGCCAGTGATTATGTTTTCATATGGTTTGGCTTGAGAGCCGGGATTTGATGTTTTATATCATGAACTGATTTGGTGAACATGAGTTTTATGGACCATGGGAAAATATGTTTTGATTTTATCGGTCACTCATGTTTTACGATATGCATGCAAGTTTATGAAAACTGGAGGGTAAGATTGTATTTTGATAAATGTTTTTATAAGAGGTTATTTTTGTCCACTCACACCTTTTCTGTTTTGTGACCCTCCAGGCCGTGGTACGACGCTCGGGACTGATCGTGAGGCAGTGACAGCAGCAGAAATCCGCGCAAACATCCCTTGTCTGGCAAGTACTGAAGGTGAGTTTCGGACTTTTAGTTGACTTGTCAGACGGGAGCAGGACCGGGTACGGTTTTTGACGTCCAGTTGGGACGGGTCCTGTCATAAAACCCGTCGACTTCGATGATGAACACGAAGAACACCCGTCACTGTGCAATCATGGAATTCCATCAATCTCAGCCAGTTTCTTCCAATTGATGAACCCAGAAGCATCAATGGACCATGAGGAATTGTTTCCCCACAACAATTGCATCAAACGAAGCCTCAAACGCCACGACTCAAGCTCGAAGTTCCTCACTGTTACCAAACCCGTTCAGAGCCAATTGGGCATGAATTCATCTCGTTTTTTATTTGAAACAACTCGTCTCAACCCCAGGAAGCTACTTCCAAGCTCCAATTCGATCCTCACGGCTCAAATCTTCCATTTCGAATTTCCCTCCCAAAAACCAAATTTCCGATTCTCTGTCTCCCTCACTCAATCAATCCCCCGTGTAATCCCAGTTGAGTTAGTCTCTGAATTCTCTCCAATTTTCACTCTCAAGTTCGGTTGATAGGGAGAAGATTAAGGATGGAAGGAATTGTGTTTTGGTTGTACACGGTTGAGAGAAAACAGAAGAGATTAATGGAAAATAAGGATTAATCAATTAATTAAAATAATAATAAAACACCATAATTAGGTCTCCCCCAAAAACATGGATTCTGGTCTTAAGCCCCAATTTAAGGGATGAGTGACACTTGTCACTCATCCAAGTGTGTTCAGTCACCGGGTACTGTTCCTATTAAAATATTATTTTAATCCCGGTTCGTTCGGTTAACCGAGCCCGATTCCGTGACCATAACTTCGTCGTCGAACCTCCGATTTCGGCATGCCGCCTGTCGTTGGATTCGTATCGACGAAACCTACGTAACGGTCCTTGACCCTCGGCCATCAGACATCTCGGTCAAAAAGTCAACATTTCCCCTTATTTCGTCCAAATTATGAAAATGCCCTTGCACTTCCGTACATCATAACTTTCACCACGAACGTCGGAATCGAACGTGCCGCCTGTCTATGAACTCGTGACGTCCCGAACTACGTCACGGTCATCGGTCAAAGTCCATTTGACCATCCGAAATAAAAGTCAACGTTTTGCCCACGCCCAGGGGCAAAACGGTCATTTTGCACAATTCGTCCGAAATTACTCAACTAATCCCAGATTAGTAAATCACAATTAAAAATTATTAAATCCCGATATTCGGGACGAGTCGTTACACATTAGTACATGAAAGGCTTGGAAGTAGGATCGGGGCAACTTCATGGGTAGTGCGTTCACACGGAAACAAGAGGTAACAAACAACACATAAAGCCCCAAGACGATCTACCCAAGGTCGTGAGAGGGAGGATGAAGCATACTCCACTGCGCGAACCTAGAGATCAAGGGGAGAGGCTCAAGGAGGTTCTCGGCGATTAGCACAAAATAACACATCGCCTCAGTAAGGTGCACTGCGGGCTAATGATGTACAAAGGATGTTGGACATGCACCTTCGTGTTCAACGAGATGGCAATCTAGAGGACGATCTACGTCGCTAAATACAAATATCCACGCCTTTTGAAAGGGATATTGAGGAGGAGTCATTCCCTCAAAGGTTTGCAACGCCAAACTTCACACCATTCAAAGGAGCTTCCGACCCTGTAAAACACATAGATAACTACCGGGGAGTCATGGTCCCCCACAGACATAACGATGTGCTCATGTGCAAAGTTTTCCAAGCTTCTATTCAGGGCCAAGCCATGACTTAGTTCAATCATCTCCCCCGGAGGTCGATTGCGTCCTTTGAAGAGTTGTCCCTGGCATTTGTGAAGGAGTACGCATAACTTTGGACAATTGACGTGAAGGATGACCATCTTTTCTCTGTCCGAAAGAGAGCAAAAGAGACTTTGCGACGATACATACAAAGATTTTGCGAGGAGAAGTCTCGAATTTTTGGCTGTAGCGACCTTGTTGCAACGTTGGCATTTATATAAGGACTCCTTCAGGACAGCCAGCTCTACGGAGACATTGTCATAGGCAATGCACGAAGTCTCACCAAGGCGCTCTCTCTAGCTGAGCGACATGCATGCTGCGAGGATGAAAAAGGTGTTGCACATGCGTTAGATCATACTGAGGCGAGCGAGAAAGCCTCAGCATCGACACAACAACGCAAAGAGGACGTTGGTGGAAAATTTTCACATGGGGGGTTCAACAAGCGCAAGGCGAACCAAACTCCTAATGACTCAACCATCGAGAAGCCTAAAATGCAATTCTCAATACCAGTCCACCAGATTCATAATGAGATCAAGGACAAGACTTGGTTCAAAAAACCATGACCCGTTAAGGGCGATCAGGGGAAAGCTGATAAAACAAAATGGTGTGCCTATCATGAATGTTATGGGCACAATATCAACACATGTATATCTTTCGAAAGATATCTCCAAAATCTCATGAAAGAGGGGCATTGCACAGACTACATCAAGAAGAAGACTGCAGATCACATGGAGAACAAAGAGCCTAAGGAGCCAGCGTCAAAAGTGATCCGCATCAACTAGCTGCATGTCAAAATTAGAAAGACATAGAAGTCTATGAAATTTTCAATTTTTTTTTTTCAATTTGCCTTCTAAATTCAAGTATCGTGCATTTGAATTATCAATAAGATTGAAAAACTATTCTAAATTCATACCAACAAGTTTGTACAATGTTCAAAACTTATACCCTCGAGCATCAAAGCCTTCGTCATCGAAACATCCAAGCATTCGCCTTGCGAAGCATCTAAGTCTTCGCCTTGCGAAGCATCCAAGCCTTCGCCATGTGAAACACCCAAGCCTTCGCCTTGCGAAGCATACAAGTCTTCGATTTGCGAAGCACTCAAAGCCTTCCTCCAGGAAGCATCCAAAACCTTCTTCCAAGAAGCACTCAAGCCTTCCTCTCGGAAGCATCCAAAGTCTTCCTCTCTCAAAGCCTTCCTCTTGGAAGCACTCAAAGACTTCCTTCAGGAAGCACCCAAGCATTCGCCATGCGAAGCATACAAGTCTTCGTTTTGCAAAGCACTCAAAGCCTTCCTCTGGGAAGCATCCAAAGCCTTCCTCTCGGAAGAACTCAAAGTCTTCCTCCCAGAAGCACTCAAAGTCTTCCACCAGGAAGCGCCCAAAGCCTTCTACCAGGAAGCACACAAAGCCTTCCACCAGGAAGCACCCAAAGCCTTCTGCTAGGAAGCATGTCAGGACCCGTCCCCAATCCCCCTGGGATTAACAAGGAACGACCCTGATTCCGTCTGACACGGAGTGTCAGACAAGGGATAATTCCGACCTTAGCCCTCTCGGTCCATCAGATTACGCCAGGATCTGGAGGAGTTATGTGATATCTCGGTCTCTGCTACAGTCCACATCCGATGTCAACCTGAAGGGCAGTCAAAACATTAAAAGCTGTGAGTGGACAAAAAAACCAGTTTATAAAAACATTTAATCGAAGACATTTGTACCCTTCACTAAAAAGTATGCATGCATTCGAAAACCAATTATCCAGAAAAACCATATGTGGGAACTAAGCCCAAAACCATAAAGATACCAACTATACGGGCCACTGCCCAAATCCATACGGGACTCAGCCCAAAACCATAATGAAACCACGTACACGGGCCACTGCCCAAAACCTGTGCATATCACATATAATATCGCATAACCATATATCATATACATCATATATACATATAATTCACACAACCAATCCTGTCACGGTTTCCAAAGCTACGCGCATGCTACCCGGGGTCTCAAACCCAAGTCTTTCAAGGTTAAGGTCATTGTCCGTAGACCAATGACCCGCCTTGAGATTATAGTACAAGCCTTTCTGAGAGTAAGGAACTCAACTGGGGCGACTCCACTCAATCAGTGCTCCGTGACTACTTCGGGGTCCACCCAGGCCAACGACCCTCCCCGGAGGAGATAGTACAAGTAAGAAAGGCATATGAACATATATATATATACATAACATAAACATTCATGCCCGGTTCCCATGAACCGTCATGATCCATAACATCCATTTAAGAGTTCATGCCCGGCTCCCGTAACCTTCATGATTCATAAAACCTTTCCAGGGTTCATGCCGGTTCCCATAAACCGCCATGAACTTGGAAATCCAATTAGGGTCCCCGACCTGAAATCATCAACGTAAAACAATTGGGTCTCGTACCCGAACATATGACATCAGCTGGGCATCGTGTCCGATATCTAAGGGTCAGTCACGACTCTGATCGTAGTGATGTGTGCAACCATCCATCCAGGACCACCCTCAATCCTAGTATGTCGTCGCGAACGTATCAACCGACGCGACCACCACAAGATCATGGTACACTCATCACCGATCGATATCCTGAACCGTCAGCACTCTGAAGTCGAGCCTCCATCGGCTACCCGACAAAAGATCGTGCATCGTGACCTCTCTGGAAGGAACACATCCAAATCTGGAGGCGAGCGTCGTATCGTCCGTCGCCGTGCACATAGCACTCGTCGCGACCACAATTTAGACCCGTAGGCCATCAATAGGGTCATATGCTCGAGACAAAACCAAATGAGTCTCATACCCTAGTTTATCCTTTTGAAATCCAAATCCATTTCATTTAGACCAATAAAGACATACAAACCCGTATTGCCACCGTATAGGGCCAAAATCTCGAAATACGTGCTAATACGTAACCACATCCAAATGAACTCATGGCATCACAAAAAATGTATTAAAACATATAATAAACATTTATGCGTGCACCAATTTAAAAAACAAGGTCCACTCACAGATCGTCCGAGCTGCAGCCTCTATATGCCATGCCATACGGCTCTCCCGAGCCAATCACCATCATCGGGACTCCCAAACCTGTCCAAATCGTAATATAAGGTTACTAACTACTTAATTAACCTCCCACTAAAGCCCCGAAATTTTCCGAAATTTTTAACTATTTTTAATCCCGATCCTAAATCTTCTGATGCCCCGAACATTATCGAGACGGTATCCGATCGACACGAAACTAGTCCCAAAATGTTCGTTACATCGAATAGAAAATTTCATGTGTTGAAAACATTCCCAAAAGATAGGACACGCACCCCCACATGCCCAGGGAAGGTGCTGCGCGTGACCCCACGCGCAACACTGTAGCATCTTCTTCCCCACGCGTTGAACCAGGTTCTCTGGTTCCTGGACCGGTTCAAGGCCCAAACTTGTCCATTTCTACTCCATTTTGTCCCATTTTAATTCCTAAAGCTTCCTAACCTTGTTTCCTATCATCTTATAACTTCAAAATCATGAAATCGATCCAAAGTTCTCACCTTTGGATTGAAAACCGCACGGTCAAGCTTCCTCCTCCCTGTCCGTGTGTTTCCGGCCACCTCCAAACTTGCTATCGATCCCAAAAGAACTTTAAGACCTCTAGAAAAACATTACCACCCTTAGAATCGATCGACAACCCCTCAAAACCCATGTTCGAATTTCAAACCAACTTACCTCTCTGTTTTTCGGTTCCTCCCCGTCGTGGCCACCGCCGTGGCTCTGGCCGTCATCCTCAGCCCCTCAGGTCATCTCTCACGGTCACACATGAGTACTCATATTGATTATGGTGGTGAGGGAGCCGGGTGGGGGATGTGTGTTTTTTTGTGTTAGAGAAATGGAGAAATGAATAATGGAGGAAATATGGCTTTCGGGTGTGTTTGAAGAACAAAGAAGAATGATAATATCTGATGAGAGAGGGAAATGAGATAGATGAGATGAGTGGTGAGGATTAAGGGATTAATTTGGAATGGAGGGTTAGGATTTAGTGGTAGATAGATTAATTATAAAATAATCCAAAATATTATTATTTAATTGAACTAGATCCACTTTTTAGGGGATTGACCAATGGGATGAGTGACACTTGTCACTCATCCATGGGTCCCACTTAAAATATCTGGCCAATCAGAATAGGCCACCTCATCATCGTCTCGAAGTACGTGCATAGTGAAATCGACCTTCCGTGACCTATAACTTTCCCGTTTGAAGTCCGATTTCAGCGTGTCGCTTGTCTATGGATTCGTATCGTCCCGATCTACGTAACGGTCCTTGGCCCTCGACCATCGGACCTCCCGGTCTAAAAGTCAACTATTTATCCCTTTTAACCAAAATTACCAAAATGCCCTTAAATTTCTGAACGTCATAACTTCTTCCTCGAATATCGGAATTGAACGTGTCACCTGTCTATGGACTCGTGATGTCCCAAACTACGTCACAGTCATTGGCCAAAGTCCATTTGACCACCCGAATGAAAAGTTAACATTTTGCCCACGCCTAGGGGCAAAACGGTCATTTTGCATCGTTCATCCGAAAGTACCCCACTAATCACTGATTAACCTCACTAATCGTGATTAGTCACTAATCTAATCCTAGAATTCAGAATAGGTCGTTACAAAGCACTTGAAGCCTTCCACCAGGAAGCACCCGAAGCTTTCCTTCAGGAAGAACCCCAAGTCTTCCTCTTGGCCCAAGTCTTCCTCATGGAAGCACTTCAAGCCTTCTCTTCAATAAGCACAAGCCCTTCCTTGAAGGCAACACCAAAGTTAGTTAAACCCCAACGTTGGACGCCCATGGCGACAACAGGGGGCATTTGATGAACAAATAAGTTTGGGATACATCAAATAGTTAGAAGAATTTGACAAAGAGCCGGGAGAACAAAATTCTTCATAAATATTGTTTTCGTTTATTCATTTGAAGAATGGTTGGCTAATCACATCTCGATTGCTCAAACCGGTTATTCAATACAAAAACGAAAATGCAATAGTCAACATACACATATAAAGAAACTATGGATGCAAGTCTTCACAGCCCATGGTTCTTTGAAATTCTACCCACTTTTCTGCGGAAAGTAGGGAAATGTCGTCAAAAAGTGACTCGTCGGTTTCCGGAACATCTACTTTCTTAGCCTCGTCCTCAGGCTCAGGTTCAGCCTCGGGCTCCACTTCTAGTTCAAGCTCTTGCTCTTTTGTAGTGATCCCTCTCCGGCTCTCCGTACCTAACTTTTGCACTTCACTTTCCTTGAAGTACAAAGTTGTGGGGGCATGTGGTGATAACGATCAATCAGCTTTCAGATTTTCTATTTCAGCTTCCAGGAGTTTGACTTTCTCTTCCGACTCATGCAAACACCCACGCAACAAAACAGACTCCTTAAGGGTACTGTCGCGTTCCTTAAGGGTACACCACCTCTCAGCCTCAACCCACACACCAGACTACCTCTCAGCCACCTCCAGACGGCCATCACCACCACCACGGACGGCGGCGCAACCCGGAAACCCCCCAGACCCGAAAGGAACCCGTGCAGCCCAAAACTATCCAACCGTCCAAACCATGACTTCTGGGCTCGAACAAACCTAGGGCTAGGACCATTGTGACGGCTGGACGACTCAGGACTGGACTGGGCAGCCCACAGCGGCGACACGGCGGCGGTAAGCCTGCAAACCCGAGAAGACCGATTTTCCTTCCCTGTCTCGAAACGTCCGTTTTAACGTTAAACTTGTTTGGTTGTTTTTGAGACATATCCTAGGGGACTAGACGATCACTTTGGACCTAGGTTCGTGGCTGGAAAATGGATGACACGCCGGAGAAGACGAACCAGAGCCGGCAGCAGGTTTTCTGTCGATTTTCAGGTAGATTTTTGAACCTAAAAACTAGTTTTGAGTCCACAGAACCATAGAACATGTTTAGACGAGTTCATAGGAACAAATCCCATCGATTTTGGTGGTCGGGTTGATGAGAACCGATCGGGTTGAACCGTGGGTCTGCGGTGACCCGGTTCTCAGACCCGGTACTGTAGCTGATGACGTCATCATGCTGACGTCAGCACTGACATCATGATGACATCATCATGTCAGAAAACTGTCAGACCAGGGACTAATGGGCTGTTGACACGTGTCCTCTGACACTGTCAGTGATGACGTCATGCTGACGTCAGTAGTGACGTCATGCTAACGTCAGCATCACTGTACCACCGTTGACCAGAGGGTTGATCGGCGCGTGGGGGGCGCGTGTGAACAGTATTTTGTGTGGGACCAGTGCCATTTTCAAGGTTTCGACGATACGGATCCAATGGCGGTGGTTTCGTGTCGATCGGAGATCGTTAGGTTGGTCAAATTGGGATCTGACGCCTTGGGAAGCGTGTTCGGACGGCTTCCCCGGGCCGGTTTCAGACTAGGGTTTCTCAGTTATTTAATAGGGACTTAAAGTGACCTTTACGTATGTTTTGGGCATGACAGGAATTGTACTTTAACCCTTGGACGGGGCTTTACGCTCGGGATTGCAGCGGGATTGTACTGTGAGTGGGCCTTGATTTCACTAAACTTCGGCATGCATAACTGTTTTACTTTTTATTATATCTATATGTGATTCAAGTAAAAGTATCTGTTTATCTTGAGTATGATTTATGGCACGTATTACGATGTTTGGGGCATGAGACCCGTCTGGTTGTTTATGAATGGTTTTGAGTCATGTATATGTATATGGATCTCGATATTATCTGTGGTACTGCACTGTATAGATCTACCCTAGGATTTTATCTCCTCCGGATGTAGGTACACCGGAGTGGTCACGGCGCATTGCCTGTAAGGAGTCATTCTACGGAGGGACCGGACCGTAGAGTGACTCAGGAGCAGGATTGCTACTATTGGACGTCTGGGACGTCAGGCATCTAGAATGCCATGCTCGGACTGGGTTCGGGATTTGGACTCGGGATTGAGACCCCGGGTGGCACGCGTAGCCTTGGGACTGTGACCTTATCGGGCGTCTGGGACGTCGGGCATCTGGGATGTCAGGGTTGGGATGTATAGTGCAGTGACTAAGATTATATTATGTTGATATTATTCTGCTTATGATTATATGATTTTGTGGTTTATGATACTAATGCATATCTTTTCGGAAAACAGGGGGGAAAAATCTATATGTTTTCGGAATGGTAAACTATTTTGTAAACCTTGAGTTTCGGCCCACTCACCCTTGTCGTTTTACTACCCCTCCAGGTAGTGCTATTGAGGAGGAGGATCCCGAGGAAGAGGAGGAGGATCCCGAGGAAGAGGCATAGGTTTACGTTGCGCACATGAACCCTACTGCTGGGTAGGTTGGCACGTAGTGTGTCTAGAGTCGTGCTCAATAAACTGTATTCGGAAACTATCCCTTGTCTGACACTTTTTGTATTCGAGTATTTGTGTGGCGTGCTATGTATGACTTAACTATGGATTTTCTTTATGCATTTTACTTTCAATAAGGGTAATTATGATATTTTAATGTCGGATGTCAGACGGGAGCAGGGCACGTCCCGGATGGTCCCAGGGGGATCGGGGCGGGTCCTGTCAACGTTCGATTCCGACATTCGAGAAAAAAGTTATGACGTTTTGAAGTTCAAGGATATTTTGGTAATTTGTTTAAAATGAGGCAATTAATTGACTTTTGACCTAGGAGGTCCGATGGTCGAGGGCCGAGGACCGTTACATAGATCGGGACGATACGAATCCGTAGACAAGCGGCACGCTAAAATCGGACTTCGAACGGGAGAGTTATGGGTCACGGAAGTTCAATTTCATTATGCACGTACTTCAAGATGATGATGAGGTGGCTTATTCTGATTGGGCAGATATTTTGGTGGGACCCATGGATGAGTGACATGACAGGACCGTCCTCAAAGGGACATTGATAACCGTGTCCGGTCCTGCTCCCGTCTGGCAAGTCGACTGAAGTTCCCAATTTATCCTCAGCACTTGCCAAACAAGGGATGATCATACGTGTGCCCACTCATGCCTCCACCTCTCGAGTAGCCTCGATCAACGCGCCACGACCTGGAGGGTCAATAAAAACACAAAAGGTGTGAGTGGACAAAAATGAATCAGTTTATAAAACACGTTACAGAAAGACATTTCTACCCTCCGCGTAAAACCAATGCATGCATTCGAAAATCATTTCACAATCCATTTCATTTCCAATATAAGAAAACCGTGTATGAAAATCAAAATCATTTTCCTTTTCTTAACCTTCGGGTCTTAGCCGGCAATCATAAACACAGGGCCTCAGCCCAAAATCATAAATCAAATCCAAGTACAGGACATAACCCAAAAATCCATCAAGTCATATAAACCGGGCCACTGCCCAACACATCCGAAAAACATCATAAATCAACAACAATTCGCAAGTCAATCAATCTGCTGGATCTCAAGTGGGCCCGAGTCTTTAAACTCAAAACCATGCGCATAATTAGGTCTTCCCGGGATATCAACGATCTTTTAAACTCAAAGCATAATCAATAGGTCTAGGGGGATATCACAATAACCGAGTATTTAAACTCAAAAACATGTCAATCAAGGGCCCTCCCTCGTCATCAATCAACCGGGTCTTTAAACCTAAAACATCATTCAACAATAGTACCGGGTCTTTAAACCCAAAACCATTTGTAAATCACAACAAAACCAGAATCCATCGTAAACCAATTTCCCAAGTCAAATCCGAGATCACACTTAATCGAAATGGAACTCATGTCCAAATTTCACATTCAACTTCCAAATCATATCTATCATCCATTCCCGAATCCGAATTCGCAATAATGATTCCGTAAGCTGGCATCCGGAACCATCATTCCGAACCCAAATCCAGAAATCCACTTTCAAGTTTCCGAAACCCGAAATCTCGTTCATCAAAGCCACTTTTGTGAACTGGGCATCGAGCCCGAAATCGCTTTTCCCAAAATCCGTTTTAAATCTTTAAAATCAAATCATATTTCAAATACCCAATTCAAATCACCAAAACCACGGTCAAACCACCACATACTCGAAATCTCGTAAAACGTGCACATCCGTAATAATCCCGAAATACGTGTCAAAACCGTAAATCATACTTACAACCATAATCAAAACATCATCAAAACCATGATACGCACAAACCGTATAAAACATTCATTAAACCATCATCAAAGCATAGGTGAAGCCATAGTCTCGAAATACGTGCAATTGCATATTGCATATCGAAATACGTATAAATACGAAAATCGCAATTACCATAAGCATAAGCATATGAATCATAATTATAAAGCATAGAAAACGCTTATGCATGCATTGAAGTTTAGAAAACAAAGTCCACTCACACACATTTCACCGTTGCCTCGATACGCTTGCACTTACGCCGTTCCCAACCGATCCACTATCCTCGGCTTTTCCAAACCTGTCCAAATCCCATAATAAGGTCATTAACTACTTCATAATGATCATACTTAAGCCCCATAATTTTTCTGTATTTTTAACTATTTTTAACCGAGGCCTAAAACCTTCGGACATCCCGAAACCTATCGAGACGATGTCCGATTGACTCGAAACTAGCGCCAAAATGTTTGTTACATCAAATACTTTAAAAGTTATGTTGGAAATTTCCTCAAAATGTGTGTCATACGCCCACACGCGCCGCCCAAAGCGGTTGCGCGTGGGCCTCAAGCGCTAGCACAGTGTCATCCCCTATCTCTGGTGAACCGGTCCGGTTCGGTTCATTGTAATCCGGTCCAACCGTGAACCGCGTGGGCAGTTTTCGTCCATTTTCAATCCAATTTCAATCCTTTTAAGCCTAGTACGTTCGTCCCTTCATTTCCAATAATTCCCTAGAGTTAATTTGTGAAAACTGGAGCTAGAGATTACCTCCCAATCATCCTTCAAAAATTTGATGTTTCCTCCACTGTGTTCTCAGGTTTCCGGCCACCATTGGCCATGATTCCAATCCCAAAAGCCTCGTCCTCACCTTTAGAAGCTCACCTGATCACTCATAACTTGTCAATACACGGGATTCACGGGTTACCATGTGAATCGAAATAGGGTTCAATTGAGGGTATAAGTCCTTACCTTCCATTTCAGGCCTTAAAACCGGGCTCACGAACTTCCTATAACAGCCAGGAACCTCAGCCCAACATCCAATTCGAGCATTAGGCCTCAAACAATCGATTTCCAATTTGAATGGAAATAGGGCACTCACGGTTTCCTTCAGTTACCACCGTCATTCCCCGCTGTCGAACCTTGTCGTGGCCACCAACCCACTCTGTGCAACCTCCCACTAAACTTTCCTTCACCTTCCAACCTTCCCTGATCAAGTTTGAGAGGATTGGGTTTCACGATCACCCATGTTCCTCTGTTTTCCTATTTCTCAGTGCTCCTCACCTGACTCTCCCCCGAGCACCCTCTTTGTGTACTCTCACACACAAAAACCAGCACACACACAACCTCTGATCTCAGACACAAGTACCACTTGATCACACACACGACTCACACACTGAACAAGGTCGATTCTCTCTCTGTCTCTGTTCTCTCACTCACAACACTTAATTGATTAAATCAAAACAACATCACAGTGCTCTCTTCTCCACACAACATCCACACTACATCTGTACACCCACTTAACTCAAACATGCCACTAATCCATCATTCCTTAGTGACAATTGTCACTTAACTATTTAAACAATTCAGCTAAACAAGCCACCACGACTGTTTCAAATTTCACCACTCAAATTACCATTTTGCCCTTTTTCCTTACAAATTAGCAAAATGCCCTTCGTGTTCCTAGACCCGTATGTTTATCGTCTGAACTCCGATTGACACGTGCCGCCTGTTTACGGACTCATCGTCTCGAGACCTATCCAATGGTCTTCGAATTACGTGAAAATTCCATGTCATTTGAAAAGTCAACAAATTGCCCCTTTAACCAAATTACTGAATTACCCCTGAACGTCCGAACATCATAACTTTCTCCTCGAATGTCGGAATCGGACGTGCCACCTATCTATGAACTCGTGATGTCCCGAACTACGTCACAATCATCGGTCAAAGTTCGTTTGACCGCTCAAACCAAAATTCAACTGTTTGCCCAATTCTAGGGGTAAAATCGTCATTTTCTTCAAAATTTCCCCAAATTTTCCTTTTTCGAATGTCCTGGTCGTTACATGACAAGTGTCACTCATCCCATTGGTCAATATCCCTAAAAGGGGATCTCACTAATTAAATATTATTTTTATTATTATTATTTTAATCTAATCTACTCATCACTCAATCCTAGCCCTCCATCTAATTTAATCTCTTAATCCTCACCATTCATCTCATCATCCCCTCTCTCATCTGATCATCATCAGATACCATTTTCATTTCTTTTCCCTTAAACCAAACATCATTCTTCATTTCTCCATAAGCAACCCGAGCACCACCCCCCTCTATGAACACACTCCAAACCTCACTAGTGGGACTTGGTATATGAATGAGAATGTGAGAGTGAGGAGAGACGATGAGGATGTGACTGTCAGGGAGAACCACCGTGGACGGTGGCAGGAGAAACCCGAGAAGGTAGGTTTTGGTTTTGAAATTGAAACTTGGTTTTTGTTGGTCTTTAACCGAAACTAACATTTGGGTATTGCTTCTGGGGGCCTGGGGAGACAAATGGGATGGTTTTCGAGTGCTTGGACGACCGGGAAGCACGACGGGTGGAGGTTGCAGCCGCTGTCACCATTGTCGAACATGGAGGTATGGTTTTCACGGTTATCCTTATGTTTTTAATAGTTAAAAAGATAGGAAAGGATGATAAGAACACTTAGGGATTAAAATGGATTGAAATGGATCGAAAACATGAAGGTTAGGAGGTTGAACCGGTCCAGACCGGTTCGGCCGATTCAGAACCAGTGAACCCGGTTCGGTTGCGTGAGGAAGAAGATGAATAGTGCAGTGTGTGGGCTCACGCGTAGGAGCTTCCTTGGGCGCGTGAAGGACATTTTGGGGATGTCTTCAACATGTGAAATCATCTATTTGATGTAACAAACATTTTGGGACTGGTTTCGTGTCGATCGGACATCGTTTCGATAAGTTTCAGGGTGTCCGAAGGTTTATGATCGACTTTAAAAATAGTTAAAAACTCGAGAAAATTACGGGGCTTTAGTGAGAAATTAATAAGGTAATTAGTAACCCTCTAAAGTGATTTGGACAGGTTTGGGAGTCTCAGTGATGACGATTGGCTCGGGAGAGCCGTATGGCACGCATATCGAGGTGCCAGCTCGGACGGTCTGTGAGTGGACCTTGTTTTCTAAATTGGTGCATGAATAAATGTTTATTATATGTTTTAATACTTGTTTGGTTATTCCATGAGTGCATTTGAGTGTGGTTACGTATTAGCACGTATTTCGAGGTTTTGGCCTTATACGGTGCCAATACGGGTTTGTACTTTCCTTGTTGGTTTAAATGAAATAGTTTTGGATTTCAAAAGGATAAACTCGGGCATGAGGCCCATTTGGTCATGTCTCGGGCATGTGGCTCTATTTACGACCTACGGGTTTGAATCGTGGTCGCGGCAAGTGCTATGTGCACGGCGAGGTGCACTGCGACCGACGATACGACGCTCGCCTCCAGACTAGGATATGTTCCTTCCAGAGAGGTCACGATGCACGATCTATGGTAGAGCAGCCGATGGAGGCTCGACTTCGGAGTGCTGACGGTTCAGGATATCGATCGGTGATGAGTGCTCCATAATCTAGCGGTGGTCGCGTCGGTTGATTCGTTCATGGCGACATACCAGGATTGAGGGCGGTCCTGGAGGGATGGTTGCACGCATCACTACGATCGGAGTCGTGATTGACCCTGAGATATTGGGCACGACGCCCAGTTGAGCCATGTGTTTGGGTACAAGACCCAGTTACTTTCTGTTTATGATTTCGGGTCGGGGACCCTAAATGGATTTCCAGGTTCATGACGATTTATGGGAACCAGCATGAACCCTTGAAAGGTTTTTATGATTCATGACGGTTTATGGGGACCGGACATGAATTCGTTGAAAGGTTGTAAGGATGATTTCATTATATATATATATATTCATATACCTTCCTTTACTTGGATTGTCTCCTCCAGGGAGGGTCGTTGGCCTAGGTGGACCCCGGAGTAGTCACGGAGTACTGACTGAGTGGAGTAGCCCTCGTTGGGTTCCTTACTCTTAGAAAGGCTTGTATCATAACCTCAGGGTGGGTCATTGGTCTACAGACATTGAACTTGGACCCTAAGAGACTTGGGTTTGAGACCTCGGGTAGCACGCGCGTAGCTTTGGAAACCATGACAGGATTGGTTGTGTGATTATATGTATATATGATATATGATATGTGATGTGTACAGGTTTTGGGATGAGTCCCGTATGGATTTGGACAGTGGCCCGTATGATTGGTTCTTTATGGTTCTTTCGGTTATGGTTTTAGGCTTAGTTCCTACATATGGTTCTTTTGGAATAAATGGTTTTCGAATGCATGGTTGCTTTTTAGTGAAGGGTAAAAATGTTCATATGAAATGTTTTTATAAACTCTTTGTTTTGTCCAATCACAGCTTTTAATGTTTTGACTGCCCTTCAGGTTGACAGCAGATGTGGACTGTAACAGAGACCGAGATAACACATACCTCCTCCGGATCCTAGCGTACTCTGATAGCCCGAGAGGGAAAAGGTTGGAAATTTCCCTTGTTTGACACTGAGCAGGGTCGTCCCGCGTTAATCCCAGAGGGATTGGGATGGGTCATGTCAGCGTGGTATCAGAGCACGGTTTGCTCTTACGGTACGCGCAGGTCGAGGATGTGATGTCTCAATGGGCTACTGTTCGTTATCAACCTGATAGTTTGGATGTCAGTACGATAGTTAGTATGTAACGACCCGTCCCGAATTTCCAGATTAGATTAGTGACTAATCACGATTAGTGAGGCTAATATGTGACTAATTGAGCGAAATCAGACGAACGATGCAAAATGACCGTTTTACCCCTGGACGTGGGCAAAACATTGACTTTTCATTCTGGCTGTCAAATGGACTTTGACCGATGACCGTGACGTAGTTCGTGACGTCACGAGTTCATAGACAGGTGGCACGTTCAATTCCGACATTCGAGGTAGAAGTTATGACGTTCGGAACTTAAGAGGCATTTTGGTAATTTTGGTAAAAAAGGGTGAAATGTTGACTTTTGGACTGGGGTGTCCGAAGGCCAAGGGCCGAAGACTGTTCCGTAGATCGGGATGTTACGAATCCATTGACAGGCGGCACGTCGAATTCGGACGTTCGATGACGAAGTTACGGTTCAAGGAAGTTTCAGGGAACTATTGCACGTTTTACGAAACAACCTAACTTTTGGATTTAGTGGGGCCCAGATATTTTATGGAGGCCCAATGGATGAGTGACACTTGTCACCCGGCCACAGGCCACCCAAATTGATACATGCATCAACCATTTCCCTTGCCTTCACAAACACCACCCGATCTCATCCTTTGTACCCAAACCAATCCAATCAAAACCTTCACCCATGGCCATCTGAGGAACCAGGAGAGTGAGTGGAGGATGTTGGATGTTGGTGGCCGGCCTGGACGGCGGCTTGGAGGAGGCAAACCCGAGAGGGTACTCGGTAAGGCTCAAATCCCATTTTAATTCAATATATGCATTATGGTTTGTTTTGGATGTTTCTAATGAATTAAAAGGGTTAGTAGGAAGGTGTTAGAATGATTTTGAGGATGGTTAGAGGTTGTAGGACACCAGGGATGGTTTTGGGAAGCTTGAACCGTGAGGTTCAAAATGGAACCATGAGTTTTAGGGAGTTTTGATTAGTTTTAGGGATTGGAATGGATGGGAAACATCAAATTAGGAATAATGGAATCGAAAAGGAAGAGATTGGAGGAAAAATTGAGGGTCTAGATCAGTGAACCGGTCACGCCGGTCCAACTGGACCGGCCAAACCAGGTGAACCGGTCGACTGAAGGTTGATGGTGCACGAATAGTGTCAGGACCCACCCCGGTTTCACCCCGAAATCCGAGGTAAATCCTCCTCCCGTCTGACTTCCCGACACAACACCAAAGTAAACTCACGATAAACCACCAAACTACACAGTCAAACGCAGGAGAAACTATACAATACATCCCGAAGTTAAACGTTTACAGAGCATAGTACCAAATACAAGAGAAAGAAAATCGATAAACAGTATGCGCACACGGAAAAATTAAACACTCCGGGGTCGCTCTCGTGACTTCTATGCCTCAGACGCTGCCTCGACGCCGAAACCCCGCTCTAACTCCACGACCTGGAGGGCAATTTAAAACAGAAGGTGTGAGTGGACCAAGATAAAATAAAAGTTTCCAAAACCATTTTATAAGCAAACCGGGTTTTAGCCCTCCGTTTTGAAACCACATGCATAACCCAGTTATGAAAACAATTATCAATCAATCGCCATAAAACATTTACAGAATCATTTTAAAAACAGTATAATTCACATAACCTCACCATAAGAATAGAAACGCTATAAAACAGTTATAGAAACCATATCATAAGAATCATAAAACCGTATCGTAAACCATGGATATCAAATCATCATTTTCCGATCAAACCTGCTGGACCTATCCGAGTCTTTAAACTCCTGAGTCTTTAAACTCAATCCAGGCCTCAATATTATCCGAGTCTTTAAACTCCCGAGTCTTTAAACTCAACAGGCCTACGGGGAAATATCAATATATCCGAGTCTTTAAACTCAATCCGGGCCCGTCCCCCGTCAATCAGAATCCGGGTCTTTAAACCCAATATCCAGATCCAGCAAATCCAATCCAAACCGTTGAAAACCATTTCTAAATCCATATCCAAATCCGAATCCGAAATCACCGGTCTGATGCCCTTCCGGCGTCCAGAACCGTCATTCCGAACCCAAATCCGGAATTCCATTTTACAACCTTAAAACCAAATCTCGTTACCGAAATCCGATTCTAAAACCGAAAGCCCTGATCATCGAAACCACGTTCCAAAATCCATTTATAATCATTGAAAGTCATTTATCATTTGAAATCCCAAAACCATAGCACCAATATTCAGAAATCAAACATTTCTCGTAAAACGTGCTGAAAGCCGAACTTCCTCGAAAAATGTGCAATTATGTAAAATCAACAAAGCATATTCGATAATCATAAAATCACATATAAAACCACAAAACGATTATAGAAAATAGTTATGCATGCTCGAGTTTAGAGAAAGGGTCCACTCACAGTACCGAGCCCTCAATCGCGTCCCGAACGTCTCGTACGTTCCTCAGTTTCCTCTGGAAATCCCGATCCTATCAACAACCACCGAAGTACATTACTAACACATCTACGAAAGTCCACCTAATTTTCCCTAAAAATCCCCGGGTCCTAACCGTAACGAACCGAAACCCTAAACCTTCACCCTCGCGGAACTAACCTCAAACGACGTCCGATCAACCCGAAACCAACTCCAACGGACTCGTCACAACACCTAGACCAAAAACTATGTTGACCGATTTCCCAGCCGCCGCCGCACGCGCCGCCCAAAGTGGCTGCGCGTGGCCCTCACGCGCTAGCTACAGTGCATCGTCTACCACTGGTCGACCCAGTTCGACACAGTTGCTGCAATTCGAACCGGCGTGATCGGTTCTCCGCCGTCCGTCCACCAAAACCGCTCCTCTCTTCACCCACTGTTTCATCCAGACCTAGGCTACCCTTTCCCCTTGTTCAGACACCTCAACTCGATCTACAACTCATCGACTCAAGCTCGAACAGAAACCCGTACTGTCCCCTGTTTCCTTCTCCGGCCACCCAGGTCACCCCCCGTCACGGTGGCTAGCTTAAACCAATCTTAGGGCCATCCTAAACCTCACCCAACTCACCAAAACCGTCGACTCACACTCAAAACCCACGACTTTCGATTTAAAAATTGACGGCAAAACAGAGAACACCAGTACTCTCCGTCATACTAGCCTCCCCCGTGCACTCCCCGTCACGGCTGCACAACCAGAAGACTCCTAGGACTCCACTGAATCCCCTAGACCTCACGGGACTCCTCGATTCAACCCCTAAACCTACGACTTAGCGTCTGAATCTAGACGGCAAAACAGAGCACAGAAAGGGAAACAAGAAATTACATGTCCTCCTGTCGCCGTCGTGAGCTCAGCCGTGAGGCAGTAGCTCCTCCCGTCCTTCTCCATCCTTTGGACACCTCCGCTAGCCTCGATTGATCGATCATGACCGCACCACTACCCACAACTCCTCTCTGTTCTCTGTTTCCCCCTGGTTTCCCCGTGACTCACTTTGCACCCTCACACAGCCACCACACCTCCAAACTTCCTCTCTATATCCTTCTGACTTCTCTGCTCACTCCTCACTCACTAATTCACACAACACACACAGCACCTCCGCCCAATTCTCTCAATTCTCTCCCTCTATTTCTCTCTGGATCGAAGAACACCCACGAACACACGGGCACCCCCAATTATTTGGACCGTGCACACGCCTAGAAATCACTAGGCCCTTGCCACGCGTCACAATCCTCCCCTTCTCTCTCCCAACTGTCTCAATCTCATCCCTCCATTTCCCTCTCTGTTGCACAAATCCCAAGGTGCAAAAAGACCAAATTGCCCTTCTTTTTAAACCAAAATTAAGATTTTACCCTTACAGTTTTAGACCCTATCTCACACATCGTAAATCCGATGAATACGTGCCGCATGTCATCGAACTCAGGACGACAAGATCTATCTAACAGTCCTAGGTCAACGTGTCAAAACCCGATCGTACAAAAAGTCAACTATTCCCCCTATTTTAACCAAATTACGAAAGTGCCCTCAACCTTCCGAACATCATAACTTCCTCATCGAATGTCGGAATCGGGCGTACCATCTGTCTATGGATTCGTGACGTCCTAAACTACGTCCTGGTCATCGGTCAAAACCTAATTGACTGCTCGAACTAAAAGTCAACATTTTGCCCGAACTAGGGGCAAAATAGTCATTCTACCTTATCGGTCCAAAAGTACCCAACTAAGTACTACTTAAGCTCACTAATCCTTCACTAGTTGCTGTCTTAATCCTAATTTTCGGGACGGGTCGTTACAAATAGTGCCAGCGCGTGAGGCTCACGCGCAGGCCACTCAATGACCCTCCTTGGAGGTAACGAACCATGCCCATCCTGAGAGTATGGAACCCAAAAGGTGAGGCACGCGCCCCAGGAGTGGCCTGCGTGTGAGCCTCACGCGTTGGCACTATTCCTACACCATCAACCTTCAGTCGACCGGTTCACCTAGTTTGGCCGGTCCAATTGGACCGGCCTGACCGGTTCACTGCTCTAGACCCTCCATTTTTCCTCCAATATCTTCCTTTTTGATTCCATTATTCCTAATTTGATGTTTCCCATCCATTCCAATACCTAAAACTAATCAAAACTCCCTAAAACTCATAGTTCCATTTTGAACCTCACGGTTCAAGTTTCCCAAAACCGTCCCTGGTGTCCTACAACCTCTAAACATCCTTAAAATCATTCTAACACCTTCCTACTAACCCTTTTAATTCATTAGAAACATCCAAAACAAACCATAATGCATATATTGAATTAAAATGGGATTTGAGCCTTACCGAGTACCCTCTCGGGTTTGCCTCCTCCAAGCCGCCGTCCATGGCGGTTCTGGCCATCCAGGCCGGCCACCAACATCCAACATCCTCCACTCACTCTCCTAGTTCCTCAGATGGCCATGGGTGAAGGTTTGGATTGGATTGGTTTGGGTACAAAGGATGAGATCTGTCAGGACCCGTCCCAAATATCACCTTGATACCCGGGATGAACCCTGCTCCCGTCTGACAATCACACTCACAATACCAAAATAACCTCAACACCACTATAAGCATAATTATCAGACAAGGGAAATATATAATACAACTGTAAGTCAGAGCATAGTTCTACAAAATGGGCACAAAATCCTACTATGCTAGTCTCGCAACGAAAGAATGTCGTAAGCTCTATGCCTCGATCCCTGCCTCAACGTTCACCCCAGCGCTATCACCACGACCTGGAGGGTAAGTTAAAACCAAAAGTGTGAGTGGACTGAAGAAAAATAAGAGTTTCAACACGATTTAGAAGTAAACAATTTAAAGAAAACCATAAGGTTTTACCCTCCGTTTTAAAATATGCATGCCCAACCAAGTATCAGAAAACCACAACATAAAACAGTATAGCAAAATTATATCATAAACCAAATCCACAAATATCCGAGTCTGATCAAACCTGCTGGGTCTATCCGAGTCTTTAAACTCAACCAAGCCTCAAATGTAATTCGAGTCTTTAAACTCCCGAGTCTTTAAACTCAATAGGCCTACGGGGGTAATATCGTAAATATCCGAGTCTTTAAACTCAATCCTGGCCCGTCCCCAGAATCCGGGTCTTTAAACTCAATGTCCAGATCCAACAAATCCAATCCAAAACCATTTCGAAATCCATATCCAAATCCGAATCCGAAATCACTGGTCTGACGCCATTCTTGCATCCAGAACTGTCATTCCGAACCCAAATCCGGAATTCCACTTTTTAAACCTAAAGCCGTTATTACCAAAAATCATATTTCATAATCCATTTATATCCATCAGAAAGCCGTTATAATTTGAAAACCCAAGGTATAGCATCAAAAATCAGAAATCCAGTTTTCCTCGAAAAACGTGCAAAAACCCGAAAATGTCTCGAAAAATGTGCAAACATATCCATCACTTATAACCATCATTAACAAGCATAAAAACATATTTAAAAGCATAAAACATAGATAAAAACAGCTAGGCATGCTCGTAAGAAAAGAAAGAGTCCACTCACTAATCGTAAAATGTCAATCGCGCTCCGTGCGCTCCTCGACCGTCTCAGCCGTTTCTCGTCCTGTCAATAGGCACCAAAGAGGGTCACAATTACATTACATATACCAACCCTAATTTCCTCAATTTTTCGGGAATTTATTCGTAATTTAAACTTAAACTCTAAACCGTCCGGATTCCCGAACTATCCTGTAACCTCGTCCAATTAACCCGAAAATTACACTAAAGAATTCCTTATGACATTTAGGACCAAAACCATGTTGGAAGTTTGGCCGGAATCCTCCCCACGCGCCCCCATGCGCCGCCCAAAGTGGCTGCGCGTGGGCCTCACGCGCCTGCTACAGTGCTTCTTCAACCTCAAGTCACCCGGTTCAACTGTGTTGAACCAGCGTGACCGGTTCTCCTCCATTCCTCCACCAATCTTCCTTCTTTCAATCCTGGAAGCTTTTTCCAGTTCCCAGCAATTAAACCCCGTCCTAAAATCGAAGAATCACGGCCTAAAACCCCTCGACTTCACCCTCGAAACAGACGGCCTGTGAGCCCTGTTTTGGCTGCCGACCAGCCAGGTCCTCCCCCGTCACGGCGACCATCCTAGACAACTCCTAGGACCTCCCTGAACCTCACTTCACTCACCAATTCCCTCGACTCTAGCCCAAAGTCCACGATTATTGAAAACAAAAACACGGGAAAACAGGGGATTCAAACCATACCTTCGAACCGTCCACCGCCGTCTGCACCACCGTGTGCCATGGTGCTCGTTGAGCTCCTATTGCCTTGGTTTGAGCCACCACACGGCACAACCACCGTGTCAGGACCCACCCCGGTTTCACCCCGAAACCCGAGGTAAATCCTGCTCCCGTCTGACACCCCGACACAAAAATAGTCAGACGCAGGAGAAAACACTCAATAAAAACCGAAGTTAGAGTTTACAGAGCATAGTACGAATACAATAAAATAAAAACCGATGACAAGTATACGCACGCGGAAGAAAAACTTAAATACTCGGAAATCCCGCTCGTCACTTCTATGCCTCAGACACTGCCTCGACGTCAAGACCCCGCGCTATCTCCACAACCTGGAGGGCAATTTAAAACAGAAGATGTGAGTGGACCATAATAAAAGAAAAGTTCTAAAACCATTTATCAGAAAAACCGAGTTTAACCCTCCGTTTTGAAAACCACATGCATAACCCAGTTCTAAAAACAGTTATAATCAAACACCATAAAACATCATAAGAAACAGAAACACTATAAAACAGTTATAGAAATCACGGAATATGAATCATAAAACCGTATCCAAACCATGAACATCAAAGCATCATTTTCCGATCAAACCTGCTGGACCTATCCGAGTTTTTAAACTCAATCTGGGCCCGTCCCCCGTCAATCCATATCCGGGTCTTTAAACCCAATAACCAGATCCAGCAAATCCAATCCAAATTCAATGTAAAACCAATTCTAAATCCTCATCCAAACCCGAATCCGAAATCACCGGTCTGATGCCATTCCGGCATCCAGAACCGTCATTCCAAACCCAAATCCGGAATCCACTTTTCAACTTTAAAACCAAATTCTGCTTTCCGAAATCCGATTCTAAAACCAAAAACCTTGATCATCGAAATCATGTTCCGAAATCCATTTATAATCATTAGAAATCCTTTATCATTTGAAATCCCGAAACTATAACATTATAATCAGAAATCAACCTTTTATCGTAAAACGTGCTAAGTACTGTATTTTCTCAAAAACCGTGCAATTATGTAAAACCAAGATAGCATATTCCATAATCATAAAACCATATGTAAAACCATCAAACAATTATAGAAAAACAATTATGCATGCTCGAGTTTAAGGAAAGGGTCCACTCACAGTACCGCGCCCTCAATCACGTCCCGAACGTCCAGCACGTTCCTCGGCTTCCTCGGGAAATCCCGATCCTGTCACAACCACCAAATTACGTCACTAACACGTCCACGAGTATCCACCTAAATTCCCTCAAAAATCCCCGGGTCCTAAACGTAACGAACCGGAACCCTAAACCTTCACCCTCGCGAAACTACTTCAATTCGACGTCCGCTTAACCCGAAACCAATTCCAATGGACTCGTCACAACTCCTGGACCAAAAACCATGTTGACCATTTTCCCCAGAACCGCCGCACGCGCCCCCACGCGCCGCCCAAAGTGGCTGCGCGTGGCCCTCACGCGCCTGCTACAGTGCATCGGCTACCTTGAGCAAACCCGGTTCGACACAGTGTCTGTCAATCGAACCGGCGAGGGCGGTTCTCTGCCGTCCCGTCTCCATTTCCTTCCCTTTCTTCCCCATCTTCATCGTCCAGACCTACTCTGTCCATCCCCGTCCTCCTTAGACCTTAGCACGGCTTCTAAACCGTCGACTGAAGCTCGAAACAAAACCCGATCTCTGCTCTGTTTTCCTTCCCGACCACCCAGGTCACCTCCCGTCACGGTGGCAACACCAGACGGTTCCTAGGACCCTTCTAAACCTAACCCAACTCACCCTAACCATCGATTCACTCCCAAACTTCACGACTTTAGGTTTGAACATCGACGACAAAACAGAGTACACAGAACACCTCTGTCGTCTCGCCTCCACCGTGCACTACCCGTCACGGAAGCACAACCAATAGAAGCCCAGACCTCCACTGAGTCCCCTAGACCTCCCTATGAACTTCGATTCGACCTCTAGACTCACGACTTTCACTTCAAAACTCAACGGGAAAACAGGACAAAGTTACAGGGATGAGGGATTACCTGCAACCGTCCACCGCCGTGCTCCCTGGAGTCCACAGCGTCGCCTCAGCCTCCTCTCGAGGTCAATCGCACCCGCACACGGCCACAGCACCACCACAAGCCCTCAGTCTTCTCTGTTTTCTCTGGTTGTCCCCGTGAGCTCTCAACTCACACACACCACGATTCCTCACCTCCCAACCTTCTCATTAGCTCCCTCTCACTATCCGATCACCCTCGCACACTCACAACTCATCACCCCTCAATTTCCCTCACGATCTCCCTCTGTTTTTTGTCTGGTGCAAGAAACCATCACGAACACACGAACACGGTTGCACCCCAATTATTTGGGCCGTGCACACACTCGAACTCACCAGAATCCACTAGCCCTCTTGCACGTGTCACCAATCCTCCCCATTCTCTCACCAAATGGCTCCATCCCAGCCGTCCATCTGCCTTCTCTGTGCACAATTCCCCAGACAACTAAAAGACCAAACTGCCCCTCCTTTTAACCCAAGTTTACACTTTTGCCACTAACTTCCTAGACCCGTAACTCCCACATCGTACGTCCGATGAATACGTGCCGCCTGTCATCGAACTCAGGACAACGAGATCTATGTAACCATCCTCGGTCAATGTACCAAAACTCGATCGTCCAAAAAGTCAACTTTTCCCCCCTATTTTACCCAAATTACGGTTATGCCCTCAACCTTCCGAACATCATAACTTCCTCCTCGGATGTCGGAATCGAGCGTGCCACCTGCCTACGGATTCATGACGTCCTAAACTACGTCCTAGTCACTGGTTAACACCCATTTGACCACCCGAACTAAAGTCAACATTTTTGCCCGAACTAGGGGCAAAATCGTCATTCTAAGCTTACGGACCTATCGGGACCACCTAACCATCAATTAGCCTCACAAATCCCACTTTCATCACGCTACTAATCCCGACTCTCGGGACGGGTTGTTACACACCGCCACAGTGCCACTGTCTCCTCTATTTTCTCAGAACCTCAAACCTCCGACCACCGTGTCTCTATGCACGATTCCAACTCCAAAACACGATCACCAACTCACTCCCTTCTCTCTTTCACTCTCACAACCCACCAGAGTCTCACCCCTTCACAGAATCGATCAAGAACTCTCAATTCTTCACTCTCTGTTTCTCTGTGTCGAAGCTCAATACATGGTTCAAAATAACACACAATGTGGCCGTGTGTATTTTAGACCGTCCTAGAACCATCCAGCCATCCCCACGTGTCCACTTCTCCATGGTCTTCAGTACAAAATATCAAATCCCACTCAGCCATTTGCCCTTATCTGATTGGGCCATAGGGGAAAAGACCAAATTGCCCCTAGTATTAAAATTACCTTTTTGCCCTCGACCTTTCCAGACCCGTAACTTTTTCCTCCGACGTCCGATGACAACGTGCCGCCTGTCGTTGTACTCAGGACGTCGAGACCTATCTAACGGTCCTCGGTCTACGTGAAAATCACAAGTCCACTAAAAAGTCAACATTTTCCTCGATTAGTCAAAATTACGGTAACGCCCTCAATCTTCCGAACGTCATAACTTTTTCTCCGATTGTCCAAATCGAACCTGCCACCTGTCTACGGACTCGTGACGTCCTAAACTACGTCACGGTCAACGGTCAACACTCATCCAACCTATAAATCAAAAAGTCAACTTTTGATGCACTTTCACAAGGGCAAAATCGTCCTTTTATACAAATCTTTTACAAAAATTACATTTATACCCTTCCCGAAAGTACGGGTTGTTACAAGATCGGATGGTGTTTGTGAAGGCAAGGGAAATGGTCGATGCATGTATCAATTTGGGTGGCCTGTGGATGGGTGACAAGTGTCACTCATCCATTGGGCCTTCATAATATATCTGGGCCCCACTACATCCAAAAGTTAGGTTGTTTCGTAAAACGTGCAATAGTTCCCCGAAACTTCCTTGAACCATAACTTCGTCGTCGAACGTCTGAATTCGACGTGCAGCATGTCAATGGATTCATAACATCCCGATCTACGTAACGGTCTTCGGCCCTTGGCCATCAGACACCCCAGTCCAAAATTCAACATTTCGCCCATTTTTACCAAAATGCCCTTAAGTTCCAAACTTCATAACTTCTACCTCGAATGTCGGAATTAAACGTACCACCTGTCTATAAACTCGTGACGTCACGAACTACGTCATGATCATCGATCAAAGTCCATTTGACCGCCAGAATGAAAATTCAACGTTTTTCCCACACCTAGGGGCAAAACGGTCATTTTGCATCGTTCGTCCGATTTCGCTCAACTAATCACAGATTAGCCTCACTAATCGTGATTAGTCACTAATCTAATCATGGAATTCGAGATGGGTCGTTACAATCTTCCCTCCTTAATTAATTTCGTCCTCGAAATTCCAACCGTTCTTCCCTCCTTAATTTAGTTCCGTTCTCGAAATTCCAATTATCCTGATTCCACAACCACCTCGTGGAAATAATTCGATCTCACGACACGTGTACACTCGTACACCAACTAACCAGAACAATACTTGTCTGCAACTAGACGTACCACTAATACTCACGTCGTATCGACTACGTTCGACCACGTCGAATGACAGTAATCGTACGTTTCGAATTGACACTACTTGTCAAATCTACCAAGTCGCTGACACAAACACTCGAAGGTTCCCTTCTCAATCACCAATCTATCCTGTTATCTGCTCCCATAGGGAGTCACCAAATCTCACTAACTGATCCACGCTGACACCTTCGATAAACCGTCACTACTTGACAGTCGTCAGTCGAAATCTAACATGATACTCACTTGTGGTTATACTAACCACCAACTCACTCAACCTGAGTATACGCATACCAACAAAGCACTCAACCTGCGTGTAACTGGACCCACCAGAAATACTATGACTCAATGCACAGTATCTGATGTCCAGGTCACGACCTCAACTGATCCAATGGTATCAGAACTAATCCGACTACCAACACGCTCACCAACGTACCCATGATATAACCTATATACCGTCATCAGGCATCACAAGTCTGCCCAGTATAGTACCTCGAACCGTGTACAAGGTACGTACATCTATCCATCAACTAGCCTACAACCACAACGACGACGACAACACGACCACCTAAGTCGTAGCCAAACACGTTTCAATAATGGAGTCCATCTGCCCAATCCAGTATTAGACAAATCGAAACTCCAACCCATTAACCATTTCCAAATCCGAATCCGAAATCATTATTCCGTAAGCTAGCATTAGGAATAACCATTCCGAACCCAAATCCAGAAATCCACTTTCAAGTTCCAAAATCGAATCCTGAATCGTCACCCAGAAATTCGATTCCAAAATCTGAAATCTCGTTCACGTCTACCGAGACGCACTATATCCGAACCTATCGGATACCTGTTCAAACGATTACACATTACATTTAATTGACTTCATAGGGAAGCCAACCCCAACATCAACACATCTAAGGCTGACCAAATCCTACCTCGTCGGACACTTACTCGCCTGAGTAATATACCATACAGGATTTACCTCGAAAAGAAGTTCAGTCTCATCATGCTCAACTCAAACACCCCAGTAAGAGTGATAAACTCTCCACCTATCTGGATCATCAAGATCACGATCCAGATCCATCACTATACCCAGTATCTAAACAGATCAGTCAACGACGAGACACGCCGAGACTGTGGGTTCTCTCCAATTACCTCGTATCGATCCTTGTCATTCCACCGAGGAAAAAAACAAGAATGACCCAAGGTAATGACATCAAAATCCATCCTACCTGAATGCAAACAACATTCGCTGCACTCACCACGTCATGTAACCTGACATCGTCTGCCACCAAGTAGAGAATGAGAAATCTCAGTCACCTAACTTTGATATACTCATCTCCACTTGATGACCCAAGACAAATCCCGGGTCCACCAACCAATACACGATCAGTGTACTAGTGGCAACCAACAACATCTACAATCATCAACATCATCTACCACCATCTACAACATATGCCATAATCCACCATCATCTGCCATGGCAGAACCTGAGAAGTCACCCTAATGACTTCAAATTTCCCACATATGTTCACTATGTTATGGTTTTCTTCAAATGGTTTTGGGCAAGAGCCCGTGTGATTTACGAAACTTGGGGCTGAGACCCTAATGATGGTTGTTTAAACATATGTGATTGGATAAATGGTTTTACTATGCGTGCATGCTTTTTAGTGAAGGGTATAAATGTCTTTTATGAAATATGTTTTATAAACTCTTTATTTTTGTCCACTCACAGTCTTTCTGTTTTTAATACCCTTCAGGTTGAATACGACGCGGACTGTAGCAGAGACCGAGATATCACATACCTACTCCGGATCCTGGCGTACTCTGATAGCCCGAGAGGGCAAAAGTTGGAAATTTTCCTTGTTTAACACTCCGTGTCAGACAGGATCAGGGTCGTTCCTCGTTAATCCCTAGAAGATTGAGGACGGGTCCTGACATAGTAGGATTGAATCGTGGAATGTTTTGGTTCGACATTTGATGTCGATGTTGCCATAGTTCTGTCATGGATGACAGTGTGGGACCCTACGAAGAGATAAACGTAATAGCACTTTAGAGTTGTGATCGTGTGACGGCTAGTTGGGATCGTCTTTCACGATGTCGTAGGATCAATTTTGGCGACTGGTTGGTGTTGTGACCATTAGATGGTCGAATCTTGTTGAGTTGGTGGCGATGCTGCTGGGAGAAGTCAGGTTCGAGTAACTCTAGTTGGATTGACGGTAGGATTGGATTGACGTCCATGCGATGTTAGGACCCCGTGGTCGGTCAGATTGTTGATTATACTGTTTTCTACAGTTGGGTTCAGGGAACCCTAGGTAGTGATCGTGGAACCCTAAGGTAGGGTGTATGGTACAGAAATGTGAATTGGTGAGTGGTCTGGATTCCGATGAGACCATCGGTTGGTCTGGTCATGTCAACTTTAGTGATGGGACTGCACTCTACAGTCGAGGTTATAGTAATCGGTTAGACCTAGTTGGTTGTCGTGCTACTGTAGTTGTGTTGGACAGTTGGTACAACTAAGGTCATGGACGACCTGGTAGACGAAATTGGTTGAGTCGAGTTACGACTAGTTAGAGTTTGGTTAGACAGGTTACTAGGGTTGGTACTTGTTGATGGAATCTCGGAGTGGGGATACGGAGTAGTTAGTACGTGCGGTTGATTCCGTTGGATGCAGAGTCACTATAGCAATGTCTGGTGGTTAGGTCTGCACGAGGTTGTGGCAGGAACTACTACCGAGAGTGGTTGTAGTTACGGTTGTTGGGAATCGGGGATGTTCGGGGAACGTTTCCTTCTTTCGGATGAGTAGTCAGGGTGTCTGTACCCAGAGTTGTTAGGTACGAGAGAGGCAGAGTTTTTCCAATATGAGTAAAGGTACAGGATCGTCGTTCGGTATGAGCGGAGATCCAGGGTTGTCTGTTTCGCACACTGGATGTAGATGCTGATGGTGATGTTAGTGTGCTGGTGCTGGTGTTGGTACTAGTACTGGTGCTAGTACTGGTGATTGTGATGATGGTGAGTCATGAGTCGGGATGTGACTCCGTCGAGATAGGCATGTGTTTGGTATCTGTAGTTCGGGAGTGGATCACGGTTAGAGGTAGATCGGTGATGGACACGTGGTTGATGTCCGAGTGTGTTGGTTCCGACATGGTTAGAACTTCAGAATCGAGAGAAGTTGTGATTGAGGTTTCTCACTTTCTGCTTGGTGGTAGAAGATGTTGGATTACATGGCGTGGTGAGTGCATCAAGTTTTGGTTGCATTCACGTAGGATGAGTTTTGATGTCATTGTGTTGGATCATCCTTAGTTTTTCCTAGGTGGAATGACAAGGATCGATACGAGGTAATTGGAGAGAACCCACAGTCTTGACATGTCTCGTCGTTGACTGATCTGTTTAGATGTGGGAATTGGTTAAGAAGTGATGTGACTGGCGAAGGATTCATGAGGGTGTAAGACCCTATGATCGGATCTCAGGTGGATTGTTAGCTGAGTGAGCTTGTGTGGATCACGATATGGATTGGGATTTTGATGTTGTGGACTTTGGACGTCATGACAATCGAGGATCATGACGTCTATGGTCGGATGACGTAGTGATGGATCTGGATCGTGATCTTGATGGTCCAGATAGGTGGAGAGTTTATCACTCTTACTTGGATGTTTGAGTTGAGGATGTTGCGACTGAACTTCTTTTCGAAGTGAATCCCGTACGGTATATTACTCGGGCGAGTAAGTGTCTGACGAGATCGGATTTAGTCAGCATTGGAGGTGTGAATGATGAGATTTGCTTCCCTATGAAGACAATCGAATGTATTGAGCAGGTAACCGATAAGTTCAGAATTGGTGCGTCTCGGTAGACGAGAACAAGATTTCAGGTTTTGGATTCGGATTTCAGGATGACGATTGAGGATTCGATTTTGGAACTTGAAAGTGGATTTCTGGATTTGGGTTCGGAATGGTTATTCCGGATTGCTAGCTTACGGAATGATGATTTCGGATTCGGATTTGGAAAAGGGATGATGGGTTGGAGTTCTGATGTGTCTGGTACTGGATTGGACAGATGGACTCAAGAATTGAAACATGATTGGCTACGACCTAGGTTGTGGTTGTTGTTGTCGTCGTCGTTGTTGTAGTGGACTAGTTGATGGATAGATGTACGTACCTTGTACATTGTTCGAGGTACGGTACTGGGCATACTTGTGGTGCCTAGTGACGGTATATAGGATATACCAGTAGTACGTTGGTGAACGTGTTGGTAGTCGGCTTAGTTCTGATACCATTAGATTAGTCGAGGACGTGGACTGGACATTGAATACTGTGCACTGGGTCATGGTATTCCTGATGGGTCTAGTTACACACAGGTCGAGTGAAGCGTTGGTAAGTGTATACTCAAGTTGAGTGAGTTGGGGGTTAGTGTAACCACAAGTAAGTATAGTGTTAGTCATCGACTGGCGACTGTCAAGTGGTGACAGATTGTCGAATGTATCAACGTGGATCAATGAGTGAGGTTTGGTGACTCCCAGTGGGAGCAGACGTCCGGATAGATTGGTAATTAAAGAAGGAACCGTTGAGTTGTTCGAGCCAACGAAATAGTAGATCTGACAAGTGGTTAGCTCATAGGATACTTGGGCGTGGGAAAAACGTTGACTTTTCGTTCTAGCTGTCAAATGGACTTTGACCGATGACGGTGACATAGTTCGGGATGTCACGAGTTCATAGACAGGTGGCACGTTCGATTTCGACATTCGAGGAAAAAGTTATGACGTTTGGAAGTTCAAGGGTATTTTGGTAATTTAGTTTAAAGGAGGCAATTAATTGACTTTTGAGCTAGGAGGCCCGATGGTCGAGGACCGATGACCATTACGTAGATCGCGATGATACAAATCTGTAGACAGGCGGCACGGTGAAATTGGACTTCGAACTGGAGAGTTATGGGTCACGGAAGTTTGATTTCACTATGCATGTACTTCGAGATGATGATGAGGTGGTTTATTCTGATTGGGCAGATATTTTGGTGGGACCCATGGATGAGTGACAAGTGTCACTCATCCCATTGGTCAATATCCCTAAAAAGGGGATCTCACTAATTAAATATTATTATTATTATTATTATTATTTTAATCTAATCTACTCATCACTCAATCCTAGCCCTCCATCTAATTCAATCTCTCAATCCTCACCATTCATCTCATCCTCCCTTCTCTCATCTGATCATCATCAGATACCATCTTCATTTCTTTTCCCTTAAACCAAACATCATTCTTCATTTCTCCATAAGCAACCCGAGCACCACCCCCCCTCCATGAACACCCTCCAAACCTCACTAGTGGGACTTGGTATATGAATGAGAATGTGAGAGTGAGGAGAGACAATGAGGATGTGACTGTCAGGGAGAACCACCGTGGACGGTGGTCGGAGAAACCCGAGAAGGTAGGTTTTGGTTTTGAAATTGAAACTTGGTTTTTGTTGGTCTTTAACCGAAACTAACATTTGGTTATTGCTTCTGGGGGCCCGGGGAGACAAATAGGATGGTTTTCGAGTGCTTGGACGGCCGGGAAGCACGACGAGTGGAGGTTGCAGCCGCCGTCACCATTGTCGAACATGGAGGTATGGTTTTCATGGTTATCCTTATGTTTTTAATAGTTAAAAAGATAGGAAAGGATGATAGGAACACTTAGGGATTAAAATGGGTTAAAATGGATCGAAAACATGAAGGTTATGAGGTTGAATCGGTCCAGACCGGTTCGGCTAGTTCAGAACCAGTGAACCCGGTTCGGTCACGTGAGGAAGAAGATGAATAGTGTGGCACGTGGCCTCACGCGCAGGAGCTTCCTTGGGTGCGTGGGGGCGCGTGAAGGACATTTTGGGGATGTTTTCAACATGTGAAATCATCTATTCGATGTAACGAACATTTTGGGACTGGTTTCGTGTCGATCGGACATCGTTTCGATAGGTTTCGGGGTGTCCAAAGATTTAGAATCGACTTTAAAAATAGTTAAAAACTCAAAAAAATTACGGGGCTTTAATGAGAGGTTAATAAGGTAGTTAGTAACTCTCTAAAGTGATTTGGACAGGTTTGGGAGTCCCGGTAATGACGATTGGCTAGGGAGAGCCGTATGGCACGCATATCGAGGTGGCAGGTTGGACGGTCTGTGAATGGACCTTATTTTCTAAATTGGTGCATGCATAAATGTTTATTATATGTTTTAATACTTGTTTGGTGATGTCATGAGTGCATTTGAGTGTGGTTACGTATTGGCACGTATTTTGAGGTTTCAGCCTTATACGGTTCCAATACGGGTTTGTACTTTCCTAGTTGGTTTAAATGAAATGGTTTTGGCTTTCAAAAGGATAAACTCGAGCATGAGGCCCATTTGGTCTTGTCTCAAGCATGTGGCTCTATTTACGACCTACGGGTCTAAATCGTGGTCGCAGTGAGTGCTATGTGCACGGTGACCGACGATACGACGTTCGCCTCCGGACTAGGATATGTTCCTTCCGGAGAAGTCACGATGCATGATCTATGGTCGGGCAGCAGATGGAGGCTCGACTTCGGAGTGCTGACGGTTCAGGATATCGATCAGTGATGAGTGCTTCATAATCTAGCAGTGGTCGCGTCGGTTGATTCGTTCACGGCGACATACCAGGATTGAAGGCTGTCCTGGATGGATGGTTGCACGCATCACTACGATCGGAGTCATGACTGACCCTGAGATATCGGGCACGATGCCCAGTTGAGTCATGTGTTCGGGTACGAGACCCAGTTACTTTCCGTTTATGATTTCGGGTCGGGGACCCTACATGGATTTCCAGGTTCATGACGATTTATGGGAACCGGCATGAACCTTTAAAAGGTTTTTATGATTCATGACGGTTTATGGGGACTGGGCATGAATCCGTTGAAAGGTTGTAAGGATGATTTCGTTATATATATATATATATATTCATATACTTTCCTTTACTTGGATTGTCTCCTCCGGGGAGGGTCGTTGGCCTGGGTGGACCCTGAAGTAGTCACGGAGCACTGACTGAGTGAAGTCACCCCCGTTGGGTTCCTTACTCTAAAAAAGGATTGTATCATAACCTCAGGGCGGGTCATTGTTCTACGGACATTGACCTTGGACCCTAAGAGACTTGGGTTTGAGACCCCGAGTAGCACGCACATAGCTTTGGAAACCGTGACAGGATTGGTTGTGTGATTATATGTATATATGATATATGATATGTGATGTGTACAGGTTTTGGGATGAGTCCCGTATGGATTTGGGCAGTGGCCCGTATGATTGGTTCTTTATGGTTCTTTTGGTTATGGTTTTGGGCTTAGTTCCCACATATGGTCTTTTGGAATAAATGGTTTTCGAATGCATGGTTGCTTTTTAGTGAAGGGTACAAATGTTCTTATGAAATGTTTTTATAAACTCTTTGTTTTGTCCACTCACAACTTTTAATGTTTTGACAGCCCTTCAGGTTGACAGCGGATGTGGACTGTAGCAGAGACTGAGAGATCACATACCTCATCCGGATCCTAGCGTACTCTGATAGCCCGAGAGGGCAAAGGTTGGAAATTTCCCTTGTCTGACACTTCGTGTCAGATGGGAGCAGGGTCGTCCCGCATTAATCACGGAGGGATTGGGATGGGTTCTGTCACTGTCAATCTTCATAAGGTCCGGTTAGCTCTCGAAATCTGAGTACAGTTCATCACGAGTACGGAAGCGAGATGCAATCCTCACATTTCCATTGCAGTTGCGATCCCATGTGCCACCCACCTCAAAGTAGCTCTGCATGTATGCCCCGTCGGTGAATACAGTGTTCACAAACAACTCAACTTTGGGGACGACTTGCGTGAGACTTCTACCGGAGAGCCCATCGTGCCCTATGGTGTAGCAGTGCCAGAATTCCTCGTCAGTAAGCTCCAGTTTGAAAAACTCGTTTAGCTTCTCAAAACACATTACGTGTCTATAAGAGTCAACATCCAGCTGAGCAGGCGAGCAACCCATCTGACTAAGAATCCCGAAGAAAAATTTCGAAAACGAGAATTTGAATCCCCAGCTGACGATCAAAGGGTGGAATTTGGTCCATCTGTTGGACTTCATATTTCTTCCTCTGCTATTCTTGGGAGCTTTCTGGGAGGAACATCTGTTGCAAAGCTCTGCAAGTACCCCTTCTAGAAACGCATGTTTGTAGTGGATCTTTCTCGCCTGGAAATCTTCGGGTCCTTCAAAGTCCTTGTCCTTCCCTCGGAATGGAATCTGACTACGCGAGCCACCCTGCACCCACAATGCGAGCCTGCTAGGTCTCTCCAGAAGTGCACCTTGACGTAACTTGAAACCGTCGCCTCAAACAAATCAAAAGTTCACCGCTTGAATCGTTGCCAACGGATGTCCCGAACTCTCGAAATGAGCAAAAACGTCCACCTACAATAAAGGAACGAAATTATTAGTTCCTGAAAAAAAAAATGTATACCAAGTATATACACACTTGAATATATACGTATATGGTTATTCAAAATACATATGTTATTATCAAACACTTTAATAATATTAATATATTAAGTACATATTTTAATATATTAATATATCTATATACGCGAATATATATATACCTGCAAAAAAAAAAAAGCAAACGAGAAAATATATATTAGACATATATATTAAGTACGTATAAATAGCAATATTTGATATATAAATATGTATTAAGAACTATGCAAAAGTCAAACATGTGGACATTGGTTGCGTGCCCAAGATCCACCCGATGGTCACCAGAACCTCAAGAACGTCTAGCCAAAGCCCGCCACATGGTGGCACGCAGTGACTCCAGCCTCACCGCCAGTAGCGACACGCCGCGTGGCAGTCAGAGATGGGTAGGTTCGAAATATGGCCGCCTATCCTCACGCGTCGGTCATCCAAGAAAGGTGATGGTCCGTTCGATTCGCGCCACGTCGCCCCCTCACCCACCAGGTGCAGAAGCATCCGATCGATGATGCACGTGTGGCGTTTTCTGCGCCGTGCTCCTTGACATCACTACGAACGACTCGCGCCTGTCGGCGCTTGCAACACACGCGCCTGGCGCACTCCACAAACAATTGGCATGCGTCGTCCTTCAAGCCAGCCACTGTCGAGTTACACTATTCACAGCACCTACTCCGAAGCGCCCACACTGCCTGCCACATGTCTAGTCAAGTTCCTTGCTCAATCAAATCAAGCCACTCATTTTATTTTTCTTTTCTCACTGCCATCAACTACTCCGAACGGCTTCTCACTCTTTCTCCATCTTTGTCACCCAAAGACAAAACAAAACAAGCCTGAAAGCGACAAAAACAAATATATAAATATTTTACCTTCACTTTGGGGTTTGGCGCACGGCTTCCTAGGAAGTTCTCAAAATTCCTCACGACAATGAGCTTTTCTCTCCCTCCAGCAGACAATTCTTTTTCCTCACACTCAAACTGACGGGAGGTCTAGGGGTCAATTTTTCCGTTGGCAATTTTAGCTCTGACATCTCTATTTTAAATAAGGAGCAAACATCTCACAACGTACACAAAAGGAATTAACTCTTGTTTTTTAATAGGATTGATTGTCATTCATGGGAGGTTTGAATTTCTTAGGGGCTGAAAAAGGAAAAAAAGTGTTTCATTTCTCTTTTACCCACATCAACTTCAAATGGGCCATCAGAACAAATATGTTTCAAACCCAAATTTCTTCAAGTTAAAAGGCCAACCTTTTCAGACTTCAAGCCCAATTTTGCTAGTCTGAGTATTACAATCCAAAGTCAAAATTTTGTTCGAACCACAACACCAAGCCCAGTGAAACTTCCTGAACATATTTCAAAGTTTGTACATCCCTTAGGATTCCTTGAATTCCTAAGCGATGTGGGGGCATTTGTGGAACCCAAAATCACCTGATAATTGTGGAGCCGCCATTTGGCCCGTAATTTCTGAAATGACCAAATTGCCCATGACAATAATACAAATGACTTGAAGACACCCATACATTAAATAATCTATTTACCAGCTAAATATGTTGTTTAATTGGGTTACATGTCAGGACCCGACCCTCCTCGGTCAAGACCCGACTCATCTAGCACCATATTGTCCGCTTTGGGCCTCGCCCTCACGGTTTTGTTTTCGGGAGCTCATGGTGCAACTTCACATGGGGTCACCCATCATGGAATTGCACCAGCCTCAAATCGCTTAACTTTGGGATTCCAATCCCCCCCAAAGCCACTTGAGCTCCCAAAAGGCCTAGTGCTAGATAGGTGTGTGCCTACACCTTTAAGGCACACCACCATCCTCCCCCAGACCATTCCCCCTTGCAGGAATGTGGGATTGTTCACCGTTCCCTCCAGGATACAGGTAGGCCTAGTGCTAGATAGGTGTGTGCCTACACCTTTAAGGAACACCACCATCCTCTCCCAAACCATTCCCCCTTGCAGGAATGTGGGATTGTTCACCGTTCCCTCCAGGACACGGGTCTTACATTACAACTCCCCGTAATATTAATATTCTCCCCTAGAGTTAATTGTCATTATTCTTAATAACGGACAATTAAATATTGATATTAAATCACAATAATTATCATTATTATCATAATGAGCCATTATTATAATTATTAAATAATATATTTAATTAATAATATATTATTTATTAATTATAAATTCAACCGACCAATCAGAACGCTCCGAGGCTCCCAAGATTTTCCTATAAATAGCGAAGCACATTTCATTTCCAAGGTAAGTCGATTCTTCGCTTCGAAGTATATCATTTTCCTCTCTCAAAGCTAACTTAGGCATCCGAGTGTTTTTGGTCGAACAACCCCCCGGGTAATCGATCGAGGCAACGATAGCTAATTGTTTGTTGTTTGTAGGAATTGTGAGGACTTTTCGCGGCGGGTTCGATTTCTGGTTCAACAAATATTTTGTTAGAAAATATGCTTTACACAAAATATCTTATAATAGTACATATAGATACTATGTCCATTAAGAACTTAATCGTGAACATCAACTAACAAATCTGTAAAAGATATGTGGCCCGATTATGTTCATGAAAAACTAAGAGAAAATTAAAAAATACAATTTGTTCCAACACACTATCTAATTACAAGGGAATGACGACATTGAACTAAGCAGCATAGGTGTAACTTATAGAATGCGTACAATGTCGTCTCGTTATTTTTTTTTTTTTTGAGAAAATTACACTTTAGTACCCTAAGGTTTACATCAACTTTCAGCATCATACTTGATCTCTCAATTTTTTCATTTTAGTACCCTGAACCTTTTAAAAATATAACAGTCATGTTCCACTTAAAATTTTCTGCTTAAAATCCGTCAAAAAGTGACGTTCTCACCCAATTTGAACCTAATAATAAGTTCAATGTGTAAAATTACCTAAATATCCCTTTGTGTTTTTTTCTCTCACTTGGATAGTTTTCATATTCAAACTTTTTTATGAGAAATGTCTTTTTATTTTTTTTTTCCTCTCGTTGTTGATTTTGTCAATTGACTTAGTGAATTGTTGCCTGTCACGACCCGACCTTCTCCAACAGGATATTGTTCGCTTTGGACCCAGTCCTCGCTGTTTTGCTCCCGGGAGCTCACGTGCAACTTTCCAGTGGGTCATCCATCCTGGGATTGCACTAGCTTCTACTCGCTTAATTTTGGAGTTCCAACCAAAATCAAAGTTAGTGAGCGCTCAAAATGTCTCATATTGGATAGATGCGTACCCACACATATAAGGCGCATCCCCCATATCTCCCTGGGCGATGTGGGATTGCTAACCATTCCTTCAAGACACGGGTCCTCGCAATCCACCCCTTTGGGGCCCAGTGTCCTCACTGACACACTCAATTCCAGCCGAGGTTGGGCTCTGATACCAAATTGTCATGACCTGACCTTCTACAATAGGATATTGTCCGTTTTGGGCTCAGCCTTCATAGTTTTGTTCTCGGGAGCTCACGTGCAACTTCCCAGTGGGTCACCCATCTTAGGATTGCACCAGCTCCTACTCGATTAACTTTAGAGTTCCAACCAAACTCAAAACTAGTGAGCTCCCAAAAAGCTTCATGTTGGATAGATGAGCGCTCACGCATATAAGACGTATCCCCTAGATCTCCCCGGGCAATGTGGGATTGCTAACTATGTCTTCAAGGCACGGGTCCTCACATTACCAGACTAAATACTATGTATGGCTTAACAAGGTCACTTTGTTACTATTAATTATAATGCATCAAGATGATAATGGTGCTTCTGTCTCTGTTGTTGGACCCTTGCTTCATTTTTCACATTTCTTATGGGGGTTTTGGTGTTTCAAGATTCCTTGTGACATTTTTGTTTTGTTTTGTAGCTGATGTGGGATTTCTTGTGGCTTGTCTATGTTCATGTTTGGTTTGTTCACCTAATGTGAACGTCTTCGGTTCACAATATACTGATAAAAAGAATGGTAAAAATCCATTGGTAGCTAAAGATGATGATTTTGTTGATGTTGAGAATAAGGCTAAAAATAGACGAAAAGATAGACGAAAAAAAAAACAGCAACTCCAGTGCAAGTTGTTGATGGGTAATCAGAGAATGATGACTCAAGTTATAATAGTACATATAGATACTATGTTCATTAAGAACTTAATCGTGAACATCAGCTAACAAATCTGTAAAAGATATGTGGCCGGATTATGTTCGTGAAAAACTAAGAGAAAATTAAAAAATACAATTTGTTCCAACACACTATCTAATTACAAAGGAATGACGACATTGAAATAAGCAGCATAGGTGTAACTTGTAGAATGCGTATAATGTCGTCTCGTTAAATTTTTTTGAGAAAATTACACTTTTTTGTTGCACGGTTTTTTTTTGAGAAAATTATCAACTACCATGTCTCGTTATATTTTCTCACGGTTTTTTTAGAAAAACCCTGAGGTTTACATCAACTTTCAGGATCATACATGATCTCTCAATTTTTTCATTTTAGTACCCTGACCTTTTAAAAATATAACAGCCAGGTTCTTCTTAACTTTTTTTGTTTAAAAGTCCGTTAAAAAAATGACGTTCCCACCCAATTTGAACCTAATAATAAGTTCAACAGATAAAATTACCTAAATATCCCTTTGTGTTTTTTTTTCTCTCACTTGGATAGTTTTCAGATTCAAACTTCTTTATGAGAAATGTCTTTTTATTATTTTTCCTCTCGTTGTTGATTTTGTCAATTGGCTTAGTGAATCGTTATCTGTCTCGACCCGACCTTCTCCAATAGGATATTATCCGATTTGGGCCCAGTCCTCACGGTTTTGTTCCCGGGAGCTCACGTGTAACTTCCCAATGAGTCACCCATCCTGAGATTGCACTAGCTCCTACTCGCTTAACTTTGGAGTTCCAACCAAACTCAAAGACAATGAGCTCCCAAAATGCCTCATGTTGGATAGATGTGCGCCCACACATATAAGACGCACCCCTCATATCTCCTCTAGTGATGTGGGATTGCTAACCATGTTTTCAAGGCACGGGTCTTCACAATCCACCCTCTTGAGGCCCAGCGTCCTCGTTGACACACTCAATTCCGACCGAGGTTGGGCTCTGATACCAAATTGTCACGACACGACCTTCTCCAGCAGAATATTGTCAACTTTGGACTTAGCCCTCATGGTTTTGTTACCTGGAGCTCACGTGCAACTTCCCAGTGAGTCATCCATCCTGGGATTGCACTAACTTTTACTCGCTTAACTTTGGAGTTCCAACCAAACTCAAAGCTAGTGATCTCCCAAAAGGCCTCATGTTGGATAGATGTGCACCCACACATATAAAGCGCATCCCCCAGATCTCTCCAGGTAATGTGGGATTGCTAACCATGCCTTCAAGGCACGGGTCTTCACAATCCACCCCCTTGGGACCCAGCATCTTCGCTGGCACACTCAATTCTAGCCGAGGTTGGGCTCTGATACCAAATTGTCACGACCCGACCTTCTCCAACAGGATATTGTCCATTTTAAGCCCATCCCTCACAGTTTTGTTCCTAGAAGATCACTTGCAACTTCCCATTGGGTCACTCTTCCTAGGATTGCACCAGCTCCTACTCGCTTAATTTTGGAGTTCCAACCAAACTCAAAGCTAGTGAGCTCCCAAAAGGCCTCCTATTAGATAGATGCATTTCCACACTTATAAGGCGCATCCCCCAAATCTCCATGGGTGATGTGGGAGTGCTAACCATGCCTTTAAGGCACGGGTACTCACATTACTAGACTGAATACTATGTATGGCTTAATAAGGTCACTTTGTTACTATCAATTATAATGCATTAAGATGATAATGGTGTTTATGTCTCCGATGTTGGACCTTTACTTCGTTTTTCACATTTCTTATGGGGGATTTGGTGTTTCAAGATTCATTGTGACTTTTTTTATTTTGTAGCTGATGTGGGGTTTCTTGTGGCTTGTATATGTTCATGTTTTGTTTGTTCACCTGATGTGAACGTGTTCATTATTGTTGTTGTTGCTTCTGCAGTAATAATATAGTCTTATTTTGGAATTTATAACTGAATATAAATGCACTTTGCTAAGAATCTGGAACATGGATATAATTGTGTTCATTATTTGTTGCTGGACTTCGATGTCTTTCCATGTAAGCTCATTATTTATTGTTTGGAATTTAGGAAAGCTATAATTGTAAGCTCATTATTTGTTGTTTGCTAATATATATTAGATCATGCATATAAGAGAGGAAAATTATGAGCAGCAATAAGAAGTTTTCATAACTATACCGCAACCAAGTGATCCTTTTTCTTCAGAGTAGAGGAAATTTAGGCCAGAAATGACAGGACCCATCCCAATCCCCCCGGGATTAGTGCGGGATGACCCTGCTCCCGTCTGACACGGAGTGTCAGACAAGGGATATTTCCGACCTTTGCCCTCCCGGGCTATCAGAGTACGCCAGGATCCGGAGGAGGTATGTGATATCTCGGTCTTTGCTACAGTCCACATCCGATGTCAACCTGAAGGGCAGTCAAAACATTAAAAACTGTGAGTGGACAAAACAAAAATTTATAAAAACATTTCATAAGACATTTGTACCCTCCACTAAAAAGCATGCATGCATTGGAAAACCATTTAACCAAAGAAACTATACGTGGGAACTAAGCCCAAATCAGATATAAACCAAGGTCGAAAGGACCACAATGAAAACGACCATACGGGCCACTGCCCAAATCCATAAGGGACTTGGCCCCAAACCATAAAGAAACCAAGTACACGAGCCACTGCTCAAATCCTGTGCACACCTGTGCACACCACATATCATATACCATATTTATATCACATACATATATAAGTCACACAACCAATCCTGTCACGGTATCCAAAGCTACGCGCGTGCTACCCGGGTCTCAATCCGAGTCTTCTCAAAGTCAAGGTCAATGTCTGCAGACCACTGATCCTACTCGAGGTAATAGTAACCATAGCCTTCCTGAGAGTAAGGAACCCAACTGGGGGGTGACTCCACTCAGTCGGTGCTCCGTGACTACTCCGGGGTCCACCCAGGCCAACGACCCTCCCCGGAGGAGATAGTAGAACATGTAAAGGAAGGTAGATGAACATATATATACATAACATAAACATTCATGTCCGGTTCCCCTGAACCGTCATGATCCATAATATCCATAATCAGGTAACATGCCGGTTCCCATAAACCGTCATGTACCGTAATAACATAACCAGGGTTCATGCCGGTCCCCATAAACCGTCAAGAACCAGAATGACCTGACAAAGGTTCATGCCGGTTCCCATAAACCGTCATGAACCACAATGACCTTTCCAGAGTTCATGCCGGTTCCCATAAACCGTCATGAACTTGGAAATCTATCTAGGGTCCCTGACCCGAAATCATAAACCGTAAAATAACTGGGTCTCGTGCCCGAACATATGACATCAGCTGGGCACCGTGCCCGAAATCTGAGGTCATATGCCCGAGACAAAACCAAATGGGTCTCATACCCGAGTTTATCCTTTTGAAATTCAAATCCAGTTCATTTAAATCAATACAGAGATACAGACCCGTATAAGCACCGTATAAGGCCGAAACCTCGAAATACGTGCTTATACGTAACCACATACAAATGCACCCATGGCATTACAAACAAGCATTTAAAACATATAATAAACATTTATGCATGCACCAATTTAGAAAACAAGGTCCACTCACAGATCGTCCGAGCTGCCGCATCGGTTTGCGTGCTATACGGCTCCTCGAGCCGATCACCGTCACCGGGACTCCCAAACCTGTCCAAATTGTAATAGAAGGTTACTAACTACTTGATTAACCTCCTACCAAAGCCCCGTAATTTTCTGATATTTTTAACTATTTTTAAAACCGAACCTAAACCTTCCGATGCCCCGAAACATATCGAGACGGTGTCCAATCGACACGAAACCAGTACCAAAATGTTCGTTACATCGAATAGAAGATTTCGTATGTTGGAACCTTCCCCAGATTCCCTGCCACGCGCCCTCACGCGCCGCCTGAAGTGGCTGCGCGTGGGCTTCACGCGCCAGCTACAGTACATGCTGACATCATCGCTGACATCAGCATGACGTCATCTGACAACTGTCAGGTCTGACATGTCAGACTCTGATAGGTGCCACGTGTCATGCTCCCATTGGTCCACGTCACTGTGCTGTCAGTGCCACGTGGCAGTCTGACATGTGCCACGTGGCAGTCTGACATGTGCCACGTGTCATCACGACACTGGTCCATGTCAGTGCCACGTGTCAGCCCCTGATTGGCCCACGTCACTGACATGTCAGTGCTGAATGTGCACTGACATGTGACACGTGTCGGCTGATGAGTGGTCCACGTCACCTGACAGTCTGACAGGTGCCACCTCATCATGCCACATCACCACCTTCAACCACTCGACGGGTTGACCCGAACCCTGCAACTGGGTCGTTCAGACCCGCGGGTTGACCCGGTCGGTTCTCCACCGTCCGACCACCAAAACCGTTCCCGTTTGTCCCATTCTACTCGTCTCAATCTAACCTAAAGTTCTATGACCTTAAAATGGAAGAAAAACATCAAAAATCCTTACCTTCAATTCGGCCATGGCGGCCGTGACTTCCTCCGCCGTTCACGATTGTTCCAGGCCTTCCCATGCCTCGAAACCAATCTCAATCATCTCTTGGGATCCCTAGAAACCATACCCAATTAATGGAATCGAGTAAAAACCATTAAAATCCCATTTCCAAAATTTGAATGTTTTCTTACCTCACGGGTTTCCCTCCGCCGTGGCCTCCACCGTGGGCCACCGTCCTCAGCCGTTGTCCTCAGCCTCTCACCACTTCCTCACGGTTATATTCATTGTATCACAATCACAAGATGAGTGATGGAGGTGGGGAATATGTGTGTTTGTGTTTTGAAGGAAAATGGAGGAATATGGGTTATGGGGTTTCGGTTGTGAAGAAGAATGAAAAAGATGAGATCAAATGAGAGAATGAGAGATGGAGGGTGAGGATTTAAAGATAGAATTGAAATGGATGGCTAGGATTGAATTAGGTGTGGATTGGATTATAAAATTAATTAAATAATATTAATTAATTATGTAGATCCACAAATTGGGGGTCTAAGCCAATGGGATGAGTGACACTTGTCACTCATCCATGGGACCCACCAAAATATCTGCCCAAATCAGATTTCGCCGAATCGTCTCCGTTTGGAAGTTCGTGCATAGTGAAATCGAACTTCCGTGACCTATAACTCTCCCGTTCGAAGTCCGATTTCAGTGTGCCGCCTGCCTATGGATTCGTATCGTCCTTATCTACGTAACGGTCTTCGACCCTCAGCCATCGGGCCTCTCGGTCAAAAAGTCAACTATTTGCCCATTTTAACCAAAATTACCAAAATGCCCCTAAACTTCCGAACGTCATAACTTCCTCCCCAAACGTCGGAATTGAACGTGCCACCTGTCTATGAACTCGTGACGTCACGAACTACGTCACGGTCATCGGTCAAAGTCCATTTGACCGCCCGATTAAAAAGTCAACGTTTTGCCACCACTAGGGGCAAAACGGTCATTTCGCATAACTAATCACCGATTAGCCTCACTAATCGTGATTAGTCACTAATCTAATCATGTAATTTGGGACGGGTCGTTACAAGAAATATATGGTTAAAGTGTCCAAATGAGATTGTTCTAGTAGATGTGAATGTATTAAGCCAAAAGACAACTGATTAAACAACATTCAAACGAGTGAAAACTCTACCTAAGGTTAATAACATAAAATAAGCCTCATAGAGGCACCAAATGAGAACAAACTAGCTAAATATACACATTTCAAATGGTACAAATTTTCTGTTTTGCCTTTTAAGGTCATTATTAAATTCAATTTGGATGAGCCCACGTCACTTTTTAACAGACTTTTAAACATAAAATGTTAACTTAAACCTGGCTGTTAGATTTTTAAAAGGTTAGGGGTACTAAATTGAAAATTTTGACAGATCAAGTATAACGCTGAAAGTTTATGTAAACCTCAGAATACTAAAGGGTAACTTTCTAAAAAAACATTCATGAAGGTACTCATTGGGACAAAAACTAGGCAAAAGGAAAAAAGGTAAAATGAAGTTGATACAATATAAGGAGAAATTTGAGTATTCGCAGGAAAAGGCTCGTCAGGATTGAGGATAGATTGCAAAATGAGAATAAGATATAAAACATTAGGACCACGAAGGAAAGAGGTAAACTGCATGTAATAGATAATTTAGAGCTACCATCGAACATTTCGACTAATAATTAGTCATTGAAAAAAAAATATGGAGTTAAAAGAAAGTAATAAAGAAAAATAGAAAATATCAAAACAACCAAAATAACAAAGGAACTTAAACAATGCAACAAGATAAAAGAACAAAGACAAAAAGATTCAATAAAAAAATTAAAAAATAAGTAACAATGAATCAATATCAAATGCATTTTGTTAAATATAAGAAGCAAATCAAATTAGATCAAAACTAGTGATATAAAGGAGAAACCAAAGTGGTAATGGTAAGGACAAATCCTGGACAGAAAATTTGTGTGAATGTATAAAGGGATTTAAATTCTCAAATAGAGTGTATAAATAGAAAAATTTTAAATTCTAAGAAAATAAAAAATTATGTTATCCAAACATGAAACTTCATAGATTCTAAAAAGTTAATTTCCATGAATTTAAATTCTGTCATTTAATAAAGGGTAATATTATTTGGACAAACTAAATTGACTAATTTTTTTTTTGTTAAACAAAAAAGGTATATTAAACTGCAAAGTAGCCCTAGAGGGAACGAGGAACACATCCAACAAGCCCAATACAAGCAACAACACTACCAAAACAGAGAACAAAACAACAAGGGAAACAACATCAGCTAACAAAGAAGGCAACAACAAACTAACCTAAATAGAGACATTCCAAATCAGAGCATCCACACGATTAGCAGAGGAAGTCTCAAACTTGACAGAAGAAATACAAGACCTATTCATATTACAAATAGAAAAACACATCATCAACAGACTTCAGATGGTGCCCAAAAATCCGTCTATTCCTCTCAAGCTAGATCCCATAAACTGAGGCCGCCTGAGCAAGCCAATTTGTTGTTCCTCTAACCGACTTCCCCTTCCACGACCCCGCAAGTAAAAGGACCAAAGTAGGTCACGAAGGAAGACTATGAGCAATCCCACAACACAATAAAACCTTCTTACAAACAGCATCAGAAAAACCACACTGAAAGAAAAGATGAGCATAAGACTCCGGAGCAACCTTACAAAACATACATAACCTACTACCTTGAGCACCAACAAGTCTTAATCTGTTCTAAGTAGATAATCTACCACGAATAGCAAGCCACATGATGAAAGTAGCCTTAGGAATATTGACAGGACCCACCCTTAATCCCCCGGGATTAAGGGCTAAATCCTGCTCTTGTCTAACTTACGCATGACACGAAGGCTAAACCGACGTCCAACCTCCATGTGACACGTAAGTCGGACAAGGGATTCTCGATTCGACCGTCCAACAGCATCCGGACTTCCCAGAGTGCACAGAATTTACCGTGGATCATACGTGTGATGTCTCCATCTCTCTCGACCAACAGCCCACACCGCAACAACCTGGAGGGTATCGAAAACATGAAAAGACAGTAAGTGGACAAAAATAAATATAATTTTTTTTATAGAAAAGTGCATTTTTACCCTCAACGCAAAAACCAATGCATGCATATCAATACATGTTATGAAACCATTCATATCAAAATCATCAATGAAAACCATTTGAAAACCCGAATCAAATCCGCTATTCAAATCCAGGCCTTAGCCTCAAATCACAAATCAATCTCAAATACAGGAACTCAGTCCCAAAACTCATCAAATCCAAATCATCCGGGTCACTGCCCAAAACATCTGAAAACCAGTGAAAACATCAATCATGCGAGTTTGCTAGATCTCAAGTGCGCCCGAGTCTTTAAACTCAAAACCATGCGCAATAATCAGGCCTTCCCGGGATATCAACGAGTCTTTAAACTCAAAACACAATCAACAGGCCTCAGGGAGTATCATAACCGAGTCTTTAAACTCAAAACATATCAATCTAAGGCCCTCCCCTCGTCAATCAACCGAGTCTTTAAACTCAAAACCAGATCCAGCGGTTTTTCTTTTCTTTTTTCAGGTCTTTAAACCCAAAACCATTTTTCAATCAACAGTGAAAACCATAGAAAATCCTTATCCGAATTCGCAACAATGATTTCGTAAGCCAGCATCCGGAACCACTGTCCCGAACCCAAATTCATATTTCCTTCCAAGTTTCAAAACCAAATCCAAAACGTCGTTTCCAAAATCCAGTTTCAAAACCGAAATCTCGTTTCAAAATCACTTGAACAGGGCTCCCAGCCCGAAATCACTTTTCCAAAATCCATTTCAAATCCTTGAAATCAAATCATTAAAACTATGATCAAATCGCAACAATAAGCGAAACCTCGTAAAATGCGCAATTCCGTAAATATCTCGAAAGCCATGCAAAATCGTAAATCAGCAATAGCATAATCAAATCATAGAATTCCGTATAGAGAAACATATAAAAACATATATGCATGCATTATAAGTTTGAAAGCAAAGTCCATTCACAGACCATTGCACCGTTTCCTCGATACGAGCGCACTTATGCTTTCCTGGCTAATCCGTTATTACTGGCTTTCCCGAACCTGTCCAAATTCCATAATAAGGTTACTAACTACTTCATAAAGCTTCTACTGCAGTCCCGTAATTTTTCCAAATTTTTAACTATTTTTAAACGAGCTCTAAAACCTTCGATCATCTCGAAACCTATCGAGACGATGTCCGATCGACTCAAAACCAGTGCCAAAATGTTCGTTACATCGAATAATTTAAAAGTCGTTTTGGAACCATCCTCAAAAGGCATGCCACGCGCCTCCCAAAGGGACTGTGCGTGGGCCTCACGCGCCTCAGCAGGTCATCTTCAACCTCACGCCGTATTGGGTCCGGACTGGTTCAGTTCAGCCCGGTCCCGCCGAACCGGCGCAGGCGGTCCAACATCTTAAACCGTCCAATTCTGGTCCGTTTTCATTTCTTTTTAGTCTATTAGGTTCGTCCATCCCTTTCCTATGCATCTACATGATCAAAACAAGAACTTGGGATCTGTTTGTTACCTTCCAAATCGAGAAACACAAATCAATTTCTTCCTTCTCTGTTCTTGCGATTTCGACCACCATTTTCCCTCATTTCAAGCTTATTAGCTTTGTTTTAACCTCCAAAAGACATTCCAAAAACCCAAACACCGTAAGAAGCATGAAAACAACTTCACCAGTTTTAATTAAAAATCGAAGCTCACGAGTAACTTACCTTACCATCCTTCTCGAACCGTGCCTTTAAGGCCGCTGAGTTCCTCTGTAACGAACAATCCCAAATTCCTAGATTAGATTAGTGGCTAATCACGATTAGTGAGGTTAATCGGTGATTAGTTAGGCTAAATCAGACGAACGATGCAAAATGACTGTTTTGCCCCTAATGGTGGCAAAATGTTGACTTTTTGTTTGGGTGGTCAAATAGACTTTGACCCATGACCGTGACGTAGTTCGTGACGTCACGAGTTTGTAGACAGGTGGCACGTTCAAGTCCGACATTCGAGGAAGAAGTTATGACGTTCGAAAGTTAAGGTGCATTTTGGTAATTATGGTTAAAAAGGGGTCAAATGTTGACTTTTTGACCGAGAGGTCCAATGGCCGAGGGACAAGAACCGTTACGTAGATCGGGATGATATGAATCCATAGACAGGCAGCATGCTGAAATCGGACTTCGAACGGGGAAGTTATAGGTCACGGAAGTTCGATTTCACTATGCTCGTACTTCGAGACGGAAATGATTTGACAATTTCTGATTTTCCAAGATATTTTCAGTGGGTCCCATGGATGAGTGACAAGTGTCACTCATCCCATTGGCTAAATCCCCTAAATTGTGGATCTCACTAATTAAATAATATTAAATTAATTAATTTTATAATCTAATCTTCTAACATTAAATTCTAGCCATCTATTCTATTGTAATGTTTCAATCCTCACCATCAATTCCATCTCCCTCTCATTAGCTACCAAACATCATCTTCATCTTTGTTCATCCCCATAACCCGAAACCCTCCTCCATATTCATTCTTCATTTTCAAACACAAAAACCACACACACCTCACCATCATTCATCTTGTGAGCCCAAGTGTGACCGTGTGAGAGTGAGGGCAGGACTGGGATGATGAGGAGGACACGACGACTGGCCATGGTGGCTCACGGTGGTTGGCCACGGCGGAGTGAACCCGTGAGGTAAGGAAGTGTTCAAAAATTCAAATGTCGGTTTTGTTGGTTTTTGTTCGATTCTAAGGATTGGGAAACATTTCTGGGGACTCTAGGAAGCTAATAGGATTAGTTTTGGAGCTTGTGATGGCCCGAAATGGCCGTAAACGGCGGGAAAAAATCTGGCGACCATTGATGACGGATGAAGGTACGGTTTTGGGTGTTTTGTTCCGTTTTAATTAGCTAGAAAGGTTAGAAATAGGAATAGGATCATATTAGGATTAAAATGAGATGAAATGGACCTAAAATCGGTCCGAAAAACCAGAGAAAACCGAGGTTGAAGACGGGTGAACAGTAACCCGGTTCACCCCAATGTAGGAGATGATGAACAGTATTTTGGACCTTCTAGGGGAATGTGAGGGCGTGTGGACCATAATTTGGGAAAGTGTTCAACACGGGAAATCTTCTATTCGATGTTACGAAGATTTTGGGACTGGTCTCGTGTCAATCGGACACCGTCTCGATATGTTTCGGGGCATCGGAAGGTTTAGGGTCGGCTTAAAAATAGTTAAAAGTTCGGGAAAATTACGAGACTTTGATAGGAGGTTAATTAAGTAGTTAGTAACCTTCTATTACGATTTGGAAAGGTTTGGGAGTCCCGGTGACAGTGATCAGCTCGGGAGAGCCTACGGACGCAAATCGAAGCGGCAGTTCAGACGGTCTGTGAGTGGACCTTGTTTTCTAAATTGGTGCATGCATAAATGTTTATTATATGTTTTAAATACATGTTTGTGATTCCATGAGTGCATTTTGATGTGTGGTTACGTATAAGTACGTATTTCGAGGTTTCGGCCCTATATAGTGCCTATACGGGTCTGTATTTCTTTATTGGTCTAAATGAAATGGTTTTGGATTTCCAAAAGGATAAACTCGGGTATGAGAACCATTTGGTTTTGTCTCGGGCATATGACCCTATTGATGACCTACGGGTCCGAGTCGTGGTCGCGGTAGGTGCTATGTGCACGGCGATCGACGATACGATGCTCGCCTCCGGATTGGGATGTGTTCCTTCCGGAGAGGTCACGATGCACGATTCGTGGTCGGGCAGCCTGGGGAGGCTCGAATTCGGAGCGCTGACGGTTCAGGATATCGATCGGTGATGAGTGCACCATGATCTTGTGGTGGTCGCGTCGGTTGATACGTTCACGGCGACATACCAGGATTGAGGGCGGTCCTGGATGGATGGTTGCACGCATCACTATGATCGGAGTCGTGACTGACCCTTAGATATAGAGCACGGTGCCCAGTTGAGTCATATGTTCGGGCACGAGACCGAGTTGTTTTACATTGATGCTTTCGGGTCAGGGACCCTAGATGGATTTCCAAGTTCATGACGGTTTATGGGAACCGGCATGAACTCTGGAAAGGTCATTGTGGTACATGACGGTTTATGGGAACCAGCATGAACCTTTGTCAGGTCATTGTGGTGCATGACGGTTTATGGGAACCGGCATGAACCCTGATTAATGGATGTTATGGATCATGACGGTTCAGGGGAACCAGGCATGAATGTTTATGTTATGTATATATATGTTCATATACCTTCCTTTACTTGTTCTATTATCTCCTCCGGGGAGGGTCGTTGGCCTGGGTGGACCCCGGAGTAGTCACGGAGCACCGACTGAGTGGAGTCACCCCCCAGTTGGGTTCCTTACTCTCAGGAAGGCTATGGTTACTATTACCCCGGGTAGGGTCAGTGGTCTACAGACATTGACCTTGACTTTGAGAAGACTCGGATTGAGACCCGGGTAGCACACGCGTAGCTTTGGATACCGTGACAGGATTGGTTGTGTGACTTATATGTATATATGATATATATATATGATATATGATATGTGATATGTGGTGTGCACATGATTTGAGCAGTGGCTTGTGTATTTGGTTTCAGTCTGGTTATGGCTTTGGGCTGAGTCCCTTATTGGTTTCTTTTATGGATTTGGGCAGTGGCCCGTATGGTCGATTTCATGGTGGTCCTTTAGACCTTGGTTTATATTCTGTTTTGGGCTTAGTTCCCACATATGGTTTCCATTTGGTTAAATGGTTTTCGAATGCATGCATGCTTTTTAGTGAAGGGTACAAATGTCTTCTCTTATGAAATGTTTTTATAAACTTTTGTTTTGTCCACTCACAGTTTTTAATATTTTGACTGCCCTTCAGGTTGACATCGGATGTGGACTGTAGCAGAGACCGAGATATCACATACCTCATCCGGATCCTTGCATACTCTGATAGCCAAAGAGGGCAAAGGTCGGAAATATCCCTTGTCTGACACTCCTTGTCAGACTGGAGCAGGGTCATCCCACGTTAATCCCGGGGGGATTGGGATGGGTCCTGTCATCCTCTCAGCTTCTTTATCATTTTGTTTTCACAAAACATATGCAATTGATGAGAATTGGGGGAGATTGGAGTTAAAATCACACTTCCCTCTCTCTTTCTGAAATTCGAAAACCACCGCCCACTGTGGCTCTTGTGACAGCACCAGCACCACCTCACCGTCTACTCTATCACTCTCCTTCACTATCACAACTCTCATCTCAGGTTGAGGATTTAAAAAGCTAGCCTCCTACTCTCATCTCCTCTCTGTTTTCCTCTGTTCCCACCTTAAACCATACCGTAAACCAATTAAATTGAACGAAGGAGGTGGTTCTACCACCATCCAGACCCAGTCAGGTGTCCAAAACCTGGTGGGCACACTTCCCAAAACAAGCCAAGTGTCCTTCTCTAATTGGGCATAGATTTCTAGGCCCCCAAATGAACAAAATGCCCTTCCTTGCATAAATTACTATTTTGCCCTTCTTACGTTTAGACCTGTAACTAAACCGTCTGTACTCCGATGACAACGTGCCGCCTATCGTTGTATTCAGGGAATCGAGATCTTCCTAATGGTCCTCGAGGTTCGTGAAAATTCCATGTCGTATGGAAAGTCAACAAATCGCCCATTTTTCAACAAAATTACTAAAGTGCCCTCGAACTTCCGAACGTCATATCTTTTTCCTCGGATGTCGGAATCGGACGTGCCACCTGTCTATGAACTCGTGACGTCCTGAACTACGTCACGGTCATCATTCAAAGTCCATTTAATCACCCGAACGAAAAGTCAGCTGTTTACCCAATTCCAAAGGCAAAATCGTCATTTCGCATCGTCCGTCCGTACGCATCCAACTGATCACCAATTAACTTCATGAATTCGTCATTAATCACTAATCTAATCCTGATTTGCGGGAAGGGTTGTTACAAATATGGCCCTGAAACCAAACTAACCCATACCAAGGGACACTGGGGCCATGAGGCCTTAAATGGTTCCACATAGAGGAGGGAGATAATCTGTCATTAGCTTCAGTAGTCCAAACAAAAGAATCAAGACAACTAGTATTAGGGTAAATAGAGTTAGCATCAATAGTAATAAGCCCAAATCCCACAAAACTATAGTAAGGCCAATTCCACATAGACCCATTCAACACTTCTCTCACCTTAGATTGCAGATTCAACCCCGCATTCAGAATGACATCATCCTCAATGAACTCACGAATAGGTCCAACACCTAACCAATCATCACACCAAAGACAAATATTTTTCTCATTACCAATCATTGCCTTGACAAGAGGCTGGATAAGATGGCGGTACCTGAGCATCTTCCTCCAATTCCTAGAGCAAATAGTTGGAAGGCAACACCACCAAAAACACTTATCCTGGATGAGGTAAGCTTTAACCCACTTAGCCCATATACTTAACCAACCATAATCGAATAAACACCACATATGTCGTGCCATAAGGGAGACATTCTAGATATGCAACTCCCGCAAGCCCAAACCCCACCCCCCCCCATGGACATAAGACAATAAACTTCCTTCCAAGCCACCTTCGCATGAAAGTTCCCAACCGACTTGCCCGACCATAAATATCTCTGAAACTTTAGCTCAACGTGACAAATTATTTTCTTAGGCAAATATAGGTGTGAAGACCAGTAGACTTGAAGACTAGACAACACAGATTTAATCAACAAAAGCCTCCCAGCAAATGATAGCTTACGGTGCTCCCAACCACCCAACCTGCCATCAACACACTCAAGCAAAGGCTGACAATCAAGAAACCCAAGCTTAGAAGAGATTAAAGGAACTCCAAGATACCTCACAGGTAAGGATCCAGTAGAAAATCCAAACACCTCTCTAACCCTTCCCTTAAGTGCATCAGACCCATCAGCCATGAAAAGCTCACTCTTAGCCAGATTGGGAGTTAGACCAGATAAGGAATAAAACAACGAAATAGAATCCTTAATGACTTTGGCAGAGTACTGGTCTTTATGGAAAAAAACCAAAAGATCATCAGCAAAAGCCAAGTGCGTCAGACCAACTCTACTTCATTTCCAATGGAACTTGAACCCGGGGAGGCAATAATCGGGGAACTAGTGATACGGGACAAGATATCCATGACAACAATGAACAAAAAAGGTGACAACGGGTCACCCTGACTAATCCCTCTTTTCCCTTGGAAATACCTAACCAACTCCCCATTGAGTACAACAGAAAATCTAGTGGTAGAAATGCAACACTCAACCCAAACAATAACCTGAGGGTGGAAGTTAAACGTTTTCATAGCATGAAGCAGGAAGTCCCAATTTAAGGAATCGTAGGCATTCAATATATCCACCTTGGCAGCCACTCTCGGCTCACCCTTATCCAAATGGTACCCGTGCAAAAATTCATGCACCAGAAGGATATTATCGCCAATCCTCCGACCTTTCACGAAGGCGGATTGGTTCTCACTAATGATAGAAGGTAGAATACCAACCATTCGATTAGAAATAAACTTAGAGATAATTTTATACACAGTATTGCAGCAGGAAATGGGACGAAAGTTAGCCATAGAAAAAAGATTAGGGATTTTTGGGACCAAAGTAATGATGGTTGCATTGATTTCACCAAGCATACAAGAAGAAGCAAAGAATTCATTCACAACAGCAATGACATGAGCTCCTACCACATGCCAAGCTTTTTGAAAAACAACCCATTGAACCCATCCAGACCCAGAGCTTTATTAGGTTTGAGCCGAAAACAAACTTCCCGAATCTCATCATCAGAAAAATCCCTTACCATATCCATTGCAGCACTGTCAAGAATAGGAGCCTCAATTAAAATCCTCAGATTGCAACTAATAACCGGAAAGGGCATACTTAAAATATTCCTGAAAAAGTTAACTGCCTTAGCCATCACCCCATCATTATTGGTAGTAACCACTCCATTACTCATCACAATAAAGGAGATACGGTTCCTATTCACTCATTTTTTGACCGAGCTATGAAAAAAGGCAATATTCAAATCCCTTTTAGCCATCCAACGTAGACTCGATTTATGCCTAAATAAACTTTCCTCCCTAACTAAGCAATCAGAATAAGCACGAAGACATAGTCGTTCATTAACCACAACAAAGTTATCAAGCGGATTTCCATGAAGCCGGTCCTGCCATAAATCTAGCTCCTCCTTAGCCCTTACAACAACAAGCGAAACATTAGCACTGGGGCCCTTATCTAATTGCTGAAGTGCCACCTTGACCAACTTAAGCCGCTTGACCAACTTATCAAATTGACCATATTTAGTGATTATATTAATATGAAAATTAATGAATTGTGTTATTTTAATAATTTAAATTATTTTATATTTATATTAGGTTATTTATTGATTGCTCATTAACATAATCACTAAATATGATTAATTTAGTGTTTCCAGACAATATTATTTTTTAATAAATTCTCATTAATCATAAAATTATCTATCCAAACACACTAAGGAAATATATTTCTGATTTTAAATTTTAAAAAATCAATAGTTCAGCCATAAAACAAAGTATGGCAAAAGCAAATCATGATAAAGAAGTAATAAATTAGATTCCAGATCAAATCTAGAAAAGATGGTAAAATAGATTGTAATTTGAAAAACCATGATCGTCATAATAACAAACTGCTTTTATTAACGGTTCCAACTGCCCAATTGTTGATGGTAACTAATCGCAATCACTCATCTACAAGCCAAATTTTGATCTTGTTCAAAATATTTTCTTTTTGGTTCAAAGAAATCGTTGTAAAAAATGTAACAATGTCACGTTGCAAAAACACGTCATATTTTCCTAATTGAAAAAGGGCCAAACCTAACTCATTAAGAGGCCCAACTAAGGCCACTTCAATCTTACATCGCGGGTTTGTCAACATTTTGAAGTCTGTTGGGCCGTAACGTGGCTGTACGCCATACGTCCACTAACAATGTTCCATGTCAATACCATGCCAACGTGTAATGCTCCCATTCGCAGGAGCCATGTCACAATAGCAGCTCTTCCCAAACGGAAAAAGAAGAAACACAACATTTGAGTCAGACACAGGGCGAGAGTTTTCAAAGTCATACAGATCGATTGAAACCCCAAAATCCCTAGAATTTTATCTTCAAATTCCCAATCGAGAATTCCAATTCCCTTTTTTAGGGAGTCTCACGGTGGCTTCTTCTTCAGGATCACCGAGTTTGACCCGAAGAAAACCTTCAAACTCTGCAGCTCCGTCTTCTTCCACAGAGCCGGGTCGGGTCGTGGGTCGAGTCTCAGTAACCAGGCGGGCTTCGGAGCCTAATTTCCCTTTCTGGCAACAGAAGTGGTTCATAGCATTACTCTTCGCTATGGCGATGGGCTTCTTCTGCTTAGCTCTGTTTCTTTTCTACGGCCTCGATCTGGACACCGGCTATGCCGCCTCCACTCCCACCTCGGAGGGCATTGAGGTCTATCTCCACCTCCATTTCCGATTTGAATTTGTATTTTTATTTTGGAGATCATTATTATTATCATCTTATACATATGATTTGGGATTTGGCAGGTGACCTACGGCACTGTGCTGAAGCTGATGCACGAGAAGACCAAGTCTCGCTTACATTCACACGACGTGCCGTATGGTTCTGGTAGTGGTCAGCAGTCTGTCACTGGTTTTCCCAATGTTGACGATGCTAATAGCTACTGGGTATGGTGTTCTGTTATCTTTCACGCTAGCTCAGATTCTTGGGTTATGTCTGGCCTACTGATTTTTAATTGGGTTTTTGTTTTCAGATTGTTAAACCTGAGCTTGAAACAGCTGCCAAGCAAGGTGATAGCATTGCAAGTGGTACAATAATCAGGTTGCAGCACATGAAGACTAGGAAATGGCTGCACAGCCATTTGCATGCTTCCCCCATTACTGGCAATCAAGAGGTTTCAAAAATCTTCTTTATCTTTATTATCATTATTAATGTCATGCCATTTATATTTTTCTTTTTCTTTTTTGGTTTTGATTGTTGTTGTGTTTGCGATTACTTATTTAATTGTAATTATGAATTGGCGACACACAAAGTAATCATTTTACCACTTGATTTTTCATACGATGTTGTAAGGATTATCAGTAGATAGTTACAGTTTCTTCCTTTTTTATATAATCACATGTCTGGCTGCTAAAACATCAGAAAATGACTTGTATAATCGACGATGTGTAGGTGAGCTGCTTTGGGGGAGAAACTGAATCTGATACTGGTGATCATTGGAGGTGAGAATCAAATTGATTGGCTAGTAAGTGTTTTGCCTGTATTGGTCATCATTATTTTTGATGCATTGTGTCTGCATTGTATCTTCTAGGCTTACGATTGAAGGGAGTGGGAAGACCTGGAAACAAGACCAAAGGGTTCGTCTTCAGCATGTCGACACAGGTGCTTATCTACACAGTCACGACAAGAAGTACACCCGCATTGCTGGGGGACAGCAAGAGGTTAGAATAATGAAATTTAATCCCATATTTGCAGCAGTGAATAAAAATGCCATATCTGAGTTCGCTGGTTATTTCTATTTTATTTGTTTTCACGTGTGCATATTGCCCAGATTGTGAATAATGTTGTTGGTTACTGAATTTCTTGCACTTTTAAGCATGTTTGGATGAGGAACCTTAAAGTATGAAGGATTTAGGCTAGTTAGTTAAAAATGAGGAACTTCAAAGTTCCAAGAGATTTCAAATGTTTAGGTGCAAGGCGTTTATATAGGATTTTGTAGTGGTTTTGCTATGTTCATGTGGTGCATGTGCTCCTTTATTAGTTATTCCACTAGTTACTCACAAACACCATATTCAATTGTTGTTAGTACATTTCTTAGTAATATAGTATAAATTCCTTGGCACTTTTAAGCTCCTCATTGAAACATACTTTTTAAAATCGTGTTTTAGTCCTCCACCTAACTATTGGTATTACCTTAGACATTTGCTTGATCTGGTGGAATAAGCATTCGAATCATGTTGTATGTTTGAAGTTGTCTTATATAGAAATTAATCATTAGGTTATTGAAATGTTAGTGATAATCCATCCGGGAGATTGGATATATTTAATGATGAATAGCTTAAGTAGTTGCCGCCTGCTTATGAGGATTGGATTGATAACCAAACTGGTTGGGTTGGTTAAGCTCAACTTTCTAATGAAAATGTAACCATCTTCAAAAACATCATTGGTAACAAAATGCTTCGACATCTTAACATGTGCAAGAAAAACAATGGTGGAGCTCAATTTTATGCACTTAGTTTCTTGAAGTTATGCTAAATATTATCCATTCACCATGATGCAGGTTTGTGGTGTCAGAGATAAACGTGCTGACAATGTATGGTTGGCAGCCGAAGGCATTTACCTTCCGGTCACTGAAACCAAGTAGAATTTGGTCAGGTGGATGAATCCCTCTATAAAAACAGGTATACGGGTTTTGGATTTTTTGGTGGCTGGTACCTGGTCCCATAACAATTGTAGTAGATGTGTTAATCAACGAAAATACGTTTTAAGATTACTATGTTACCTAATATTGTTAATACTGTTGTCCTCCGGAATTATTTTCCCGTTTATTTGTGTTATTCTAAATTAGCTTTGAACTTAACTTAAGCTGCTATGAAGATTATATAAGCTGCAATGGACAGAAGACTCTTTTGGTCCTATAAGCTGTCACAGGCCCTATATGTTCCAAATGGTCAATTTTCAGTGGAAAAGCCCATTTGGCCTTTTTTTTTTTATCTGATCCCATTTCTCTGTTTAGACTTTAGAGGACCAAAATTTTGAGATGTGCTCCTCTCGTGACATTTTTTAACTTTGTGCCCGTATTCCAATCGTCCATATTCTCACCTTATTCAGTTGGGTTCAAAAACTTTCGGCACAACCAAAAAAATAAATAAATAAATAAATAAATAAATAAAATTTTTGTGGTTGCAATCCTTTTGCCCTTGTATGAAATTCACCTTTGCTAGGGCCCCATATGACTTAGGCTCAAAAGTTCGGGTATTTATTCGCCATTTCAGTGGTCCTTCGTCCTTCCTTGCACCTAACATCGCATCTTGATGCCAAGAAATGCATACGTATCCGGCAACTCGCAACTTTGAAGAGACATTAATCTTTTGTAATTTTACCTGCTAAGATTGGATGAGTACGTATCTTGGTGTATCGCTTGATTGAGGAAAGAGCGTAATTGTCTTTGTCCTCGTTTCTACATCCAACTCTGACATTAGGCGCATTTATGAGCTAGGTTGGCTGGTGAGGAGAAGAAAAAAGCTTAAGAATAGGAGGTTTTATGTGCCAAGTTAAATAATGTTTTTAACGATAACGATGTACCAAAAGGGGAAGAATCAGGAAGTTGGTCAAAAAATTGGTGGCTCTATGTTATCTAGTGATTGTATAATACTCGCTCCGTACCTGGTGCATCCATCGCTCTCAGTTGGGGCTTTGCATATTGCATGTGTAAGAAGACTAATGTTTAAACGTTCTTGTGGTCCTCCGAAAGTCCCAATAAGAAGATGTCATTATTGTTGTAGGTTGGAAAAGAATACCAAACTATTTACTAAGCTCGGAGTTTTGATCTCATAAACCCTAATCCGAAACACATTTTTCCCAACACCTAACATGGAGGCTTTTGTTTCCACAATTATAAGATTTTAATTTGAGATTTCTACCAGGCACCAGCGTTACAAAGAGAGACAATTGGACCTAGAGTTTCGAATGGACCATCCATTCCAGTAGGGTTAGGGCACATTTTTGGTGGGATATTAAAAAACTTAATTTCTTGGTTTTGTTAGGTGGTCCGGTTGAGATGCCCCCTATTGGAAAAGGGTTTAGCCCAAAACAACTGTTACCATAAATAAGACAACCTCCAACGCCATTGCACTTTCAGCCCCATCTTCAGAAAGTTGCTGCTAAATAGAAATCGTACCCGTTGTGAAAAGTCTTCACATTTTCTGCAAACAGCAAACAATCAGCTATCGTTGCCTCGATCGATTACCCGGGAGATTGTTCGACCAATAACACTCTGATGCCTAAGTAGTTTTGAGAGAGGAAAATGAAATATTTCGAAGCGAATGATAATTAAAGCAATTTAATATTCATATTAATTGTTCATCATTACGAATAATGACAATTAATATTATTGTGTTTTTTAACCCGATTAAATAACATATTTAATTGAAAATACATTATTTAATGTATGAGTGTTTTTGAGTCTTTAATGTCATTACCATGGTCAATTTAAACATTACGAGAACTATGGACCACGTTGCAGCTTCACAATTTCTCGATAATTTATGGTCCCACAAGTACCATCTAAAACTCTAGGTTTTGTATCTTATTTTATATGACATTTGACGTGACATACCATATCATCGTCTTTAATTACTTATTTTATCATTTTAAATTAATTATTACAAAAATTAATAAAATCAGATATTCACAAAACTTAAATTAAAATACAAATAAACAAAATACAAAACAAGACTTAAATGAAATATTTAACAAATAAAATTAGAATGCAAAAAAGATTTAATAAATAAAATTAGAATGCCAAAAATGATAACGCCATAGCATCATTGTTTCTCGCCCCCTCAATTCTCTCAAAGACAATAAATCTTAAAACCTTTCAATTTAATTATTTTCAGTTAGTGCCCGTTGAATTTTGTTGTTTGTTTGAGGCTCATTTGGTGGTCTTTAATAAATTGACTACTATTATTAATCTCGCGTATGGGTAGTCTTGATCTATCTGGACAACCACATAATCTTTACCACCACTTCCACCTCCACAGGATGCCTTCTGGTTCGCTTCTCTTTCTTATTTTGATTTAATTTTTTTTTTTTACACCTCTATGCTAGTTCTTAAACCCGAAACAGACAGGTCCAGTGGTAGATAACGTTGACCAGATACATCTCACAAACAATATGAAATTATACGGTACTTGTGAGAGAGGTCGGACGGGTGATATAATCTTTCAGTGGGATCCAAAAATCTCCCCATAACCTTTGCTGTTTGCCCAAGACTAAATAGTCTGCTATTATTTCCGAGTCGGTGGAAACAGACACATGCAAAGCCTTTTTGCATGGACCTCTCATCCCATGAAAGATCCAGGCATTTCATTAACATCACAATAACAACATTGGACAACAGCACTTAATCCTCACGTCACTTGTCCTTTACAATTTCCAGTGAACAAGCATCACCAAAAGTTGACTGAAAAAGGTTGACCCAAAAGTAAAAGCTACCCAATTTATTATATAATCGAATAACCCAATCACCAGTTCACCATACCCTCCCTCACCACTCGGGCTTAACCCTAAACGGCAAAGCAACTCAACAAAACCAGTAATATTAACTTAGATTGGTACTTAAGATAAGATCTTGACCTGTCTTGCTATATTTGCACTTGGGTATTGGACCATGATGGCCATGATGGGCACCGGACCTAGTCTAGTCTTCAACCTACCCACTCCCACATCAATAACTAAATAAAATATGATTAGTGCTCTGAAATGCCAGCGAACGGCGTGTGGTTAATTACATTAGAACCAAAAAAAAACAAAGCAACGGGCAAGGGATAATACTGAATAGATTATATGTCAAATATCATTTTACATTTAAAGTTTGGGATCAAGATTAAAGCGAAGTTTCAATTTCATCATTTTATTTCATATGATTTTAAGATTACTACAATTTAATTCATTTGTCTATTTCACTAGTAAATCAGCAATTAAGTTAACGACATTCTTATCATTCATTACAAATTCTTATTTTTGGTATTCATTACAAATTCTTATCCATTTTATTTTTAATTAACTAATTATTTTAATTTAGCTATTTTTCTTCTTTCAAATTAGAGCATTTAACAATCTATAAGGGCATTACATTTATATTTACATTAAGTTTAATTAATTATGCTCTTATATAACTTGTTTAAATACACTGATTTGAAAGAATAACTAAATCAAAATAATGCCACTTAATAAAAAAAGAAACAGAGTAAGAAGTTTTAATTAACATCAAGAATGCCCTTAACTTATTTGATAAGTTGATTGTTGAAATATGCATATGGAGTAAATTAATGTGATCTCAAAATCACAAAGGGTAAAATGATGAAATTGAAACAAAATGATCCATTCTAACTATGACCTCGGGGTGTAAAATGATACTTAGCCTAAATTATATGTGACATGTGTGCAAAGAACAGCCTTTTTAAGAAGAAAAATGCTAGGCACTGCCACTTTTGAACACGATAATGGTGTGACGGTGTATCATTTAAGTAAATAAACAAATTCAAATGAACGTATGGAGACACACAAAATAAATGAGCTATGTCAAATCATCTTGGTGTGTCTAATATTCCTCTTTTAATAGACAGATCTAAACTGTGAGGCACTTTGGTAAATAATGAATTCTTATGTTTTCCACTCGATACATCATGTAGGTATGTATACCGTACCAAGATAATAATTTCTTTCTTTTGTAGTAGTAGATAGGAGAATTTACTGCAGGCTTAAATTTATGAGCCAAGCAATTTATTGCAAATTACCAACGATATACACAGAAAAACAGAGAACTCAAGCTACTTAGAGGCATTAGCTATTTAACAAAAAAACTTACTCAAGGACATAGCAAAATGACCCATAATATCCTACCATAACATGAAGATGATTATGCAATCTACATGTACCTCAGGGCATGTTCGAATCTAGATGCGAAAAACAAAGTGCTCAACTCTGCCAACCACATTGATTTACTTGCTGATTCTTTCTCTTCAGATCTGTGGAATTGTTTAAAGAAAAAAATGGTTCAGTAAACAAGGTCAATGAAATTAATACAACAATGTTAAACTAACAAGAAAATTATGTTGACGATAACAATCCAAGTTCTCACTGCAACTGCATAATAAATTAATTTTCATCTGTAAATCTCTATTATGAGACTTTGAGACCAAGAATACAAAACAAATGAAAGATTCCCAGATGGTGAAGGTCCTAAACTGTCCTGATTTCATGTAATAGTATTATAGAATATCACCGACAGGCCTTCTAATTATTTATGGGTATTTTGGTAATTTTAATTGTGGGCAGGACAAAGAGTTACGACAAAACTGTACTGATGCGTTTTAAAAATGGAAGGGACCCCATGATTGTGGGGAAATATTTTTGGGTTGACTAAACCATCCCTTGTATTTTTCCAGTTTTGCATTCTATGCCACTGACAGGAAAATCTCTCTAGAAAAAAATTGAACACTTTTCAGGCCACAATTTCAGCTTCAATTTCATATTGAAGCCAAATCGGATCACTGAACAACAAAATGGAACTTTACTAAAAAAAAAAAAAAATATGTTCAGCCCAGATTATATAATTTATGATAACTATGTAAAATTTAATAAGTTGATCCACTACTATAAGCTACAAAAACCCAGAAGCTAGAATATGAGTATGAAAAGAAGACTACTAACTTCAGAGATTCTTCATTTGCAGCTCTGATTCCTCTTCAAAATGGCAAGCTCTTTGAAGTTGAGCTTGAGGTGAGTGACTTGAAATGATCTGACGGCACGAAATCTTGAGGCAAATTAGCCCTCTTCACAATCCTCCTCATGTTGTTTTGCAAACTCTGCTGAACTAATTGCTTCACTGCTTTCTTCTCCTCACTCATCATATCCTCCGCCTCTTCCATACACTCCTTGGAACACATATTCGGGTTTGCAGACGACGATGAAGACCCGCAGATGGGAGCAGAAACCGCTGCCCCCATATTCCCACCAAAGCTTTGTGAAACCTGCTTTCCTTTGTCAACTCTCAAACACTCCAAGACCCTTGAGGCTCTCTTCTGTGCCAATGTACTTCCCAAAAGGGTTAATTCAAGCAATGCCGATACCATTCCTGCCTCAATCATCGCTTGCCTATCGCCAAATGCCTTGTGTGCCATTACCATCAAAATGTAGGATGCCTTCTCTTGACACCCCGGGGAGTCATTCCAATTCAATGCATCAACCAATATAGGGAATGCATCTTTGACACCGCTAATTGCTTTTCGGCCTTCAGGGACAGATACCATGTTGCTTAGAATTGCAAGTATCCTTTCACTGATTTCCATATCTCCAAGTGAATTGAGAAAAAATGGGATCAAATCGGTTTCCAATATGAACGAAATATTGGTAGGGAAGATTGAAAGATTGTAGAGAGCCCTCAAGGCGTCTTGCTTGGCTTGGAAGCTACTTGTGCTGTCCAAATTCTTCAGGGTTTTAACCAAGAAAGGTATGGCACCAGAAGCCCCAATAATAGGTTTATTAGAGTCCAAAGCACTCAAGCCTAGAAAATTTGCGATTATAGCTTCTGAAATTGATGGGTCTGGTGGGTTTGGTGATTCAATGAGCTTCAGCATTTTGTGAACCGCACCTGCTTGGAGAATGGCAGCTTTGTTTCTGAAGATGAGTGGTCCAAAAAGAATTGGTACATTTGTCTTAAAATTCAAGCAGAAGATAAGAACAATTGACAGATTTCATCATTTCACAACATGCAAGACTAAGACTGTCAGCCAGAAGATAAGAACAATTGACAGAAATATAAATAATATTTCAGAATTTAAAAAACAGCGAAAAATCTTAAGCGGCCATGAAAATGATGGAAGAATAAAACATGGTGGCATGATATGGCAGAAAACAGAAACGCCGATTAATGAAGACCGATGGCCGAATTAATCAAAGCCAAGAAGACGACAAAACAAAACTTGCATGCAGGAAAAACAAAATTAATCACAGAGAAATTAAAACAAGAAAAGAATGAGATACAAACAAAATTAGATCAAAGGAAGGTGTTAACTCACACGTCATTGCCGATCCCGAGATTGAGCAGAGCGTAAAGCGATCCGATCTGAGCAACAACGTCGTCGGAATCGAGCAAGGCGACGAGCGGAGGAATGACTCCGAGCATGGCGAGCGTTGCTCTGGCTTCCACATCTTCCTTGGCGAGCAATCTCACGCTGCTAGCCGCCTCTTTCCGCTTCGCCGAGTCGTCTTCCACCTGCAACTCTTTCGCCACGCGCTTCAGGTCCTCCAGAGCCTGCACCTTCCGCTTCGTCGCGGTGTCATTTTCGGACTCCGAATACTCCGCGAGGTTCAGAAGATCCGAGAGCTTCTCGGACTTTACTTTTGGCTTCTTATTCTCAACCTTCTTCTCTGGTTCCTCCTCTTTGGGGTGCGACGGCGATATCGGTTTGGCCATGGTTGATCTGATAGTGACCGTGGCGGTGGGTGGGGGAGGTGGAGGACTGGCGGGAGCAGCGTCATTATCTTCGTTGCCGTGGCGATAGCGGGAGCTACCGCCGCAGCTGACGGCGTCGAAGATTTTCCGGCGGAATGAGGCCCCGGAGAAGGACGACCAGAGTCGGAAATGACCGCTGTTCCCGGCGGACGAGGTGGCGCTGGCGCGGTCGAACATGACGGATCCGACGTCGTTTCTGTAACACTTGGCCATTTCGCTCCTTCGCTTCTTTATCAGTAAACTACATTGAACGGAGAAACAAACCAGAATAATGCGAGGGTGATAAAGAGGAGAGATGTTAATTTATTGGCTGTGTTTGGGATTTTATTTTTGTTCAATCCAAACAGTGACTCCGAGAGAGAGCAGTTGATAATTTATTTTTGGTTTCTTTATTACATATAGAGTGAGCTCTCTCACTCCCAGAGACACTGCTTCTCACCGTCCAACTGACACTAGAGAGAAGGGAGGAGGAGGAGGACCCATGATATTATTAATGCCTTGTTTGTTATTCTATTATTTTAGTATACCAAAACTGATTTATTTTTATTTTCTTTAAAAAATGTCAATTTTGTCACTTAGAATTATTATACTACTAATAACACAATAATCATTCTAACAGAAAGGCTAAAATTTTGTAACTTAAATACGGTAGTTACAAGATTTTGTAACAAAATTCCGTTGCCGACTTTGACTACAAAATCTACTCCACTTTATAAATAATCAGTGTATTAAAATTCTATCCCGAATTTAAAATCATAATCTGCTTCAAATTATGAATAATCGATCTTTTATATTACTTGATACAGTTTTATTTTTTATTCTAAATTCAAAATCTATTTAAAATTATAAATAATTCATTTGTTTTAGCCACGTGTTATAATTTAGCTAGTAATTTTAAAATATAAGAATAAATAATCTATGAAAGTCTGGATCATGTACGAATGCACTATGGCAACTTAAATAGTTTCATTTTCTTACTTGTCAAGACAATAGAACGTGCAAATTTTGCAACATTTTTTCTTCCTTATTTGATATGAAAATAATTCATTTTTTTAGAAGAAAAAAACAAATAAATAATTCACACAAAGGAAAAAAAGCGTGTTGAAAAATGAAAAAGCAATTTTTAAATTTGTGTGGGAGATTAAAAAAAAAATTGAAATCTGAGGAAGAGAGTCTTCCAAAGCAAGCCATTTTTCTTTTCGCATAGGGAAGTGCGTAATCGGTTAGTGTAACTATAGTGTAGAGTACTGACACGGTGACTACCGTCCTTTCTATCCTCATGCCTCCCAGCTAGCAATTGTATTGATAAAATCATAAAAGAAGCTTCGTGTGGGGCCCGGACAGTCCGTATTTTGGACCCAGATAGGATTTAGACTTGAGGATGCACGATAAGCCAATTGGTAGAGGGGACAGAGGATCAAAGTGTGTACAAAGCTTCTCTAGAAAATAGATGGATTGATGCCTAAGGCCATGGTGGGGAAGCCTGACTTTGAGTAGCTTCGACTATACATGCAATGTGTCTTTGTTCTAGGGTTTAGGCTAGTGGTAATTTAGGACACCAACTCATTCATCTTCATTTGTTTTTGTTAATGTTCAAAATAAATCCATTTAGGAATCACATCTTAGCTTCAGGAGGAGTTAGGTGCTAATTTTGTTTTGCGATAACTAAGAGAAGAAGATAAATGAGCAATAATGTGATATCAATCTTGTTGATACCATATCGACCGACCACCCTAGCACAGGTTTCACCAGGACAGGAAGGCCGCCGACCGATCGCCTGATCGGCACCCTCACGGCCTACGGCCCGCCGATCGGCATCATACTGCAGACCCGCCATTCGGCACCTGACAGTGAACAGACGACAGCTGACTGCAACAGTCACCTAACCAACTCTGCCACACCAACTCCCTGACGGAGGCAGGTTGGGACTCCAGCTGGCGCCTCCTCCGGATGTCCAGGGCTTGTCAGACGGCTCCCAGCCACAAAGCACCACCTGCTCCCGTAACAGTAGCCCACCTACCACAGTTATGGCTACTATAAATACCCCGAAACCCTTCATAAAGGTAAGACACTGAGAACCGACCCAGAGCACTGTGTTTACTTGCCCCTCGGCATTCAGATACTAACTTTGGCATCGGAGCCCCTTTGGCCGACACCACACCGGTGTCTAGTTTTGCAGGACCCCTGCCGAATCACAACGCCCCCGGCGGGCCCGAGACACCACACGGCTGGTCCTAGAACCCCCAGCGGGTCTCATCGAGTTGGTCATTTCAGGATCAAACAATTGGCGCCGTCTGTGGGAAGAGACCAACACCCACTAACTCACATACCCCTGCTCGACCCTCCACCGACGAACAATGTCTGCCGAACGGGACGACGGTGAGCTCAACAACACCCCTCAGGGAGATCGCGGCCGAACCCGAGCCAGCCTACCTTCCGATGACATGCTCGAGATGCTGAGGACCCTCCGGTCGGAGGTTGCCGAACTCAGGAAGAGCAACGCTGCCATCGAGAGCAGGAACCACGTATGGGGGGAACAGCATGGAAGCACCCTGGCCATCTTGCAGTCTACGCGCGAGGAACTGGAGGAGCAGCGGGAGGCAACCAAACGGGCCTTGGCCGCTGCGTCTCGTCAGCCGGAATTTGAGGCCGGCCGAGCCGAGATCGGTGACGCCTGCCGACCGGAGGCGTCCGGTCGCCTACTCTTCCACCAAACCGACATGCCTGGCCCCTCGGGAACACAGATCTACCGCGACGCTCGCGAGCTGCTCGACAGGAGACAGGCGCAGACCCCGGCCAACCGTCTGACTTACCCTACCCACGACCCCCGCATCCAGGCACAACCACCTCTGCCCGTCCTATCCCAGGGCGCCCGGTCAAGGTCCAGGTCGGCACGCCGACCTGCACAGCCTCCGCGGCTCTCCGTCCAGCCCCCAGGCAGTCCTTCTGCGCCGATCGGCAGGCACCAGCTGGAAGACAACGCCAGCTCAACCACGGCCTCGTCCGGGCGGCGACTGGCGCAACCCACGAAGCCCAGAGGCAGCAGCGCAAACCATCCTATCGACGACCGCCCGAGTGGGGTAGATCGACCCAACCAATCAAACGAGGTGGTTCGGGAACTCCTCCAGCGCGTGCGGGAACTGGAGGCCGCCAGACCCAAAGCTGGGACACTACCCCGACCCCGGGCCAACATTGGTCCCTTCACGGACCGCATCATGCGGTACCGCCATGAAACGGAGGTCAAACCCTTGAAGATTGCCTTGTATGACTGACAAGGCGACCCAGACACCCATATCAATAACTACAACTCAGCGCTCACCTTCAGAAATATCTCCGACGAGGCGCAGTGCCTAATTTTCAGCTCCACCCTCACCGGGGCCGCGCTCAATTGGTTCTATCGCCTGGAACCACAATCTATCGACTCATTCGACCGCCTACACACGGTCTTCTTGAACCAGTTCATGATCCAGACGGATCGACTGCTCACAACCGAGGACCTGGGAACCCTCCGACAGGGAGATAGCGAGCCCCTACGCCAGTACGCCGCTCGTTTCAGCCTGGAATACTCCAAGTTCCACGAGACGGACGACAAGGCCGCCTACCGCGCTTTCCGCAACGGGCTGCGGGAGTCCACCTTCAAGTACCATGCCTTCACCCAGGGTTGGGATGATTACAATGAGCTCATGCGGCAAGCGGCAATACACGCCAAGGCGGAGCACTTCAACTCTCCCCAGGTCGCATCCCGACCTGACGTGAATAGCGCGCGCCCTCCGCCTCCCAGCAACCGGCAGGCACGGTCACCTCCGCCGACCAATAACACGCATACGGATCACCGATCTGACTCACACTCTGGTAAGCGGAAGGGGCCGTATAACAATGACCATCGTGGGAGGGACAAATACCACAACAAGGGGCAGGGATCAGGCCACCACCAAGCAGGAAAACTCCATACGGGGCCCACCTCAAAGTACGAAACCTATTCAATCCTGAACACCTCCCTCGAGAACGTCTTGATGAGCATCGAGGACACGATCCCCAAGCCACGGCACGACCGCCCGGCCCCCGCCCGGGCATCCAATCCAACTTGTACTGCCAGTATCACAAGTTCAATGGCCATACCATCGACGAATACGTGGCCTTCCGCGACATTGTGGAAACACTCGTAAGGGGGGGAGGGAAGATCAACCAGTTCCTCCAACACGCACGCCCCGGACCGGGACTGCCACAGATCAACACGATCAGCGGGGGCCCCACCATGTCTTCCTCCTGCACCTCCAATCGGGCCAAGAAGAACTTCTTGCGCGCCACGACATCCAACCACCAAATATTCAACATCACGGATGGGCGTGCGGCCAAGGTCGCCCGGGCAGGATGGACGCCCATCACTTTCTCCGAGGAAGAAGAGCGGGGAGTTATTTTCCCCACGATGACCCGTTGATCATCCGCGCTCAGATCGCCAATTTCGATGTTGGGCGAATCCTGGTGGACACTGGTAGCTCTGTGAACGTCCTCTTCATGGACACTTTCAACCAGTTGGGCATCAACTCCACAAGCCTCACCCATACTGGTTCCCCGCTACTCAGATTCTCAGGCGATTCTGTCATGCCCCTTGGCACCATCTCCCTGCCTATCTCCCTGGGGAGCGCGCCCAAGATCGCAACAGCCATCACCACCTTCCTGGTAGTCGATTGCCCCACTGCTTATAACGTCATTTTGGGCAGGGGACTCCTCAACCAGCTCAGCGCCGTCATCTCTACTCGGGCCCTTCTCATGAAGTTTCCGACCGTCATGGGCACTGGCCAAGTCCGCGGTAATCAACAATCCGCCCGCTCCTGCTATCAGACCGCCCTGACAAAGCTCAACCCATGCGACAAGCGGGAGACCATGGCCGTCGCCGAGGCTGCTTACGAGGCCGACCCTGTCGACTCCGAGCTCCTTGAACAAATACGGGCGGGTCCCCGCGAGGACCCGCGTGACCTCTCCGCCGTCTCGCAGCCGCAACCCGTGGAGGATACAGAGCTGATCACCCTTTGCCCGCATAACCCCGAGCGGCAAGTGAAAATTGGAAGCACACTCGCTCCCGAAATCAGGACACAACTCATCCAATTCCTCCGGGACAACAACGAAGTCTTTGCTTGGTCCTACGCCGACATGCCTGGCATCTCCACGGATGTCATCTGCCACAGGCTTAACATCAGCCCCTCCTTCAAACCGGTCACCCAGAAGCAGCGGACTTATGACGCAGAACGACAGCTAGCCATGCAAGAAGAGATCGTTCGGCTCAGCACCATTCACTTCGTGCGCAAGGCCATTTACGCCACGTGGGTCGCAAACGTCGTACTCGTCAAGAAACCCTCCGGATCTTGGCGGATGTGCATCAAATTCACGGATCTTAACAAAGCCTGCCCGAAGGATAGCTTCCCGCTTCCTAAGATCGATCTTTTGGTCGATGCCACAGCTGGCCACGAACTCCTCAGCTTCATGGATGCGTACTCTGGCTACAACCAAATCCGGATGCACCCCGACGACCAGATCCACACCAGTTTCCGCACTAATCTGGGAGTCTACTGCTACAATGTTATGCCCGTCGGGCTCAAGAACGCCGGTGCCACCTACCAACGGCTTGTCAACTTCATGTTTGCGGATCAGATTGGCAAGACCATGGAGGTGTACGTAGATGATATGCTCGTCAAGAGCCGGACGGCCGACCAGCACGTGCCTAACCTCCACAGGATGTTCCAGGTCCTGAAGCAATACAAGATGCGGCTCAACCCTGCCAAATGCGTCTTCGGTGTCCGTTCTGGAAAATTCCTCGGTTACATGATCAGCCAACGGGGAATCGAGGCTAACCCTGAGAAAATCAAGGCCATCCTGGACATGAAGCCCCCGCGCACACTCAAGGAAGTCCAAACCCTTACTGGCCGGATCGCCGCCCTCACCCGGTTCATCTCCCGGGCGACGGAAAAGTGTTTACCATTCTTCAAGGTCATGAAGACCCAGGACCGGCACATCAACTGGGACGCAACGTGTGACGCTGCCTTTGAAGCTCTCAAAACTTACATGAGCACCGCGCCCCTACTTACCCGACCTACCACTGGGGAACGGCTCACCGTCTATCTTTCTGTCTCCACATCTGCTGTCAGCTCCGTCCTCGTCACCAGTCGGGACGGCGCGGAGTTCCCAGTATACTATGTCAGCAAGGCGTTCCAGGACGCCGAGACCCGGTACAACGACATGGAGAAGTTGGCCTTTGCCCTCATTGTAACGGCCCGGTGCCTCCGCCCATACTTTCAGGCACATCCCATGTTAGTCCTTACTAACAAACCCCTTCGCCAGGTGCTCCAAAAGCCAGACGCTTCGGGGTGACTCGTCAAATGGGCAGTGGAGCTTAGTGAGTTCGATATCACATTCGCCCCAAGACCAGCTGTCAAAGGACAGGTCATCGCTGACTTCCTTTCCGAATTCACATACAGCACAACGCAGCACATGCCCGACACTCCGGATCCCAATATTGCGGCACCCGCCGCTCCTATCTGCGAGTCGCCAACCCCGTCCACCTTGGACCCCGCCCGACCAATTTGGACTCTCTACGTGGACGGATCCTCCTGCCATACTGGCTCTGGCGCCGGCCTCGTACTCAGCACACCTACTCAGGAACGGCTGGAGTACGCGTTGCGTTTTGGGTTCCAGGCTTCCAACAACGAAGCCGAGTACGAAGCCCTTCTTGCTGGCCTCCGGTTGGCCACCGACCTCCAAGCACAACAGCTGCAGGTTTACAGTGACTCCCAGCTCGTCGTCCGACAAATCAACAGCCTCTATGATGCCAAAGACGCCTCCATGACCCGATACTTGGCAAAAGTGCGGTCCCTACTCCGCCACTTCCGCGGCTACGAGGTCATTCAAATACCACGGTCGGAAAACAGCCACGTCGATGCCCTGGCCCGCTTGGCCTCCTCCATCGACGACAAGATAGGTCGCCGTGTTCCCGTCGAATTTTTGGCATCCCCGAGCACAAGCGAGCAACCAGTCCTGGTCGCAACACAGAAGGCCTCTTGGATGGACCCCATTGTCCGGTACCTCACCATGGCCGAACTCCCGCCCAACCGCAACGAGGCCCGACGCATCCAACGCCAGTCCGCACGATACACCATGGCGCATGGCCACTTATACCGACGGGGATTCGACACTCCCCTCCTCAAGTGCCTCCCTACGGACCGGGGCATTGCGGTGCTCCGAGAAATTCACCAGGGAATCTGCGGTAACCACTCCAGACCCAGGTCCCTAGCACATAAAGCCTTTCGGCAGGAATACTATTGGCCCACCATGCACGCCGACTCTATGGCCATCACTCAACGATGCGTCCCATGCCAACGGTGCGCCCCTGTACCTCATTCTCCTGCTGAGCGACTCACTCCTATGCTCAGCCCCTGGCCCTTCTCTCAATGGGGACTGGACCTCATCGGCCCCATGCCACGAGGAAAGGGCGGCGTCAAACACGCAATCGTTGCGGTGGACTATTTCACTAAGTGGGCCGAAGCAAAGCCCCTCAAAACAATCACGGCCGCCCAGGTCGAGAGCTTTGTTTACCAGAACATCATCTGTCGCTTTGGTATCCCACACACGATCGTCACGGACAATGGCACTCAGTTCGATTCTGTCCGTTTCCGACACTTTTGCGACACCTATGGAATCCAGCTCTGCTTCGCCTCGGTGGCACATCCACAGGCTAACGGACAGGTGGAAGCCGTAAACAAGCTCATCAAACACAACCTCAAGGCTCGACTCCACGACACCCCGAAAGGCCAATGGTCCGACCTCCTATCTGATGTTCTCTGGTCCTACCGGACATCCTACCGGACATCGACACAGGAGACACCCTTCGCCTTGACTTTCGGGACTAAAGCTGTCGTTCCCGTGGAAATTGGGGAAACCTCTTACCGAGTACTATCCTATGATCCACAAGAGAATGCGGAACTCCTCACACAAAATCTCAACTTTATTGAGGAAAGCCGTGAACAAGCCAATCTCCGTAACATGGCGCACAAACAGCGAATCGCTCACTACTACAACTCTCGCGTTCACAGACGCAGTTTCCAGGTCAGTGACTGGGTCCTTCGCAAGGTTAGCCTGGCCACTAAGGAGCGTGCTGATGGGACCCTCAGGCCCACGTGGGAGGGCCCCTACCTGGTCACTCGAATTTGTCGTCCAGGCACTTATGAGCTCCAGACTACGGATGGACGGTCGCTTACACACCCGTGGCATGCGGATCATCTCAAGTTGTTTTGTAAGACCCGTGTCCTGGAGGGAACAGTGAACAATCCCACATTCCTGCGAGGGGGAATGGTCTGGGAGAGGATGGTGGTGTGCCTTAAAGGTGTAGGCACACACCTATCTAGCACTAGGCCTTTTGGGAGCTCAAGTGGCTTTGGGGGAGATTGGAACCCCAAAGTTAAGCGAGTTGAGGCTGGTGCAATTCCATGATGGGTGACCCCCTGGGAAGTTGCACCATGAGCTCCCGAAAACAAAACCGTGAGGGCGAGGCCCAAAGCGGACAATATGGTGCTAGATGAGTCGGGTCCTGACCGAGGAGGGTCAAGTCCTGACAATTTGGTATCAGTGTAACGACCCGTCCCAAATTCCATGATTAGATTAGTGACTAATCACGATTAGTGAGGCTAATCCGTGATTAGTAGAGCGAAATCGGACGAACGATGCGAAATGACCGTTTTGCCCCTGGTGGTGGCAAAACGTTGACTTTTCAATCGGGCGGTCAAATGGACTTTGACCGATGACCGTGACGTAGTTCGTGACGTCACGAGTTCATAGACAGGTGGCACGTTCAATTCCGACGTTCGTAGAAGAAGTTATGACGTTCGGAAGCCCAAGGGCATTTTGGTAATTTGGGTGAATAGGGGGTCAAAGGTTGACTTTTTGACCAGGAGGTCCGATGGCCGAGGGCCGAAGACCGTTACGTAGATAAGGACGATACGAATCCGTAGACAGGCTGCACGTCGAATTCGGACGTTCGACGGCGAAGTTACGGTTCACGGAAGTTTCCGGTTACTATTCACGACGGCACGTTTTACGAGACAAAAAGTGCAGTTTGTCTTTAGTGGGTCCAGTTCATTTTCAGCAACCAATGGATGAGTGACACTTGTCACCCATCCACTGGCCAACCTCACCCACTCATGCACCAAAACACTCAACCGTGCATCCATTTTTCCATTTTCCTCCAACCATTTTCCCGACCCCATTCCTCTCATCTGTGCGACCCAAACATCCAACCTTGTTCGATCATGAACCGAGAAGCCCAGAGGTGGAGAGGATGAAGGCTGGACGCTGGTGGCCGGCTGGAAGCCACGCCGCCGTGGGCGGCGGCCATGAAACCCGAGAGGTACTCGGTTTGCCCAAATTCGATTTTTAATTTGTGTTTTACATTATGGATCGTTTTGGTTGCTTAGGGAATGTTTGTTAGATTGTTTAGGGTGTATAGAGATGAGTTTGAACGGGGGTTGACGGCTGAGCAGCCGTGTGGGATGATCGGAAAAACAGGGACCGTGAGGTCCATTTTGAACCGTTAGGCTTTTGGGTGTTTTAGCTAGTTTGGTTAATTGGGAATGATAGGAAAGATTAAAAGATGAATTTAGGGATTGAAATGGAGGAAAACGGATGAGAAATGAGGGCGTCGGAGACCTGGACCGGTTACGCCGGTCCAGTTGCAGAGGTTGGACCGGACCAGGCCGGTCGGACCGGTTCGATCGCTGGAGACGACGGTACTGTAGCGGCGCGTGAGGCCCACGCGCAGGGGCCTTTGGGCGGCGCGTGGCAGCGCATGCTAGGGTTTCTGGGGATGTGTTCAACATACGAAATCATCTATTCGATGTAACGAACATTTTGGGACTGGTTTCGAGTCGATCGGACACCGTCTCGATATGTTTCGGGGCATCGGAAGGTTTAGGTTCGGGATTAAAAATAGGTAAAAATACGGAAAAATTACGGGGCTTTAGTGAGGGGTTATATAAGTAGTTAGTAACCCTCTAAATTAATTTGGACAGGTTTGGAAGTCCCGGTGACAGTGATCGGCTCGGGGAGCCGTATGGCACGCGTATCGAGGCGCGGCTTCGGACGGTCTGTGAGTGGACCTTGTTTTCTAAATTGGTGCATACATAAATATTTATTATATGTTTTAAATACTTGTTTGTGTTGCCATGAGTGCATTTGGATGTGTGGTTGCGTATAGGCACGTATTTCGAGGTTTCGGCCCTATACGGTGCCTATACGGGGCTGTAGGTCTTTCTTGGTCTAAATGAAATGGTTTTGGATTTCCAAATGGATTATGAATATGATTTGATAATGTTGATTTGGATATTTGTGAATTATATGGTTTCACGTATTCCGAGGCGATTTACGTGCTTGCACGTAAATCGAGGTTTTCCAGTTGTACACTGATTTTCCGTACTTATGATTTTGGAAATAATTTAATGAAATAATTTTGGATTTGAAAAGGTAATTCTCGGACTTGCGGTCCATTTGATTTACGGAATCGGGCCGGAGGCCCAATTAGTTTACGATTCGGACCGGAGGTCCAGTTTCTATGTGAATTCGGGCCTAGGGCCCAGTTATGTATTACAAATGGTTTTTACGGGTCATGACGGTTTATGGGAACCAGCATGAACCCCTGAAATGGATTTACGGGTCATGACGGCTTATGGGAACCGGCATGAACCCATGAAAGGATTTTATGGTTCATGACGGCTTATGGGGGCCGGGCATGAATCCTTGAAAGGTTTCAAGAATGGTTTCAAAAGGTTTTTCATATTCCATCCTATATATATGATTGTCTCCTCCGGGGAGGGTCGTTGGCCTGGGTGGACCCCGGAGTAGTCACGGAGCACTGACTGAGTGGAGTCGCCCCCCAGTTGGGTTCCTTACTCTCAGGATGGGCATGGTTCGTTACCTCCAGGGAGGGTCCTTGATCTACGGACATTGACCTGGGTGGACCCTGGAGAGACTTGGGTTTGAGACCCCGGTTAGCACACGTGTAGCTTTATTTTACCGTGACAGGTTCTGGATATGAATATATTGGATAAACATGGTTTCAATTGGTTTGGGAAAACTGTGTTTTATGATGATAAATGGATTTGGGCTGAGATCCCACATATGTTTACTATGTTCTGGTTTTCTGTAAATTGGTTTTGGGCAGGAGCCCGTGTGACTTGTATTTACGGAACTTGGGGTTGTGACCCTATTTATGGATGTTTTAACATATATGATTGGATAAATGGTTTTACTATGCATGCATGCTTTTTAGTGGAGGGTATAAAGGTCTTCTTATGGAAATGTTTTTATAAAATCTTTATTTTTGTCCACTCACAACCTTTCTGTTTTTAATACCCTTCAGGTTGACAGCGGATGTGGACTGTAGCAGAGATCGAGATATCACATGCCTCCTCCGGATCCTGGCGTACTCTGATAGCCCGGGAGGGCAAATGACGAAAATATCCCTTGTCTGACACTTCGTGTCAGACGGGAGCAGGGTCATCCCGCACTAATCCCGGGGGGATTGGGATGGGTCCTGTCAATCAGAGCCAGACTCCGACCGGGAAGTGTGCCAGCGAGGACGCTGGGCCCTAAGGGGGGTGGATTGTAAGACCCGTGTCCTGGAGGGAACGGTGAACAATCCCACATTCCTGCGAGGGGGAATGGTCTGGGAGAGGATGGTGGTGTGCCTTAAAGGTGTAGGCACACACCTATCTAGCACTAGGCCTTTTGGGAGCTCAAGTGGCTTTTGGGGGGGGGGGGGGGGGGGGATTGGAACCCCAAAGTTAAGCGAGTTGAGGCTGGTGCAATTCCATGATGGGTGACCCCCTGGGAAGTTGCACCATGAGCTCCCGAAAACAAAACCGTGAGGGCGAGGCCCAAAGCGGACAATATGGTGCTAGATGAGTCGGGTCCTGACCGAGGAGGGTCAGGTCCTGACATGTTTTATAATTAAAAACACCCCCCATGTACATTACTTTACACTTTGCTGTAATTCGACTTGGCTATCTCCAGTCGAACTTGCCTTTCCGGCAAAATGTTCTTTCATTTATCTAAGTGTTAGTCTAGTCCTCAACTACAAGTAGCCTATCCCCTATTGCCGATCGGCACTCCCGGTGACCCACACGGCACCTACTTTACCTACCGACACAAGCTTACTTGGTCCACACAGTCAAGTTCAATTATCTTTCGCTATTACGATCTTAGTTCGGTGGGTATGTCCATTATGGTTTGGGTTTACGATTATGACTGTTCGGTCCTTATCTAATCTACAACTTCGTGGATCGGTATGTATACACATATGCGCCAAGTACTCGCCTATCGGAAGTTCTCATTCAAAAAAAAACAAAAACAAAAACAAAAAAAACGAAGTGCCATCGCACGATGCAAAGTGATAGATAACGTCCAACTTTCATTGATTTCACTACCGAGCTACATGCTACACGGGGCATTCCCCGGACTATAAAAATAAAGGAAACAAAAAGCAAGCTACACGGCCCTCGGCCTCAAACTACCACCACCTCCTCGTCTGCCGCCTCGGCCTGGTCGGCAGTGGACGCCTCTGCAGCCTTCTCCGCACCAGCCGGCCGCTCGCCCTCGGCATTCGACGGTTGACCGTCCAGGGAAAAAGTCTTGCTCAGCATGGGGGGCTCATCCAGCCACGGGAAGTTGAGGGGGACCCCTGGATTGAAGTACAACACCCGTTGTATGCAATCATCTTCCACTTCGGCAAGCGCCAGGTCGAGATGATTCGCATACACCGGGTCCGCCATGAAGTCCTCCAGGGTCTTCTGCCGATCGGCCGATAGCAGGACACGAAGCCGGTCCACCTCCCCCTGCAGCTCACCCATGGCTCTCTCCTGCTCGTTCAGCTGCTGGGAGAAAGCGTGCACCGTCTCTTCACGGTCCTCTATCCCCTTCTCTGCCGCCTCCGCACGGGCCTTCTCCCGCTTGAGCTCCCCCTCCAACTCCACAACTCGCTTCCGCGCGGCATGGCCCTCCCTCTCCCGGGCACGCAGCTTTTCCTCCCTCTGCCGCGCGGCACCCTGCTCGGCCTCTAGCCTCTGCATATGCCGCGCAGCCTTCTGCAGGGCCACATATGTCTGCCCGAAGCACTGCCGAGACAATGCCACTTAGGAAAAAACAAAACAACAACAAATAAATAAACAAACCAACGCAAACAATACTGGGCGATCGATCTTACGTGGGCTTGCTCGGCCAGCACGGCAACGAACCGACCGGGATGCGAGCCGGTGCCGATCTCCTCTATCTCCGCAGGAGTTACCTGCGACCCCAGCACGAAGGCATTGGCAACCGGCGCCAACGTCTTGTGCACGTGGTGCGTCACCGGCACCCAGCCATAGCCGGCCTTGGCAGACCGCACCACCTCGCCCGTCTCCAAGGGTTCGGCGAACAAGGATGCCACGCCAGGGGCGCTGACAACCGCCTTCTCCCTCGCCGGCGGCGGTATCTCCCTCCGGGCCCCCTTCTCCTTCTCCTTCTCCTGCCCCTTCGGCACCTCCGGAGCCCTTAGCACCGCCTCCCTCCTCCGACGCCGGTCGGCGCTCTCGCTCTCCGACACCCCAGCTGCCGGGGGGAGACTGCCTCTGCCGAGCCTCCATTAGCTTCCCTCCGGCGCACCCGGGCTTGGTCCAGCCCGCCGATCAGGGGTCTTTTCAGACCAAGCACCGGGCTCATCTCCGTACCCTGCCTAGCTTCAGGCCGCTCGGCTTCGGCAGCCCATCTGGCCGACAGCCAGAGCTAGACCCTTGCTGGGGCTCCTCCCGGCCAGTCCCCTTGGGCTTCACCGCCACGATTTTCTGCCTCCGCTGCTGTGTGTGGGGGGGGGGGGGGGGGCGCACCTCCGGCTCCTTGCCCTTACCCTCGGCAGCCACGTCGTGCTTCGCCACCGCCTCACTCATCTTCTTCTGAGCGGCTTGTTCCACTTGGGGGTGCACTGCAAAACAAACTGTTAGTGCCCCGGCATGCCTACACACTATAACTTCAACACTACTGCTTACCAGGTGGCGAGATGAGACCCACGACAAGCAGGTTCGACGGCAACTTCAGGACGCACCGGCTACGTTCCAGGTCGGACAGCTTCTCCCGCACCAGGTTGCATGCCTCCCAATCCTCTGCTGTCACTGTTGCCTTGGACGGACCTGCAAACACAACAAACACCATCAGTCCCCGCCTCGGTAGACACAATTGCCGCCTTATGACCACTAGCCGAACGGTAGGCAACAACCTCCAGACTGGAAGTAGCTGGGAATCCTCGAGCGGACCCCACTGACGTCCTCCTCCCACGGCCCCGATACCCAGCAGAACCGATGCCTCCAGCTCTTCTGCGACGTCGGCACATCCGTGATGAAGGCACCCCGGGCCGTCTTCTGTAGGCACTCCATCTGGTACCACCCCGACCTGTAGGTCTGCCTCTTGAAGTGGTACAGGGCGCACAATTGCCCACAGGTCGGCTCCGGCAGTCCCGCCAGTCGGAACGCCGTGTACAGGCTAATCAGGATGATCCAGCCGTTGGCGTTCAGCTGCCCCAGGGCCAGGTTCGCCCTCGCCATCATATCCTGGAGCCACGGGTGCAGAGGCAGCCTCACTCCGTGTTCAAAGCAATCGACGTAAAATAGTGTCGACCCTTCCGGAGGACTGCTCGGCTTCTTGCTGTACGGGGGTACCGTCATCTTAATCTCCGCCGGCACGTTGTACAGCTCCCGGAACCTGTCCAGGTCGGACTGCCGAATGGTGTTCATCTCGTAGTCCACGGCATACTCCACCTTCACCACGCCGTCGGCATCTAGTTCCATCGGCGAGCTCGTCTCCGTCCCGCTACCCTCAGCCTCGGAATCGACGGTGGCGACGGGGGGAGTACGGGGAGACGTCCTCCTCTCACTTGGCCGATCGGCACCCGATGTGCTGCACCCGCCCTGCTGCCTCACCTCCTTCCGCGGCAACCTGAGAGCCTCATCCAGGCTGTCACCACTGCTGGACGACGAAGTGCTGCTAGTGGACCAACTAGTAGACGTTGACCCACTGCTCCCGCTCGGCACGTCGGTTGCCGAACTGGACGGTGTTTCCCCGCCAAAAGCTTGAGGGGACCTAACCCCAGATCCACTGTTTGACTCTGACTCTGACATCTACAAATTACCAAAAGAAAAGAAGCTACAACTAAGCACCTACGCTACGGAACACATGCTGAGCAGAGATGCCGAACGGCAGGAATTATACCTTTCAAAGTTTTGCTCGGTCGAATTGGTTCCACGTGCGTCTTCTTCTTGATCGGCAGTCTCCAATTCAGTCGGCACTTGCAATTATTCCACAGATGCTCTGAGTAAAAAGTGAAAAAGTCAGAAAGCTTTCGCCCCTTTTATAGGCCCCTGGCCCGCCTCGAGATGCGCGCTTCCGATCTGACGGTCGCCAGGCCGATACGGCCACCTTTCGGCTACGAATACCTTGTACTGTATACCCATCGGTATCATACATTCTCAACTACATACGTACATACGTACATCGCTAACCGGTATGCATCCATACCGCCTGCCGACCGGAGCCTCTCGGCCTCTTTCCCGACGGTACGCTTCCTCTCTTCGTCGGCAAGCACCCTGCTACCGACGTCTCCCCGCCATTCCCCACGGCCGCCTCTCCACGATCTTTCGGTCTTTACGGTGGGCCGCTGCCGGAACTCGGCAACGGGGCCTCTTTGCAAATCGGACATACGGTGCACTTCCTCGCTCCATGACTTGGGGGGCTACTAGGGATACAGGGCACACCGCCTTGGTCGGTCGACAGGTACCGGCCGTCATATCAAGTCCTCGACCGAGGAACCCCACCTCAGTCAAAGACTTAGGGGACTTATGTTGATACCATATCGACCGACCACCCTAGCACAGGTCCCATCAGGACAGGAAGGCCGCCGACCGATCGCCTGATCGGCACCCTCATGGCCTACGGCCCGCCGATCGGCATCATACTGCAGACCCGCCATTCGGCACCTGACAGTGAACAGACGACAGCTGGCTGCGACAGTCACCTAACCAACTCTGCCACACCAACTCCCTGACGGAGGCAGGTTGGGACTCCAGCTGGCGCCTCCTCCGGATGTCCAGGGCTTGTCAGACGGCTCCCAGCCACAAAGCACCACCTGCTCCCGTAACAGTAGCCCACCTACCATAGTTATGGCTACTATAAATACCCCGAAACCCTTCATAAAGGTAAGACACTGAGAACCGACCCAGAGCACTGTGTTTACTTGCCCCTCGGCATTCAGATACTAACTTTGGCATCGGAGCCCCTTTGGCCGACACCACACCGGTGTCTAGTTTTGCAGGACCCCTGCTGAATCACAACGCCCCCGGCGGGCCCGAGACACCACACAGCTGGTCCTAGAATCCCCAGCGGGTCTCATCGAGTTGGTCATTTCAGGATCAAACAAATCTAATACTGATAATCTCGACAAAGTATTATAATAGGAGCATTTGCATTTTTTTCTCATCAGATGATCACCACTGCACTCATATTTAAGACGACTAATTCTTCGATGATCACAATGAAGATCTCTCTCAATTAAGTTTTACTCTATACTCAAGACGACTAATTTCTCGAGATACTGCCAAGCGCTAATGATAGGACCTCTCCCACTCAAGTTTTGCTCTATATACAAGGCCCCAAAATCGATCACGTGCTAAAAAAGTCCGTGCTCTTTCTACTCAAACCGACCCATGGTGGTGAATGAAGTTTTTATCCATTGTTTTATTGACATTGATTTTCTAATCAGTAGATGCTAATCGATTGGATGAATTAAAATAAAAGTATAGTCACTAACTTTGAATTGTCGTTGGTGAGTTTTATTTAGTAAAAATATTCCCTAATTTATCTGATTACTTTAACCCACAAAGACCGGTCTAAAATCCTAATAAAAAGATGCAAAGTATAACAAGTTAAGGTGATATGAGTTATGCTACTTCAATTCAACTTAATGCTGGTTAATACGACGAAGTCATGAACAATAATTTTTCTAATACGCTCACTAGTCACTGTCAAGAATTGTTCCGCGAGGGTGATTGCCAATCTGTCACAAAAGAAAAGTTGATTAATGCAATGATTACTTGATTACCCATTCAACAGAACCAAAGGGACAAATAACTAAAAGATATCAATAATATTAATCTCGTGACTCCTGTCACAAGATCGGATTAATTACTAAAGTTTTCCCAAGGAAATAATTGTGTAGGTGGAACATAAGACGTTGGTACTTTTATTCTTCATGACATATTTCACTTTTAACAAAATAGCAAAAAATAATGCGTGATTTAAAAACGAGGATGTGGCAATCCGAACACACTGACGATTTCCGGAGTTGTGTGAACGTTTGTTGAATTTGGTAAGCATCATTAGTTGGGGGATTATCAATGATACGGTAGATTGAACATCTATATAGAAGGGAACAAAAAATGCCAATGAGACACGAAAAGGACAATCAATAAGATGATAGAGAGTTAGTTAGACACTGATGATATGTTCAATTATGAGTTCAGCTTGAATCCCGCAGTAAATTAGCGACAGTTTAAAATTGGTATTTAAAAACAAAAACTAATTAAAATATGCCATAAGTGGGATGGAAAAAGACAACGAGAATTATAGTGGGCCATGGGGGGGGGGGGGGGGGGGGGGTGCCCAGTGGGCCAGTTAGGACATGGAAAGCGTGACACATACCATTTGATGCGGGCTCTACAATTACATGCACTAGATTCTTCCTTTCAATTATACGGTGAAGAAATTGTTATGTGCAGTACCTGCGGCCCTGCCTCTGCTTGTTTCCGATGCACAAACAAGTAGGTAGGAACATGCGACTTTTTTCGCTTGTATTTTGTAGATCCTCGTTTAAAAAACGAAGCTGATTTCCGCATTTATAAAAAAAAGGTGCACTAAGTAAAAATTAAGTGCGGAAATCAACTCCCAAAAATAAAAGTTTTCAAATATGAAATATTCATATACTTTGTGTTATTGTGTTCATCAATATAAGTACCTCACAATCAAATGATTACTAATTTCAATGATTTTTTTATAAGAATGATTTTTGGATTGATTAGAAAGAGATAATAATTAATATATTGAATAGCTTTATTTTTTTTTTTCCGATTTTTTACTTGATTAGAAAGAGATTAAACACTAAACAGAACGATTATGCATAGTAAGTAATAAACAGTAGAGAAGGGCCTTTTTTAGCATCAGTCGTTTGCAACCATGGCATCTACAGCAGAAGTGGTGTCCAGTTTCTTGATGCGCAGCCTCTTCTGGGGAGGAAGGTCTTTGGAAGACGGAGACACCGCAGCATCTACGACAATAGCGTCATCCTCGTTGAAATCTCCTCTCAACACTCCCATTGCAATTTCATTCTCCACCAACTGTTGTATCACCCGCTTCACCGGCCTTGCACCGAAGTTTGGATCAAACCCCAATGTAGCAAGAAGCTCCAAGGCTTCTTCTGTGTAATGAAGCTCGATTTTCTTCTGCTTCAGCCTGTCTTTCAACCGGTTCATCTGCAAATGATAATGTAGAAATTAATCACCAAAAAATTAGACTATCACAACCAAAATCATTACAGGTTGAATTCTGAATGGAATCACTCACCTGTATCTCGACAATATTACTAATCTCTTTCGAGTCCAAAGGTTGGAACACTATATACTCATCAATTCGGTTCATAAACTCAGGTCGGAAAGTTTTCCTTGCCAGCTCAACAACTTGCCTTTTCATCACCTCATAAACTGCATCCTTGGTATCATGGGTATTCCGAAGAGTTTCAAGAATGAAGTGGGATCCCAGGTTTGAAGTCATAATCACGACACTATTGGTGAAGCTTACAGTTCGCCCTTGAGAGTCAGTTATCCTTCCATCATCCAACAATTGTAATAAAATGTTGAAGACATCAGGATGTGCTTTTTCTATTTCATCGAATAACACTACACAATAAGGTCTTCGACGAACCACTTCTGTTAGCTGCCCACCTTCTTCGTAGCCAACATAACCAGGTGGTGCCCCAACCAGGCGTGAAACAGCAAGCTTTTCCATGTACTCACTCATATCAATTCTGACGAGAGCATTCTCCGTGTTGAAGAGATATCCCGCCAAGGCCTTTGCAAGCTCCGTTTTCCCCACACCAGTAGGACCCATGAACATAAAACTTGCAATTGGTCTATTTGGGTCAGATAGACCTGCCCGTGAACGTCGGATTGCATCAGCTACTGATTTTACAGCTATATCTTGGCCAACCACCCTTTTATGAAGAACCCGTTCTAGCATAATTAGCTTGTCTCTTTCTGATTGTTGAAGGTTTGACAAGGGTATGCCTGTCCATTTGCTTACGATTTCAGCAATATCCAGATCAGTGACTTCTTCTCGAAGCAAAGAATTTCCAGAATTCTGATACTCGGCAAGATTTTTCTCAGCCTCTTCTAATTGGCGCTGTAGGGACATCAGAGTTCCATACTTGAGCTCAGCAGCACGACTTAGGTCATAATCACGTTCAGCGGCTTCCATCTCTTGGTTTACTCTATCAATCTACAACATTAGAATCACATGAATCAGAAATCAATGGATGAGGGAACCTAACAGCTATTGCAAACTAGACGAAGGAATACCTCTTCTTTAATTGACCGTATCCTATTCATGAGAGCCTTCTCACGATCCCATTGTTCAGTTAGTTCCTTTTGTTTCTTCTTAAGCAATTCCAAATCATGTTCCAACTTGCTTAGCCTTTCTCTTGATGATTTATCAGTGTCGTTTTGCACAGATAGCTTCTCCATCTCCAACTTCAATACAGCTCTGTCTATCTCATCCAACTCAGTTGGCTTAGAAGTGATCTCCATCTTCAGCTTTGCCGCAGCTTCATCAACAAGATCAATGGCTGAAAAGAAAAGATAAGTTATCAAACTTAGAGAAGCATGGCTGGAAAAAAAAACTATAATGATAACAGCATGTTAAGGCTGTAAACAAGTGTTTCTTTTTCATTTTTATAAGAGCCGATCTTGTAGTTCAATATTGAGCTTGAAGAAAAATTTGAATATAGATATTTCTACTAAAATTATATCAAAAGAATTTCCTTCCATCCCTTGTTTTCTACATCTATTTGGGTCCAATGCCGCCCTTGTACTGGCCAAAAATTCAAAATCCACGAAATGGAAGTTCAAGAAAAATTAGTGCATCTCAATCTTTTGCCAGGACAATATATCAAACACCACTTGACACAAATTTGTTTCCAGAAAACAAATCGACGCCACCCCTCCCCAGCCCCAAATGAAAAATCCTGCATGTTTGAAATTATTATTACCTTTGTCGGGCAAGAACCGCTCTGAAATGTATCTGTCAGAAAGAACTGCTGCAGAAACAAGGGCACTATCTGATATTTTCACACCATGATGCAGTTCGTATCGCTCACGCAACCCACGGAGAATGGATATTGTGTCTTCCACAGATGGTTGATCACAAAATACTTGTTGAAATCTACGCTCAAGGGCAGCATCCTTCTCAATGTATTTTCTGTATTCATTTAACGTAGTTGCTCCTATACAACGAAGCTCACCTCGCCCAAGCATTGGTTTCAACAAGTTCCCAGCATCCATCGCACCACTTGTAGCCCCTGAAAGAATCATTTACAAGGACATCAGGAGAAAACATGACATATCCAGAACACAAAGACTATAGCTTTGTACAAACCTGCTCCTACAACAGTATGAATCTCGTCAATGAATAATATAATCTGTCCGTTTGAAGCAGTTACTTCCTTCAAAACAGCTTTCAACCTTTCCTCAAAATCCCCACGAAACTTGGCACCAGCAACCAATGAACCCATATCTAAGGAAATCAACTGTCGAATACAAGACGAGGAAATTTATGTACAAATACGAAGATTAAGGAAGAAACTGTTTCATTTGAAATTTCAGTAACAATATCGACTTTAAGACTTCACAATGCAGTGAATTCATGGAGTTTATAAAAATCTAATAAAAAAAATCCATTCAAAACTTGCACCTGAATCAGATTTGAACAGTGACATGCAATGAATTCAAGGAAGGTCTAGAAAAATCATATGATTCAACCTTGAAAGAGAACACTTTTGATTTTACTTAACAATATTAGTCTTATAATTATGGAGGAAAAAATAATTTTCACAACTAATTTATAAATAAAATCAATAACTACCTTTCTATTCAGTAAGGGTTCTGGAACATCCCCACGCACAATACGTTGAGCTAATCTGCAGATACTCAAAATGTATATTAAAATAGTAAAAAAAATAAAAATAAAGCATGCGTAGGAAATAATCTAGCATTTTATGCCACTATGCAAATAGTTCCACCTCAGTCATCATGCAATACCATTACCTATAATACCAGGCAATCTCGGTGGTTAAGTGAACAAAGATAGTTGCCACAAAGTGTTCACCAAGCATGTAAAGTAATGCATCAAGTCAAATAGTTTACTCATGTAAATTAATAAGCTAAAGCATAAATATCAGAACTTGTTGAAACAAGCATGAAGAAGTAGAAAAATGTAAATGCACTTAAATAAACATACCCTTCAGCAATCGCAGTTTTTCCTACACCAGGCTCACCAATAATAACAGGATTGTTTTTTGTTCTCCTAGACAATATCTGGATACACCGCCGTATTTCATCATCCCGGCCAATAACAGGATCAAGTTTGCCACGCCTGGCGAGTTCAGTCAAGTCACTACCGTATTTATCCAAGGCCTCGTATTTTCCTTCAGGATCTATATACAAATACAATATGGATTTTTATAATTCTAGCATTATGATGAGAATACCCAACCCAACATATAAAGATTCTAAATTTCAATTCTCAGAATCTATACACAACCAATTTATTATTTAAAGGCAAACAGAATTCTAAAATATCAATTCAAGGTGGAGGAAATCATACTTTGATCCGTGACTCTCTGATTTCCCCGAACACCTTTAACAGCCTCCTTCAAATCCTTATCACTAAGCTGGAGGTTTTTGAACAGTTGCTGCCCAAACCGCGTATCGGACTGAAACGCCAACACAAGGTGCTCCACCGACACAAAATCATCTCCCATTTCTTTCTTCTGACGCCGGGCATTGTCCACCAGAGCCGTAAGATGTGAGCCCATAACAGGCCCAGATGTGCCGCCTGTCACCTGCCACAGCACAACACAATGCTCAATTTGTTAGTTCACTAGCTACTAACAAAAACGATGCAGAAAGAAATTTGGGATTTTATGATTGCACCTTGGGTTGCTGAGCGATGAAGGCATCAGTAGCCTGAAGAACTGTGGTGTTGTCTATCCCAGCCTTCGTAAAAATTCTCCTGGCCAAGCCATCTTTTTGCTCCAAAAGAGCTTTCATCAAGTGCTCAGTCTCCACCATTTGCTGCTTGCTAACACGGGCGGCGTCAACAGCACCGACAATTCCCTCCCAAGCCATCTCAGTGAACTCATTCTGATTAGCCTGATAATTCAATCAAGAACAAATTACCCTCCAATTTATTGTTCGTAGAATTTAATCGCTAGTCAAATTCGATGAGAAAAGTTTCAGAGCCTGTGACCTGGGAAGTGCTCGCTGTGGAGTAGAATCTGGGAGTGGACGAGAGAACGCTGCGAGTGAAGGCGTTTGCCAAATACTTGGCCGAAACGACACTATTGATCTCCGAAACGACATTCGGCCGAGAGAAGGGAGCGACGGAGCTGCAAAAAAAGCCAGCTGAGCCAGCGACTGCGATTGCACGACACTGAGAGAGAGCATTTGTTGTGGTTTTAAAGGCGTTCATGGACGCCAAAGCCAAGGCAGACCTGGTGAGTCTTGTGGCCCTCCTAGACGCCATTTGAGCATGAAATGAACACAAAAACCCAGACACCGCACACAATTGTTTAGGGTTTTGCTATGATATAATTCCTCTACGGAGAGAGAGAACGACTGAGAAAAATCGGGAGAAAACTTGGGGAAGAGGCAATAGAAGGTTGTAGAAGAATCATTTGGAGGTGTCCAGTGTCGTCTACGAATATTTTCTTTTTTCGGTGTTTTTGCTTTTGCCGCGTATCCAATATCGGTCTGTTTTTCTGAACGCGAAATTACTCACTGAAAATTGAACACCAGATCACCCATCATACAGTAAAAAGAAAAAGTATAAAATTACTCAGAAAGAAACTCGATTAGATCATAATATTAGTAGCAATTCGTACCATAAATAATATGAATAACAAAGCATTATATATTAACAAGGATAGCAATACACGATTCACGATCCTTGTGAAAAGACGAACATCCTGCGCACAAAGAATTTTTGTTCTTTAGCATATGAGCCAAATTGTGAAATAACAAGATTTGATTTCTACCACGTTAATAAAATAAAGGCTAAAACAGTTCTTACAGTATACTCAAAATTTACCAACTGTTCTTAAACTTTAACTTTAATAATAGAGTCTATCAACCTGAATTTGACCCAAATATTCACCAAAGATCCTTATGTCGATCTTTTTAACCCTTTTATCTTTTTCCTTTCGACATAAATAGCATTTCTATCCTTATTTAAAATAAAAAATTTAAACATACGACGAAATGAGCAATATTGCACATTTTAGGATAAAATTCAAAGATGATAAACTCTAGTATTAAGGTTAAAGGGAGGTCGATAAAATTTGAATGTAGTTTAGGAACGTAGCAACCATTTAGCCAAAAGGAACGGGTAATCCACAGCTACATAACACCAAACAAAGACTTTTCCTTAAGAAGCAATGATCCAATTTAAAGGTGTACATACTAGGCTTGGAACCCCGAAGTTCAAAGGATGGTGTACATTGTCTATCGAATTCGTTGGAGTGCATAACTGCCAGCATTTTATAATAAATCAAAACTTTAAAAGTTCATTCTGTATGAAAACTGAATCAGAGGGGGTTCCTGAAATGCCGGAATTCACTTGCTCTTCTTTCGTTCCCTTGCGTAATCGTTGATCAGTCCATCAACTTCCTTCAAGAACAGGCCTTCCACCAGTACTCCATCCTTCGTAAACCTGAAACAGTAACGGAGAAGAGAATGTAGAGCAGCAAATGTCAGTGCAACACGAAACTCCAAGAAGCAATGCGAATATACTCGTGAGTTTTGAACGCATACCACTGAGTAACACTCTTTGTGAATTCCACCGGTTTGTTAGCAGAAATTGATTTTGGATCTGCACTTGCAATTGTCAGCGTGTACAAGTCAGAAAATCTTGGTAATTTGGAAGACACCACCAACCCAGTGCTGAAGGCTCCCTGCACAATGATGTAATACTAGTCAGAAATGGGCAAGCAACAAAACCAATTTTCTTTGTTTTCCGAATGGCAATAAAACCGAATTCCAGCTTCTAGCTCTCTCAAACCATGAATGAACTTAATGTGCATCGAACTCAAAAGATAACATGAACTGGTTGCCCCAAATTCTATATGGTTGTAGAATGTAAATCCAGATTTGAGTCTCTATAGTATACTCTTGGTCACGTGTACAATATTCACTCGTCCCATAATGAAAAGGAATATGACAGGCGTATTTTACAGAAACAAAGTTACCAGCAACTAATTTACCTTACTAGGGGGGGCTAAAAGATAACTTGATATATGAACTGAACATCCAAAAAACAAACAACTCTCATATAACTGCCGGTCAAGGTTCATATACTATGCCATGTAGTGAAATCAACCATGCTAAAGCAAACCTTGGCAAACTTCGATCATTTGGAGCAAACTCTGAACAAAGCTTGATTATTCGATTCTGTTATTCAGACAACCAGCTATAAAACTAATTTAAGACAATACAGTCTTACCATGGCAACGTTTTATAATTCAAGCATTAAAGATATATGACAACATTTAAAAATTCAAGTATCAAAATATATGGCAGCGTTTGTTAATGACTTCAATTGTTCTTCATCATTACCCAGTGCTGAACCACACAAATGGCAGCAAAAGGATAGCATTAAACTTAAACAAAATCCTTCATCCAGCCATCAATTGATTATGGGATCACTACTTCAAAGATCTAAATCCATCAATATGTAAAAATCTTTATTAGAAACAAGGAAATAGAACATACCGCAGGAGGATGAGTGAACAAGATTGCATTTTTCTCCTTCGTATAGGAGACCAGCTGTAATATACCATTGACGATGATATACTTGCCATAGTCAAAGAATATACAAACTCGAGAGTAATATCACTAGAACAACGATATATTTCTCAATCAGAAAACTTTTTTGAACCACGTAGTTCATGTAACATTTGTTTGCTAATATAGCACATAAATATGATCTCTCAAAATATGGCTTCACTTGAATTGCTGGAATAAATGAGTTCAAAAGCACACGAGCCAACTTCAATAACTTACTGAAAATGGAAATTTCCGACAGAAATCATTATAATAATGTTCAAGATAAACAGAAGATCACATTTAGCACCTCAATTTTGTTTCTCCGACATTTGAATTGTAGACAAATTATCTAAAATTACCAAATGGAAGCATGGAAAAAGGATATAATGCAATGCATCCAAGAAGGAAGTCTCGGTTTTCAGGAAATTTCTTGTTGTAGAACTGAGCAACCAGGGCAATGCTTATGACAAAGGTTCCAATCAACAGCTTCAAGTTACTTAACCTCGTATTCTCCAGATACCCGCGCCCTTTAACAATCTACAAAACCCAGTGTAATCAGTAATCTCTCCAAAGAGCCTCTCAATCTACAAATTAAACAACAAATCAAGCACATAGATTGATAATCGTGCAAAAATCTATAGAAATTAGTCACCTACATATAATTAAAATGTATACATGAATGAATTCTTTACGAATTGAAGCAAATCGAAGCCTTTTGATCTAATCAGTTGCTGGATTTAATAAAATGCAAGAGACGGGAAATTAAAAGTTAGGGAAAGAGCGACCTCGGCGACGGACTCATCGAGAAGATGCTTGATGGAACTGTGATCGGAGAGGTTGGTCTTTTTAGGGTTTTTGCTCTTGCTCTCAGCCTTCATCTCCGACATTTTGGAATTTGGTTCCCTGATTCAATTTTCAGTTTGCTGACAAAAGACCTGCAAATCAATGGCCTTTGGCTTTTCGTTTTGGGCGCCTCGCTCAAATGTTACTGTGACCTGAGTTGCCATCATTCTACCTTATCAAAATCTGCCACGTGGATAAATAGAGACAGGTAGGAATTTTTTGCCATGTCACTTATAGTAGATGTATCTAGCATGCATTTTAGGCTGCAACTGTTTTATAAATTTAGACTTATTATTCAAAATGCTCCCTTAATCGGACATTGAATCTCACTTTACTCCCCAATCGGATTTTGTTGTAAAGTACTGAAAGAATTACACTTATGTTTCCTTTATTGCTACATTTGTTACTCCATATGTGGCAATTAGATGGCATATATGTGGCACATATGTGGCAATTAGATGGGCTGCTTCTGTTACCTTCACTGTACTTCTGTTACCGTCATTGCTTCATCCGTTACTGCATGTTAGTGACGCTGTCACTTGTGTTTATGTGACACCTATGTGGCACATATGTGGCAATTAGATGGGCTGCTTGTGGTCCTCACTATATTGACATGGATCAAAGCAAACCCATTTTGTGAATTGGGAATTTTAGGGTTGGCGATTTGGCGATTATGGAGAAGAGGGAAGACAAAGACGACATTGAATCTCGTTCAATCCATTGAATTTCGGTTTAGGGTTTGGATCAGACAGGTAGACGAAACCAACGAGCTAAAAATGACAATCGCTCGAAATCCTAGAGCACTGCGGTTTCGATATGGTAAGTTAGGAATTTTAATTCGAAATTTTGAAATCTGGGTTCGAATTGGAAGTTAAGATTAAATTAACCTAAATTTTATTTGTGTTTGTGTGCAATGTCCAATGTTTTCCACTTCAAAGTGTTTAAATTTTCTTGGTTGTTGGTGGATGTGGTTGTTGGCTGTTGGTGGATGTGAATAAAATAGGTTGTGAGTGTTGGCTTTGGAAAGTGAGTTGTGGTTATGACAGTGTGAAGGGTTAAAGGATGGGTATTTTAGATTAGATCTAAGGTTTTTGAAATGAGCCGACCCTCCTCGGTCAGGACCCGACTCATCTAGCACCATATTGTCCGTTTTGGGCCTCGCCCTCATGGTTTTGTTTTCGGGAGCTCATGGTGCAACTTCCCAGGGGGTCACTCATCATGGAATTGCACCAGCCTCAACTCGCTTAACTTTGGGGTTCCAATCCCCCCCAAAGCCACTTGAGCTCCCAAAAAGCCTAGTGTAACGACCCGTCCCAAATTCCTAGATTAGATTAGTGACAAATCACGATTAGTGAGGCTAATCCGTGATTAGTAGAGCGAAATCGGACGAACGATGCGAAATGACCGTTTTGCCCCTAGTGGTGGCAAAACGTTGACTTTTTAATCGGGCGGTCAAATGGACTTTGACCGATGACCGTGACGTAGTTCGTGGCGTCATGAGTTCATAGACAAGGGGCACGTTCAATTCCGACGTTCGAGGAAGAAGTTATGACGTTCGGAAGTTTAGGGGCATTTTGGTAATTTGGGTGAATAGGAGGTCAAAAGTTGACTTTTTGACCGGGAGGTCCGATGGCCGAGGGCCGAAGACCGTTACGTAGATGAGGACGATACGAATCCATAGGCAGGCGGCACTCTGAAATCGGACTTCAAACGGGAGAGTTATGGGTCACGGAAGTTCGATTTCACTATGCACGAACTTCGAGACAGGGACGTTTTGGCGAAATCTGATTGGGTGGATATTTTGGTGGGCCCCATGGATGAGTGACAAGTGTCACTCATCCCATTGCTTTGATCCCCCAAAATGTGGATCTAAATAATTAAATATTATTATTTTAATTATTTTATAATTTAACCTAACAACTATTAATCCTAACCATCCATTTCAACCCTACCTTTTAATCCTCACCCTTCATCCCTCATTCTCTCATCTGATTTCATCCCCTTCATTCTTCACACACACCCGAAACCCCATAACCCAAAATCCTCAATTTTCTCCATTTTCTTCCAAAAACCGAAACACACACACACCATCACCATTCATTGCTTGGGTGTGACCGTGAGTGACGGGAGGGAAGGACAGAGAGGCTGGGACGGCGAGTCACGGCGACGGACGACGGAGGACACGACGGAGGAGCTCGACCCGTGAGGTGAAAATATTTAAAAATCCAAGTTTTGTTTTTGTTAGGTTTTAATTGAAACTAATGATTGGGTTGTGCTTCTGGGGGACCTAGGAGAGAAATGGGAATATTTTCGAAGGTTAGAGCGGCCTGGAACAGCCGTGAACGGCGGAGGAATGCACGGCCGCCATGGCCAAACTCGAAGGTATGATTTTCGATGTTTTTCTTCCATTTTAAGGTCATAGGACTGTAGGTTAGGATTAGAGGATGAAAATGGGACAAACGGGAAGCATTTTGGTGGTCGGACGGCGGAGAACCGGCCGGGTCAAGTCGCGGGTCACGGCGACCCGGTTGCAGGGTTCGGGTCGACCCGTTGAGCGGTTGAAGGTGGTGACATGGCATGATGACGTGGCACCTGTCAGGTTGTCAGGTGACCTGGATCACTCATCAGCCGACATGTGTCACATGTCAGTGCACATTCAGCACTGACATGTCAGTGACGTGGCCCAATCAGGGGCTGACACGGGGCACCGACGTGGACCAGTGCCGTGATGACACGTGGCACATGTCAGACTGCCACGTGGCACTGACAGCATAGTGACGTGGACCAATGGGAGCATGACACGTGGCACCTGTCAGAGTCTGACATGTCAGACCTGACAGCTGTCAGATGACGTCATGCTGACGTCAGCGATGACGTCAGCAGATACTGTAGCGGCGCGTGAAGCCCACGCGCAGCCACTTCAGGCGGCGCGTGAGGGCGCGTGGCAGGGAATCTGGGGAAGGTTCCAACATACGAAATCTTCTATTCGATGTAACGAACATTTTGAGACTGGTTTCGTGTCGATCGGACACCGTCTCGATATGTTTCGGTTCATCGGAAGGTTTAGGTTCGGGATTAAAAATAGTTAAAAATACGGGAAAATTACGGGGCTTTAGTGGGAGGTTAATTACGTAGTTAGTAACCTTCTATTACGATTTGGACAGGTTCGGGAGTCCCGGTGACGGTGATCGGCTCGGGGAGCCGTATGGCACGCAAATCGAGGCGGCAGCTCGGACGGTCTGTGAGTGGACCTTGTTTTCTAAATTGGTGCATGCATAAATGTTGATTATATGTTTTATTACTTGTTTGATGATGCCATGGGTGCATTTCTATGTGGTTACGTATAAGCACGTATTTCGAGGTTTCGGCCTTATACGGTGCTTATACGGGTCTGTATTTCTTTATTGATTTAAATGAAATGGTTTTGGATTTCTAAAAGGATAAACTCGGGTATGAAACCCATTTGGTTTTGTCTCGGGCATATGACCTCAGATTCCGGGCACGGTGCCCAGTTGGTGTCCTATGTTCGGGTACGAGACCCAGTCACTTTACGGTTTTTGCTTTCAGGTCAGGGAACCTTAAATGGATTCCCAGGTTCATGACGGTTTATGGGAACCGGCATGAACCCTTGTTATGGTATCGTGGTTCATGACGGTTTATGGGAACCGGCATGAACCCTTGTTGATTATTACGGTACATGACGGTTTATGGGAACTGGCATGTTACCTCGGTTATGTTATTACGGTACATGACGGTTTATGGGAACCGGCATGTTACCTGATTATGGATATTATGGATCATGACGGTTCAGGGGAACCGGTCATGAATGTTTATGTTATGTATATATATATGTTCATCTACTTTCCTTTACTTCTATTATCTCCTCCGGGGAGGGTCGTTGGCCTGGGTGGACCCCGGAGTAGTCACGGAGCACCGACTGAGTGGAGTCACCCCCCAGTTGGGTTCCTTACTCTCAGGAAGGCTATGGTTACTATTACCTCGGGTAGGGTCAGTGGTCTGCGGACATTGACCTTGACTTTGAGATGACTCGGATTGAGACCCGGGTAGCACGCGCGTGGCTTTGGATACCGTGACAGGATTGGTTGTGTGACTTATATATATGTATGTGATGGATATATGATATATGATATGTGGTGTGTACAGGTGTGCACAGGATTTGAGCAGTGGCCCGTATGGTCATTTTCATTGTGGTCCTTTCGACCTTGGTTTATATCTGCGTTGGGCTTAGTCCCACATATGGTTTGTTTTGGATAAATGGTTTTCGAATGCATGCATGCTTTTTAGTGGAGGGTACAAATGTCTTCTTATTAAATATTTTTTATAAACTCTTGTTTTGTCCACTCACAGCTTTTAATGTTTTGACTGCCCTTCAGGTTGACATCGGATGTGGACTGTAGCAGAGATCGAGATATCACATGCCTCCTCCGGATCCTGGCGTACTCTGATAGCCCGGGAGGGCAAAGGTCAGAAATATCCCTTGTCTGACACTTCATGTCAGATGGGAGCAGGGTCATCCCGCACTAATCCCGGGGGGATTGGGATGGGTCCTGTCAACGTGGTATCAGAGCGGAGTTGACTCTATTCGAGCAACCGCGGAGCTCTTGGAGTATGTACGCTGGTCGAGGATGTGATATCTCAATGGGCTACAGTTCGTGGTCAACCTGATAGTTGGGGTGCCGATACGATAGTTAGTAGGATTGGATCGTTGAACGTCTTGGTTCGGCATTCGATGCCGGGGTTGCCATAGTTCTGTCGTGGATGACAGTGTGGGACCCTACAAAGGGATAAACGTATTCTTATAGATTTTGATCGTGAGATGGTTAGTTGGGATCGTCTTCACGATGTCGTAGGATCGGTTCCGACGACTGGTTGGGAATTATGACCTTCCGATGTTCGAATATTGTTGAGTTAAATGGATTTACTGCAGTCGGCAGTTAGCAGCCGGATTCGAGGATCCTGATTGGACTTACGGTAGGATTGGATTGTCGTCTTTACGATGTCGGGACTGCGGGGTCGGTCAGATCGTGGATTTTACTGCTTTTCGCAGTTGGGTTCAGAGTGACCCTAGGTGTGATTGTGGAACCCTACCTTGGTGGGTATGGTTCGGAAATGGGAGTTGGCGAGTGGTGTGACTTTGACGACTATTCGGATTTGGATTCGTTAGTCGGTCTAGTCATGTCAGCTTGTGTTGGGACTGCACTTCGCAGTCAGGGTTGTACGTATCGGTTAGACCGAGTTGGTTGTCGTGCTACTTCAGTTGTGGTTTAGTACAACTAAGGTCTTGGGCGACCTGGTAGACGACATTGGTTGAGTCGAGTTACGATTGGTTAGTGATTGGTTGGACAAGTTATCAGGGTTGGTACTTGTCGATGGAATCCCAGAGCGGGGATACGGAGTAGTTGGTACGGTCGATGGATTCCGTTGGATGCGGAGTCTAGATCGCTATATCTGGTGGTTAGGTCTGCACGAGTTGTGGCAGGCACTACTACTGAGAGTAGTTGTAGTTACGGTTGTTGGGAATCGGGGACGTCCGAGGAACGTTTTCCTTTTCTCGCATGAGCTGTCAAGGTGACTGTACCCAGAGTTGTCGGGTACGAGGGAAGCAGAGTTTCTCCTATACGAGCAGAGGTACGCGATCGTCGCTTGGTATGAGCGGAGATCCAGGGTTGTCAGATTTGCACCCGGTGTGCCGATGCTGATACTGATACTGGTGATAGTGCGTTGGTGATGATACTAGTACTAGTGCTGGTACTGGTGCCGGTGATCGTGATGACGATGAGTTACGGATCGGGGTGTGACTCCGTCGTAATGGGCATATGTTCGGTATCTGTGGTTCAGGAGTGGAACTCAGATAGAGTTAAACTGGTTAGGGGACACGTGGTTGATGTCCGGGTATGTTGTTTCCAATCTTGTTGGAACTTCGGAATCGCGAGAGGTTGCGATTGAGGTGACGAGTGGAATGCGGGTTTTCCGCATTGGTAACGGGTATGTCGAAGTCGTTTTGGGTGACTTCTCGGGTTCTACCATGATTGATGATGGTAGATGACGTTGGTGATATAGATGTTGTTGGTTGCCACTAGTACACTGATTGTGTATTGGTTGGTGGACCCGGGATTTGTTCTGGACCATCAGGAGGAGATGAGTATATCGAAGTTAGGTGACTGAGATTCCTCATTTTCTACTTGGTGGCAGACGATGTTAGGTTACATGACGTGGTGAGTGCAGCGAGTGTTGTTTGCATTCACGTAGGATGGATTATTCGATCATTCTTGGTTTTCCACGGTGGAATGCCAAGGATCGATACGAGGTGATTGGGGAGGACCCACAGTCTCGATTGTGACGTCTATAGTCGTTTGACGTAGTGGTGGATCTGGATCGTGATCTTGATGATCCAGATAGGTGGAGAGTTTATTACTCTTACTTGGATGTTGAGTGAAGCATGATTGGACTGAACTTCTTTTCGAGGTAAGTCCCATATGGCTTATTACTCGCCTGAGTAGGTGTCTGACGAGGTCGGATTTTGTCTGACCTAGTGTTGTGTTGATGTTGGGATTGACTTCCCTATGAAGTCAATCGATCGTATTGTGGTAATCGGTTGAGCGGGTAACCGATAGGTTTGGTTTTGGTACGTCTCGATAGACGTGAATGATATTTCAGGTTTTGGAATCAGATTTCTGGATGACGATTCAGGATTTGATTTTGGAACTTGAAAGAGGATTTATAGATTTGGGTTTTGGAATCGGATTCTGGGTGACGATTCTGGATTTGATTCTGGAGCTTGACAGTGGATTTCCTTTTATGGATTTGGGTTTGGAATGGTTATTCCAAATGCCGGCTTACGGAATAATGATTTTGGATTCGAATTTGGACATGATTATGGATATGATTTCTGGATTTGGATTTGGGATTTCTTACGAAATTGCGGATTCGGATTCGGATTTGGAAATAAATAATGGGTCGGAGTTTCGATTTGTCTAATACTGGATTGGACAAATAGACTCTATAGTAGAAACGTGATTGGCTACAACCCAGGTGGTTGTAGGCTGATGGATGGGTAGTTGTATGTACCTGGTACGTTGTTCGAGGTACGATACTGGATAGGCTTGTGGTGCCTAGTGATGGTATATAGGTTATACCAAAAGTATATTGGTGAGCGTATTGGTAGTCGGCTTAGTTCCGACACCATTGGATTAGTTGGGGTCATGGTATTTCGATGGGTCTAGTTACACATAGGTCGAGTGCATGGTTGGTTAGTGTTCACTCATGGTTGAGTAAGTTGGTGGTTAGTGTAACCACAAGTGTATCGTGTTAGTCTTGACTGACGAATGTCAAGTGGTGACAGTTTGTTGAAGGTGTCAGCGTGGATCGGTTAGTGAGTTTTGGTGACTCCCAGTGGGAGCAGACGTCAAGATAGTTAGTGAGTGAGAAAAGGAACCTTTGAGTTGATTGTGTCAACGAAAACGATAGATCTGACAAGTGGTGTCAGTTCGGAGCGTATGACTACTGTTCTTCGACGTGGTCGAATGTAGTCGATACGACGTGAGTGTTAGTGGTACGTCTGGCGGCAGACGAGTAAGGGTTGTTCTGGTTAGTTGGTGTACTAGTGTACACGTGTTTTGCGGTTGATTCTACTTTCGACGAGGTGGTTGTGGAATCAGGATAGTTGAAGTTTCAAGAACGAAACTAATTAAGGAGGGAAGAACGGTTAGATTAGGTCGGTTGGAATTTCGAGGACGAAATTAATTAAGGAGGGAAGGTTGTAACGACCCGTCCCAAATTCCTAGATTAGATTAGTGACTAATCACGATTAGTGAGGTTAATCTGTGATTAGTAGAGCAAAATCGGACGAACGATGCGAAATGACCGTTTTGCCCCTAGTTGTGGCAAAACGTTGACTTTTTAATCGGGCGGTCAAATGGACTTTGACCGATGACCGTGACATAGTTCGTGGCGTCATGAGTTCATAGACAGGGGGCACGTTCAATTCCGACGTTCGAGGAAGAAGTTATGACGTTCGGAAGTTTAGGGGCATTTTGGTAATTTGGGTGAATAGGAGGTCAAAAGTTGACTTTTTGACCGGGAGGTCCGATGGCCGAGGGCCGAAGACCGTTACGTAGATGAGGACGATACGAATCCATAGGCAGGCGGCACTCTGAAATCGGACTTCAAACGGGAGAGTTATGGGTCACGGAAGTTCGATTTCACTATGCACGAACTTCGAGACGGGGACGTTTTGGCGAAATCTGATTGGGTGGATATTTTGGTGGGCCTCATGGATGAGTGACAAGTGTCACTCATCCCATTGCTTTGATCCCCCAAAATGTGGATCTAAATAATTAAATATTATTATTTTAATTATTTTATAATTTAACCTAACAACTATTAATCCTAACCATCCATTTCAACCCTACCTTTTAATCCTCACCCTTCATCCCTCATTCTCTCATCTGATTTCATCCCCTTCATTCTTCACACACACCCGAAACCCCATAACCCAAAATCCTCCATTTTCTCCACTTTCTTCCAAAAACCGAAACACACACACACACACCATCACCATTCATTGCTTGGGTGTGACCGTGAGTGACGGGAGGGAAGGACAGAGAGGCTGGGACGGCGAGTCACGGCGACGGACGACGGAGGACACGGCGGAGGAGCTCGACCCGTGAGGTGAAAATATTTAAAAATCCAAGTTTTGTTTTTGTTAGGTTTTAATTGAAACTAATGATTGGGTTATGCTTCTGGGGGACCTAGGAGAGAAATGGGAATATTTTCGAAGGTTAGAGCGGCCTGGAACAGCCGTGAACGGCGGAGGAATGCACGGCCGCCATGGCCAAACTCGAAGGTATGGTTTTCGATGTTTTTCTTCCATTTTAAGGTCATAGGACTGTAGGTTAGGATTAGAGGATGAAAATGGGACAAACGGGAAGCATTTTGGTGGTCGGACGGCGGAGAACCGGCCGGGTCAAGTCGCGGGTCACGGCGACCCGGTTGCAGGGTTCGGGTCGACCCGTCGAGCGGTTGAAGGTGGTGACGTGGCATGATGACGTGGCACCTGTCAGGTTGTCAGGTGACGTGGACCACTCATCAGCCGACATGTGTCACATGTCAGTGCACATTCAGCACTGACATGTCAGTGACGTGGCCCAATCAGGGGCTGACACGTGGCACCTGTCAGAGTCTGACATGTCAGACCTGACAGCTGTCAGATGACGTCATGCTGACGTCAGCGATGACGTCAGCAGATACTGTAGCGGCGCGTGAAGCCCACGCGCAGCCACTTCAGGCGGCGCGTGAGGGCGCGTGGCAGGGAATCTGGGGAAGGTTCCAACATACGAAATCTTCTATTCGATGTAACGAACATTTTAAGACTGGTTTCGTGTCGATCGGACACCATCTCGATATGTTTCGGGGCATCGGAAGGTTTAGGTTCGGGATTAAAAATAGTTAAAAATACGGGAAAATTACGGGGCTTTAGTGGGAGGTTAATTACGTAGTTAGTAACCTTCTATTACGATTTGGACAGGTTCGGGAGTCCCGATGACGGTGATCAGCTCGGGGAGCCGTATGGCACGCAAATCGAGGCGGCAGCTCGGACGGTCTGTGAGTGGACCTTGTTTTCTAAATTGGTGCATGCATAAATGTTGATTATATGTTTTATTACTTGTTTGATGATGCCATGGGTGCATTTCTATGTGGTTACGTATAAGCACGTATTTCGAGGTTTCGGCCTTATACGGTGCTTATACGGGTCTGTATTTCTTTATTGATTTAAATGAAATGGTTTTGGATTTCTAAAAGGATAAACTCGGGTATGAAACCCATTTGGTTTTGTCTCGGGCATATGACCTCAGATTCCGGGCACGGTGCCCAGTTGGTGTCCTATGTTCGGGTACGAGACCCAGTCACTTTACGGTTTTTGCTTTCAGGTCAGGGAACCTTAAATGGATTCCCAGGTTCATGACGGTTTATGGGAACCAGCATGAACCCTTGTTATGGTATCGTGGTTCATGACGGTTTATGGGAACCGGCATGAACCCTTGTTGGTTATTACGGTACATGACGGTTTATGGGAACCGGCATGTTACCTCGGTTATGTTATTACGGTACATGACGGTTTATGGGAACCGGCATGTTACCTGATTATGGATATTATGGATCATGACGGTTCAGGGGAACCGGTCATGAATGTTTATGTTATGTATATATATATATGTTCATCTACCTTCCTTTACTTCTATTATCTCCTCCGGGGAGGGTCGTTGGCCTGGGTGGACCCCGGAGTAGTCACGGAGCACCGACTGAGTGGAGTCACCCCCCAGTTGGGTTCCTTACTCTCAGGAAGGCTATGGTTACTATTACCTCGGGTAGGGTCAGTGGTCTGCGGACATTGACCTTGACTTTGAGATGACTCGGATTGAGATCCGGGTAGCACGCGCGTGGCTTTGGATACCGTGACAGGATTGGTTGTGTGACTTATATATATGTATGTGATGGATATATGATATATGATATGTGGTGTGTACAGGTGTGCACAGGATTTGGGCAGTGGCCCGTATGGTCATTTTCATTGTGGTCCTTTCGACCTTGGTTTATATCTGCGTTGGGCTTAGTCCCACATATGGTTTGTTTTGGATAAATGGTTTTCGAATGCATGCATGCTTTTTAGTGGAGGGTACAAATGTCTTCTTATTAAATATTTTTTTATAAACTCTTGTTTTGTCCACTCACAGCTTTTAATGTTTTGACTGCCCTTCAGGTTGACATCGGATGTGGACTGTAACAGAGATCGAGATATCACATGCCTCCTCCGGATCCTGGCGTACTCTGATAGCCCGGGAGGGCAAAGGTCAGAAATATCCCTTGTCTGACACTTCGTGTCAGACGGGAGCAAGGTCATCCCGCACTAATCCCGGGGGGATTGGGATGGGTCCTGTCACCTAGTGCTAGATAGGTGTGTGCCAACACTTTTAAGGCACACCACCATCCTCTTCCAGACCATTTCCCCTTGCAGGAATGTGGGATTGTTCACCGTTCCCTCCAGGACACGGGTCTTACAATCCACCCCCTTTAGGGCCCAGCGTCCTCGCTGGCACACTTCCCGGTCGGGGTCTGGCTCTGATACCAAATTTTCAGGACCCGATCTTACTCGGTCAGGACCCGACTCATCTAGCACCATATTGTCCACTTTGGGCCTCGCCCTCATGGTTTTGTTTTCGGGAGCTCATGATGCAACTTCCCAGGGGTCACCCATCATGGAATTGCACCAGCCTCAACTCGCTTAACTTTGGGGTTCCAATCCCCCCCCCCCCCCCCCCCCCAAGCCACTTGAGCTCCCAAAAGGCCTAGTGCTAGATAGGTGTGTGTCAACACCTTTAAGGCACACCACCATCCTCTTCCAGACCATTTCCCCTCGCAGGAATGTAGGATTGTTAACCGTTCCCTACTGGACAGGGGTCTTACATTTTGGATTAGAATTGATATTGTAATATGACAGGACTCATCCCGATCCCCCCGGGGACCACCCTGGGACGTGCTCTGCTCCCGTCTGACAATTAACCTAGAGTGCCGAAAATACTCTTAACGGGATTAAAATTTTACAAATAAAACCAGTTCACACTCTTCATTGTCAGACCAGGGATAAATATTCTACACAAAAGTGAGCACATATATCAGTTTACAAAATGGTGCTCAACCTACCCAAACAGGTGTACAGGTGCGCAACGAAAATATCTATGCCTCAGCCTCTGGATCAGCGCTTGCCTCGGTGTCACGGCTTGTAGGGGTCAAGAAAACATTTAAAGAGTGAGTGGACCGAAAATAAATAGTATTTCCAAAACCATTTAAGGAAACAAATAAAAGTTTTCCCCCTCCGTTTTCAAACATGCATGCATTCAAGTTAACTCATACGAAATGGAAATCGAATCAATAAACAATATAATTTAAAATAAAATAGGATATGTGAAGTAGTAATAATACACCGGATAACCAATCTCCGGCATCCCAGATGTCATAATGTCACAATCCTAAGGTTATGCGTGCCACCCTGGTTCTCAATCCCGAGTCCTCCCCAGGATCCACCAGTGTCTAGGTGATATCACCGGATACTGTCCTGGGTAATATCCATAACTCACAATCATGATCCTGAACCTCTCATCGGAGCGGCCCCTGTAACGACCCGAACCGAGAATAATATTACTTTAATGTAAAAAGACTATTTTGCCCCTAAAGGGGGGAAACTTTGACTTTTGACCCGGGAAACAATTTGGACTTTGACCCATGACTATGACGTAGGTCGGGACGTCACGAATCCGTAGACAGGCGGCACGCCGAAATCGGAGTTCGTATGAAGAAGTTATGGTCAAGGAAGCGTTTTAGCGGAATTTACGAACCGAGAACAACGAAATAAAATATTAATTTATTACGGGAATCCGTGCCAACCTAATATTTAAATCAAACCAGTGGATTGGTGACAAGTGTCACCCATCCAAGCCTACACTATTCCCATAAAGCAACTTACACTATTTAATCCATTTTATATTATTTATTTTTCCCTCCATTTGTTCCCAGCCGTAGGATCACTGCCCAGATTGAATCCCAGCCCTTCCTTTCTTCTGATTTTTCCTTGTTCATGCACGATCTCTGTCTTTCTCCCAAACACACCCAAACACACATACAGCCCCCCACAACCCGTGCATTCTTCCTTCCATTTTCTCTCAATCTAAACACACGAACCAGCCATCCTCATCACACCAGACGACCACCCACAACACCACCATTATCTGAGCTTCATCACCGTACAACACCGGCAACCACCAGCCCATTTCCCTGCCCCGAACGGCCGTCCAAAAACACGACCCGAAACACGACGGAAACGGGTCCAAGAAGCAAACCTCGACAGCCACACCATCTCGACGCGGGGGAAGCTCCAGTCTGGACCGTGAGGACCCCAGGAGCTTAACTGGACGACGGCGCGGCCTGCGGCGGCGACACGGCGGCGGTAAGGTCGAAAACCCGAAAGCCCCGTTTTGATCCTCTGTTTCGAACCAACGTGTTTTAGTGCTAGGAAATTGATTGTGTGATGTTGGAAATGTCCTAGGGTGAGAGACGAGTTGATCAGGACCAGTTTGGATGACGGAGGCGGCGTGGATCACCGGAGAAGACGATCGGACCTTGGCCGTGTGTTTCAACGACGAACTGGTGAGTTTTCTCCCGTTTTCTTTCTAGTTTGAGGTTGTAGAACCATAGAACAGACCTAGACGACCCTATGGGGATGAACCCCGTCGAAAATGGTGGTCGGAATTGTAACAACCCGTACCTACGGGAAGGGTAAAAATGTAATTTTTGAGAAGTTTTGTAAAAAGGACGATTTTGCCCTTGTGAATAGTAAACAAAAAGTTGACTTTTTGTACTATTGATTGGATGAGTGTTAGCCCTTGACCGTGACGTAGGTTAGGACGTCACGAGTCCGTAGACAGGCGGCAGGTTCGATTCGGACAACCGGAGGAAAAGTTATGATGTACGGAAGGTTGGGGGCGTTACCGTAATTTCGAGTTAAGAAGGGAAATGTTGACTTTTTGGAGGATGTGTGATTTTCACGTAGACCGAGGACCGTTGGATAGGTCTCGACGTCCTGAGTTCAACGACAGGCGGCACGCTGTCATCGGACGTCGGACGGAAAAGATACGGGTCTGGAAAGTCTAAGGGCAAAATGGTAATTTTGTGCAGGAGGGGCATTTTGGTCATTTTTCCTCAGCCCAATCAGCTAAGGGCAAGTGGCAGATATTTTGGGCTGGCCAATTGCTGATGGACACGTGGGGGACACTAGATGGTTCTAGGAGGAACTTAAGTGTGCACGACCACACTTGGTCATTTTTGAACCGTGCACAAGCTCGAAGGAAACTGAAAACAGAGAAAAGTTTGAGTGAGGCGGTGATCGATTTGGATGCCAGGGAGAGTGAGGAGTGACTGGTGAGAGTGACAGAGAGACGTGGGTGAGGTGCTGATCGTGTTTTGGGACTGGAATCGTGCACGGCGGCACGGTGGTGGTGCGGCGAACATTTGAGGAAACAGAGGAGGCCGTGGACGGTGGAGGCTGTTGTGCCGTGTGGTGAGGCAAACCAAGGCGGTAGGAGGTCCAGGTGGTTGCAGGGAGTCCCACGAGCACCGTGGTGGGTGACGGTTCTCACGGCGGCGCCGGAATCGAAAGGTAATTTCGTTTACCCTGTTTTTCGTGGATTTTCAAATGCGAAGTCGTGACGTTGGGCTTAGAGTCGAGGGATTAGGAGGTCAGGGTGTTGTTCTGTGAGGTCTTAGGCGTCGTTTGTGGTGGTTGCCGTGACGGGAGGTTCACGGTGGGTGGTGGTTCGACGGCGGGTCCGTTGTACCCTGTTTTGGCCGTGACTTCAAACTTGAAGTCGTGGACTTCGGGGATGAATCGACGGATTCTGTGAGTTGGGTAGGACTAAGTAGGGTCCTAGGATGGTGCTGGTATCACCACCGTGAAGGGGGAAGCAGTGGATGGCCGGGAAGGAAAACAGAGCTCACGGGCAAGGTTTTTCGAGGTTGAAGACGAAGGGTTTTAGGCCGTGATTTCTGGATTTTAGGACTGGGTTTGATTGCAGGGGACTGGACGAAGCTAGTGGTATTGAAATGGAGAAGAATGGTGGGTGAACGGCGGAGAACCGGTCACGCCGGTTCAACACAGTTGAACCGGGTGACTCGAGGTTGAAGATGGACTGTAGCAGGCGCGTGAGGCCCACGCGCAGCCACTTTGGGCGGCGCGTGGGGGCGCGTGGGGAGGAATCCGGTTAAGCGTCCAACATGAGTTTGGCCCTAAATGTCCTAAGGAATCCAATGGTACAGTTTTCGGGCTAATCGGACGGTGTTACGGAATGGTTCGGGAATCCGTGCGGTTTAGGGTTTAGGATTAAAATATTATTAAATTCCCAAAAAATTGGGGAAAATAGGGAAGGTATCCTTGATGTTATTGTGACCCTATTTGGTATCTATTGACAGGACGGGAGACACCAGAGACGGTTGAGGAGCGCATGGAGCGCGAGTGACGTGTTGTAAACTGTGAGTGGACTCTTTCTTACTTCCGAGCATGCCAAACTGTTTTAATTACTGTTTTATGATTTCTATGTGTGTTTTTATGTCCTGATGATGATTATACGTGATTGCGATGTTTGCACGTTTTTCGAGATGTTTTCGGGGTTTTGCACGTTTTTCGAGAAAAAGCCGGTTTTCAGATTTTGATGCCATATTTGAGAAATTCACCCTATAAATGTTTTCTGATGATGGTAAATGGGTTATGAAACATGGTTAGGGATTTCTTATGGTTTTTGGTATGGAAATGGATTTTCCGGATTTGGGTTCGGAATGTCGGTTCTGAACGCCGGAAGGGCTTCGAACCGGGGATTTCGAATTCGGATTTGGCGATGGATTTTGAATTGGTTTTACACTGGAAATGGGTTGGATTTGCTGGATCTGGATATGGGTTTAAAGACCCGGATTGATATTGATGGGGGACGGGCCCGGATTGAGTTTAAAGACTCGGGAGTTTTAAGACTCGGATATTATGATATTACCCCCATAGGCCTATTGAGTTTAAAGACTCGGGAGTTTAAAGACTCGGATTGATATGTGAGGCCTGGTTGAGTTTAAAGACTCGGATAGGTCCAGCAGGTTTGATCGGGTTATACTCTGGTTTCTTATGATATTTTATAGTGTATCTGTTTCTTATGATATCTTATAGTGTTTCTGTTTCTTATGATGTTTCATATTATGGTTTTTCTAATACTTCATTGGCATGCCTGGCTTTAAACCGGAGGGGATTTTATTTCCTTACTTTGATTTGCTGGTAAACGATTTTAAAACGTTCATTCTTTTTGGTCCACTCACACCTTTGATTTTTAATTTCCCTCCAGGTCGTGGTGATAGCGCTGGGGTGAACGTTGAGGCAGATATCGAGGCATAGGGCTTCCGACGTTCTTCCGTTGCGGACTTAGACTTGTAGGACTTTTGGTGCCCATTTTGTAGAACTATGCTCTGACTTACTGTTGTATATATTTACTCCTTCGTCTGATGGTTATGCTTATAGTTGTATGAAGTTTCTTTTTGGTATTGTAAGTATGATTGTCAGACGGGAGCAGGGTTCATCCCGAGTATCGAGGCGATATTTGGGATGGGTCCTGACAGGAATTGTACGGTGGAATCGGGTCAAGCCGTGGGTCGACGGCGACCCGGTTCCAGTCAAACGGGTCTGACCCGGTACTGTAGCATGATGACGTCATCATGCTGACGTCACTTCTGACGTCATGATGACGTCATCCTGTCAGATATTGTCAGACCAGGGACCAATTAGAACATGCCACGTGTCACCTGACAAGTGTCAGTGATGACGTCATGCTGACGTCACTGCTGACGTCAGTAGTACTGTAGCAGCGTTGACCCACGCGTTGACCAGGCGCGTGGGGGCGCGTGTGAACAGTGATTTTGGTGGGGCCGGTACCATTTTCAAGGTTTCGACGATACGGATCCAATGGAGGTGGTTTCGTGTCGATCGGAGATCGTTATGTTAGTTAAAATGGGGTTTAAAGCACCGGGAATAGTGCCTGGGATGCGATTTTGAGGCGGATCTGTTCTAGGGTCTTGGTATTGATATTATAGGGTCCTTAAGTAACCCTCAGGAATAATAATACAGGTTTATAGAGATAGTTGAGCAGCAAGGACCGAGTGTGAGTGGGCTGTTTGATTTATAAAAGGCTTGCATGCATAAACTGTTTTACTATTTCCACTGATGAGTCTTATGAACTGTTTATATTTGCTATGTTTTGGGCATGAGACTCGTCTGGATTATATGTGGATTTTGTTTGGGATGTCCGGGGGACATAGGGTAAACTATACTGTTATTGTACTGTACTTTCCTACTTGTGTATGTTGTCTCCTCTAGGGAGGGTCGTTGGCCTGGGTGGACCCTGGAGTAGTCACGGGGCTCTGACTAAGTAGAGTTGACCCCCGTTGGGCTGCTTACTCTCAGGAAGGCATGTTTATATACCTCGGGCAGTGACCGGGATACCGGGAGCTGATGTACCTAGAGAGTCTCGGGTGTGAGACCCTGAGTGGCAACGCGTAGCCTTAGAACCGTGACATCATTTGGGTTGGGTTTTACAGTGCACTGATATGTTAGTTTCACCTTTCGATTATTATTGTGGTTTATATGCTATGATTTCATTATAATATTATATTTTCACTGCATGCAAGATTTGGAAAACGGAGGGGTAAAACCTTATGATTATTTTATTATTAAATTGATTTCTAAACTGTTATTTTTGGCCCACTCACCCTTGTTTTACTAACCCCTCCAGACCCTGACACGGAAATAGAGGAGGAGGACCCGGAGGAGGAGGCAGAGGTTTAGTTTGCCTAGCTGTGCACCTGTACACCCACTTGTGGGTAGGTTGAGCACCGAATAAATGTACTCTGACTAGTGTGCTCACATGTTGTATTTTACTTTCCCTTGTCTGACAGTATCGCTTTAAACACTGTGGTTGTACGTTATCTATCTATTTAAGTTTTCGGTTTTTATTTAAGGGTAATTTTGGTATGTTTAGAGTCATTGTCAGACGGGAGCGGGTCACGTCCCCGGGTGGTCCCAGTGGGATTGGGACGGGTCCTGTCAGCTTGGTATCAGAGCATTAGGATTAGTAGTCAGAGTACTAGGATAGCGGTTTGTACTTTGTACATGGTCGCTTTCGATGTCTTTTAACCTGTTTGCCTCTTAACAGTTGGATATGCCTCCCCGACGTGAACCCCGTGCACGTGTTGACGAGGGCAATGGAGGAAATGGAGACACTGCGAGCATTGAGCGGGCTCAGCGCCTGGGTGCGACGCACTTTAGTGGGGGAATCGACCCCGAGGAAGCACACCAGTGGATTGACCGCTGGGAGAGGATTTTCGAGGTCATGCACTGTCCTCCGGAGGAGCGTGTCGTACTGGCGACTTTCCTACTAGATGGGAGCGCCTATCGATGGTGGCACAACCTTGTTTTGGCCGGCTGGACCGTTCACACCATTCCATGGGAGACCTTCCGAGAGCGGTTTCTCAACCAGTTTTATCCACGGTCGTTTCGCAACGCCCGTGAGGCAGAGTTTCTGCAACTCCGGCAGGGGGATCAGACTGTAGCAGAGTACGAGGAGACCTTCCTGATGTTGTCTCGCTTTGCTGAGAACTTCGTGATCACCGAGGCAGACCGATGTCGCAGATTTGAGTGGAGCCTGCGACCTGAGATTCAGGCGATGGTGACTGCAACACCCTTTGCTTCTAGAGGGATCTGACTGATGCGGCGACCAGGGTTGAGAACAGTATCCTGGCACGTCAGCGAGCTGAGGGGGAGACACGGCGACGTGATCGCCCACACTTGGGATTCTCGGGCCGTCGTGGCTCGAAGGGAGGACATTCTGGTGGATCTTCGTCTTCTGGCAGCCGAGGACGTTCTGGTCAGTTCAGGAGTCCTCAGCGGTCTGGACAGCGTTCTGGAACTTGGCAGCGGTCGTACTCACCGATGAGCATCTCAACGGGAAGATACTCGGGTCGACCTAGGGAGGTCACTTGCTTCGCTTGTGGTGAGCCGGGGCACTATGCTTCTGAGTGTCCACTGATTCGAGGCAGTACTACGCCAGCACAGAGCTCAGCATCTCAGACTGACAGCAGCCGGACACGCGGTGTTGTGCGTGGCCGTGATCGAGGAGCTAGAGGACGGGGACGACCTGCAGAGTCTATGGCTCATATTTATGCTGTTACCCAGCAGCAGGCCAGATCCATTCCGGGAGTGTTGACAGGTACTGTACATATTTATGGTATGGTTGTTCGTGCATTGATGGATTCGGGGGCAACTCATTCTTTTATTTCACCGCGTTGTGCGAGTCTGTTGGGCCGTGAGGTGACCGCACTTGAGCACGAGATGGGAGTGGGGACACCGATGGGTGTGACCTACCAGGTGAACCAGGAGATACGAGCTTGTCCTGTGGAGATTGAGGGAGTCGAATTTCTGGCAGACTTAATTCTGATGAATGTTCACGATTTCGATGTGATACTTGGAGTTGATTGGTTGTCCGAGTACAATTCACTCATCGACTGTAGTAACATGCGGTTGACTTTGAGAGGTTCGGGATTACCGGAAGTGATATTTCAGGGGGAGTGTGGAGACGCATCACCCAAGGTAATATCTGCACTCACAGCTACTAAACTCTTACAGAAGGGGTGTCAGGGTTATCTTGCTTATGTGGTAGAGTCTACGGATGAATCTTTGAGTATTGAGGATATTCCGATTGTGCGGGAATTTCCTGATGTTTTTCCAGGGGATTTACCTGGATTACCACCACCCAGGGAGATCGACTTTACGATCGAGTTACTCCCCGGGACTCGACCGATTTCACAAGCACCGTATCGTATGGCACCGGCGGAGATACGGGAATTGAAAATCCAATTACAGGAACTGGTGGATCTAGGGTTTATCCGACCCAGTACATCACCATGGGGAGCGCCGGTCTTATTTGTGAAAAAGAAGGAGGGTAGTTTGCGGTTGTGTGTGGATTATCGGCAATTGAACAAGGCTACGGTAAGGAATCAGTATCCCTTACCCAGGATCGATGATTTGTTCGATCAGTTACGAGGAGCGCGATATTTCTCCAAGATAGATCTGAGGTCAGGATACCATCAACTGAGAATAGCCGAGGGGGATGTTCAGAAAACAGCTTTTCGAATGAGGTATGGGCATTATGAGTTCTTGGTGATGCCCTTTGGACTGACGAATGCACCAGCTGCATTCATGGACTTGATGAATCGGGTTTTTCGAGCATACTTGGATAAATTTGTGATCATGTTTATCGACGACATCTTGGTGTATTCCAAGAGTGTCAGGGCTCATGAGGAGCACTTACGAATGGTATTGGGTAAACTACGACAGGAACAGCTGTATGCTAAGTTAAGCAAGTGTCAGTTTTGGCTAAATAGTATTGGATTCTTGGGTCACATTATATCACCCGAGGGGATAAGTGTGGATCCTCAGAAAATGGAGGCTGTGACAAATTGGCCAAGACCGACCACGGTGACGGAAGTGCGAAGTTTTGTTGGGTTAGCAGGCTACTATCGAAGATTCGTAGAGGGTTTCTCCCAGATTGCCGCACCATTGACTCGGTTAACCCGGAAAGGGGTGAAGTTTGTGTGGGATGACCAGTGTGAACAGAGTTTTCAGGAATTAAAGTTCCGATTAACCACTGCACCTGTCCTTGCATTACCAGACAGCAGTGGAGAGTTTGTGGTATATAGTGATGCATCGCTGCAGGGCTTGGGTTGTGTATTGATGCAGAATGGAAAAGTGATTGCTTACGCATCCCGACAGCTGAAGACGCACGAGTTGAACTACCCTACTCATGTTTTGGAATTGGCAGCGGTGGTTCATGCTCTAAAGATCTGGAGACATCATTTGTTTGGTGTGACATGCCGAATATTCACCGATCACCAGAGTCTTAAACATTTGTTCACTCAGAAGGAACTCAACATGAGACAGCGGAGATGGTTGGAATTATTGAAGGATTATGATTGTACCATCGAGTACCATCCAGGCAAAGCAAATGTTGTGGCTGATGCACTTAGTAGGAAGTCGGCGGGATCAGTTGCGCATTTGAGATTGGTGTATCTTCCTTTGCTAGTGGAACTTCGGAAGAGCGGAGTGATGTTAGGGATGGACGAGCAGGGAGCCTTGTTGGCTAGCTTTCATGTGTGACCCGTGTTGGTCGACAGGATCATCGAGGCTCAACTACAGGACCAGATATTCTGTGACTACAGAAACGAGGTTGAATCCGGACAGAGACAAGATTTCTCCGTCAGGGGTGATGGAGCATTAGTAAAGCTTGGGAGATTGTGTGTACCTGCGGTACCAGAGTTGAGGAGAGAGATTTTAGACGAGGCCCACAGTTCGGCCTATGCTATGCATCCAGGAGGGACAAAGATGTACCGTACCCTCCGGGACTATTATTGGTGGCCAGGGATGAAGAGGGAGATAGCTGAGTTTGTCAGCAAATGTTTGATCTGTCAGCAGGTCAAGGCAGAACGGCAGCGTCCGTATGGGGCTATGCAGCCACTTCCAATTCCACAATGGAAGTGGGATCATATTACAATGGACTTTGTCTTCAAGTTACCGAAGACAAGGAGTGGAGTTGATGGAGTCTGGGTAATAGTGGACCGGTTGACTAAATCAGCGCATTTTCTGCCTGTACGTGAGACGTACAAGCTCAATCGTTTGGCCCAGCTATTCATTAATGAGATCATCCGACTACACGGTACCCCAGAGTCGATCGTGTCGGATCGGGATCCGCGTTTCACATCCAGGTTTTGGAGGAGTCTACAGACTACTTTGGGTACGAAATTACACTTCAGTACGGCATTCCACCCACAGACCGACGGACAGTCTGAAAGGACAATACAAACTCTCGAGGACATGATGAGAGCCTGTGTGTTGCAATTCCAGGATTCGTGGGCTGATCGATTGCCATTGATGGAGTTTGCCTACAATAACAGCTACCATGCGAGTATAGGGATGACACCCTATGAGGCACTGTATGGTCGACAGTGCAAAACACCGGTATGCTGGATGGAGATCGGAGAAAGAACCGCAGTGGGGCCGGATCTGATGGATATGACCCAGGAGACAGTTCGGGTTATTCGGGAGAGGCTAAAGGCGGCCCAGGATCGTCAAAAGAGCTATGCAGACCGACGGATCCGAAATTTGGAGTTCGAGGTTGGTGACTTTGTCTTTTTAAAGTTATCGCCATGGAAAGGGATTCTCCGATTTGGACGACGTGGGAGATTGAGTCCTCGTTATATCGGACCATATGAGATTGTCGAGAGGATTGGTCCAGTGGCTTACCGTTTAGCACTACCTTCGGAGCTTTTCCCGAGTACATGACGTATTTCATGTATCGATGCTACGGAATTATCTTCGAGATGACTCTCATGCACTGCCAGAACAACCACTGGAACTGATGACAGATTTGAGTTTCGAGGAACGGCCAGTACAGATTCTGGATAGGAAGGAAAAGGTCCTAAGGAACAAGACGATTTCTTTGGTTAAAGTACTATGGCGGAACCACGAGGTGGAGGAAGCGACATGGGAACCCGAGGAATTGATGAGAGGGCAGTACCCACACTTGTTTGAGTAAATTTTGAGGACGAAATTTCTGTAAGGTGGGTAGGTTGTAACGACCCGAACTGAGAATAATATTACTTTAATGTAAAAAGACTATTTTGCCCCTGAAGGGGGGAAACTTTGACTTTTGACCCGGGAAACAATTTGGACTTTGACCTATGACTATGACGTAGGTCGGGACGTCACGAATCCGTAGACAGGCGGCACGCCGAAATCGGAGTTCGTATGAAGAAGTTATGGTCAAGGAAGCGTTTTAGCGGAATTTACGAACCGAGAACAACGGAATAAAATATTAATTTATTACGGGAATCCGTGCCAACCTAATATTTAAATCAAACCAGTGGATTGGTGACAAGTGTCACCCATCCAAGCCTACACTATTCTCATAAAGCAACTTACACTATTTAATCCATTTTATATTATTTATTTTTCCCTCCATTTGTTCCCAACCGTAGGATCACTGCCCAGATTGAATCTCAGCCCTTCCTTTCTTCTGATTTTTCCTTGTTCATGCACGATCTCTGTCTTTCTCCCAAACACACACAAACACACATACAGCCCCCCACAACCCGTGCATTCTTCCTTCCATTTTCTCTCAATCCAAACACACGAACCAGCCATCCTCATCACACCAGACGACCACCCACAACACCACCATTATCTGAGCTTCATCACCGTGCAACACCGGCAACCACCAGCCCATTTCCCTACCCCGAACGGCCGTCCAAAAACACGACCCGAAACACGACGGAAACGGGTCCAAGAAGCAAACCTCGACAGCCACACCATCTCGACTCGGGGGAAGCTCCAGTCTGCACCGTGAGGACCCCAGGAGCTTAACTGGACGACGGCGCGGCCTGCGGCGGCGACACGACGGCGATAAGGTCGAAAACCCGAAAGCCCCGTTTTGATCCTCTGTTTCGAACCAACGTGTTTTAGTGCTAGGAAATTGATTGTGTGATGTTGGAAATGTCCTAGGGTGAGAGACGAGTTGATCAGGACCGGTTTGGACGACGGAGGCAGCGTGGATCACCGAAGAAGACGATCGGACCTTGGCCGTGAGTTTCAACGACGAACTGGTGAGTTTTCTCCCATTTTCTTTCTAGTTTGAGGTTGTAGAACCATAGAACAGACCTAGACGACCCTATAGGGATGAACCCCGTCGAAAATGGTGGCCGAAATTGTACGGTGGAATCGGGTCAAGCCGTGGGTCGACGGCGACTCGGTTCCAGTCAAACGGGTCTGACCCGGTACTGTAGCATGATGACGTCATCATGCTGACGTCACTTCTGACGTCATGATGACGTCATCCTGTCAGATATTGTCAGACCAGGGACCAATCAGAACATGCCACGTTTCACCTGACAAGTGTCAATGATGACGTCATGCTGACGTCAGCAGTACTGTAGCAGCGTTGACCCACGCGTTGACCAGGCGCGTGGGGGCACGTGTGAACAGTGATTTTGGTGGGGCCGGTACCATTTTCAAGGTTTCGACGATACGGATCCAATGGAGGTGGTTTCGTGTCGATCGAAGATCGTTATGTTAGTCAAAATGGGGTTTAAAGCACCGGGAATAGTGCCCCGGATACGATTTTGAGGCGGATCTGTTCTAGGGTCTTGGTATTGATATTATAGGGTCCTTAAGTAACCCTCAGGAATAATAATACAAGTTTATAGAGATCGTTGAGCAGCAAGGACCGAGTGTGAGTGGGCTGTTTGATTTATAAAAGGCTTGCATGCATAAACTGTTTTACTATTTCCACTGATGAGTCTTATGAACTGTTTATATTTGCTATATTTTGGGCATGAGACCCGTCTGGATTATATGTGGATTTTGTTTGGGATGTCCGGGGGACATAGGGTAAACTATACTGTTATTGTACTGTACTTTCCTACCTGTGTATATTGTCTCCTCCAGGGAGGGTCGTTGGCCTGGGTGGACCCTCGAGTAGTCACGGGGCTCTGACTGAGTAGAGTTGACCCCCGTTGGGCTGCTTACTCTCAGGAAGGCATGTTTATATACCTCGGGCAGTGACCGGGATACCGGGAGCTGATGTACCTAGAGAGTCTCGGGTGTGAGACCCTGAGTGGCAACGCGTAGCCTTAGAACCGTGACATCATTTGGGTTGGGTTTTATAGTGCACTGATATGTTAGTTTCACCTTTCGATTATTATTGTGGTTTATATGCTATGATTTCATTATAATATTATATTTTCATTGCATGCAAGATTTGGAAAACGGAGGGGTAAAACCTTATGATTATTTTATTATTAAATTGATTTCTAAACTGTTATTTTTGGCTCACTCACCCTTGTTTTACTGACCCTTCCAGACCCTGACACGGAAATAGAGGAGGAGGACCCGGAGGAGGAGGCAGAGGTTTAGTTTGCCTAGCTGTGCACCTGTACACCCACTTGTGGGTAGGTTGAGCACCGAATAAATGTACTCTGACTAGTGTGCTCACATGTTGTATTTTACTTTCCCTTGTCTGACAGTATCGCTTTAAACACTGTGGTTGTACGTTATCTATCTATTTAATTTTTCGGTTTTTATTTAAGGGTAATTTTGGTATGTTTAGAGTCATTGTCAGACGGGAGCGGGTCACGTCCCCGGGTGGTCCCAGTGGGATTGGGACGGGTCCTGTCAGCCCCTCTCAAGTAATGCACCATGATTACTCTAGGATACTAAGAGACGTCTAGAGCAGACAATAACCAATAAGGATGGTACGTACAAGTAGGCCTGGCAATGGGTCGTGTCGTGTCGGGTTCGTGTCGTGTTGTGTACTCTATTTTACCTATTTAAGCTCAACCTAAACCCGACCCGTTTATTAAACAGGTAAACACGAACCCGACCTGTTTATTAAATAGGTAACCCAAACCCACCCGTTTAACCCATTTATTAAACGTGTCGTGTTGAATAACCTGTTTAATCTGTTTAACCTGTTTAACCCATTTAACCTGTTTAACTCATTTAACCTGTTTAACCCATATATCCTACATAATATTTGAAGCATAATTTTTTCACTAAAATATTATACCAACCATCAACGAACTTCATAATTCAACAAACTTCATAATTCATAAGTACATGCAATAATTTAGTATCCATGGCCAACAATACAATATCATCAATGTAATATTAAGTTCCAAAAGAAAATAATCATAGTACATAATACCAAATAAAATTAAATGATTAATTAACAAATTTTAAGGGAAAAGTTTCAACAAAAAAAGTGTTAAAATTGATTAGATCTTCATGAATTGTATAAAAACATCGCAACTAATCAACACCTACAATAAAATGAAGAAAACATTAGAATCCAACCACAAAATTAATAACAATGTGTAAAGACATGCTAGAATGTGATTTTTTAGTACCTAAATGCTATTCATAATTAGGAATGGTATTAGAGCATTCAACAGATTGAGAATTATTGATACTAATTTCTAATTTGCTAATATCCTCAATGAGATACTCAAACTTGGGTGCAAGTGCTAAATCATCTACAAAATTGAATATTTAAATGAGATTTATTAATTAAGAAAACAATAGATAAGAAAAATCTAACTAAAAAATGAAAATAAGAAAACAAATCATTGCTACCAAATATCCAATCACGGGTGCGGATTATAACTTCGACATTTTCATGTTTGAGTGCACTGCGATACTGGTCTAAAACTCTTCCACCAACACTAAAAGCCGATTCAGACTAAGTGTTGTTTCAGATATGTTCAACACAAAAAAACAACATTCAATTTTCTCAAGGCACACCCCATCATGATTTTCAAACCCATACAAAATCAAAATCTCATGCATTACATGGCACTTGCTTGCTACTTCTCTCTGCAAACCAAAGGGCTTAAACACATTACCAATTACCTTAGCATCTGGACATACAACAACCCTTCTTCTTGGGTTTTCATTCGTCCAAGAAATTTTCTGTAACGATCCGTCCCGACTATTGGGATTAAATATTAATTAATTATGGTTTAGAATGACTAATCTGAGATTAGTTGAGTGAAATCAGACGAAATGTGCAAAATGACCGTTTTGCCCCTAGCATGGGCAAAATATTGACTTTTAGTTCGGGAGGTCAAATGGACTTTGACCGATGACTGTGACGTAATTCGGGACGTCACGAGTTCATAGACAGGTGGCACGTCCGATTCCGACATTCGAGGAAGAAGTTATGGCGTTCGGAAGTCGAGGGGTATTTTGGTAATTTGGTTGAAAAGGGGCCAAATGTTGACTTTTGACCCGGGACGTCTAATGTGACGACCCGTCCCGAATTAGCAGGATTAATTAAGAATTAATGACGGATTAGCGAGACTAATCAGAGATTAGACGAGGATTAGCGAACGTTAGGGAGAAATGACGATTTTTCCCTTGGAATGGGCAAATCGTTTACTTTTCATTCGGACAGTCAATTGGACTTTGGCCAATGACTGTGACGTAGTTCGTGACGTCACTAGTTCATAGACAGGTGGCACGCTCGATTCCAACGTTCGGGGAGGAAGTTATGACATTCGGAAGTTCGAGGGCAATTTGGTAATTTGGGCCAAAAGTTGACTTTTGACCCGGAAGATCCGAGGGCCGAAGACCATTACGTAGATCGAGACGATACGAATCCATAGATAGGCGGCATGTTGAATTTGGACGTTTGATGACGAAGTTACGGTTCACGGAAGTTGTGAAGTACTATTCATAATAGCACGTTTTTCGAGGCAAGTGGAATTAGGTGGGGCCCAGGAAATTGTCAGTGGACCAATGGATGAGTGACAAGTGTCACCCATCTACTGGCCCTTAGTTCCCATTTATGCATCTCACCCTTCCCTTCATCGATCATTCATCTTCCATTTCCAAAACCCAAACCGATCCACCCTTCACCCCAAATACCAAACCCTTGACCCCAGATGGTTACTAGAGAGACTAGAGAGTGAGCTGAAGACAGAGTGGATGATGGTGGCCAGCCAGGACGGCGCCGCCGTGGACGGCGGCCATGGACTCGAACCAAACTACCCGGTTAGGCCCATTTTCATCCTTATTTTGATTTATGCATTATGATCGATTTCGAATGATTAGGAAATGGTTATTAGGTTTTTAGGATGATTTTAGGACGGTTTGGAGGGTGGTTCACGGCAGAGGAAGCCGTGAAGGTGGCCGGGAAAAGCAGGGTCGTGAGACCCTTTGATTTTGGTTAGGATTTAGGAGGTTTTGATTAGTTTTGTTGATTGGGATTGATAGAAAACAAGAAAAGAGGAATTTTAGGATTGAAATGGAGGAAAACGGACGAGAAATGAGTGAGGAAACGAGTCGGACCGGTCACGCCGTCCAGGAAAACTAGAGAACCGGACCGGCCGGTACAGACCGGCCGTCGCAGGGTTGAAGAAGGACTGTTCACCGGCGCGTGAGGCCCACGCGCAGTGACAGGACCCATCCCAATCCCCCCGGGAATAACGCGGGATGACCCTGCTCCCGCCTGACACGAAGTGTCAGACAAGGGATATTTCCGACCTTTGCCCTTCTGGGCTATCAGAGTACGCCAGGATCCGGAGGAGGCATGTGATATTTCGGTCTCTGCTACAGTCCACATCGTATCCAACCTGAAGGGTATTAAAAACAGAAAGACTGTGAGTGGACAAAAATAAAGAGTTTATAAAACATATTTCATAAAAGACCTTTATACCCTTCACTAAAAATCATGCATGCATAGTTAAAACCATTTATCCAATCATATATGTTAAAACATCCATAATTAGGGTCTCAGCCCCAAATTCTGTAAATACAAGTCACCCGGGCTCCTGCCCAAAACCATTTACAGAAAAACATAGTATATGAAACATACGTGGGATCTCAGCCCAAATCCATTTATCATTATAAACACAATTTCCCAAACCAATTGAAATCATGTTTATCCATTATATTCATATCCAGAACCTGTCACGGTGAAATAGAGCTACGCGCTTGCTAACCTGGGTCTCAAACCCAAGTCTCTTCAGGGTCCACCCAGGTCAATGTCCGTAGATCAATGACCCTCCCTGGAGGTAACGAACCATGCCCATCCTGAGAGTAAGGAACCCAACTGGGGGGCGACTCCATTCAGTCAGTGCTCCGTGACTACTCCGGGTCCACCCAGGCCAACGAACCTCTCCAGAGGAGACAATCATATATAAAGGATGGAATATGAAAAACCTTTTGAAATCATTCTTTAAACCTTTCCAGGATTCATGCCCGGCCCCTCATAAGCCGTCATGAACCATAAAACCTTTCATGGGTTCATGCCGGTTCCCATAAATCGTCATGACCCATAAATCCATTTCAAGGGTTCATGCCGGTTCCCATAAACCGTCATGAACCATAAAAACCATTTCAAGGGTTCATGCCGGTTCCCATAAACCGTCATGACCCGTAAAAACCATTTCTAGGGTCCCTGACCCGAAATCGCCATCATAACACATAACTGGGCCCTAGGCCCGAATCCACATACAAACTGGACCTCCGGTCCGAAAATGTAAACCAACTGGGCCTCCGGCCCGATGCCTCGTTAAATCAACTGGACCTCAAGTCCGAGAGTTCGTAATTCAAGTTTACCTTTCCAAATCCAAAATCATTTCATTAAACCATTTCCAAAACCATAAGAATGGAAAATAAGAGTAAAACAGGAAAACCTCGATTTACGTACAAGCACGTAAATCGCCTCGAAATACGCGAAACCATATAATTCACCAATATCCAAATCAACATCATAGAATCACATCAAAATCCATATAAAACATTTATGCATGCATCACAGTTTAGAAATCAAGGTCCACTCACAGACCGTCCGCGATGTCGCCTCGATTTGCGTGCCATAGGCTCTCCCGAGCCAATCGCTATCACCGAGACTCCCAAACTTGTCCAAATTTTAATAAAAGGTTACTAGCTACTTAATTAAGCTCCCATTAAAGCCTCGTAATTTTCCCGAACTTTTAACTATTTTTAAACCGACCCTAAACCTTCGGACAGCCCGAAACCTATCGAAAAGATGTCCGATTGACGCGAGACCATTCCCAAAATCTTCGTTACATCGAATAGAAGATTTCATATGTTGAACACTTCCCCAAATTATGGCCCACGTGTCCCAAGAAGGCTCAGAATACTGTTCATCGTCCCTAACCTCCAGCTTTACTATGCTAAACCGATTTTACTGTTCATGCACTGTGCTGAACCGGCATGACCGGTTCAGTGCTTTTCCCCCCTTATTTTGGTCCGATTTCAACCCTAATTAATCCTATAATTCCTATTTCTTCATTCCTTTTCATTTCCAATCATCAAAACAACCTAAAAACACCTAAATCCTATGGTTTAATTCTTGAACCATACTGTTCAAGGTTTCCAAAACCTCCCATGGTGTCCTACAACCCCTAACCATCCTCAAAACCAGTCTAAAACCTTCCTACTAACCCTTTTAATTCATTGAAAGCAACCAAAACAAACCATAATACATATATTGAATATAAATGGACTTCGGGCCTTACAGAGCACCCTCTCGGGTTTCTCCCCCTCTCGCCGCCATGGACGGCGGTTCAGGCTTCTAGCAGCCTCCTCAGTCTCTCACTCACTCTCTGGGTCTCATAGGTGATCATATGGGGTTGGGTTGGATGGGTTTGGGTTGCACAGAGATGGAGAATGGTGGGTGTGAGATCGGGTTGTGTTTGGGTTTGTGTTTGAAAATGGAATGGACGATGCATGTATCAATTTGGGTGGCCTATGGATGGGTGACACTTGTCACTCATCCATTGGGCCTCCAATATCTGGGCCCCACTAAAGTCCAAAAGTTAAGTTATTTCGTAATTCGTGCAATAGTGCACTTGAACTTCCATGAACCGTAACTTCGCCGTCGAACGTCCGAATTCGACGTGCCGCCTGTCTATGGATTCGTATCGTCCCGATCTACGTAATGGTCCTTGGCCCTCGGCCATTGGACCTCTCGGTCCCAAAGTTAACACTTGACCCCTTTTAACTAAAATTACCAAAATGCCCCTAAACTTCCGAACGTCATAACTTCCTCCTCGAACGTCGGAATTGAACGTGCCATATGTCTATGAACTCGTGACGTCAAGAACTACGTCACGGTCATCGGTCAAAGTCCATTTGACCGCCCGAATGAAAAGTCAAAATTTTGCCACGATCAGGGGCAAAACAGTCATTTCGCATCGTTCATCCGATTTCGCCTAACTAATCACCGATTAGCCTCACTAATCGTGATTAGTCACTAATCTAATCTAGGAATTTGGGACTGGTCGTTACAACCTTCCCTCCTTAATTAATTTCGTCCTCGAAATTCCAACCGACCTAATTCCAACCGTTCTTCCCTCCTTAATTAGTTTCGTTCTTGAAACTCCAACTATTCTGATTCCACAACCACCCCGTGGAAAGTAGAATCCACCTCAAAACACGTGTACACTCGTACACCAACTACCCAGAATAATACTTGTCTGCAACCAGACGTACCACTAATACTCACGTCGTATCGACTACGTTCGACCACGTCGAATGACAGTAGTCATACGTTCCGAATTGACACTACTTATCAAATCTACCAAGTCACTGACACAAACACTCGAAGGTTCCTTGTTCAATCATCAATCTATCCCGACGTTTGCTCCCACAGGGAGTCATCATACCTCACGAATCGATCCACACTGACACCTCCGAAAAACCGTCACCACTTGACAGTCGTCAGTCGAAAACTAACACTATACCCACTTGTGGTTACAATAACCACCAGCTTACTCAACCTGAGTGAACACTAACCAACAAGTCACTCAACCTGTGTGTAACTAGACCCATCAGAAATACCATGACCCAACGCACAGTATCCAATGTCTAGTTCACGATCTCAACCAATCCAATGGTATCGGAACTAAGCCGACAACCAACACGCTGACCAACCTACTACTGGTATAACCTATATACCATCACCAAACATCACAAGTCTGCCTAGTATCGTACCTCGAACAACGTACAAGGTACATACAACTACCCATCAATCAGCCTACAACCACCTAGGTTGTAGCCAATCACGTTTCAATAATGGAGTCCATCTATCTAATCCAGAATTAGACAAAACAAAACTTCAACCCATCATCCGTTTCCAAATCCGAATCTGAATCCGTAATTTCGTAAAAAATCCCAAATCCAGACCTAGAAATCATATATATAATCGTGTCCAAATCTGAATTCGAAATAATCATTCCGTAAGCTAGCATTTGGAATAACCATTTCGAACCCAAATCCATAATTCCAATTTCAAGTTCCAAAATCGAATCCCGAATCGTCATCCAGAAATCCGATTCCAAAACTCGAAATCCAGAAATCCTCTTTCAAGTTCCAAAATCAAATCCTGAATTGTCATCCAGAAATCTAATTCCAAAACCTGAAATATTGTTCACGTCTACCGAGACGTATCAAAACCGAACCTATCGGTTACCTGTTCAAATGATTACCTCAATACAATCGATTGAATTCATAGGGAAGCCAATCCCAACATACACACAACTCTAAGGCTGACAAAATCCGACCTCATCGGACACTTACTCACCTGAGTAATATACCATATGGGATTCACTTCGAAAAGAAGTTCAGTCCCAACATCCTTAACTCAAACATCCAAGTAGGAGCGATATACTATCCACATATCTGAATCATCCAGATCACGATCCAGATCGATCACTACGTCAACCGACCATAGATGTCACGATCGAGGATCGTCACAACGCCCAAAGTCCTGGACCATTTCCCACATCTAAATAGATCAGTCAACGACGAGACACGTCGAGACTGTGGGTTCTCACTAATTACCTCGTATCGATCCTTGTCATACCACCGAGGAAAAATCAAGAATGATACAAGACAATGACATTAAGACTTATCCTAAGTAAATGCAACCCAAAACTCGCTGCACTCGCCACGCCATGTAAACCAATATCATTTGCCACCAAGTAGAAAATGCTCTGGATGGTCCCAAAACAATTTCCGGGTCCACCAACCAATACACGACCAGTGTACTAGTGGCAACAAACAACATCTATAACATCTACGTCATCTACCACATCAATCATGGTAGAATCCGAGAAGTCACCCCAAAATGACTTCGAAATACTCGTTATCAATGCGGAAAACCCGCATTTCTCGTGTCACCTCAATCGCAAACTCTATCGATTCCGAAGTTCAACCATGTTGGAAACAAGACACTCGGACATCATCCACGTGTCCCTAACCAAGAGAACTTGGTACACCATCTCGCCTAATCCGTTTATACCATTTATGTAGATACCCTCATTCTGAGTGGAATTCACGCGACTCAAGGTTAAACCTTGTATACTATTTACGAATGTGCCTAAACGAAATCCAACACTCGCATCTCGTACCACGAACCTCAACTACTGCTGGATCCTATCCAATCCATCACTATTCGTGATCCACTCCCGAACCACAGATACCAAACATAAGCCTATCTCGACGGAGTCATATCCCGACTCGTAACTCATCGTCATCATAAGCACCGGCACCAGCACCGGCACTAGTACCAGCACCAACGTACTAACATCAACACTAGTATCAACACACATGCATCCACACTAGTATCAGCACAAAGTGTGCGAATCAGAAAACCCTGGATCTCCGCTCATACCGAACGACGATCCCGTATCTCTGCTCGAATTGGAGAAACTCTGCCTCCCTCGTACCCAACACCTCTGGGTACAGTCACCCTGACAACTCATACGAGAAAAGGAAACGTCCCCGTCTCATTCTGCGATCGCACTCAGCCGTAACCGAGTCGAATCCAGAATCACTGCTCGTATATATGCGTTATTCATGCACCTCGTATCATCGTCATGACTGACAATCCCATCGTCACAATCGTCACGGTAACCTGAGTCTACTCGACCTGATAAGACTCGACTACGTCCATCGATAGTAGCGTCTTCCATAATCTCGTGCAGACCTAACTACCAAGCATCACTATCGAGGCTCTGCATCCAACGGAATCAACCGATCGTACAACTACTCTGTATCCCACTCAGGGATTCCATCGACAAGTACCAACCCTGGTAACTTGTCCAACAATCTCTAACCAGTCGTAACATGACTCAACCAATGTCGTCTACCAGGTTGTCCATGACCTTAGTTGCACCAACAATTCATCACAACTAATGTAGCACGACAACCTACTAGATCTAATCGATAAGTACAACCTCAACTGCGAAGTGCAGTCCCATCCTGCATCACTAAAGCTGACATGACTAGACCGACTAACGAATCCAAATCCGAATATTCGTCCAAGTCAAACCACTCGTCAACACACATTTCCGAACCCTACACCCAAGGTAGGGTTCCACAATCACACCTAGGGTTCCACCGAACCCAACTGCGAAAAGCAGTAAAATCAACAATCTAACCGACTCTGCGGTCTTGACATCGTAAAGACATCAATCCAATCCTACCGTAAGTCCAACTAGGATTCCATGAATCCGACTGCTAACTGCCAGCAGCAATGTAATCCATAATCTGACCAACCACAAACCCGACTGCTCCCAGCAGTAAATCCATCTAACTCAACAATATCCGATCATCTGATGATCACAACACCGAATCAGTCGTCGGAACTGATCCAACGACATCGTGAAAGACGATCCCAACTAACCGTCACACGATCACAACTCTAACGTACTGTGACGTTAATCCTTCCGTAGGGTCCCACACTGTCATCCACGACAGAACTATGGCAACCCCGGCATCTAGTGCAGAACCAAGACGTTCCCCGATTCAATCCTACTAACTATCGTACCGACACCCTAACATCAGGTTGATCACGAACTATAGCCACTTGAGATATCACATCCTCGACCTGCGTACATACTCCAAAAGCTACACGGTTGCTCGAATAGAGACAACCCCGCTCTGATACCATGCTGACAGTATCAGAGCATCCTGGGTATCTGATGAGCTATCCGAGCTCTGATACCACGCTGACAGGACCCATCCCAATCCCCCCGGGATTAATGCAGGATGACCCTGCTCCCGTCTGACACGAAGTGTCAGACAAGGGATATTTCCGACCTTTGCCCTTCTGTGCTATCAGAGTACGCCAGGATCCAGAGGAGGCATGTGATATGTCAGTCTCTGCTACAGTCCACATCGTATCCAACCTGAAGCGTATTAAAAACAGAAAGACTGTGAGTGGAGAAAAATAAAGAGTTTATAAAACATATTTCATAAAAAACCTTTATACCCTTCACTAAAAAGCATGCATGCATAGTTAAAACCATTTATCCAATCATATATGTTAAAACATCCATAATTAGGGTCTCAGCCCCAAATTCAGTAAATACAAGTCACCCGGGCTCCTGCCCAAAACCATTTACAGAAAACCATAGTATAGTAAACATACGTGGGATCTCAGCCAAATCAATTTATCATTATAAACACAATTTCCCAAACCAATTGATTATCTTTTATATTCATATCCAGAACCTGTCAAGGCGAAATAGAGCTACGCGCATGCTAACCGGGACCTCAAACCCAAGTCTCTTCAGGGTCCACCCAAGTCAATGTCCGTACACATGGATATATGATGGTCTCCTCCAGATGTCTGGGACACTGGGGAAGTCACGGTGCATTGCCTGTGAAGGGTCACCATACGGAGCAGCCGGACCGTATGATGACTCAGGAGCAGGATTGCTATGATTGACGTCAGGGACGTCAGACATCAGGGATGTCAGAAATATGGACCCGGAGAGACCCCGGGCAGCACGCGTAGCTTGTGAAACCGTGAGATATGACGTCATGGACGTCTAGCATCAGGGATGCTGGTGATGGTGATGGTAATGGTAAAATACGAATTAATGAAATGGCTTTCCGGGTGGATTTATGATTGTGTGATTTTAATGAATTAATGTTCATTTATGGTCGTGGGTGGTGACCCACATGGTCGTATATGTATGGTGGTGGTATTCCACGGTTTTGGGCTGAGTTCCCACACTTGGTTTTTGGTTAACGGTTTTTGGGCTAAGGCCCTAAGGGCTCGGTTGAGCAAACGTTTTGGTTACTGGTTTTTGTGGCATGCATACGTTTTTATTGGAGGGCATAAATGTCTTATAAATGTATTTGGTAAACTTATTGGTTTTTGTCCACTCACAGCTTTTGGTTTTAATGCCCTTCAGGTTGATTACGGATGCGATTGCAGCAGAGACTGGGACATTGCACACCTCCTCCATCGATCCTTGCGCACTCTGGATGCCCTATTTGGGCAGTGGCTCTTGGTCATCCTTTGTCTAACACCCCTTGTTGGACGGGAGCAGGGCACATTCCATGGTAATCCCGGGGGGATTGGGATGGGTCCTGTCAACTTGGTATCAGAGCACGGTTGCTCTTTTGTGTGCGCAGGTCGAGGGTGTGATGTCTCTTGGGGCTGCAATTCGTTATCAACCTGATAGATAGTTTTTGGGTTTGGATAGTGGATGGAGTGTGATTGGCCCGATACGCCGTGCATTTATGTGATTCGACCCAAGTGGGGTTGATTGTGGTGAACTGGTATTGTGGGACCGTCGATTCGGTCGTGTGATATTGGATTGTTGTGCTGCTAGGTGCAGCCAGGTTCGGGGAACCTCATTTGAGTAATGGTTTAAAAATGTGAACTCTCGTGGTGGTTTCTAGTGTGAGGGATGTTGGTTCATCGGAGTTGGCCGATGACCTAGTGGTGGAACCCACGTTGATGGGATGGTAGGATTGGATTTGACGTCTATTCGGTGTCAGGACCGCGGGGTCGGTCAGGTTGTGGATTTTATATTACGGAAAACTGTTTGGTTCGGTTGAACCATAGGGTGTGATTGTGGAACCCTAGTATTAAAAAGGTAAACCTTAATTGTGATTAGCGGGTGAGAACTTGTGCTGCGACGAGTGGCTGAGGTCATGGATGACCATGTGGATGGCTCTGGTGAGTCTAGGCAGAACTATGGGATCCGATTTACGGATATGGTTCTGAGATAAATTGTGGAATCCCGTGTTGGATCGGGTATTGGTGTGATGTGTGGATGCGGATCTCGATAGTAATGACAGTTGGTCGGTAGTCATATGGAGATGACTGGCTATCGAGGGTAATTAGTGTGGTTCTGATACTTGGGGATCAGGGGACGTTCAAGGAACGTTCATTTTCCTGATGTGGATTATCAGTGGTGGTACCCATAGTCGTGAGGTACGGGATCATCGTTCGGTATGAACGGAGATCCAGGATTGTCGTATTTGCACACGGTGTGCAAGTATGGATGTTTGCGGGTTGGTACTTTTGTGCTGATGCTAGTATGGATGCATGTGTGCTGATACTAGTGTTGTTGATAGTGTGTTGGTGCTGGTACTAGCGCTGGTGCTAGTGTCGGTAATGGTGTTGACGATGAGCCACAAATTGGGGTGTGACTCCGTCATGATGAACATATGTTCGGTCTTTGAGATTCGGTAGTGGTTGAGTGATGGACTGGATGGGATCCAGTTAAGATTGTGCTGTGTTGGGATAAGTCCCAATAGTGGTGAGATAACCAGTGATGAGTGGATTAAAAGGGTATAATTGAGACTTGAGTAATCTTGGGATGGCGTCCCCTACGTCATGATAATTGGTGGATTTGGGGGAGTTGTTGGCAACTCCAAAATTTGTGTGATTTTATGTTTTTAAATATCCCTAAAATGTACATGGAAATGATTAAAACTGGAAAAGACGAGGAAAAACCATTAGTGGTATAAAGGTAGGAATTTGTAATTGAGAACTTGGAAAACCGAGTGTTGAACCTGTAAAGGTCGGGATGTGCGAACGGAACAATAACGGATTGATTGTGGACACGGAGTTGTCCAAGTGAATTGAGGAGGTAGGAAGTCTAGTGGTTAGACTTGACGTCTTGTTGGGAGCATATCTGTTTCCAACATGGTTGGAACCTTAGTGTCGAAGAGAGTTGTGATTGGGGAACGAGTGTGGTGCTCGTTTTTGGTGATTGGTATTCCGAAGTCATTGGGGTTGACTTCTTGCTTTCTGCCCTGGCAGACATTGACTGTAGTTACCAGTACGTTGAGCGTGTATTGGTTGGTGGGCCCATGTGTGTTGTGAGGTCATGAGGAGGAGCTACGTGTTCGAAATTAGGTAAACGAGATTTCTCATTTCCTGCTTGGTGGCAGACGATGTTGAGTACATGGCGTGGTGAGTGCAGTGAGTTTTGTTGCATCCACGTAGGATGAGTTTTGACGTCATCATTTTGGATCATCCTTGGTTTTCCTAGGTGGAATGACAAGGATTGATACAAGGTAATCCGTGAGAATCCGCAGTCTCGACGTGTCTCGTCGTTGACTGATCTGTCTAGTTGTGGGAGTCGGTTGTCGATCGTTGTGGCGATCTAGGATTTTGACGTTATTGTCAGGGACACAGTGTCTATCTGGGTCGTGATCTTGATGATTCAGATAGGGGGAGAGTATATCACTCTTACCTTGGTACGTGAGTCGTAAATGACGGGGTTGAACTTCTTTTCGAAGTGGGGCCCGTATGGTATTCTACTCGGGTGAGTAGGTTTTCAAGGTAGTTGAATTTTGTCAACCTTAGACGTGTGGAGGATGGATTGGCTTCCCTATGAAGTCAATCAAGTGTTTTGAGCGGGTAACCGATAGGTTCGGTTTTGGTGTGTCTTGGTAAATGTGAACGAGATTTCGGGATTTGGAATCGAATTTCTGGGTGACGATTCAGGATTCGATTTTGAAACTTGAAAGTATATTTCCGGATTTGGGTACGGAATGATTATTCCAAATGCTAGCTTACGGAATAATGATTTCGGATTCGGATTTGGAAATGAGTTAAAAATGTGATGTCTGGGCTTGGATACGGGATTTCTTACGAAATTGCGGATTCAGATTCGGAATTGGAACTAGATGTTGGGTGGAGTTTCGATTTGTCTCATGCTGGATTGGGCAAACGTACTCCATTATTGGAACGCGTTCGGCTATGACCTAGGTGGTTGTAGTCTGGTTATTAGGTAGATGTGTGTACTTCGTACTTGGTTCGAGGTACAATACCTTGTAGACTTGTGAAGTCTAGTTACGGTATACGGGATATACCCGAGGTGTGTTGGTGAACGTGTTGGTAGTCGGATTGGTTCTGATACCATGGGATTGGTTGTGGACCGGACATTACTATGCAATGGGTCATGGTAATTCCGATGTGTTTAATTACACACAGGTCGTGTGAAATGTCGGTAAGGGTATTGGTGAGTCGAGTACGTTGGTGGCATGTGTAGCCACGAGTGAGTCTAGTGTCAGTTTTCGACTGACAACAACTGTGTGGTGAGTTTGTCAGGATGTGTCAACATAGATGGTTGAGTGGGGTCAGCTGACTCCTAGTGGGAGTGGGAAAGGAACCGTCGAGTTGTTGCGTCAACGAGAGGGTTGATTTGACAAGTGGTGTCAAATTCGAAACAAGTAGTTTCAGTCATTCGACGGGGTCGAATGTAATCGTTGCGTTTTGAGTGATAGTGGTACGTTTGGGTGTAGACAAGTTTTGTCTAAGTAGTTGGTGTGCGGGTGTACACGTGTTTCGTGGTCGATTCCACTTTCCACGGGGTGTTTGTGGAATCAGGGTAATCGAGTTTCGAGAGCGAAACTTTTTAAGGAGGGAAGTACGTTGAGTTTAGATCGGTTGGAATTTCGAGGACGAAATTTATTAAGGAGGGAAGATTGTAACGACCCGTCCCGAATTCCGGGATTAGTTTAGTGACTAATCTTGATTAGCGAGGTTGAACGGTGGTTAGTAGGGCGGAATCGGACAAAATGTGCAAAATGACCGTTTTGCCCCTGGTCGTGGGCAAAATGTTGACTTTTTGTTCGGGCGGTCAAATGGACTTTGACCGATGACCGTGACGTAGTTCGGGACGTCACGAGTTCATAGACAGGTGGCACGTTCGATTCCGACATTCGTAGAGAAAGTTATGGTGTTCAGAAGTTGAGGGGTAGTTTGGTAATTTGGCATGTTAGGGGCCAAATGTTGACTTTTTGATCGGGAGGTCCGATGGACGAAGGCCAAGGACCGTTACGTAGGTATCGTCGATACGAATCCAACGACAGGCGGCATGCCGAAATCGGAGTTCCGACGACGAAGTTATGGTCACGGAATCGGGCTCGATTAACCGAACGAACCGGGAATAAAATAATATTATAATATAGAATAGTAACCGTTGACTCAGCACACCTGGATGAGTGACAAGTGTCACTCATCCCTTGAAACCAGATCCCATGTTTTGGGGTAGACATCATTATGATGTTTATTATATTTAATTAATTATTAAACCCTTTATTTTCCATTTATTTCTCTTCTATCCTTACCCGTGTGCAAGCAAAACGCAGAGATGGGGGGGAGTTCGAATTCGTCCACCATTTCCTTCCATTTCTGAACCAGAGTGTGAGGAATTGAGAGAGTTTTGAGATTAACTTGGCTGGGAAACACGAGAGGCAGAGATGAAGCTGAGAATCGAAACTTTGGTTTTGGGAGGGAAATTCAAATACTGAGAATTGGGCTGTGATGATCGAATTGGAGGTTACAAGCATCTTCCTGAGGTTGTGACGAGTCGATCCACATCAAAAACGAGAAGGATTGGTGCCGTTTTGGCTCTGTTCGAGCTTGGTGACAGAGGAAGAAATCGAGGCTAAGTCGTGGAGTTTGGGGCTGTGATTGACTCAATTGTTGTGGGGATTGTGTTCCTGATGATCCCACGATGCTTCTGGGATCATCAATTGAAGGAAACCGGCTGAGATCGATGAAACTCCATGGTTGCACAGTGTACGGATGTTCGAGCTTGAGTCGTGGAGATTGAGCAATGGATTGATGCAATTGAGTTGGGGGAAATGTTTAACGGAGTCCACTGATGCTTCTGGTTGAACCAATTTAGGGAAATCGATCGAGATTGAAGGAATCCCATGATTGAACAGTGACCGGAGTGTTCTTCGTGTTCATCGTGGAATCGATGGAATCTGGGTAAGTGTTCGCGTAATTGATGTTACAGACTTATAATTGGACTTAAAACGAAGCTAATGGAATGATCAATTGAAGGAATTAGGATCGAATTGACAGGATTGGAACCGGGTTGTGTCGCGGGTGAATTGGACCCGTTTACCAGACAAACGGGTTGGGCTGGTGACACTGTAGCAGGCGCGTGGGTTTCACGCGCAGCCACTCACGGCGGCGCGTGGCGGCGCGTGGGCACGAATCTCGAGGTGAGGTCAACATGACTACTGCCCTATTTAATGTAACGGACATTTTGGAATTGGTTTCGTGTCGATCGGACACCGTCTCGATATTGTTCGGGATGTCCGAAGGTTTTAAAATAAGTTTAAAAATAAGTAAAAATTCGGGAAAATTACGGGACTTTGATAGGATGTTAATAATGAGGTTAGTAACCCTCTAATGTGATTTGGACAGGATTGGGAGTCCCGGTGATAGTGGTGTGGCCCGGGAGGGCCGGTGGCACGCATATCGAGGCACACGGTTAAAACGGTATGTGAGTGGACTTTGGTTTTATAAATCCTATGCATGCTTAAATGTGTTATATGGTTTATATACATGATTTCTATGATGGTATTTGTGAGTATTGATTTTGGGTATGTTGCACGTATTTCGAGGTGTTTTCCGTATTTCACGTGTATCGGGATTAACGGTTTATTTGTGGTTTTGCATGCTTGTGGTTAAATAAATATTATGATAAAATGGTTTTTATATTGGAAAGATGAACTCGGGCTTGAGGCCCACTTGTTTTGGAAATTTCGGACTTGGAGTCCATTTGAGAATCGGGCCGGGGGCCCAGTTGGTTAATGAAATCGGGCCAGGGGCCCAGTTGGTATGAAATCGGGCTGAGACCCATTTGAGTTATGTTATCGGGCATGGGGCCCAGTTGGATTAAAATGATGATTTCGGGTCAGGGGCCCTATATTTAATAAATGTGGTTTCGGGTCAGGGACCCTAAATGGAAATGTGTTGTTTTATGGAAAATTCGGGCAGGGCCCATTGTGATGTTGTGAAATGAGTTAATAAAACTGTTTTCCCATATACCATCCGTACACATGGATATATGATGGTCTCCTCCAGATGTCTGGGACACTGGGGAAGTCACGGTGCATTGCCTGTGAAGGGTCACCATACGGAGCAGCCGGACCGTATGATGACTCAGGAGCAGGATTGCTATGATTGACGTCAGGGACGTCAGACATCAGGGATGTCAGAAATATGGACACCGGAGAGACCCCGGGCAGCACGCGTAGCTTGTGAAACCGTGAGATATGACGTCAGGGACGTCTAGCATCAGGGATGCTGGTGATGGTAATGGTAAAATACGAATTAATGAAATGGCTTTCCGGGTGGATTTATGATTGTGTGATTTTAATGAATTAATGTTCATTTATGGTCGTGGGTGGTGACCCACATGGTCGTATATGTATGGTGGTGGTATTCCACGGTTTTGGGCTGAGTTCCCACACTTGGTTTTTGGTTAACGGTTTTTGGGCTAAGGCCCTAAGGGCTCGGTTGAGCAAACGTTTTGGTTACTGGTTTTTGTGGCATGCATACGTTTTTATTGGAGGGCATAAATGTCTTATAAATGTATTTGGTAAACTTATTGGTTTTTGTCCACTCACAGCTTTTGGTTTTAATGCCCTACAGGTTGATTACGGATGCGATTGCAGCAGAGACTGGGACATTGCACACCTCCTCCATCGATCCTTGCGCACTCTGGATGCCCTATTTGGGCAGTGGCTCTTGGTCATCCTTTGTCTAACACCCCTTGTTGGACGGGAGCAGGGCACATTCCATGGTAATCCCGGGGGGATTGGGATGGGTCCTGTCAACTTGGTATCAGAGCACGGTTGCTCTTTTGTGTGCGCAGGTCGAGGGTGTGATGTCTCTTGGGGCTGCAATTCGTTATCAACCTGATAGATAGTTTTTGGGTTTGGATAGTGGATGGAGTGTGATTGGCCCGATACGCCGTGCATTTATGTGATTCGACCCAAGTGGGGTTGATTGTGGTGAACTGGTATTGTGGGACCGTCGATTCGGTCGTGTGATATTGGATTGTTGTGCTGCTAGGTGCAGCCAGGTTCGGGGAACCTCATTTGAGTAATGGTTTAAAAATGTGAACTCTCGTGGTGGTTTCTAGTGTGAGGGATGTTGGTTCATCGGAGTTGGCCGATGACCTAGTGGTGGAACCCACGTTGATGGGATGGTAGGATTGGATTTGACGTCTATTCGGTGTCAGGACCGCGGGGTCGGTCAGGTTGTGGATTTTATATTACGGAAAACTGTTTGGTTCGGTTGAACCATAGGGTGTGATTGTGGAACCCTAGTATTAAAAAGGTAAACCTTAATTGTGATTAGCGGGTGAGAACTTGTGCTGCGACGAGTGGCTGAGGTCATGGATGACCATGTGGATGGCTCTGGTGAGTCTAGGCAGAACTATGGGATCCGATTTACGGATATGGTTCTGAGATAAATTGTGGAATCCCGTGTTGGATCGGGTATTGGTGTGATGTGTGGATGCGGATCTCGATAGTAATGACAGTTGGTCGGTAGTCATATGGAGATGACTGACTATCGAGGGTAATTAGTGTGGTTCTGATACTTGGGGATCAGGGGACGTTCAAGGAACGTTCATTTTCCTGATGTGGATTATCAGTGGTGGTACCCATGGTCGTGAGGTACGGGATCGTCGTTCGGTATGAACGGAGATCCAGGATTGTCGTATTTGCACACGGTGTGCAAGTATGGATGTTTGCGGGTTGGTACTTTTGTGCTGATGCTAGTATGGATGCATGTGTGCTGATACTAGTGTTGTTGATAGTGTGTTGGTGCTGGTACTAGCGCTGGTGCTAGTGTCGGTAATGGTGTTGACGATGAGCCACAAATTGGGGTGTGACTCCGTCATGATGAACATATGTTCGGTCTTTGAGATTCGGTAGTGGTTGAGTGATGGACTGGATGGGATCCAGTTAAGATTGTGCTGTGTTGGGATAAGTCCCAATAGTGGTGAGATAACCAGTGATGAGTGGATTAAAAGGGTATAATTGAGACTTGAGTAATCTTGGGATGGCGTCCCCTACGTCATGATAATTGGTGGATTTGGGGGAGTTGTTGGCAACTCCAAAATTTGTGTGATTTTATGTTTTTAAATATCCCTAAAATGTACATGGAAATGATTAAAACTGGAAAAGACGAGGAAAAACCATTAGTGGTATAAAGGTAGGAATTTGTAATTGAGAACTTGGAAAACCGAGTGTTGAACCTGTAAAGGTCGGGATGTGCGAACGGAACAATAACGGATTGATTGTGGACACGGAGTTGTCCAAGTGAATTGAGGAGGTAGGAAGTCTAGTGGTTAGACTTGACGTCTTGTTGGGAGCATATCTGTTTCCAACATGGTTGGAACCTTAGTGTCGAAGAGAGTTGTGATTGGGGAACGAGTGTGGTGCTCGTTTTTGGTGATTGGTATTCCGAAGTCATTGGGGTTGACTTCTTGCTTTCTGCCCTGGCAGACATTGACTGTAGTTACCAGTACGTTGAGCGTGTATTGGTTGGTGGGCCCATGTGTGTTGTGAGGTCATGAGGAGGAGCTACGTGTTCGAAATTAGGTAAACGAGATTTCTCATTTCCTGCTTGGTGGCAGACGATGTTGAGTACATGGCGTGGTGAGTGCAGTGAGTTTTGTTGCATCCACGTAGGATGAGTTTTGACGTCATCATTTTGGATCATCCTTGGTTTTCCTAGGTGGAATGACAAGGATTGATACAAGGTAATCCGTGAGAATCCGCAGTCACGACGTGTCTCGTCGTTGACTGATCTGTCTAGTTGTGGGAGTCGGTTGTCGATCGTTGTGGCGATCTAGGATTTTGACGTTATTGTCAGGGACACAGTGTCTATCTGGGTCGTGATCTTGATGATTCAGATAGGGGGAGAGTATATCACTCTTACCTTGGTACGTGAGTCGTAAATGACGGGGTTGAACTTCTTTTCGAAGTGGGGCCCGTATGGTATTCTACTCGGGTGAGTAGGTTTTCAAGGTAGTTGAATTTTGTCAACCTTAGACGTGTGGAGGATGGATTGGCTTCCCTATGAAGTCAATCAAGTGTTTTGAGCGGGTAACCGATAGGTTCGGTTTTGGTGTGTCTTGGTAAATGTGAACGAGATTTCGGGATTTGGAATCGAATTTCTGGGTGACGATTCAGGATTCGATTTTGAAACTTGAAAGTATATTTCCGGATTTGGGTACGGAATGATTATTCCAAATGCTAGCTTACGGAATAATGATTTCGGATCCGGAGATCCATATAAAACATATATGCATACATCACAGTTTATAAATCAAGGTCCACTCACAGACCGTCCGAGCTGCCGCCTCGATTTGCGTATCATAGGCTCTCCCGAGGCAATCGCTATCACCGGGATTCCCAAACCTGTCCAAATTTTAATAGAAGGTTACTAGCTACTTAATTAAGCTCCCATTAAAGCCCCGTAATTTTCCCGAACTTTTAACTATTTTTAAACTGACCCTGAACCTTCGGATAGCCCGAAACCTATCGAAACCATGTCCGATTGACGCGAGACCAGTCCCAAAATCTTCGTTACATCGGATAGAATATTTCATATGTTGAACACTTCCCCAAATTATGGCCCACGCGCCCCAAGAAGGCTCAGAATACTGTTCATCGTCCTTAACCTCCAGCTTTACTTTGCTGAACCGGTTTTACTGTTCATGCACTGTGCTGAACCGGCATGACCGGTTCAGTGCTTTTCCCCCCTTATTTTGGTCCGATTTCAACCCTAATTAATCCTATAATTCCTATTTCTTCATTCCTTATCATTTCCAATCATCAAAACAACCTAAAAACACCTAAATCCTATGGTTTAATTCTTGAACCACACGGTTCAAGGTTTCCAAAACCTCCCATGGTGTCCTACAACCCCTAACCATCCTCAAAACCAGTCTAAAACCTTCCTACTAACCCTTTTAATTCATTGAAAGCAACCAAAACAAACCATAATACATATATTGAATATAAATGGACTTCGGGCCTTACCGAGCACCTTCTTGGGTTTCTCCCCCTCTTGCCGTCGTGGACGGCGGTTCTGGCTTCCAGCAGCCTCCTCAGTCTCTCACTCACTCTCTGGGTCTCATAGGTGATCGTATGGGATTGGGTTGGATGGGTTTGGGTTGCACAGAGATGGAGAATGGTGGGTGTGAGATCCGGTTGTGTTTGGGTTTGTGTTTGAAAATGGAATGGACGATGCATGTATCAATTTGGGTGGCCTGTGGATGGGTGACACTTGTCACTCATCCATTGGGCCTCCATTAAATATCTGGGCCCCACTAAAGTCCAAAAGTTAAGTTATTTCGTAATTCGTGCAATAGTGCACTTGAACTTCCGTGAACCGTAACTTCGCCGTCGAACTTCCGAATTCGACGTGCCGCATGTCTATGGATTCGTATCGTCCTGATGTACGTAACGGTCTTTGGCCCTCACCCATTGGACTTCTCAGTAAAAAAGTCAACATTTGACCCCTTTTAACTAAAATTACCAAAATGCCCCTAAACTTCCAAACGTCATAACTTCCTCCTCGAACGTCGGAATTGAACGTGCCATATGTCTATGAACTCGTGACGTCACGAACTACGTCACGATCATCGGTCAAAGTCCATTTGACCGCCCGAATGAAAAGTCAACATTTTGCGACGATCAGGGGCAAAACGGTCATTTTGCATCGTTCGTCCGATTTCGCCTAACTAATCACCGATTAGCCTCACTAATCGTGATTAGTCACTAACCTAATCTAGGAATTTGGGATGGGTCGTTACACGCAGGCCTTCTTGGGGCACGTACAGCAGCGTGGCAGGGATTTTTGACAGGACCGCCCCCGGAAGGGGCATCGAAAACCGTGCCCGGTCCTGCTCCCGTCTAGCAAGTCGACTGAAATACCCAAGTTTACCCCCAGTACGTGCCAGACCAGGGATAGCCACATGTGCTTACTCATGCCTCCGCCCCTCGTACAGCCTCGAACAACGCGCCACGACCTGGAGGGTCAATAAAACCAAAAGGTGTGAGTGGACAAAAATAAATCAGTTTAGCAAAACAGTTACAACAAACGTTTTTACCCTCCGCGTAAAACAAATGCATGCATACAAAAACCTTTCGTCATCGATTAAGATTTTCCACAAAATAAAAACTGTGTATCAAATTCCAACATAAGGAAGAACTCGTATGAGCCTCAAAATCTTTTTCCTTTCTCAACCATCGGGTCTCAGCCCGCAACCATAAACACCGGGCCTTAGCCCAAAAACCACGAATCAAAACCAAATGCACAACATGATCCAAAGCCAACAACCATATACCGGCCACTGCCCAACTCAACCGAAACATCAGAAATCATCAATAAATCACAAGTCAATCATTTTGCTGGATATCGAGTGCGCCCGAGTCTTTAAACTCAAAACCATGCGCATAAACAGGCCTTCCCGGGATATCAACGAGTCTTTAAACTCAGAACATAATCAATAGGCCTCGGGGGTATTATAGTAACCGAGTCTTTAAACTCACGAGTCTTTAAACTCATTAAGGGCCCTCCCCCGTCATCAATTAACCGAGTCTTTAAACTGAAAACGTGCTCCAGCAATAGCACCGGGTTTTTAAACCCAAAACAGTTTTCAAACACAATAACGGGTCTTCAAACCCCAGAACAGTTCATCAATCACGACAACGTGGGATCCATCCCAAAATCACATTTTTCACAACAGGACCCATAGTCCGAATTTCCCCATTCAATACCCCAAATCACACTTCACAAAATCATAATCAAATTACCATCACACACGGGGCATGTACAATCATACCAAATCACTTTATTAAATCCTTTTCCATTCCCGAATTCGAATTCGCAACAATGATTCCGTAAGCCGGCATCCGGAAACATCATCCCGAACCCAAACCAAGAATCCACTTTAAATTTCTGAAAACCGAAACCTCGTTCGTTAAAATTTCTTTTATGCCCCGAGCATTAAGCCCGAAATCACCTTTTTCAAATCCATTTTAATTCCTTGAAATCACTTCATTTCTCAATTCTCATTATCAAAACATCAAAACCACAATCATAATTACCAAAATCACAATCCAAGCAAAACATACTCAAAACCCACATTTAAAATCCTCAAAATCACAAGTCTCATTTTAATTCCCCAATTCAAGCATCAACAGTGATCAAATCACAATAACTCAAAATCTCGTAAAACGTGCAAATCCGAAACTTTCTCGAAAAATGTGTCAAAATCGTAAGTCACACTCGCAAATCATAAACAACCTTCTTAAATCATATTACACCCATTTCATATAACTTCTTCCATTAAACAATCATTAAGCATACGAGGGACCATAGTCTCGAAATACGTGGAATTTCACATGTATAGTAAAAAATATGTTTAAATACGGGACCGAATGCGTATAAATACAAAAATCAAAATCAATCACAACTTATAATCATAATCATAAAATTATAGAAATAATTTATGCATGCATTAAATTTGAAAGCAACGTCCACTCACACACCATTCTTAAGGCTCGGTTTCGCGCCGCACGCATGCCCGTAATTTCCGACATTTTCCAAAAACCCGAATCCTGTCCGAAAACACATCCCCGGGTCATTAAGGTGTCAAATATCAACATATTAATTTCCCATATTTTCCCGGGAATTATTCGTTAATTAAAAACGAGACATGGACCTTCGGACTCTCGAAACAACATCGAAATGGTATCCGATACTTTCGAAACTAACGCTAAAATGTTCGTTACATTGCATAGAACAAAAGTCGTCTTGAACTCACCCTGAAAAACTGTTCCACGCGCTGTCACGCGCCGCCGTGAGTGGCTGCGCGTGACACCCACGCGCTGCTACAGTGACAGACACTGTTCACCATCCTCACCCGATTTCACTGTAAAACGGGTCCGGTAGCCCGCGCTATAACCCGTTCCAATCCCTGCCAAAACAACCTCCAACCTTTCAATTGAGTACTCAAACATCTTCGTTGTAAGCCCAATTGCTGTTCTGTAATGTTAGTTTGGTAGGAACTTACCTAAAATCCCACGACTCGACGATGGACATCGAAGAACAGACGAACACTGTTCGTTCATCAATCTTGACCATTTTCGTTTGCTTCCTTGCAATTGATCCACTCAGAGGCTTCACAGGGTTTGTATAAGTTTGCTTCTCAGGCCAATTTCTCCCTTAAACCCTTCCAACTCCACGACTCGAACTCGATATTTCCCCTCAGTCGCCAAGTCCGTTCGAAGCCAAAACAGCAGCAATTCACCTCCCTCTTGTACTGGATCGACTAGAAATGATCCCAGAAAACTTGATGAAACCTTAATTGGTCATGGGCTGGCCTACATTTTGAAATTGGATTCTCCCATCCTCAAGAACCCGTTTCGGATTTTGGACTCTCCTCCCATCATTTTCACCCTTTTCTTCCCTCTCTCAGTCTCAACACTCCGCTCTCGCCTCCTGGATCTCCTTCTCGCTCACAATTGCACTTAATTTAGCCTTGGAACGGTCGATCATGGCCTGGTCAATGTCTCTGTTTTTCTCAGCTCCCATGGCACCAGCCCAGCATTTTGTTCCCCACACAGACACCACTCAACCCCTGCTTAACTCACACCAAGTCGCCTGTGGCCTCAAATCCCACACAAACGCTCTCACCCACACTGAACACTCGCCAGCACGATCTCCGTGCTTCCTCAAAAACCAGCACGGCGTTGTGCCCGTGCACTGCCCCAAAACACTCCACTGTAAAAACAACCAGCACGCCCAACACTAAGTCTGTAGTGCCCAGCATTCATCTCCCAATGCCACTAACAGTTAATAATCAATTCATTGGGCAGACCAAACAATTTCCCCGCCCATACTCTGTTTCTGAAAGGAGACCCACGCCGTACACGGCTGTCGCACAAACAGCTGCCAAATTTACCATTTTACCCTCAATTGATAATTTACCAAAATGCCCTCATGCAATCTAGACCCGCAACTTGGTCATTCGAACTCCGATCGACGCGTGCCGCCCGTCATTGTACTCGGGGCCTCGAGATCATCCTAACGGTCCTTGGCCCTCAGCCATCGGACCTCCCGATCAAAAAGTCAACATTTTCCCTTAATTCGTCCAAATTACGGAAATGCCCCCGGACTTCCGAACGTCATAACTTTCGCCACGAACGTCGGAATCGAACGTGCCGCCTGTCTATGAACTCGTGACGTCCCAAACTACGTCACGGTCATCGGGCAAAGTCCATTTGACCGTCCGAATAAAAAGTCAACGTTTTACCCACGACTAGGGGCAAAACGGTCATTTTGCATCGTCCGTCCGATTCCACCCAACTAACCACCGATTAACCCTTATTAATCATGATTAGTTACTAACCCAATCCCAAATTCCGGGATGGGTCGTTACAATTTTGGGGAAGGTTCCAACATGTAATTTCATCTATTCGATGTAACGAACATTTTGGGACTGGTTTCGTGTTAATCGGACATCGTTTCGATATAGTTAGGGACGTCCGAAGGTTTAGGTTCGCGTTTAAAAATAGTTAGAAAATCGGGAAAATTATGGGACTTCAATGAGAGGTTAATGAGGCTATTAGTAACCCTCTAAATGAATTTGGACAGGTTCGGGAATCCCGGAGACGACGTTTAGCCCGGGAGACGATTATGGCACGCGTATCGAGGCGCGACTTCGGACGGTCTGTGAGTGGACCTTTCTTTCGAATTGGATGCATGCATAAACGTTTTATAAGTATTTTAATGTATGTTTTGTGTTTCCATGAGTGCAATTGTTTGTGGTAGCCTAGGATTTACGTATTTGCACGTATTTCGAGATTTACGGTTTTATACGATGCATATACGTTCTAGGTTTTCAACGAGGGTTTAATAAATGAATTTCGGATTTAGAAATATGAAATCGGGGACGAGACCCATTTGATTTATGAATTCTCGGACTTGGAGTCCATTTGATTTGACGAGAAATCGGACCGAGGGTCCATTTGTGTTATACCGTCGGGCCGGGGGCCCAGTTGGTTCATGATTCGGGTTTGAGGCCCAGTTAGTGGTACTATCGGGCTTGATGCCCCGTTGGTTTATAATATCGGGCTTGAGGCCCTGTTGGTTGTGAAATCGGACTTGAGGTCCCGTTGAGTTATGGTTTCGGGCTTAGGGCCCAGTTATCGTGATATCGGGCTAGATGCCTAGTTGAGTGTAACATCGGGCTTGAGTCACAGTTCAGTTTGTGAAATGAGAATTCCGGCATGAGTCCCAGTTGAATTGTGGATTTAGGTCGAGGCCTGTGAAAGTAATTTGAATCGAATTCGAGGAATCCTGTCGAAATGAATCGGGTATGAGGCCCAGTTGAAAAGTGATTTGAGAAAGAAAGAGTTTGAAAATGAATTGAACCCTCCATATTGATTATATGGTCTCCTCCAGACATCGACCTGGAGAGTCACGATCCACAGACCATAGTGGGTATCCCCATAGGGATCCCGTTCCAGGAGTGGAGGTTACTTATGTTGTGGTCCTGGACCAGATTTCGGAGAGATGTGTGGACTAGATCCAGAGAGAGAGCTCGGACTAGATCCAGAGATTGAGCCTCCCAGATGGAGATTCCTGGGAGAAGACTCGGAGTGAGACCCTGAGTAGTGTGCACACTAGATAGATTGATGATATCGTGACATATATCGGGGATGTGTTCCCTAGGGGCTGTGTGCCCCGAGTTGGCATCTTCTCGGAAGTGCCTCGAATGGGTTATACGTATGTCGGTACGTATGAGGTTTTATGAAAGTGATTTGGGGGCGGAGACCCCGTGTTCCATATTTTATATTTTGGAAAGTGGTTTGGGGCAGAGACTCCGTATGGTATGTTTTGGTATTTCACTGAGAAAGGTTTTGGGCTGAGACCCATGTGATATGATTTGGGCTGAGTCCCTATTGATTTGACCTACGGGTTTTGAATTGTGATTTCGGGTCAGGGACCCAAATGGATTGATGGGTCATGACGGTTTATAGGGTCGGGCATGAACCCTTGTAAGATTTTGAGAATGTATTCAAATGGTTTTTATGAATATTTGATAAATGATATTTGAATGCATGCATATGCTTTTATTGAAAGGCATAAATGTCTTAGTATGAAAATGTTTTTATTAAAATATTATTTTGTCCACTCACAACTTTTAATGTTTTAATACCCTTCAGGTTGATCGCGGATGCAGGCTGCAGCAGAGACGAGACATTACCCCCCTCCTCCTACGATCCTAACGCACTCTGATAGCCCCGGCGAGGGCTAGAGATGGAATTTTCCCTGGTCTAACACTTCATGTCAGACGGGATTAGGCGGGTCCCATGTTAATCCCGTGGGATTTGGGGCTGATCCTGACATCCAATGGAAAAGAACCAAGGACCCTTACGAAGATCGAATCGATACAATTTCATAGACAGGTGGCACGTCGAAATCGGAGGTTCGACGACGAACTTGTGGTCACGGAAGCAAAATCGATTAACCGAACGAACAGAGATTTGAATTAAAATAATATTAAATTGGTGAACAGTAATCGATGAATCTGAATGACAGGACCCATCCCAATCCCCCCGGGATTAACGCGGGATGACCCTGCTCCCGTCTGACACGGAGTGTCAGACAAGGGATATTTCAGACCTTTGCCCTCCCGGGCTATCAGAGTACGCCAGGATCCGGAGGAGGTATGTGATATCTCGATCTCTGCTACAGTCTACATCCGATGTCAACCTGAAGGGTATTAAAAACAGAAAGACTGTGAGTGGACAAAAATAAAGAGTTTATAAAAACATTTTATATAAGACCTTTATACCCTTCACTAAAAAGCATGCATGCATAGTAAAATCATTTATTCAAACACCTATGTTTAAACAACCATAATTAGGGTCACAGCCCCAAGTTCCGTAAATACAAGTCACACGGGCTCCTGCCCAAAACCATTTATCATCATAAACACAATTTCCCAAACCAATTGAAATCATGTTTATCCATTATATTTCATATCCAGGACCTGTCACGGTAAAATAAAGCTACGCGCGTGCTAACCGGGGTCTCAAACCCAAGTCTCTCCAGGGTCCACCCAGGTCAATGTCCGTAGATCAATGACCCTCCCTGGAGGTAACGAACCATGCCCATCCTGAGAGTAAGGAACCCAACTAGGGGGCGACTCCACTCAGTTAGTGCTCCGTGACTACTCCGGGGTCCACCCAGGCCAACGACCCTCCCCGGAGGAGACAATCATATATAAAGGATGGCATATGAAAAACCTTTTGAAATCATTCTTTAAATCTTTCCAGGATTCATGCCCGGCCCCTCATAAGCCGTCATGAACCATAAAACCTTTCATGGGTTCATGCCAGTTCCCATAAACCGTCATGACCCGTAAATCCATTTCAAAGGTTCATGCCGGTTCCCATAAACCGTCATGAACCATAAAAACCATTTGTAATATATAACTGGGCCCTAGGCCCGAATACACATACAAACTAGACCTCTGGTCCGAATCGTAAACCAACTGGGCCTCCGGCCCGATGCCTCGTTAAATCAACTGAACCTCAAGTCCGAGAGTTCATAAATCAAGTTTACCTTTTCAAATCCAAAATCATTTCATTAAACCATTTCCAAAACCATAAGAATGGAAAATCAGAGTAAAACCGGAAAACGTCGATTTAAGTGCAAGCACATAAATTGCCTCGAAATACGTGAAACCATATAATTCAAAAATATCCAAATCAACATCATCAAATCACATTCATAATCCATATAAAACATTTATGCATGCATCACAATTTATAAATCAAAGTCCACTCACAGACCGTCCGAGCTGCCGCCTCAATTTGCGTGTCATAGGCTCTCCCGAGCCGATCACCATCACCGGGACTCCCAAACCTGTCCAAATTTTAATAGAAGGTTACTAACTACTTAATTAACCTCCCATTAAAGGCCCGTAATTTTCCCGAACTTTAACTATTTTTAAACCGATCCTAAACCTTCGGACAACCCGAAACATATCGAGACGATGTCCGATTGACACGAAACCAGTCCCAAAATGTTCGTTACATCGAATAGAAGATTTCACATGTTGGAACCTCCCCTAAATTCCCTGTCACGCGCCGTCACATGCCCCTTAAAGTGGCCTGCGTGTGGGCCCACGCACCGGCTACAGTACTTCATCCCTGTCCTCCAGCGACCGGTTCAGACCGGTCGGCCCGGTTCTGTCCTGTAACTGGACCGGCGTGACCGGTCCAGGCCCCTACCCTCTTCAATTTTCGTCCATTTTTACCCTAATTAATCCTACTCTTCTAGTTAGGATCTTAGGAACTTAAAACCATAAACAAAAACACCTAAAACCCAACGAATCCGACCGGTCCAATTCAAAGCTCACGGCCCAGTTTTCCAAAACCTCTCCAGAGGTCTCTCAACCTCCAATATCCCTCAAAACCTCCCTAATAGCTTCCTAGGAACCTAATACACACACTCTAATCAATCAAAACCGATCACAACGTCAAAAATCAAAAAGGAAAACAAACGGGTCCAATCGGGTACCTGTTCGGGTTTTTGTCTCAGCCGCCCACGGCGGCGCCGTCCAGGTCGGCCACCAGCATCCCAGTCATCCTCAGTTCACTCTCTGTCTCTCTCAAATGGGTTTAAGGTTGAAGGGTTTGGATTTGGATGAAAATGGTGGATTGGTTTTGGTTTGAAAGGAAGAAAATGAATGATCGATGAAGGGGAGAGATATGCATGAATGGGAATTGAGGGCCAGTGGAGGGGTGACAAGTGTCACTCATCCATTGGGCCTCCATAAAATATCTAGGCCCCACTAAAGTCCAAAAGTGCAACCGTCTCGTAATTCGTGCAATAGTGCACTTGAACTTCCGTGAACCGTAATTTCGCCGTCGAACGTCCAAATTCGACGTGCCGCCTGCCTATGGATTCGTATCGTCCTGATCTACGTAATGGTCCTCGGCCCTCGGCCATCGGACATCTCGATCAAAAATTCAACATTTGCCACTTTTTAACCAAAATTACCAAAATGCCCCTAAACTTCCGAACGTCATAACTTCCTCCGCGAACGTCGGAATTGAACGTGCCACCTGTCTATGAACTCGTGACGTCACGAACTAGGTCACGGTCATCGGTCAAAGTCCATTTGACCGCCCGAATGAAAAGTCAACATTTTGCCACCATCAGGGGCAAAACGGTCATTTCGCATCGTTCTTCCAATTTCGCCTAACTAATCACAGATTAACCTCACTAATCGTGATTAGTCCATAATTTAATCTAGGAATTTGGGACGGGTCGTTACACTAAACCCTTGGATGAGTGACAAGTGTCACTCATCCTCACACTCCCTAAAATTTGGATCATGCCTCCATTAATGAGTTAAAATATGATTTTGTTCCTCCTTTTAATATTAGTCGTCCATCTCACTCCCGAGATTCCATCTGCACCGTTAATCTCATCTCTTCCCTTCTTTATATCTGATCAGTCAATTTCCCTCTCCCATTCTCATTTCACCAGTGAAGAACCATTACCCTAAACTCACTACCCGTCCAACCCTCACAAACTAAACCCATTACTAGACTAGTTCTAGTAGAAGACTAGGACACCAGAGAAGTCACAGGAGGAACTCATGGCGGTGGCGCAACGGCAGTGAGCCGGAAACCCGAGAAACCCCCCTTCACTCCACGTTTTCTCACTTTCAAATCTACAAATCCTGACGTTTTGGGTGGTTTCTAAGTATCAGGATTTATTCTAGGGACAAACTGAGGAGTTTTGACGTTGGTTTCGTGAACCCAGATGGCTGGAGAAGCTTGGAACAGAGGGGGGAACCTGAGCTACGGGTTTTGGAACTACAAGTATTGATCTCGTGTGTGTTTTCTGTTTTTGAAGCCATAAATCTCTTAGTTGGACTTAGAAGAACACGTAGGAAGAAACCCCGTAGAAAATAGTTGAGGAATGACTGAGAACCGGCCGGGTCGGTTCAACAGTTCAGCTGAACCGGTTTAAACCAGTGAACCATGACAAGACTCGTCCCAATCCCACTGGGACCACCCGGGGACGTGCCCCGCTCCCGTCTGACAACGACTCCAAACATACCAAAATTACCCTTAAATAAAAACTAAATACTCAAATAGATAAATAACGTGCACCAACATTGTTCAGAGTGATAGCTGTCAGACAAGGGATAGTAAAATAAAAAAACGTGAGCACAATAGTCAGAGTACATTATTTGGTGCTCAACCTACCCACAAGGGGGTGTACAGGTGCACATCGAATAAACTAAGCCTCTTCCTCCTCCTCTGGATCCTCCTCTAGTTCTGTGTCACGGCCTGGAGGGGTCAGTAAAACATTTAAAGAGTGAGTGGGCCAAAAATAAACAGTTTATAAATCAATTTCATAACAAAGTAAATCATAAGGTTTTACCCCTCCATTTTCCAAACCTTGCATGCATTGAAAACACAATATCATAATGAAATCATAATCGAAAGGAGAAACTAACATATTAGTTGTAACGACCCGTCCCGAATTCCAGGATTAGATTAGTGACTAATCACGATTAGTGAGGTTAATCGGTGATTAGTTAGGCGAAATCGGACGAACGATGCAAAATGACCGTTTTGCCCCTAGCCGTGGTAAAACATTGAATTTTCATTCGGGTGGTCAAACGGACTTTGATCGATGACCGTGACGTAGTTCGTGACGTCACGAGTTCATAGACAAGTGACACGTTCAATTCCGACATTCGAGGAAGAAGTTATGACGTTCAGAAGTTAAGGGGCATTTTGGTAATTTTGGTTAAAAGGGATCAAATGTTGAATTTTTTACTGAGATGTCCAATGGCCTAGGGCCAAGGACCATTACGTAGATCGGGACGATACGAATCCATAGACAGGCGGCACGTCAAATTCCGATGTTCGACGGCGAAGTTACGGTTCACGGAAGTTTAATTGCACGATTGCATGAATTACGAGATAACTTCACTTTTGGACTCTAGTGGGCCCCAGATATTTTATGGAGCCCAATGGATGAGTGACACTTGTCACCCATCCACATGCCACCCACATTGATTCATGCATCGACCGCCCTTTTCATTTCTTCATTTCAAACCCAAATACTCGATCTCATTTCCTCTTCTCTGTGCAACACAAACCAATCCAACCCAACCCCATATGAGCACCTGTGAGACCCAGAGAGTGAGTGAGAGACTTAGGATGGCTGCTGGGCGGCCAGAACCACCGTGGATGGCGGCAGGGAGGAGAAAAACCGATCGAGGTAATCGGTTAGCCCATTTTCGATCCATTTTCCATTTTTGATGTTATGGGTCGTTTTTTATGGTTTTAATGAATTAATTAGGTTGTTAGGAGGTCATTAGGAAGGTTTTGTGAAGGTTTGAACGTTGAGGGACCCCTGGGGAGGAATTTGGATAATCGAACCGTGAGGGGAGTATTGGACCGGTTCGGTTTAGGGGGTTTTTAGGGCTTAAGTTAATTGGGTTGGACTCCTAGAATTAAAATAGGAATTATAGGATTGAATTGGCTTGAAATCGGACCAAAATGAGGGTTGTAGGGGCCTGGACCGGTCACGCCGGTCCAGTTGCAGGAAAAGACCGAACCAGCCGGTCTGGACCGGTTCATTCGCTGAAGAAGATGAACAGTACGTTGGCGCGTGAGCCCACACGCAGGGCCCTTTGGGTGGCACGTGGCAGCGCGTGGTGGGGAATCTGGGGATATTGTCAATATGTGAAATCTTCTATTCGATGTAACGAATATTTTGGGACTGGTTTCGTGTCAATCGGACATCGTTTCGATAGGTTTCGGGGTGTCCGAAAGTTTAGGATCGACTTTAAAAGTAGTTAGAAAATCGAAAAAATTATGGGACTTCAATGAGAGGTTAATGAGGCTATTAGTAACCCTCTAAATGAATTTGGACAGGTTTGGGAGTCCCGATGACGACGATTGACCTGGGAGACGATTATGGCACGCGTATCGAGGCGCGGCTTCTGACGGTCTGTGAGAGGACCTTGGTTTCTAAACTGTGATGCATGCATAAATGTTTTATATGGATTATGATGTGATTCTATAATGTTGAATTTCATGGTTGTGAATTATATGGTTTCACGCTTTACGAGGCGATTTACGTATTTGCACGTAAATCGAGGTTTTTCAGTTTTACACTGATTTTCCGTACTTATGGTTTTGGATATGATTTCATGAAATGGTTTTTGATTTGAAAAGGTAAACTCGGGTTCGAGACCCCTTTATTTCAGAAACCCTCGGACTCGATGTCCCTTTTAGTTACATTCTCGGGCCAGAGGCCCAATTGGTTCTTAAATTGATTTCAGATTTGGAAATATGGAATCGGGCACGAGACCCATTTGATTTACGGAATCGGGCACAAGGCCCAGTTGGTTACGATTCAAACCGGAGGTCCAGTTTGTATGTGAATTCGGGCCTAGGGCCCAACTATGTGTTACAAATGGTTTTTATGGGTCATGACGGTTTATGGGAACCAGCATGAACCCTTGAAATAGATTTACGGGTCATGACGGTTTATGGGAACCAGCATGAACCCTTGGAAAGGTTTTATGGTTCATGATGGCTTATGGGGGCCGGGCATGAATCCTGGAAAGGTTTAAAGAATGATTTCAAAAGGCTTTTCATATTCCATCCTTTATATATGATTGTCTCCTCCGGGGAGGGTCGTTAGCCTGGGTGGACCCCGGAGTAGTCACGGAGCACTGACTGAGTGAAGTCGCCCCCCAGTTGGGTTCCTTACTCTCAAGATGGGCATGGTTCGTTACCTCCAGGGAGGGTCATTGATCTACGGACATTGACCTGGGTGGACCCTGGAGAGACTTGGGTTTGAGACCCCGGTTAGCACGCGCGTAGCTTTATTTTACCGTGACAGGTCCTGGATATGAAATATAATGGATAAACATGATTTCAATTGGTTTGGGAAATTGTGTTTTATGATGTTATGATTTTCTGTAAATGGTTTTGGGCAGGAGCCCGTGTGACTTGTATTTACGGAACTTGGGGTTGAGTCCCTAATTATGGTTGTTTAAACATATGTGTTTGGATAAATGGTTTTACTAGGCATGCATGCTTTTTAGTGAAGGGTATAAAGGTCTTTTATGAAATATATTTTATAAACTCTTTATTTTTGTCTACTCACAGTCTTTCTGTTTTTAATACCCTTCAGGTTGGATACGGTGTGGACTGTAGCAGAGACCGAGATATCACATGTCTCCTCCGGATCCTGGCGTACTCTGATAGCCCGAGAGGGCAAAGGTCAGAAATTTCCCTTGTCTGACACTTCGTGTCAGACGGGATCAGGGTCGTTCCTCGTTAATCCCTGGGGGATTGAGGACGGGTCCTGACATTAGTGCACAATAAAACCCAACCCAAATGATGTCACGGTTCTAAGGCTACGCGTTGCCACTCAGGGTATCACACCCAAGACTCTCTACGTACATCAGTGCCCGGTATCCCGGTCACTGCCCGAGGTATACGAACATGCCTTCCTGAGAGTAAGCAACCCAACGGGGGTCAACTCCACTCAGTCATGGTCCCGTGACTACTCCAGGGTCCACCCGGGCCAACGACCCTCCTTGGAGGAGACAAGATAGACAGGTAGGAAAGTGCAGTATAATAACAGAATAGTTTACCCTATGTAACAACCCGTTCCGAGAATTGGGATTAGCGGAGTGTTTAAGGTGTGATTAGTAAGGTTAATCAAGGGTTAGGTGGTCCCGAGGGGTCCGGGAACTTAGAATGACGATTTTGCCCTGGGTCGGGCAGAAATGTTGACTTTTATTTCGGGTGGTCAAATGGGAGTTGACCAGTGACCAGGACGTAGTTGAGGACGTCACGAATCCGTAGGCAGGTGGCACGCCTGATTCCGACATCCGTGGAGGAAGTTGTGATGTTCGGAAGGTCGAGGGCATTATCGTAATTTGGGTAAAGTAGGGGGAATAGTTGACTTTTCGTATAATCGAGTTTTGGTAGGTTGACCTAGGATGGTTAGATAGTTCTTGTCGTCCTGAGTTTGATGACAGGCGGCACGTGTTCATCGGACTTACGAGGCGAGAGTTACGGGTCTAGGAAGTTTCGGTAAAACCGTAAAATAAGTAAAACAGGAGGGTATTTTGGTCTTTTTGGCTTCTGGGGATGTGTGCAGAGAAAGAAAAATGGACGGCTGAGATTGGGCCACATGGGTGAGAGAGAGAGGGGGATGGTGACATGTGGCAAGTGTGTAGTGGGTTCTGGGGGTGCGCGGTGGAGTCCAGGGCGTCATTTGGTTGAGCTGCCGTGACGGGAGGTGCGCGGTGGAGGTTGGCACGACGGAGGGACTCTGTGTGCCCTGTTTTCCCGTTTTGGTTCAAACCAAGAGTCGTGATCCTAGAGTCTGAGTCGAAGGTCTAGGAGAGTTGGTTTAGGTTCAGTAAGGTTCAGGGAAGCGTTTGGTGAAGCCACCGTGAAGGACGGTGAGCTGGGTGGTCGGATTGTGAAACAGAGTTTGGGGAGGTTTGATTTCGAGCTTGAGACGACGGGTAGGAGGCTGTGTCGAGGTGATTGGAGGATGGGGATGCTTAGAGTAAGGTTGGACGATGCTGTTGGTGAAGAAAGGAACCGTTTTGGTGGACGGAGGAGGAAGAACCAGGTACGCCGGTCTGAGTGCAGACCACTGTACTGAACCCGGTTCAGCACGGGTTGAAGACGGTACTGTAGCTGGCGCGTGGGGCCACGCGCAGCCACTTTGGGCGGCGCGTGGAGGCGCGTGCGGCGGTTCTGGGAGAAACAGTCAACATAGTTTTTAGTCTAGGAGTTGTTGTGAGTTCAATGGAATTGGTTTCGAGTCAATCGGAAGTCGTTTGAGTGTAGTTCCGCGAGGGTGAATGTTTAGGGTCCCGGGGTTCTAAGTCTTTGGTTTGGGGATTTTTGAGGGTATTTAGGTGAGTGTTGGTAGATGTATTAGTGACGTAATTTGACGGTGTTTGACAGGATCGGGATTTCCCGAGGAAGCCGAGGAACGGGTTGGACGTTCGGGACGCGAGTAGGGCTCAGTACTGTGAGTGGACCCTTTCTCTAAACTCGAGCATGCATAACTGTTTTCTATAATTGTTTTATGATTTTGATTATGATTCTATGTTTATTGAATATGTTTTGGTTGATTTTACATAATTGCACGGTTTTCGAGGAAAGATGGTTTCAGCATGTTTTACGAGAAAGGCTTGATTCTGATTATGATGCTATGGTTTTGGAAAGATAAATGATTTCAATGATTTTCAGGGATTTTGGAACATGATTTCGATAATAAAGGTTTTCGGTTTTAGAATCGGATTTCGGAAACAGAATTTGGTTTTAAAATTGGAAAGTGGACTCCGGATTTGGGTTCGGAATGACGGTTCTGGATGCTGGGAGAGCATCGAACCAGTGATTTCGGATTCGGGTTTGGATGTGGGTTGGTAAATGGTTTTCAAATGGTTTTGGGATTGGATTTGCTGGATCTGGATATTGGGTTTAAAGACCCGGATATATGTGACGGGGGACCGGCCGGATTGAGTGTAAAGACTCGGGAGTTTAAAGACTCGGATAGATCCAGCAGGTTTGATCGAGAAAATGATGATTTGGTGGTTATGGTTTTGATACGGGTTCTGATACTCATGCTGTGGTTTCTTAAGATATTTTATAGTGTTTCTGTTTCTTATGATGTTTATAATGATTATTTTATAACTGTGTTCATAATTGTTGGTTATGCATGTGGTTTCAAAAACGGAGGGTTTAACTCGGTTTTCTTCTAAAATGGTTTTTGAACTTTTGTACTTTCTGGTCCACTCACATTTTCTGTTTTAAATTGCCCTCCAGGTTGTGGAGCTAGCGCGGGGTCTTGACGTCGAGGCAGAGTCTGAGGCATAGAAGCGACGTGAGGGATCCTAGAAGAGTTTAAAGGCTTCTGTGTGCGTGTACTTTCTCGGTTTTTATTTTCCTTGTAATGTAGTGCTATGCTCTGTAAACGATAAGGATTTTGGGATATTACGTAATTACTCCTGCGTTTGACTGGGTTCGAGTAAGTGTTCCTTAGGTGTTGTGTCGGGGAGTCAGACGGGAGCGGGATTTACCTCGGGTTTCGGGGTGAAACCGGGGTGGGTCCTGACAATTGGTATCAGAGCATAGGTTTGTCGAGTTTGTTGGGTCTGTCGGTTTGTGAGGTTGTGTTTCAGTTGTTTGACTACTTCTATGCCTCTTTCAGCGTGCGGTTGACGATGCCTCCGAGACGTAGACCCTCTCCACAACCTGAAGAAGTAGCCAGAGAGACGGAGAGTGCCACGATTGAGCGAGCCCAGCGGCTCGGGGCTACTACTTTTAGTGGTGGGGCTGATCCTGAGGAAGCCCAGAGGTGGATTACTAGACTGGAGCGGATTTTTGCGGTGATACATTGTCCGCCGGGGGAACGAGTGTTGCTGGCTACCTTTTTACTAGATGGTGCGGCGTACGAGTGGTGGTATACCCTCGAGTTGTCCGGTTGGGATGTTCACAGTGTGACCTGGGAGACGTTTAGGGAACGGTTTCTGGAGCAGTATTATCCTCGTTCTTTCCGGGATGCCAAGGAGGCAGAGTTTTTGCACCTCCAGCAGGGGAATATGACAGTGGCAGAGTATGAACGGAAGTTCCAGATGTTGTCTCGGTTTGCTCCTGCTTTTGTGGCCACTGAAGCCGAGAAGTGCCGTAGGTTTGAGTTGGGCTTGCGCGGTGAGATTCGAGCCGTAGTGACGGCTGGATCTTTTGCTACCCTCCGAGACTTGTCGGATGCTGCGGTGCGAGTTGAGGCGAGTTTGCCAGTGCGACGCCGGGAACCATCTATTCCTGGAGCTTCGAGCCAGCGGACACCGAAAAGAGGTAACTTCGGTGGATCGTCCTCGTCGGGCGATGATCGTTTTGGTAGGCCTGGCAGTGCCCAGACTTCAGGATTTTGGGGTTACCGAGCACCGCCGACTCCGCAAGCGAGTGCGACGTCGGTAGCGTCGACAGGGAGACCGAGCAGTGGACCCGGCTGGAATGTGTGTTTTTATTGCGGGGAGCGAGGTCATTTCCGACGTGAGTGTCCACTGTTGCCACAGGAAGGTGGTGTAGGTAGAGGAGTAGCGGAGTCCGGACAGAGTACAGCGTCGGGAACAGCGGGCACGAGAGGAGGTGGTGGCACAGCCACGAGTAGTTCGAGGGGACGTGGTAGAGCGTCAGGATCTCAGGCCCGGGTGTTCTCGATGACTCAGCAGGAGGATCAGTCGACACCAGATACGGAGACAGGTACTTGTTTCACTTTTGGTTGTTCTGTCGGTTTGGTTGTTGGATCTCGGGGTAGAGTCTAGGAGTTTTTCCTAGAGGACTAGGAGTGTATAGTAAGTTCCGTAGTAGGTTGACGGAAGGTATAGGAAAGGAGTGACTATAACTGATCGATTGGAGACTGTGGAAGGAGAGAACCCACAAGCTAGAGTTTGCCTTTAGGACTTTGTGAAGTTAGTCCGACCGTGGCCGGATTAGTAGCCGAGGGAGATGGGTGGTTGTATACGAGGAGGTACTCTATGACTTCTGTCGGGTACTGTGACATGAGGTATTTTATAATACCTTTGTTTTCTGTTCATAGAGTTTCCCTTGCGTACACCATGTAGCTGTTACATAGCTAGGGTGGCCGTAGTAACAGTAGCTGGGGATGGAGTGAAATATCCAAGGTGGAGATGATAGACAGGAAACCTAGGAGAGGTTGTTCTTCACCGGGTAGGAGACCCTAGGTGCTGGGAACTAGCTGTGGAATTTCGGGGACGAAATTCTATTTAGGTGGGTAGATTGTAACAACCCGTTCCGAGAATTGGGATTAGCGGAGTGTTTAAGGTGTGATTAGTAAGGTTAATCAAGGGTTAGGTGGTCCCGAGGGGTCCGGGAACTTAGAATGACGATTTTGCCCTGGGTCGGGCAGAAATGTTGACTTTTATTTCGGGTGGTCAAATGGGAGTTGACCAGTGACCAGGACGTAGTTGAGGACGTCACGAATCCGTAGGCAGGTGGCACGCCTGATTCCGACATCCGTGGAGGAAGTTGTGATGTTCGGAAGGTCGAGGGCATTATCGTAATTTGGGTAAAGTAGGGGGAATAGTTGACTTTTCGTATAATCGAGTTTTGGTAGGTTGACCTAGGATGGTTAGATAGTTCTTGTCGTCCTGAGTTCGATGACAGGCGGCACGTGTTCATCGGACTTACGAGGCGAGAGTTACGGGTCTAGGAAGTTTCGGTAAAACCGTAAAATAAGTAAAACAGGAGGGTATTTTGGTCTTTTTGGCTTCTGGGGATGTGTGCAGAGAAAGCAAAATGGACGGCTGAGATTGGGCCACATGGGTGAGAGAGAGAGGGGGATGGTGACATGTGGCAAGTGTGTAGTGGGTTCTGGGGGATTCTAAGGTGTGTACACGGTTCTATTTTTGGGGTGTACCCGTGCCCGTGTTCGTGTTTGTGCGCAGAAGGAAACAGAAAACAGAGGGAGATCGTGAAGGAAATTGAGGGTGGTGGTGTGAGGGTTGATGAATTGTGAGTGTGTGAGGGTGATCAGAGAGTGAGAGGGAAGCAGTGAGAGAGGTTGACGGTGTGGTGGCCGTGTGTGAAGGTGTCAAGGGCTGCGGGGAAAACCAGGGGTAAAAGCAGGGAGGTTGTGAGGATTGTGGCGGTGGCGGCCGTGTACGGGGCAATTGGGACCGTGGTGGTGTCGTGCGGGTTGCGAGGAGTCAGCCACTACCAGCAGAGTTCACGACGGTGACGGGTTGCAGGTAATTTCTATTGCCCCGTGTTTATGCTCTGTTTTGGCCGTGAACTTCAAATCGGAAGTTGTGGCCTGAGAGGTTGAATCGAAGAGTCTAGGGGAGTTTAGGGAGTTTAGTTGAGTCCAGGGCGTCATTTGGTTGAGCTGCCGTGACGGGAGGTGCGCGGTGGAGGTTGGCACGACGGAGGGACTCTGTGTGCCCTGTTTTCCCGTTTTGGTTCAAACCAAGAGTCGTGATCCTAGAGTCTGAGTCGAAGGTCTAGGAGAGTTGGTTTAGGTTCAGTAAGGTTCAGGGAAGCGTTTGGTGAAGCCACCGTGAAGGACGGTGAGCTGGGTGGTCGGATTGTGAAACAGAGTTTGGGGAGGTTTGATTTCGAGCTTGAGACGACGGGTAGGAGGCTGTGTCGAGGTGATTGGAGGATGGGGATGCTTAGAGTAAGGTTGGACGATGCTGTTGGTGAAGAAAGGAACCGTTTTGGTGGACGGAGGAGGAAGAACCAGGTACGCCGGTCTGAGTGCAGACCACTGTACTGAACCCGGTTCAGCACAGGTTGAAGACGGTACTGTAGCTGGCGCGTGGGGCCACGCGCAGCCACTTTGGGCGGCGCGTGGAGGCGCGTGCGGCGGTTCTGGGAGAAACAGTCAACATAGTTTTTGGTCTAGGAGTTGTTGTGAGTTCAATGGAATTGGTTTCGAGTCAATCGGAAGTCGTTTGAGTGTAGTTCCGCGAGGGTGAATGTTTAGGGTCCCGGGGTTCTAAGTCTTTGGTTTGGGGATTTTTGAGGGTATTTAGGTGAGTGTTGGTAGATGTATTAGTGACGTAATTTGACGGTGTTTGACAGGATCGGGATTTCCCGAGGAAGCCGAGGAACGGGTTGGACGTTCGGGACGCGAGTAGGGCTCAGTACTGTGAGTGGACCCTTTCTCTAAACTCGAGCATGCATAACTGTTTTCTATAATTGTTTTATGATTTTGATTATGATTCTATGTTTATTGAATATGTTTTGGTTGATTTTACATAATTGCACGGTTTTCGAGGAAAGATGGTTTCAGCATGTTTTACGAGAAAGGCTTGATTCTGATTATGATGCTATGGTTTTGGAAAGATAAATGATTTCAATGATTTTCAGGGATTTTGGAACATGATTTCGATAATAAAGGTTTTCGGTTTTAGAATCGGATTTCGGAAACGGAATTTGGTTTTAAAATTGGAAAGTGGACTCCGGATTTGGGTTCGGAATGACGGTTCTGGATGCCGGGAGAGCATCGAACCAGTGATTTCGGATTCGGGTTTGGATGTGGGTTGGTAAATGGTTTTCAAATGGTTTTGGGATTGGATTTGCTGGATCTGGATATTGGGTTTAAAGACCCGGATATATGTGACGGGGGACCGGCCGGATTGAGTTTAAAGACTCGGGAGTTTAAAGACTCGGATATATATTGATTTTCCCCCGTAGGCCTTGAGTTTAAAGACTCGGGAGTTTAAAGACTCGGATATATATTGATTTTCCCCCGTAACCTCAAAATTGGAAAAACAACGATAGAAGCTTACCTGGGCTTCATTGAAGTTCATGGCCAAACTCCGGTCGTCCTCTCCGACTATCGTCTCTGTCTCAGTCGTCCAAACCGGTCCCTATGAGCTCGTCACTGACCCTAGAGTATATCCCAAACCAAAGAGTCGAACCCTCAACGTTAAAATGTGTTGTTTTGAAACAGGGAAGGTAAATGAGTTTCTCGAGTTTTGGGAGTTACCTCCGATGTGTCGCCGCCGTGGCCTTCGTCGTCCATTCAGTCGTGTTCCTGGGATCCTCAAGACGTTATCTGGAGCTCCGTTCAAGTCGAGAGGGTGAGGAGGTGCGGTTCTGCTTCCTGGATCCGATTCCTCTGCTTTAGGGTCTGGGGCTTTTCTGGGTTTTCAGGCAGGGAGGAAGGGAGATGAGGGTTGGTGGTGCACGGGGAAGCTGAAGTTGATGATGGTGGCAGTAATGGTCGTCGTCTGGTGGTGAGGGTTGCTCGGGTTAAGGCGTTTGGGTTGAGAGAAAATCTAAGGGATTGGTTTGCACGGTGAAGAGAAATAGGTGTGTGTGTTTGTGTTTTCCAGAGAGAGAGATGATCGTGCAGGGATAAAGAAAAAGCAGAAGAAAATGGACGGTTTGGATCAGTTTGTGCAGTAAGATCAAAGGCTAGGGTTGTTTGAGGGAAAATAAAATATTTAAAAACTAGCCTATGAGAGTAGACCCAACTTTATAGGAATAGTGTTCACTTGGATGAGTGACACTTGTCACTCATCCGATGACTCAGTTTGAATTTAGGGTTTGCACGGATTCCAATAATAAATTAATATTTAAATTGTTTGCTCTCGGCTCGTAATTTCTGCTAAAACGCTTCCTTGACCATAACTATTTCATACGAACTCCGATTTCGGCGTGCCGCCTGCCTACGGATTCGTGACGTCCCGATCTACGTCATAGTCATGGGGCAAAATTATTTCCCGGGTCAAAATTCAAAGTTTCCCCCCTCAGGGGCAAAATAGTCATTTCATATTAAAATATTAATAATCTCGGTTTGGGTCGTTACAAACCGGGTCCAACGCGTGGTTGACGATGAACAGTGTTTGGCGCGTGGGCTTCACGCGTAGCCCCTTGGACGGCGTGTGGAGGGTATTTTGGGGAAACTTCCAACATGACTTTTAATCTATTCTATGTAACGAACATTTTGGGACTGGTTTCGTGTCGATCGGACACCGTTTCGATATTGTTCGGGACGTCCGAAGGTTTTGAACCAAGTTTAAAAATAGTTAAAAATTCGGAAAAATTACGGGGCTTTGATAGGAGGTTAATGAAGAGGTTAATGACCCTCTAATGTAATTTGGACAGGTTCGGAAGTCCCGGTGATAGTGGTGTGGCCTGGGAAGGCCTATAGCACGCGTATCGAGGCGCATCGTTGGACGGTCTGTGAGTGGACTTTGGTTTTATAAATACTATGCATGCCTAAATGTGTTATATGTTTCATATACGTGATTTTCATAATGATGATTGTGATTATTGATTTTGGGTATGTTGCACGTATTTCGAGATGTTTTCCATATTACACGTATATCAAGCTGACGATTTTATTGTGATTTCACGTGCTTGTGGTTTCATGAATGATGTGATGAAATGATTTTGAAATTGGAAAGATGAACTTGGGCATGAGACCCAATTGTTTTGGAAACCTCGGACTTGGGAGTCCATTTGAGTTACGTAATCGGGCTGGGGGCCCAGTTGCTTGATGAAATTGGGCTAGGGGCCCCGTTGTTTACGAAATCGGGCTGAGACCCATTTGAGTTATATTATCGGGCCAAGGGCCCAGTTGATTTACGAAATTGGGCCAGGGGCCCAGTTGATTTACAAATTCGGGTCGTGGGCTCAGTGGTTTACAGAATCGGGCATGAGGCTCAGTTGGGTTATAAATGTGATTTCGGGTCTGGGACCCTATGTTTTATAAATGTGATTTTGGGTCTGGGACCCTATGTTTCATAAACGTAATTTCGGGTCGGGGACCCTAAATGAAATTGTGATGTTTTATAGAGATTTCGGGCAGGGCCCATTGAGATGTTGTGAAATGATTTGATAAAACTATTTTCCATATACCATCTTGATACGAGGATATGTGATGGTTATAATTAGACGTCTGGGGCATCAGACATCTGGGATGTCAGAGATATTGACCCGGAGAGACCCCGCGCAGCACGCGTTGCTTATTACCGTGAGATATGACGTCTGGGACGTCAAGCGTTTGGGACGCTAGGCATCTAGGATGCCGGAGATGGTAATGTGGTAAATATGGACTATTGGATCTATGAAATGGTTTTTCGGTTGGATTTATGTTTATGGATTTGGTCAGTGGCCCACTTGGTTTTGTATTTACGGATTTGGTATTCTACAGTTTTGGGTTGAGTTCCCACACTTGGTTTTGAGTTATGGTTTTTAGGCTAAGGTCCTAATGGCTTGTTTGAGTAAATGTTTTGATTACTGGTTTTCGAGGCATGCATACGTTTTTATGAAGGGTATAAATGTCTTTATGAAACGTGTTTATGAACTTATTTACTTTCGTCCACTCACAGTTTTTGGTTGTTTTTAATGCCCTTCAAGTTGATCACGGATGCGACTGCAGCAGAGACTGGGACATCACATACCTCCTCCATCGATCCTTGCGCACTCTGGAAGCCCCGTTTGGGCAGTGGCATCTGGTTATCCCTTTTCTGACACTTCGTGTCAGACGGGAGCATGGCACATTCCACGGTAATCCCGGGGGGATTGGGATGGGTCGTGTCATTTTCATTCTCGCCATCTTCCCAAAAAAATATCTTCACATGTTGTAACTTCTACTCTCGTTATCCTCCATGCTTGATTCTAAATGCAAATTGATTGAAGATGTTGAATTCTTGTGGTTCACAAATGTTTATAAAGCCCCATTTGGCATGATTGGTGGGATAAGAGATGAAATTTTCAAATTTCCCCCTCTAGGGTTCTATTGTCGCCTCAATTTGGGCTGATTTTGCCGCCAAATTCAACCCCAACTTCAGAATATATTGTTTCCATTAAAATGTTGCCACGTAAGTGCCAC